>CM022297.1:258318802-258918802 GCA_011799875.1 Thinopyrum elongatum
GGCACATATATCCAGTTGGATATGAGTAGCATGAGTTATTATTGTTGACATCACCCTCGAGGTGAGTATGCTGGGAGGCGAATCTATAAGCCCCTATCTTTCTATGTGTCCGGTTGAAACGTTTTGCTCATGTGTATGCGGTGAGTGTTAGCAGTCATAGAAGACTATATGATGGTTGAGTATGTGGACTTGCCAAAAAGGCTCCGATACGTGACCCTTCCTGAAAAGATGATGAATTGTAGTTGCAAAGTTGACTGAGAACATAGTTTGTTGGTTTTCAATAGAGTTTATGCTTTATACTTCGATGTTGTGATGAATTGTTACTTATTCATGAGAAGTTTATGATAAAAGTTATGTGATAAAGTTTTATATTAAAGTTTGTTGCTGTTATAATAATATACATGATGCTTCTATGTCTGTATTTTGTTTTTATCGACACCTCTCTCTCTAAGCATGTGGACATGTTTTTCGATTTCGGTTTTCGCTTGAGGACAAGCGAGGTCTAAGCTTGGGGGAGTTGATACGTCCATTTTGCATCATGTTTTCCTACTGTTATTTATGATGTTTTTATGCATAATAATGCTTTTTGGAGTAATTCTAATGCCTTTTCTCTCATAATATGCAAGGTTCACACAAAGAGGGAGAATTTCGGCAGCTGGAAATCTTGACCTGAAAAAGCTACGTCGGGCTACCTATTCTGCACAACTCCAAATGAGCTGAAATTTCACGAGGAATTTTTATGGAATAAATAAGAATTATTGGAGCAAATAACTACCAGAGGGGGCCCACCAGGTGGGCACAACCCACCTGGGCACGCCAGGGAGCCCAGGCGCGTCCTGGTGGGTTGTGCCCTCCTCGGCCCACCTTCGGTGCCCC
The DNA here is from genome assembly GCA_011799875.1 of Thinopyrum elongatum. NCBI lineage: Eukaryota > Viridiplantae > Streptophyta > Magnoliopsida > Poales > Poaceae > Thinopyrum > Thinopyrum elongatum. Next base: position 258,319,679 of record CM022297.1, read on the forward strand.
TCTTCTGGTATATAAGTCATTTTGACCTAGAAAAAATAAAGAGAGGACTTTCGGGATGAAGCGTCGCCATCTCGAGGCGGAACTTGGGCAGGAGCACTTTTGCCCTCCGGCGGAGCGATTCCGCCGGGGTAACTTCCCTCCCGGAGGGGGGAATCATCGTCATCATCATCACCAACAACTCTCCCATCTTGGGGAGGGCAATCTCCATCAACATCTTCAACAACACCATCTCCTCTCAAACCCTAGTTCATCTCTTGTGTTCAATCTTTGTACCGGAACTATAGATTGGTACTTGTGGGTGACTAGTAGTGTTGATTACATCTTGTAGTTGATTACTATATGGTTTATTTGGTGGAAGATTATATGTTCAGATCCATTATGCTATTTAATACCCCTCTGATCTTGAGCATGATTATCATTAGTGGGTAGTTACTTTTGTTCTTGACGTCAAGGGAGAAATCTTGTTGCAAGTAATCATGTGAACTTGAAATGTGTTCGATATTTTGATGATATGTATGTTGTGATTCCCTTAGTGGTGTCATGTGAACGTTGACTACATGACACTTCACCATATTTGGGCCTAAGGGAATGCATTGTGGATTAGTTATTAGATGATGGGTTGCGAGAGTGATAGAAGCTTAAACCCTAGTTTATGCGCTATTCCGTAAGGGACTGATTTGGATCCAAAAGTTTAATGCTATGGTTAGATTTATTCTTAATACTTTTCTCGTAGTTGCGGATGCTTGCGAGGGGGTTAATCATAAGTAGGGGTTTGTTCAAGTAAGAACAACACCTAAGCACCGGTCCACCACATATCAAATTATCAAAGTAGCGAACACAAATCAAATCAACATGATCAAAGTGACTAGATGAAATTCCCGTGTACCCTCAAGAACGCTTTGCTTATCATAAGAGATCGTTTTGGCCTGTCCTTTGCCTCAAAAGGATTGGGCTACCTTGCTGCACTTTTATTACCATTACCATTACTTGCTCGTTACAAATTATCTTGCTACCAAAATACTCATTACTTATAATTTCAGTGCTTGCAGACATTACCTTGCTGAAAACCGCTTGTCATTTCCTTCTGCTCCTCGTTGGGTTCGACACTCTTACTTATCGAAAGGACTACGATTGATCCCCTATACTTGTGGGTCATCAAGGGGTACGTATAGGAGGGCAGCGTCTGGCTACGGTATGGTTGTACACTCGGATTTACGAGTTAAGGCCCCTCTCGGAAGAGGTGAAGACCCTACGTCTCGGTGCTGCAGGAGCTTGTTATCTGGAGTGTTGAGTTACAGAAGGTGCGAACCCTTGTGCACAGGTGGAGGGGCAGCTTATATAGAGTCCGCTGACCCCTCATCAAGGCCCCGTTACCCAAGGGTTCAATGAGGAAGTTAAGAGAAACGGGCGTTACAGGTAACGCCAGCATTAGATGCTCTTCAAGGCGACAAACTGATCGTCTGACCGTTGCTGTCTTAGGGTGACCCTAGGTCTTCTGTGGTCGAGTGACGCTTGGTACTCCGAGTGAGCAGATATGGCCGAGTGATGGTGAGGCCTCCGAGTGAATTACACGTTGTAGGTATTCCAGTCGGTGACTTCTTCCTAGCTTCATGGGCCTTGGATTCTTGTATGTGGTATCTTTGGGTAGGGTATGTAGGTCAGGCCTAGGACCCTACCCTAGATACATGTCCTTGTCATTAGCCCCCGAATGGATCGGGGTTTGCTACTTATTGAGCTTGCGTTGGTTTTTCCCTTGAAAAGGAAAGGGTGATGCAGCAAAGTAGAGATAAGTATTTCCCTCAGTTTGAGAACCAAGGTATCAATCCAGTAGGAGACAACGCACAAATCACCGAATACCTGCACAAACAATCAAACAACTTGCACCCAATGCGATAAAGGGGTTGTCAATCCCTTCACGGTTATTTGCAAAAGTGAGATCTGATAGAGATAGATAAACGATAAAGTAAATATTTTTGGTATTTTTGTTTTATAGATCAGAAAGTAAAAGTTTGCAAAATAGTAGATCGGAAACTTGTATATTGGAAAGTAGAAGATTATATGATGGAAAATAGACCCGGGGGCCATAGGTTTCACTAGAGGCTTCTCTCAAGATAGAAAATATTACGGTGGGTGAACAAATTACTGCCGAGCAATTGATAGAAAAGCGCAAAGTTATGACGATATCTAAGGCAATGATCATGAATATAGGCATCACGTCCGTGTCAAGTAGATCGAAACGATTCTGCATCTACTACTATTACTCCACACATCGACTGCTATCCAGCATGCATCTAGAGTATTAAGTTCATAAAGAACAGAGTAACGCATTAAGCAAGATGACATGATGTAGAGGAATTAACTCAAGTAATATGACGAAAACCCCATCTTTTTATCCTCGATGGCAACAATACAATACGTGCCTTGCTGCCCCTACTGTCACTGGGAAAGGACACCGCAAGATTGAACCCAAAGCTAAGCACTTCTCCCATTGCAAGAAAAACCAATTTAGTTGGCCAAACCAAACCGATAGTTCGAAGAGAATTACAAAGATATCAAATCATGCATAAAAGAATTCAGAGAAGATTCAAATAGTATTCATAGATAAGCTGATCATAAATCCACAATTCATCGGATCTCGGCAAACACACCGTAAAAAAGTATTACATCGAATAGATCTCCAAGAACATCGAGGAGAATGTGGTATTGAGAATCAAAGAGAGAGAAAAAGCCATCTAGCTACTAGCTATGGACCCGTAGGTCTGAGGTAAACTACTCACGCTTCATCGGAATGGCAATGGTGTTGATGTAGAAGCCCTCCGTGATCGAATCCCCCTCCGGCAGGACGCCGGAAAAGGCCCCTAGATGGGATCTCACGGGTACAGAAGGTTGCGGCGGTGGAAAAATATTTTTGTGGATGCCTCTGGTGGTTTGGGCATGTAAGAGTATATATAGGCGAAAGAATTAGGTCAGGAGGTGCACGAGGGGCCCACAAGGGTGGGGGCGCGCCCTACCCCCCTGGGCATGCCCTCCGTCCTTGTGGCCGCCTCGTGGCTCCTCCGACTTCATCTCCAAGTCTCCTGGTTTCCTTCTGGTCCAAGAAAGATCATCGCGAAAGTTTTATTCCGTTTGGTATTCCTTTTCTGCGAAACTCAAAAACAGGGAAAAAACAGGAACTGGCACTGGGCCCTAGGTTAATAGGTTAGTCCCAAATATAATATAAAATAGCATATTAATGCATATAAAACAGATAATATAATAGCATGGAACAATAAAAAATTATAGATACGTTGGAGACGTATCAAGCATCCCCAAGCTTAATTCCTGCTCGTCCTCGAGTAGGTAAATGATAAAAACAGAATTTTTGATGTGGAATGCTACCTAACATATTTATCCATGTAATTTCTTTATTGCGGCATGAATGTTCAGATCCGTATGATTCAAAACAAAAGTTTAATATTGACATAAAAACAATAATACTTCAAGCATACTAACAAGATAATTATGTCTTCTCAAAATAACATGGCCAAAGAAAGCTTATCCCTACAAATTTATATAGTCTGGCTATGCTCCATCTTCATCACACAAAGTATTTAAACCATGCACAACCCCGATGACAAGCCAAGCAATTGTTTCATACTTTTGATGTTCTCAAACTTTTTCAACTTTCACGCAATACATGAGCGTGAGCCATGGACATAGCACTATAGGTGGAATAGAAGGTGGTTGTGGAGAAGACAAAAAGAAGGAGATAGTCTCACATCAACTAGGCATATCAATGGGCTATGGAGATGCCCATCAATAGATATCAATGTGAGTGAGTAGGTATTGCCATGCAACGGATGCACTAGAGCTATAAGTTTATGAAAGCTCAAAAAAGAAACTAAGTGGGTGTGCATCCAACTCGCTTGCTCACGAAGACCTAGGGTAATTTGAGGAAGCCCATCATTGGAATATACAAGCCAAGTTCTATAATGAAAATTCCCACTAGTATATGAAAGTGACAACATAGGAGACCCTCTATCATGAAGATCATGGTGCTACTTTGAAGCACAAGTGTGGTAAAAGGATAGTAACATTGCCCCTTCTCTCTTTTCTCTCATTTTTTTGGGCCTTCTCTCATTTTTTTGGCCTCTTTTTTTTCGTCCGGAGTCTCATCCCGACTTGTGGGGGAATCATAGTCTCCATCATCCTTCTCCTCACATGGGACAATGCTCTAATAATGAAGATCATCACACTTTTATTTACTTACAACTCAAGAATTACAACTCAATACTTATAACAAAATATGACTCTATATGAATGCCTCCGGTGGTGTACCGGGATGTGCAATGAATCAAGAGTGACATGTATGAAAGAATTATGAACGGTGGCTTTGCCACAAATACGATGTCAACCACATGATCATGCAAAGCAATATGACAATGATGGAACGTGTCATAATAAACGGAACGGTGGAAAGTTGCATGGCAATATATCTCGGAATGGCTATGGAAATGCCATAATAGGTAGGTATGGTGGCTGTTTTGAGGAAGGTATATGGTGGGTTTATGGCACCGGCGAAAGTTGCGCGGTACTAGAGAGGCTAGCAATGGTGGAAGGGTGAGAGTGCGTATAATCCATGGACTCAACATTAGTCATAAAGAACTCACATACTTATTGCAAAAATCTATTAGTTATCGAAACGAAGTATTATACGCATGGTCCTAGGGGGATATATTGGTAGGAAAAGACCATCGCTCGTCCCCGACCGCCACTCATAAGGAAGACAATCAATAAATAAATCATGCTTCGACTTCATCACATAACGGTTCACCATACGTGCATGCTACGGGAATCACAAACCTCAACACAAGTATTTCTCAAATTCACAATTACTCACTAGCATGACTCTAATATCACCATTTTTATATCTCAAAACAATCATAAGGAATCAAACTTCTCATAGTATTCAATGCACTTTATATGAAAGTTTTTATTATACCCCTCTTAGATGCCTATCATATTAGGACTAAATTTATAACCAAAGCAAATGACCATGATGTTTAAAGACTCTCAAAATAATATAAGTGAAGCATGAGAGTTCAATAATTTCTATAAAATAAAGCCACCGCCGTGCTCTAAAAAGATATAAGTGAAGCACTAGAGCAAAATTGCCTAGCTCAAAAGATATAAGTGAAGCACATAGAGTATTCTAATAAATCATGATTCATGTGTGTCCCTATCAAAAGGTGTGTACAGCAAGGATGATTGTGGCAAACTAAAAAGCAAAGACTCAAATTATACAAGACGCTCCAAGCAAAACACATATCATGTGGTGAATAAAAATATAGCCTCAAGTAAAGTTACCAATAGACGAAGACGAAAGAGGGGATGCCTTCCGGGGCATCCCCAAGCTTAGGCTCTTGGTTGTCCTTGAATATTACCTTGGGGATGCCTATCCCCAAGCTTAGGCTTTTGCCACTCCTTATTCCATAGTCCATCAAATCCTTACCCAAAACTTGAAAACTTCACAACACAAAACTCAACAGAAAATCTCATAAGCTCCATTAATATAAGAAAATAAATCACCACTTTGGTACTGTTGTGAACTCATTATTTATTTATATTGATGTAATATCTACTGTATTCCAACTTTTCCATGGTTCATACCCCCCGATACTACCCATAGATTCATCAAAATAAGCAAACAACACAAAGAAAACAGAATCTGTCAAAAACAGAACAGTCTGCGAATATACGAATTGTTCTAATACTTATTTAACTCCAAAAATTCTGAAAAATTAGGACAACATAGGAAATTTGTATATAAATCTCTTATAAAAAATTCAGGGTGTTTCAACACTCTACTGAATTATTGAAATTCTGATACTGGACGCAAAAGTTTCTGTTTTTCAGCAAGATCAAATCAACTATCACCATAAGCCATCCCAAAGGTTTTACTTGGCACAAACACTAATTAAAACATAAAACCACATCTAACCAGAGGCTAGATGAATTATTCAAAGCAAAACAGGAACAAAAAGGCAAAAACAAAAATAAAATTGGGTTGCCTCCCAACAAGCGCTTTTCTTTAAAGCCTTTTAGCTAGGCATTGATAATTTTGATGATGCTCATATGAAAGAAAAGAATTGAGGCACAAAGAGAGAATCATAAAACATGTGAAAAACACATCTAAGTCTAACATACTTCCTATGCATAGGCATTTTATAGGAAAACAAATTAGCAAGACAATCAAGATCTAGCATGTGCAAGGAAGAAGAAAGAAACAATAGCAATCTCAACATAACGAGAGGTAATTTAGTAACATGAAAATTTCTACGACCATATTTTCCTCTCTCATAATAATTACATGTAGGATCATAATAAAATTCAACAATATAACTATCACATAAAATATTCTCTTCATGATCCACATGCATACAAAGTTGACACTCTTCCAAAATAGTGGGATTATCATTAAATAAAGTCATGACCTCTCCAAGCCCACTTTTATCAAAAAATTCATAAGATTGATCATACTCCAAAGTAGTGGGATCATTTTTACCTAGATTTTACACTCTTCCAAACCCACTTTCAATATTATTGCAAACATATTCATCATGAGGCTTAAATAAATTTTCAAGATCATAAGAAAAATCACCCCAATCATGATCATTGCAACAAGTAGTAGACATAGCAAAATTAGCATCCCCAAGCTTAGGGTTTTGCATATCATTAACACAATTGACATTAATAGAATTTATAATAACATCATTGCAATCATGCTTTTCATTCAAGGATCTATCGTGAATCACTTTATAATTTTCTTCTTTCAACACTTCATCACAATTTTCAGATTCACGAATTTCAAGCAAAACCTCATAAAGATAATCTAGTGCACTCAACTCACTAGCAATAGGTTCATCATAATTGGATCTCTTAAAAAGATTAGCAAGTGGATGAGGATCCATAAACTTTAAGCAAGCGAAGATGCAAGCAAAAAGAAGGCACATGGTAACACAAGCAAACAAAAGATCGAACGGAAGAAGGGCGAATAAAAAGGCAAATATTTTCGAAAATTATTTTAGAAGTGGGGGAGAGGAAAATGAGAGGCGAATGGCGAATAACGTAATGCAAGAGATGGGAGTTTATGATGGATACTTGGTATGGCTTGACTTGGCGTAGATCTCCCCGGCAACGGCGCCAAAAATTCTTCCTGCTACTTCTTGAGCTTGCGTTGGTTTTTTCCTTGAAGAGGAAAGGGTGATGCAACAAAGTAGAGATAAGTATTTCCCTCAGTTTGAGAACCAAGGCATCAATCCAATAGGAGACAACGCACAAATCACCAAATACCTGCACAAACAATCAAACAACTTGCACCCAACGTGATAAAGGGGTTGTCAATCCCTTCATGGTTATTTGCAAAAGTGAGATCTGATAGAGATAGATAAACGATAAAGTAAATATTTTTGGTATTTTTGTTTTATAGATCGGAAAGTAAAAGTTTGCAAAATAGTAGATCGGAAACTTGTATATTGGAAAGTAGAAGATTATATGATGGAAAATAGACCCGGGGGCCATAGGTTTCACTAGAGGCTTCTCTCAAGATAGAAAATATTACGGTGGGTGAACAAATTACTGCCGAGCAATTGATAGAAAAGCGCAAAGTTATGACAATATCTAAGGCAATGATCATGAATATAGACATCACGTCCGTGTCAAGTAGACCGAAACGATTCTGCATCTACTACTATTACTCCACACATCGACCGCTATCCAGCATGCATCTAGAGTATTAAGTTCATAAAGAACGGAGTAACGCATTAAGAAAGATGACATGATGTAGAGGAATTAACTCAAGCAATATGATGAAAACCCCATCTTTTTATCCTCGATGGCAACAATACAATATGTGCCTTGCTGCCCCTATTGTCACTGGGAAAGGACACCGCAAGTTTGAACCCAAAGCTAAGCACTTCTCCCATTGCAAGAAAAAACAATCTAGTTGGCCAAACCAAACCGATAGTTCGAAGAGAATTACAAAGATATCAAATCATGCATAAAAGAATTCAGAGAAGATTCAAATAGTATTCATAGATAAGCTGATCATAAATCCACAATTCATCGAATCTCGGCAAACACACCGCAAAAAAGTATTACATCGAATAGCTCTCCAAGAACATCAAGGAGAACGTGGTATTGAGAATCAAAGAGAGAGAAAAGGCCATCTAGCTACTAGCTATGGACCCGTAGGTCTGAGGTAAACTACTCACGCTTCATCGGAAGGGAAATGGTGTTGATGTAGAAGCCCTCCATGATCGAATCCCCCTCCGGCAGGACGCCGGAAAAGGCCCCTAGATGGGATCTCATAGGTACAGAAGGTTGCGGTGGTGGAAAAGTATTTTCGTGGATGCCTCTGGTGGTTTGGGCATATAAGAGTATATATAGGCGAAAGAATTAGGTCAGGAGGTGCACGAGGGGCCCACAAGGGTGGGGGCGCGCCCTACCCCCCTGGGCGCGCCCTCCGTCCTTGTGGCCGCCTCGTGGCTCCTCCGACTTCATCTCCAAGTCTCCTGATTTCCTTCTGGTCCGAGAAAGATCATCGCGAAAGTTTTATTCCGTTTGGACTCCGTTTGGTATTCCTTTTCTGCGAAACTCAAAAACAGGGAAAAAACAAGAACTGGCACTGGGCCCTAGGTTAATAGGTTAGTCCCAAAAATAATATAAAATAGCATATTATTGCATATAAAACATCCAAAACAGATAATAATAGCATGGAATAATAAAAAATTATAGATACGTTGGAGACGTATCAGTGTTCGAGTGAAAAAGGATTGGAGCGGGTTCTGACCAGACTCAATGCCTCAGAGGCATTTTCGAGATCTGCAGATACCCGAGTTGCTTAATCCCGTGTCAATCGCCTCGATCGATTCTGGCTCGATGTGCGACCGAGTGATCCCGAGTGTCGGGTCGGACCCGAATGAACAAGGAAGTCTTCTGACGCAATCGATCATTCTGCCAGGTGTCGGTGTCAAAACCGGCGGATCTCGGGTAGGGGGTCCCGAACTGTGCGTCTAAGGTAGATGGTAACAGGAGACGGGGGACACGATGTTTACCCAGGTTCGGGCCCTCTCTATGGAGGTAATACCCTACGTCCTGCTTGATTGATATTGATGAATATGAGTATTACAAGAGTTGATCTACCACGAGATCGTAATGGCTAAAACCCTAGAAGTCTAGCCTGTCTGATTATGATTGCCTCTATGGACTAAACCCTCCGGTTTATATAGACACCGGAGGGGACTAGGGTTGTACAAAGTCGGTTACAGAGAAAGGAATCTTCATATCGAACGCCAAGCTTGCCATCCACGCCAAGGAGAGTCCCATCTGGACACGGGAGAGAGTCTTCTGTCTTGTATCTTCATGGCCCATCAGTACGGCCCACGTCACGTAGCCCGGACGCCCGAGGACCCCTAAATCCAGGACTCCCTCAGTAGCCCCCGAACCAGGCTTTCAATGACGATGTGTCCGGAGCGCAGAGTGTCTTCGGCATTGCAAGGCGGGTTCCTCCTCCGATTACTTCAAAGTACCTGACTCAAGGAGCTGTATTCGGCCTTCCATTTAATGTCGTGCTCATCGGCTTCCACGCCCTCATGACTTCAGTTTCCACGTGTCAAGCGAATACGAGAGGTCGGGATATCTTTGCACATAACTCCCTGACCATGTAAGAAGGGCATCTATTAAAAGAGATTGGATCTTCAGATCCATTCCACGCCAAGCGGGAAATTCTCAAAGCTTGCTAGGAGAAACCATTCCAACATGGCTAGTGCTCCCAGTTCTTCCACCCGCCCCCACGGCTCCAAAAAAGGCGATTGGGAAAGATGTTTTGTATCCCATTATTAGCTGGTGAGGCTCCAAACACAGGGATTTCTTCCCCCCGCGGATCTGGTCCCTGTTCGAGCAGGTTTGACCTCCTTCTCAGGTGAAGTTTTGGCGGAGAATTTCCCCAATCCAACCAGGGGGGAGCGGGTGTGCTTCATTTCTTATTTGCCAAAAGGCGTCGGGTTTCCAATCCACCCTTTCCTCCGAGGACTCCTGGAGTATTATGGCCTCCAACTGCACAACCTCACGCCGGCCTCTATCTTGCACATCGTGGGTTTTGTTGCCCTTTGCAAGCTTTTCCTAGGCTGTGAAGCCCACTTTGATTTATGGAGAAAACTATTCTGCCTCATCCCTCGTACCCAAGAGGGTTCCATATTCGAGGTGGGCGGCGCCGAAGTATGGCGCATAGCCGGGACCGGATACTTATCCGGCACACCGAAGAAGGCATCCGAAGAGTGGCCCTCAGAGTGGTTTTATATTGAGGACGTCGCTCTCCCTGACCCAATCCGAATGGGTCTCCCTGAATTTTCCAGCGCTCCTTTGAAGAAATGCCATAGCTGGCGCCCTAGGAGCCTCGAGGAGGAAGATAGTGCGGAAATCCACCAATTAATGAGCAAGATAAAGTCGCTCGCTCAGTCCGGATTATCAATAATCGAGGTAATGGCGATCTCCATAGTGCGGGGTGTCCAGCCACTCCAATTTAGAGGACTCCCTATGTGGCACTACAATGGGGAAGATGACGCCTCACGCTGTGGCCGGAAAGGTCCGGACACCCCCGTTGCTCTGGCCAAAATATTGGCCGATCTGTACGAAGGGGATAAAGAGGAATTTATTCGTCTTAAACGTCGGGAGGGATTTTCCATGTACAATCCTCCTAGCTGGGTGAGTTTTAATCCCACCACCATACTCAATCCTTTCCATGAGTCACTTTTGACCGTTACTAACCCGTCCATTTGTAACAGGAATGGCAAAAGGTCGTCACGGGTATCTACAGCCCCGCTCCACAGCCAGAGGACCATAACCGGGATCTTGACCCCGGATTCGAGGAGGATCCAGACATATTTGTGGAGCTGGAGGAGGGAGTATTTTACCAGGCGAGCTACGATGGCACAGAAGTGGCCATTATAGCAGACTATCCCGGCCTCCTTCCTGCCTCACACATAAGTAATCAGGAGACCTCTCCTCCAAAAGAGCTTCCTCATTCTGCCTCACCCAACGCACTGTCTCGTGTTCTAAAGGGGAGGCGCTCGGCGCGCCATGTTACACCAGAGGCGACTCAAAAGAGAGCGGCGCCTATATCGGGCAAGCCTTCGAAGAGGAAGGCAAACGAAGTCACGACCGAGCCATCGTCGAAGAGGTATGGCTTCGTAAATATGCCCCTTGGCAGTCACATCCAACTGTGACATTGTCTGTTTGTGTCTCATCAGGAAGAGCATTCGCCGGACTATGTCCGGGGGTCCTGCAGGTCACGCTCCCAATAGCCAGGCTCCAGAACCTGCCATAAAGATGAGGGCCGGTACGGGAGTGACGCCGGATTATCCTTCGGCAGAGGATTCAGATGATGTATCCGTCACAAACTCAAAAGTGGAGAGCGCCATGAATCATCGGCGCCGGAGGGCCGCTCTTCGCGACCCCGGCTTTACAAAAGAGGCATTCAATGCCTTCAGCTCGGCTGATGCATACATCCGAGCTGCTCGAGACGGGCTTACCAGAGCCACAGACCAGCATTTGAAAGATATGCGGGTAAGTTCATATCATACGAACCTGATAATTATATGCCAGTAGCCCCCAAGACTTGAAGCAGTTGATACAACTGATTTAAGGATCATTGTATAACCAGGTGCTTGCAGAGAAGAACAACCTGCTGTCTCAAGAACTGGAAAAGTGTCGGACTCAGCTAACTGCTGCCACCACCGAATTGGAGAAATCCAAGAAGGCGTCGCCTAGTAATGTTCCCCTCCATCGAGAAAATATAATCATATACCAGCAATGCTAACAGTGTTGCATATCTCATGGCAGGATCGTCAGATCAACTGAAGGAGGCACTTGAAATCGCGCAAGCGGATAAACAAGAAGCCAAAAGGCTACTGGCCGCGGGCGAACGCGTGCTGACACGGGTCAGGGAGGATAAAAACAAGCTGCAGGATTCCAACACCCTGCTGGGCGAAGAACTGAAAGATGTGCGAGCCCAGCTAGCTGACTCCGTGAAGGAAAATAAGAGGCTATGAGGCGGCATATTCAGTATGCCTTCGAACTTACCTCCGTGTAATTTGGCGGGGAAAAGAACTGACAGATTTATGTCTGCAGGTATGCTGACCGGCCGTCCCGAAGAGGAAATGTCCGGATCTTCAGGCGATCTGCTACAAGAGCTGTCGCAAATGCACGAGCGAGCTCGGCAGGCAATGCGAAGTGTTGCCAAGGCCTTGTGGCCATCCGCCTCCCCTCCAGGAAGTATGGAGGAACTTGTGCAGCTATTCAAAGGAGCGCAAAGGCGCTTCCGATTATGGAAGATATCGGCCTGCCGAGAAGGTGCGCGAGAGGCCTGGGCCATGGTGAAAACACGGTATACCAAGCTTGATCCGAATCATATGGCTCGGGTCGGACCTCGAGGATCAGACGGAAAAGAAGTTCCCGTTAGTTTAGTATATGACCAAGTAAAGGTAGCCGCCGAATTATCCCAACAGGATTGTAGGCTAGACAGCCTGTTGGACGGCATCGAGGAAGAAGCTTTTGAGTCTAAGTGACTAGGTGCTTCGATTGACAAATTTGTCCCTAGCCGGATTGTAAAACGATTGTCATGGCGGACCTTTTTGCTTTGACCTCCGGACCCGAAGGTGCGGAGTGTTTCCGAATACCCGCACGGTAATATAAACCGGGGTATGCGTGGAAACCAGGCGTAGGGGTCATAGTTGCTTGAACAGACAAGTTGTATCCGGCTAGCTATGTTATATTACATGTGATTGTAAGAAACATCTTCCAGAGAGAATAGTTCCGTTAAGGGTTCCTTTCTCTGGGTGAACATGCGTTAATGTTCATGTCCGAACTGTGATTAAAAAATCGCAGTATACATAGCATCTGGGGGTTCATGGTGTAATGAGTGAAAGAAAAACATCTTTAATCCGCCGACCGAATATTCCCTTAAGAACGCTAGCTTTCGGCTTCACCCAGTCTGAGGTACACATCCGGATGACCCGGCAGTAACAATCGCAGAGGTGCTCCCTTTATGCCCTAGCCAAACTAACGGGAACGTAGGGCATAAGCACAGGAGCCAGGCAACCCAGCTTGGCCAAAACTTAAGTCATATCGATGCATATAATGGCGAAGAAAAGGTACATATGAGGAAAAGACACATATGTGGTGAGCTTAATGCTCGGAAAATAATAATAATAATAATAAGCTTCTGTACAAGAAGCCCCCAGGTATTATGGACCTACCTATTTAAGGATGTGTACGTCATAGGTGCGCGGTTTAGCCGCTCAAGAGCTTAAAGCTATGGAAAAAAAAACGAAAGAGAGGAAAAAAAGGTAATGGACAAAAAGGGAGAAGAAGACGAATAAAGAGTCCGGCTCTAGGCGTAGAATCTTCGGAGTCTGGCGGCGTTCCATGGGTTCGGCTCCAAGCGATTGTTTGATGCATCACGCAGTCGGTATGCTCCTCCAGTGAGAACTTCGTCAATGATGAAGGGACCCTCCCATTTGGGCTTGAGTTTGTCCTTTTTCTTCTCTGGTAAGCGTAGAACGAGTTCGCCAACATTATAAGTCTTGGCCCACACTTCTCTGCTTTGATATCTGCGAGCCTGTTGTTGATACAATGCGGAACGGGCCTTTGCGACGTTGTGCTCCTCCTCCAGGGCGTCTAAGCTGTCCTGCCGATCAAGCTCAGCCTCTCTCTCTTCATACATGCGCACTCATGGTGAGTCATGCATAATGTCGCAGGGCAACACGGCCTCTGCGCCGTACACCATGAAGAACGGTGTGTATCCGGTAGTGCGGTTGGGCGTGGTCCGCAGCCCCCAGAGTACGGAGTCGAGCTCCTCAACCTAGTGCTTGTCTAATTCTTTCAAAGACCGCACTAGTCTGAGCTTAATGCCGCTCATAATAAGACCATTGGCTCGTTTGACTTGACCATTTGTTTGCGGGTGATAGATGGAGGCATAATCGAGCTTGATGCCCAGGTTAGCGCACCAGGTTTTCACCTCGTCGGCTGTAAAATTGGAGCTGTTGTCTGTGATAATGCTGTGTGGAACACCATAACGGTGTACGACACCAGATATAAAGTCTATCACTAGTCCGGCTTCGGCCGTTTTAACCGGTTTGGCTTCAATCCACTTAGTGAATTTATCTACCATGACCAGCAGATATTTTCTCTTGTGGCTTCCCCCTTTAAGGGGTCCGACCATATCAAGCCCCCAGACCGCGAAAGGCCATGTAATGGGGATTGTTTGTAGCGCAGTAGGCGGCATATGGCTTTGATTAGCGAAAAGCTGGCATCCGACACAACGTTGGACAAGGTCCTGTGCATCTGCTCGGGCCGTAGGCCAAAAGAAACCTGTACGGAAGGCTTTGCTCACAAGGGCCCAAGCCGCGCGCGTGGTGACCGCCAAGGCCAGCATAGATTTCGGCCAGGAGCTGCCGCCCCTCTTCTTCGGAGATACATCTTTGAAGGACTCCGGTAGCGCTTTTCTTGTAGAGCTCACCGTCATGGACCTTGTAGGCTTTTGAGCGCCGGACAATGCAGCGAGCCTCGTTAGGATCCTCAGGGAGCTCTCGCCTATTAAGGTAGGCCAAGAAGGGTTCGGTCCATGGGGCAATTACTGCCATTATGAGATGGGCCGATGGTGTTGCTTCGGTGGCTGAGCCCCCGACGATATCGGTATTGTGCTCGGACTCAGGGGGTATGATCGGGTCCGGGCTAGTGTTGTCGCTTTCATCCTGCCACACCACGGATGGCTTGAAGAGCCGTTCCAGAAAGATGTTAGGCGGGACAGGGTCACGCTTGGCTCCCATGCGAGCAAGGACATCCGCCGCTTGATTACTTTCTCGAGCCACATGATGAAACTCGAGTCCCTCGAACCGGGCTGATATTTTGAGTACGGCATTACGATAGGCCACCATTTTCGGATCTTTTGCGTCAAAGTCTCCGTTTATTTGGGATATTGCGAGATTTGAATCCCCGCGCACCTCCAGACGTTGTATGCCCATGGAGACAGCCATCCGAAGACCATGTAGTAAGGCTTCATATTCGGCTGCATTATTGGAGTCTGTATATAAGATTTGGAGTACGTACTGGACTGTGTCTCCTATTGGGGATGTTAAGACGACGCTCGCTCCCAAACCGGCCAGCATCTTAGAGCCATCGAAGTACATGACCCAGTTGGAATATGTGCCGTACTCTTTAGGGAGTTCGGCCTCTGTCCATTCGGCGATGAAGTCAACCAACACTTGGGATTTAATGGCTCGGCGCGGTTTATACGTTATGTCGAATGGAAGGAGCTCAATGGCCCATTTGGCAATCCGGCCCGTAGCGTCGCAGTTGTTTATTATGTCATTGAGTGGTACTTCGGAAGCCACCGTGATCGAACATTCTTGGAAGTAGTGTCGTAGCTTCCGGGATGCCATGAAGACCGCGTATGCTATCTTTTGGTAATGAGGGTACCGGGATTTGCATGGTGTGAGGACAGTGGATACATAGTATACCGGCTTCTGAAGCGGGAATTTGTGTCCGTCCTCCTCTCGTTCAATGACGAGCACTGCGCTCACCACCTGGTGAGTCGCAGAGATGTATAACAACGTTGGTTCACCGACGTTTGGCGCGGCCAGGATTGGGTTGCTTGCTAAAAGAGCCTTTACTTCTTCCAGTCCAGCCGTTGCTGCATCCGTCCACTCGAAGAGGTCAGTGCGTCGGAGAAGGCGATAGAGTGGCAATGCTTTTTCTCCAAGTCTGGAGATAAAGCGGCTTAAAGCTGCCACGCATCCGACTAGTTTTTGGACCTGTTTAAGGTTGGTTGGTGTAAGCAATTGTGACAAAGCTCAAATTTTGGCTGGATTTGCCTCAATTCCTCTACTGGAAACAATGAAGCCCAGCAGCTTTCCAGCGGGAACGCCGAAAATGCACTTTTCCAGATTGAGCTTGATGTCATATGCACGGAGGTTGTCGAATGTGAGACGTAAGTCGTCTATTAATGACTCGACGTGTCTGGTCTTGATGATGATATCATCTACGTATGCTTCAACTGTCTTGCCGATTTGCTTCTCCAGGCATGTTTGAATCATGCGTTGGTAGGTAGCGCCGGCGTTTTTAAGCCCAAAGGGCATAGTGTTGAAGCAGAAAGGCCCGTATGGGGTGATGAATGCCGTTGCGGCTTGATCGGACTCCTTCATTTTGATTTGATGGTATCCGGAGTATGCGTCGAGGAAACACAGTGAGTCGTGTCCTGCGGTAGCATCAATGATCTGATCGATGTGGGGGGAGGGGGAAGGGATCCTTGGGGCAGGCTTTGTTGAGGTCTTTGAAATCGACGCATAGGCGCCAGGATTTATCCTTCTTTGGTACCATCACCAGGTTTGCTAGCCAGTCCGGATGTTTTATTTCTCTGATGAATCTGGCCTCGATTAACTTGGCCAGCTCCTCCCCCATAGCTTGTCGTTTGGGTTCTGAAAAGCGCCGCAGTGTTTGTTTGACCGGATTGTATCCCTTCAATATATTGAGGTTGTGTTCGGCCAACCTGCGTGGGATTCCTGGCATATCAGCAGGGTGCCAGGCAAATATGTCCCAATTTTCGCGTAGGAACGCTCGTAATGCGGCGTCAACCGTTGGGTCCAGCTGTGCCCCGATAGAGGCTGTCTTCTTGGGGTCCGTTGGGTGGACCTGGAATTTGACGATTTCGTCTGCTGGTTTGAAGGAGGTGGATTTGGGTCGCTTGTCCAGGATTACGTCGTCCCTATCCACCGTGGAGCGTAATGCGGCTAATTCTTCGGCCGCGAGGGCTTCGGACCATGCCTTGAGGGCCAGGGATGCGGTTTTGTTTTCGGCGCGGAGTGCTATGTCCGGATCACTAGAAAGAGTGATAATACCATTGGGCCCGGACATCTTGAGCTTCATGTACCCGTAATGAGGTATAGCTTGGAAGCGTGTAAATGCATCTCGCCCCAATAGGGCGTGATATCCACTGTTGAAAGGGGCCACTTGGAAGGTCATCTCTTCGGACCGATAATTCTCCGGCGTGCCGAATACCACATCGAATGTGATTTTTCCCGTGCACCGCGCCTCCCGACTGGGAATTATTCCTTGGAAGGTCGTGCTACTTTGCTCGATGCGGCTCCTGTCTATTTCCATTTTGTTGAGCGTGTCCTCATAGATGAGGTTTAGTCCGCTGCCACCGTCCATGAGTACTTTGGTGAGCCGAAAGCCATCCATGATTGGACTGAGGACCAAGGCGGCTGGTGCCCGGACTGTCCTGGATTTTGGTTCATCATTGGCATTGAAAGTTATGGTCGTGTCATTCCAGGGGTTTATTGCTGCGACTTGGCAGACTTCGGTGAGGTCGCGGAGTGCCCTTTTGCGCCTATTGTTTGAAGCGAAGGTCTCGAAGACCGTCAATACTCTGATGTCGTCGTCTTCCGGGGGGTGTTGTTCTGAGGTGTTTTTGGTGAGGATATCCTTGCCGCTCTTGGCCACTTGCTGGAGTATCCAACATGCTCTAAGGCTGTGAGTTGGTACGGTATCCGGTGTTGTGTGTATTTTGCATGGCCTGTCAAGCCATCCCTCCAGAATGGTTCCGCGCCCCGTAATGGGCTTAGATTTCTTTATTATTGGGTCGGGCACCCCATGGGGGTGCATCCTTTTTGCTCGGACTAGGGGTTGAGTGGAAACCAGTGGTTCCCAATGAGCTGCCTGAGTTTTCCAGGCGCTTTCCATTGCGCAGTACTTCTGTACTATGGTTGCCAAGTCAGTGAAGTGTGATACGCGACGGCGGTTGATGGCGTTGAGGATTCCTTCGTCCGTGCAATTGTTGCAGAATGCTGAGATCGCGTCTTCGTCGCGGCAATCTTCAATCTTGTCTTTGACAAGGAGGAATCTGGCCCAAAAGTGATGGACTGTTTCCTGAGACTGCTGTCGTACGTACATGAGATAGCGTATATCTGGGTGGGTGGGTGGCTTTAAATCTGAACCCTGACCCAGTTTAGGATCCGGAGTTTGAGAAACTTCCGAGCTTAATAATTCGGGCTCCGGGATATCGACTGATTTTTCAGGCCCATCGTCCGATTCTAGGTTCGGAGGACAGGGCGTGCCATTCCGCAGACAGGTATCCGGCTCTTCGAGCTTGGAAATCCGAACATAGTTCGTCCTCAACACAGGGGAAGAGTTGTTGTTTTGCTCTTCTACCACCGCTATCTGATGGGTGATCGGTGGAGATTTGATTTCTCTCTGATCGGGTTTAAGCCCAATCCGATCGTAGTCTGTAGCGACCCCCAAGGCGGCGATGCGATCCAGGAGTTCATTTACAGACGACAACTCCATCGGATCCATCCGTTTGGAGTATTCGGAGTCAACGCGGAGGCGATTTTCGATGACCCGAGAAGTCATCATCGGCTTAACGGCCGGACGGGCGGTCATGATAAAGCCGCCCAGCCGGAGGGTTTGGCCTGAGGCCAGGGCTCCTTCGGAGGTGATATTGTCCTTGATAACAAGGCGAGCCATCAACCCTGTCTTCGACGTCACAGCGGAACTCTCAATGAAAGCACCAATGTCGGTGTCAAAACCGGCGGATCTCGGGTAGGGGGTCCCGAACTGTGCGTCTAAGGTCGATGGTAACAGGAGACGGGGGACATGATGTTTACCCAGGTTCGGGCCCTCTCTATGGAGGTAATACCCTACGTCCTACTTGATTGATATTGATGAATATGAGTATTACAAGAGTTGATCTACCACGAGATCGTAATGGCTAAAACCCGAGAAGTCTAGCCTGTCTGATTATGATTGCCTCTACGGACTAAACCCTCCGGTTTATATAGACACCGGAGGGGACTAGGGTTGTACAAAGTTGGTTATAGAGAAAGGAATCTTCATATCGAACGCCAAGCTTGCCATCCACGCCAAGGAGAGTCCCATCTAGACACGGGAGAGAGTCTTCCGTCTTGTATCTTCATAGCCCATCAGTCCGGCCCACGTCACGTAGCCCGGACGCCCGAGGACCCCTAAATCCAGGACTCCCTCACCAGGTCCCGGATTTCACGGGATTCGAAATTTTGGAGAAGCGCGTGGATCGATGACGATGCGGTAATGGGGCAAGTGGGACGAGACTCCTTGATTTTCGCTCCCCCTTTATCGCCACGTACCGTGCAGTCTCCGTTCAGAGGGATGCGCTGGGATCTCGCGGGCCCAGGTGTCAGTGACTCGGATGCACTGTTATAAGAAGCGACGCGACCGACAGGCAGAATAGTGCTCCTCTCCTTTCCCCCCTTTCGCTCATCTCTCTACCTCTTTCGCCTCCGCACCGCGCGGCCCCGCTCGATTCCGACAACCACCGCGGAGATGGCGAAGGACAAGACAGTGAAGCTGGAGCGCGCCAAGAAGGCGACCAATGGGAAGAAGGCGTCGAGCTCTCGGGCTGCGCCGCCGCCGGGCTGGATCTAGGGCGACTGGCTGCCGTCGACGGTCACGACAGAGGACCTCGACAGGCTTGCTGTCGATGGTCTACTGGTCCCAGGGTCCTGGAGGCTGTCGGAGGGAGGAGAGATCGAGCCCGCGCCGTGCCCTGGAGAGCGGGTCCTCCTTCTCACCCATGTGGAGAGAGGTTTCTCTCTGCCCCCCATCCATTTTTTCGAGGGTTTCTGAATTTCTTCGGCGCCCAACTTCATCATCTTCCCCTGAATGCCATATCGTATCTTGCTGCCTTCATTTCCTTGTGTGAAAATTTCTTGGGTTGTCATCCACACTGGGGGTTGTTCAAGCATATCTTCATGTGTCATTCTCAGTCGGTCAAGAAAGCAAATCTGAGTGACGAGAGGACCCACGTGATTTAGCTGTGTGGTGGTTTAGGTGTCCAGATGAGAGGCAGGAGTGCATTCCCCGCAATGACCTTTCCCGAGTCCGTTAGAGGTTGGCAGTCGACCCTGGTTTTACTACAATGATGTTCCATCTTCTAGTTCGTTGACTGGCCTTCCTTCTTACACATCTGCAAGGATCAACGCTCCCCGCTCGCTGATCATGGACAAGGAGGAGAAAGCTGAAGTGGCAGTCTTGGTAGAATCCGTAGTCGAGTTAATCTGAGGCGGAGTGACGGGCTTGGATCTGTTAGAGGTGTTCCTCAGTCGACGGATTCAGCCCCTGCAGGCACGAGGCCATCCCATGTGGCAGTACACAGGTCTAGACGATTCCACTCGGACTCATCCAGAGGAGGTCAAGGACGAGACCGTGATGCAATGGCTTAGCAGCATCACCGGAGCTCGTGACAATCCACATGGATCCAAGCAGGTTCAGCCCTTCGACGCCGAGCACCCACCAGGGGAGGTGTGACATACCTTGTCGAGTGTTTTCCCTTTTGTTTCCAACATCCGACCGAATTGATAGACCGACTGACTCTAATTTTTGTACTTCACAGGAGTTCACGAAGATGCTTTCGCCCGTGCCGAACGGAGAACAGCTTGTTGAAGGTGCAGAGAGTGAGGGTGGGAGTGCTGAGGACAGCTATGCCAAGGACAGTGAGGGCAGCAGTGACGACTCAGAAGAAAGTGAGGAAGTCGAGTCTCCTCCGTGCACCAAGCGTCGAACCAAAGCGAACGAGGATCCGACTGCCTGCCACGGCAAGGTCGTGGCGTCGAGTGTCAGGAACCCAAAGTGCACTCACACTACAAAAAAAAGACACATCCGTGACATTTTGGGCCGAACAATTTTTTTTCTGTCATCCTTATGACACTTCTATGACGATAATTGTGACAAAAGCACATATCATCATAGATGTGGTGGGCTCCTACTTCTATGACAAAAAATCATGACAGAAAATGGGCTTTTTGTCCTGGGCAGGCCGGGGACGCACCTGCATGACATTCTTTGGGCCGTCCATGACGGAAAAAATCGTGGTAGAAGCGAGGGCGAGGAAAATTTCGGGGAGTTCCCGGTTACGGTGGGTGGTCGGGGCGAGCGATGCACGGAGGTTTGCGCGTTTCTCTCGTAGACGTACGCGCGTGTGTGCAAAGCGGTGGGCTCTAACTGAACCCGAGCGAGGCGTTGGGCTCTAACTGAACCCGAGCGATTGCACTAGCTACGTTACTGAACCCCGATCGATCCCTTGTTGTTAACTGAACCTGAGTGATTCCTTCGCTACTGCTGCTAACTAAAGCCGATCGAAGCTGCCTCTTGATGAACAGTCCCCGATGGGGGTTGGATGAACAGTTCCCCGATGGGGGTTGGATGAACAGGATCCCGTGGTAGTAGAGGCCGTTGTCGCTGGATGAACAGGACCCCGATCGAGGAGGTGGGGGTGGATGAACAGTATCCGGTGGAGGGACCCCGTGGAGGGCTGGTTGAACAGTAGCCGGTGGAGGGCTGGTTGAACAGGACACCGTGGAGGGCTGGTTGAACAGTAGCCGGTGGAGGCTGGATGAACAGGACCCCGTCGATGAACAGTAGCTGGTGGAGGCAGGAGGAAGTCGATGGTGGATGAACAGTAGCAGGTGGAGGCTGGAGGAAGTCGACGATGGATGAACAGTAGCCCGTGGAGTCCTGTTTTGTGGTACGCCACACCCCTCCCGATGAACAGGACCCCCATTTCGACCGTAGCGCTCCAACACAAGTCCGTTTCCTCTGATTTGCGGTATGCCACACCCCTCATGATCAACAGGACCCCGTTTCGACCGTAGGCACTCAAACAGAAGTCCGTTTCCTCCGTTCTACGGTACGCCAGACCCTTCCTGATGAACAGGACCTCGTATCGACCGTACGCGGTCGAACAGAAGGCCGTTTCCTCTGTTCTGCGGTACGCCAGACCTCGTTTTGGCTGTTCCGTCCAAGCCGGTTGGCTCCCAATGAACACGCGATGCTGTTTACTCCGTTCCGACCCAGCCGGTTGGCTGCCGATGAACAGGACGACGTCGCTGTACGTGTTAGAGACCCGCCTGTATGTACGTACGTAGCCGTATTTACTATCTTGCAGCGTGGCTGTACGTACGTGTACACAATATAGACGGGATTGCGTGACATGCTACGTCAGCGCCTCTACTTCAACACGTGTCGCTCCTTACTCGGCCACGGTACATCGCTGCAGAGAGACCAGTTGACCGCTATGTACGTACATGTTCGCGGCCAGACAGATAACGCTACCTTCGATTCAACCTGGTGGGTCCCAGCTGTCAGGGGGTAAGAAGGCAGTTCCTTCCGTGCGAAGATAAAGCCGGTGGGTCCCAGCTGTCACGGGGGAACTTTTTTTCGCGAAATATAGAGGCCCTTCCGGTAGATCCGAGGTGTCAGGTGGAGAAATCATTATTTTGCGCGTAATAAGGAGGCACTTCCTTGCGTGCGGCCATGGACCCAGCTGTCAGCCTCTCCACTTACAGTCCTCTTCTGATGGCTATCGTTCGTTGACCGCGTTGATGACGCCGTACCGCCCGAGAGCACCAAGGTGGTGGACGACGGTGTGACCTAGGAAGGGAATGACCCGGAGCCGGGGAATACGCAGCAGTGGATGCCCACACGGAGGGGAGTACGAGGGTTGACTGCTTCGGCTGCGGTTTGAGGCTGCTGTTGCCGGAGAATAACAGGGGGTGTGGGTGAGTAGAGGGAAGGCCTGGCCAATGGTGGGAGCAGGGTGGGGCGGTGAGACCTGCGTGGTAGCACAGCCGGCCACGGGAGGTAGGAGCAGGCAGCACGGCCGGTGCTGGTTTGGGCGGCTGGAGCAAGAAGACCAGAGGTTGAAGAAGCACGACGACCGTTGGATGGACATCGTATGGTCACCGCAGCTAGAATCGTTTATATTGACTAAGTTGCCAAAGCCCTACGTCCGCGTCAACTTAGTAGGCCCACAAGTCAGCCTCCAAATATGGTGGGACCGACCTAGCAGCAGGGGTATTCATTATTTTTGCGCGTAATAGCTCATGGATCCGAGCTGTCAGCGGGGGGAATGTTTTTTTCATGAAATAAAGAGGCCCTTCCGGTCGGTCCCAGCTGTCAGGAGGATGAATCATTATTTTGCGCGTAATAAGGAGGCACTTCCTACTCGCAAAAAAAAGGAGACACTTCTTTGCGTGCGGCCGTGGACCCAGCTGTCAGCCTCTCCACGTACAGTCCTCTTCCGATGGATGTCATTCGTTGACCACGCCATGCCGAGAGCACCAAGGCGGTGGATGACGATGAGGCCAAGTAAGGGAACGACCCGGAGCCGAGGAAGACTCGGCAGTTGTTTCCCACACACGGAGTGGCTACGAGGGTTTACTTGTTCGGACGCAGTGTGAGGCTGCCGTGCCGGAGAATAACAGGAGATGTGGATGAGTAGAGGGATAGCTAGGCTAGGGATGTGAGTGTGGTGGGGCCATGAGGCCTGTCCGACAGCACAGCCGACCATAGTTGGCGGGAGCAGGCAGTTCCGCCGGCGCTGGTTTGGGCGGCTGGAGCAGGAAGATCAGAGACTGAAGAAGCACAATTGCCGTTAGATTGACATCTAACGGTCTGACGCTGGTAGAGTCGATTGTTGACTAAGTTTCTTTTTTTGAGAAACCTTGTGTACGCATGAACTTAGTAGGCCCACAAGTCAGCCTCCAAATCTGTGGCAGACAACATAGAGCCCATTTGCTATTTTTTTAATAATTTGTAGCCCATTTGCTAATTCTTAAGGAATTTATTACAGCCCATTTTCTGCCCAGGACCACGGTAAAAAAGTTCAACCTTATTTTGCATATTTCGGTGGAGTTCGAACTATTTTAATCCAGAAATGATAAACATTTATTTTTTAAGAACTTATTGATTTGCCAAATAAAATATCATTTTGTTTTTGTAAGCTAATAAGACGTGGGGCAATTGAGTTGGTTTTAGGGAAAACCAGTGGTAAAAAAATCAGCGCTGGGAGGGAAAACAACAACAACAAAATAAGGATGTAAAGATGAAAAGTGAACTTTGTGTATTTTCAATATAATAATACATGTATATGAACTAGTAAAACTATAGGTAGAGATTAGAAAACGGAAGTAGGACATGGCATTTCAAGAGGAAAATAGAACTGGGTTTTGTGTTTGATTCAGTAAAAAAACTGCCTGCGGATGTTCTAAGAGAAAATATAACTAAGGCTGGTGGGCCAGAGGCCAGTTGATACCTGCTGGATCTTTGTGCCCCGTTGTCGTCATGGGCTGGGCCTATTAAAAACAAAACCAAGCCTGGGCAGTCTACAACCCAGTTGAAACTTGCTCGACCTGAAAAAACAATATACCTGTTGGATCCTAGTTATCAGTCTATACTTGCAGAATTCTCTCATTTATTGACTACGTTGAAAACTTCATGGGTTTCACCGTCTCAGACGTCAACATTTATTTTTCCATCGTGATAATAAGTGCATGCACTTGCTTGCGTACAGCCATGGACATGCTGGTTCCGTACGGTTAGGCTCTATATGGACAGCCGTCTTGTGGTTCCACGGACAAATTTCATGCAAATCGGATGGTTTTCAGTGAAAGCGGACTAAATTCATTGCATTTTACATATTTCTTTTCATTATGGAATATTTTACATATTTCAACTAATAATAATGGACTAGGCCTTTTTTAGTCCATGGGAGGCACTTCACGATCGAGGTCGCGACACTTAACTGTTCTGGAAGGCCCAAATCCATCGCTCCGCTCTTTTAACAATTTGCAGCTGGGCTTGGCATGCCACAGCCTAGTTCCGACGTGTTGCGTCCAACTATCAGCCTGTGAAACCGGATGGATCCCCTGCGTACTTCGAAGATGTAAAAATTTTGGAGAACTGGGAATTCGAACGGCAGGTGCTTATGGTACCCATCAAATAAAAATCAGGTGCCTGAAAATTTGTTTCGAAACAAATGATTCAGCTTTATATCCACGTTGACCCTTGACATGATGGTTGGAAGCAAATGCCAAGTTCATACCGAAAGATCCTTAACAATAATACCAACTTGCAGACGACCAGGTAGTACAAGTACCAATACCAAACTAACTTATAATCTTTTTAGTCCTAGCCCTAGTGTTCGTCTGGTAGAAAATCTTGCAGAGGACCAGCTCCCGCTCCTTCTCTTGCTCCAGGTCCCTGAGGTGGTACTGGTGCATCACCCAGTTGGTCCTCTGCTGGTCGAAGTTCTTGTTGGTGTGCAGCACCAAAACCTTTTTGCTGCCCGTCTGCCGGACGTTGACCATCACCGGCAAGGTATTGCCGGTCTTGTGCCACATCGCGTGCATGCCGCACTCTGACTGTATATTGCGATGCATCCGCGTGCCCCTTTTGAACGCCCTGGAGTTGCGCTGGAAGAAATGCTTGCTTAGGCCACTCAGTGTGATACCTGCAGTATTGTCGAATACAGGTTTTAGTGTACGTAGTTGGCATTTTCATAACATCTTTGGCATGTTGCAGTCATTTGTTTCACTTTTTATTAACTGTCAAATTGTAATTGCTTCACTAGGTCTGCGTCTAAAAAGAAAAATAGAGCTATAAACAAAGGAATATGTTTGTGCACGTAGACGGCCGATCGGTGTCTCACCTGGAAGTTTCTCAGGATGGGTGTAGCATATGCCGTGCTCGCTGTCGATGGTTGGTATGAACAAATCGATGAGAGGGTGAGATCTCGCGCTGTCAGCACTCACTTTGGCCTCAAGGTGCTCGATCAGCTCCTAATCCGTGGGATCGAACTTGACGCCAGCCGGCAGCATCGGCCAATATTTCGTGGACTTGCATCGGTTAATTCTAGTTAAATGGTACTCAATGTATGATCAATCAACTGTTTTAAGTAAATGATGAAAGATTTTAACAGATAAGTGGCACTCCAAATCTGAAGTCCACAATACCCGAACAAACTGGGGTCTCGGCTTCATTACTACATGTAGACTCTAAAAACTTGAAAACCCCCATAAAGATCGAAATCATAATACAGGGCGACGGGACGAATACTCACAGGAGCGGCCTCGCTGGTTCCTTCCTTCATTCGGCTAGCTTGAAGAGCATCCTTGTTCAGATCGATTTTTTAGCGTCTTCCTTTTGACTACTTGCAATGAAGTATAGCAACTCCAGTAGCTCATCGCTCATCGTACCAAATGGATCGGAACAAGGCGGCGGCTGGGAGGCGGGGAGACCGGGAGAGAATGGGAGAGTGATTTTGTAGAGAATGCGAGAGTGCTGTTGTAATACGAGAGGGGACTCTTGTGTCACCTTGGTGAACCGAAGACGCCGCCGGGACTCTTGTGTCACCTCACGCGCAGCGTGTTGTCACGTTAATTCAATGTGAGGACATGATGAATAATTTGACCGACGTATACTAGTACTACTACTGTACTACTTACTAGTCGTATTTAGTGTCACAATTTATCCATAGGTTTAACTAACAAAATGTCAATGCATGTCACCGAAAATTATACCATTGACAACTATGTTCAAATACGAATGCAACGATATAATTTTTTGTGACATGCATTAACATTTAGTTAGTTAAATTTATGGTCAAAATTTGACACAAATTACAAAGGGGACCAATAAACCAGGAGGGAGAGGTAGTAGTACGAGTAGCGCAATATACGGTATAGAGGACTAGTACAAATTTAGAAATGAAGTACGAAGTTATAAGGCTGTGCGACAGACTTTGTAGGCTACATGAGTAATACAAAATATAATTCCCATTGGACAACACTTTCACCAACAAGTACGCACTTGAAGCCTACATTATCAGTACATCCTACGCAGGTGAGTTAGGATGCACTTGATCCCAGAAAGGTATCTATCCTTCAAACTAACTACATTACATAATATCCAACAAAAGAGGGTCATGCTACAGCAGCAGGATACATGGCTCAGTCTAGATATCACTACGAATCAAGTTGTGCATATTTGCTGTTGGCATGAACCACATAGCCGCATGTTGGGTTTGCAAAAGCCATTCATCGCATGAAAGCTTGATGCCTTTCACACACTGAAGATTATCTGGCAACAAGCTGTGTCGACGAATCTCTGGATATGGTGATTCATGAAACCCATGGTACAATGTGTAAACACAGTTCCCCCTGGCGAATGGAAGTTGCATAGCACGGTAATCATCGCTAGTGATATGATCGATGATTGGTTGGATGATCGGATAATTGAGCCCGAGGAACATGGAGTGGTCGCCGAGGCTGTAAACCCGCCTCCAGTTGAATACGCCTGGCCCAAAGGAGTTGGGATCTTTCTCGAACACGAAGCAGCCATAGCCATCATAGTCACGAATGCCCCAGGCATTGTACTGCATGTGGTTTGATGAAATGGTTTGGTCAATTTGGTACGTGCGAATGAGCATCAAATGACCGCCGTCAGTTGAACGAGCGATAAACCACCACCCATTGACTTGTATATTTCCAGGTCCTGGAATCATGAAGGCCAGCGCATTTGCGTCTGATGCAAGAAATCAAATTGGAGACCAAAAGGACAAAAATATACAATCATGTTCAGAGTATGTGTGGAATTAAGATTATTATAATAGTGACACATATCATAGACAGAGAATTGCAATGCCGTGGTCATAATCATACCCCAAGTTAAAAAAATTAAGCCAATGGCTTTCATATTCTAGCAATATGTCATGGTTCAAACATCATGTAAAAATGAGAGGAAAACAGCTATGACAGGGCCTACTCATATTCTACCATAGCAGTTACTACTGTTCTCATATCAACTCTAACAATAACATGCGTGATTATAAAAATCTTGGAAATGATAGTAACATATAGCAATGACGTGGTTATAGACATACTATCTATTCTAAATTTCTAACAATCAACAGGCAGCCGTATTCATAAGGTAAAGATGAGATGAGACAGAACAATTACACGACGATAGATTCCACCAGTATAGGCAGCCAATCTGTGCGTCGACCGCGTAAACGATGCCATCGTGCACTATAGTATCAGACAGAAATGGAGGCTCAACAGGATTGATGATGAGCCATAACCATGTATGGCGACCGGATTCTAGATAGACTAATCCCATGTCGAACAAGGCAATGAGCTTGTAATCCATGTAGTCTTCTGATGGTGTGGGCACTTCGCAAATTACAACCTTCAGCAAACGGAGGTCGCACCAAAAGCTCGACGCGTCTCGTGCGTAGTAGGCAGGAGTGTCTGGCAGGTCGCGAGGCTCGATGGCGGCATATCCAATGATGGAGGGATGATCTCTCGCTGGGTGTAGATATCCACGAGACGCCATGGACTACCGGATTGGTGGATGAGGACGATCCAGTTGACCTTCATGCCCGCCCAGTAGTGGCCGTGCACGAAGGACAGGTGGACGGGTAGTGGTAGCATGTCGAGGGGCACCACGGCAACCTCCGTAGGATCGTCAAGTCGGTGTCTGGGCCACCTGTGAGGATCGGGCATCAGCAAGCAGGGTGTCTTGAAAAGGGCCGGCCGGTTGCAGACGAGTAGACGGTACAAAGACACCGAGCATGCAGCCAGATGCACGGTGCTGAGCAGGTCCATACGATTACAGATCTGCTCCAAGAGAATATCGGGGAGGGAATTCCAATCGCGGCTCTGCGTGTCAGTCGGTTCTGCCATAGGTTTTTTTAGGGCGCTGAGTGATTGGGGTTTTTGGTGCCTGCGAGCGAGCGGGGAAGTGGATTCGGGCGGGCGAGCGAAGAAGATGGCGTGTGTGGCCGAGCAGTGAGTGGGGGGGATATGGTACGCGCGAGCTACCAAGGAAGATGGCGCGGGCGGGCGAGCAGTGAGCGGGGGGAAATGGTGTGCGGCTGACGATGGGGAAGAGAGGAGGAAGAAGAAGAGAGGAGGAAGAAGAGGGAAAGACGGGGAAGAAAGTGCATTAAATCTCAATTCTACTAGTACTACTACCAGGATATAACGTCCTTCGGAGTGTAAATAGTTAAGCCGATGACATGTGGGTCTACCTCAAGAGGGCCCATATGTTAGTTAATGGAAGAGAGAGGTGCGTAGGCGTATTTGCGGAAGCGTGCTCCACTGGCAAACATGATGGCAGTACTGGGTAAGGCTGATTTAGTAACACCGACACGCTGGTTCAGCTTATTAATTAAGTGTCCCATCTACTGCAGCGTGTATTGTCACTTCACTATGAAGACTAGTTGAATAGTTCTCTCTGATCGAGATGGGGAATAATGGATCGCCAAGACTTCCTATCTACAGTATCCCTATGCCTCTACTCTCATCCTGTCCAACAAGATGAAACACTGGCCAAGGCACCTGGCGTAATGTAGGAGTACTAGTAGTATTTTGTGTCAAACTTTGACCATCTATTTAACTAATAAAATGTTAATGCATGTCACCAAAAATCATATCACTGGATTCGTATTTGAACATAGTTTTTAATGGTATAGTTTTTTATGACATGCATTGACACTTTGTTAGTTAAATTTACGGTCAAAATTTTACACTAAGTACGAAGGGGACCATTAAACCAGGACGGAGGTTTATATACAGGTCAATAAAAAAATCATTAACCAAGGTAGTAGTAAATGATGAGTGCCCGAAGATTTTTTTTCCGAAAGTACTCAATAATGGGCACGTTTTCCTCAAGAAAATTGTGTTTACGAACGTATTAATTGGAATGCATGCGTGAGGAACAAATGACCAGAACTTTTACACGTAATTGTGAGTTTTCTCTTAATTCTTGCATGCAACGTTTTAATGAAGCTTGAAATATGAACATGTCAATGGGAGGGAGTAAAAGCCTCATGCATGCATGCATGCATGCATGCATGCAACATACAACACTCACATGTACACATGCACGCACGCAACACTCACGCATCCATGCGGCACACAGCACACGACGCAACACACACGCTCACGCTCAAGTGCTCAACCTACTCCCTCCGTCCGTGAAAGACTGTACATATAGAGATTTACACATTGACCAAGAGGAATTGGAACTTCGTGGCATAATTATCGCCCAAAAGTAGCAGGCTTATGTGTGCATGCGACCATTGAGAGAAGAAGATTAAATGAAGGTTGTTGCATGCTGTAATTAAGGATAGACATGTAGCCTATAGCTAGAGCACAAGTTGGTGCATTATTCAATCAATATCGATTAGATTAAAGGCTAAGTGCATTGGAAGTGTAGATGTACACTCTTTGTTGGAAAATTTTCTAATGCTAGATGGAGTACAGTTTTTCACGGACCGAGGGAGTACACGTGCATGCACTCACATACACAGCCAGGGTGGTTCGCGCGCAAGGGTTGGACTCCTGTCGTGCCTGCGTAAAGTTTTGTTTAACTGATTTCTTTGCTCTGCCAACTGACAGGTGGGACCCAAAAACCAGGTGTCAATTTAACTAGTCAACAAAGTGCCACGTCGACTATGTGGCCGGTTAGTAGGGTGCAATATGGTGCTCTACGGTGAGCTAGTGACCGTATAATCACCGCAAAACTATATAGTGACCGTAATGAGTGTATTGTTACATACGTTGACCGCCAGTGTATTTTTCTCGTTTCAAATTAAGCCATATTAACTGGAAAGGACGCAGTATGGACTAGTACTACTACTTTGATCTGTCCCGTCACTCGCCGAATGAGGAGAAGCTTGCTTACTACGCCCTCTCCCTCGCGCACGCGCGGTGGCTCACAGGACGAGGAGAAGCTTGCTTACTACGTACGTCTACGCCCTCTCCCTCGCCCACGCGCGCGGTGGCTCGCAGGACGAGGAGAGGGTTTTGACTACAGCGCCCTCTCCCTCTCCCTCGCCCTCGCCCTCGCGGTGGACGTGCAGCAGTTCATTCGGTGTCAGATTGCCAGAAGCATATTGTACTGTAGTATCATCATTGTTGGGCCTTCCGAAGAGGCGAAGAGCCAAGTGCAAGGTTCACAGGAGTATGAACTGTTGAACCTCCCTAAGCGGCAAAGAGCCAAGTGCAAGGTTTTATAGGAGTCGTCGTCCTAGTAGGAGTACTACAACTAGAGCGAACGATGCTACTGTATGATGCCACCATGTCACCTATATCCAAAGCTGTGCCACCTTTTTTCTCATAAAGCGTGTTGGAGCCCGTGCAACAGCCACACAAGTTGCACGTACACATAACACATTTACTAGTAACAAATTCTAAAGGACAAATGCCAGTATGCCACACAAGTTCATCTCCACTTCATGTGATAAATTTGTGCACGACTAGTCTACATATATTCACAGCGCTACCATTCACAATTTACCATACTCCACTTACACGTTATAGATGGGCTCCATGTCCTCCTCCAGGTTCCAGTCCCAGGTGTTCTTCATAGATGGCACGATCCATAGCGGTGGGCAACGGGAATCATTGTCGTAGCTTTCTAGTCCGGTTCCACACGATGGAGACTCATCCAAGCTGAAGCGGCATAAATCAGGGATAGCGTGTCCCAGCATGTCGTTCATCCGGCGGTGCGCACTGAAGACACAACCATGCTTCATGAATGGCAGGCCTTCGGTGTCGTGCACGGAAGGTGGCATCCGCTTCACAATGGGGTAGTTGTCCCCAATGAAAAGCGAGTACTCTACAAGAGTGTTCCTCGGCACCCACATAGCATCACGGGGGTCGAACTCGGCGCCGTTCATCTGGTACACGCGGCATCTCAGATCTGGACACATGGTGACATACATGGTCAAGGTCCATGCATAATAATGTTGTGCTCAAATATGGCGGTCAGTAATATTGTGCAGCAAATAGTACTACTCCGGTATAGAGGAAGTAAAATAACCGGCTTATTATATATAGCCACTCTTAGCTACATGGATGAGATAGTAAGACATGGAAAAACAAAAATGGTGGGAGCTAGTGGGTTCCAGTCTTCAAGGGCCTAGCTAGCTATACGCGTCCTCCAAGGTAAAAAGTACTACTAGTACTAGTAAGTAGTACTACAATGAAAGAGAAGGCGAGAGGGTTAAAAAAATATAATACTAAATTGTAGTACTAGTACAGTAAACATGTCCTAGTCAAGAAAACAAAATAACTAACAAGTACTACTAATCTAACACACAACAATGAGAAAATGGAATACCTGGGTAGATGGTGACGGTCCGATCGTGGTAGATTGTGTGACCATGTTGCACATCAGTGGTACCATGGGTAACGACTGCTAAGATAGTTGATCCCAATATGCCAAAGTCAGCTACAAGGTTCTAGGTTAGACCGAATCGCGGATGCAAATGCACATCCAGGATCGGCGATCTTATTTTGATCGGGGGATGACTGGTCCCTGCAAAATAATGGAGTACCGTTAGGGATGCAAATGATGGTTTGTGCATTCCGTTTGTAATCTCCCGTACCGTAGGATGGCAACCAAATGAAACAAGTCCCCTGGCTTGTCACCGTGAAGATGCGGCCTACATGGCACACGGCGTCTTCGAACGTGTAGGGGTACAAATCTGCCGCGGCCAACATGTGCCAGCCTCTGCCGTTACTGCCTCTTGTATTGATGGCAATCCTTATGTCGAACACCGTGATGAGATAGTAATCGTCGTAGCCGCGTCGCTTTGTCGGCGGGTCCGCAATTGCTATCTTCTTCAATCTCATGTAGGCATCATCATATGTATTCAAGCCCAGCCAGTCCGGAAGGCCGATCCCAATGGTGGAGAAGGGGTCTACGGGAATGGCCGCACTGCTGTGGATGTTGTGCAAAATGATGGTGGTATCCGGCCGGAGGTATGCAAGCCAATCTTCGTTGGCACCACCCAGACCTATATATAAGACGGTGGGCAGCGGAGAAATTACGGGATGGAATAACTAAGTACCATATTTAGAATATACACTACATGATCAAACTCCATGACTGACCTGCTCATCGAACAAAATCCGACTACCTCTCAGTGTCGGCAACTCTAGCGGAGTCAACGTGCAACCATGGCCAGGGAGCGGTGGACTATTCGATGGATTGTCCCATAGAATAACCTTCTCCACGAGGACGCATGGAAGACCAACAAGCATGGCCTTTCCCCAAGCCTGTTTAAGCACCGTCTTAAAATAGTTGGTGCAGGAAGCACCGAGTCTTGCGGCGGTGAGGATGTCGGAGCGGCGTGCGATTTCTCCCAGAGGATCGTCGTCCAAGGTCTCCTAGCCCCGACGAGGAGGAGAACCGCCTGGCGAATCCATGGGAGCAGCGATGAACTGCCTTGGTCTCGTCGGGGGGAGGGGAACTGGCGAGGAGGAGATAAGGAAGTTATGCGGGCACGCATAGTGGTAGTGCCTAGTGCCCCGTGATGGTGAGGCTATTATTTACTACGTACTCGTACTGTAGCACCAGTAGTACTACTTTCTCAACTAGTAGTGCGATGTACTGTACTTCTATAGTGCACCAGTTTTGAACTCTCGAATCTCAAGGCCAAGGAGCTACAGTTGCAAGTGGAGGGTACTACTGTTCGTTAGAACCATCGTTGTACTATCAATGCAGGGAAAGTACACCTGCATAGTGCGTACTCTCCATGCTCTATTCAAGCGCGTAGCATGCCTACTCAGCCACTCCTCTCACGCACACACCAGCAGCCTGTTTATCAGCGATGGTTACTGCAAGGGCAGAACATTTGAGTTCTTTGATACAATGAGACTTGGCTTTTCGCTTCCATTTGTGGAGGTGTAATGGATCTCGTCGAACTTTGTGAGTTCCTTCTTTATGAATGAGATGAGGCAAAGCTTTTGCCTCCGTTTCAAAACAAAAAATAAATCACGTCAAGAGGAATTTCTTTTATAGAGCCGATAATGGAGCGAAGTCCATGCGTGCAACGCCACAAGCTACAGAGTTGTAGAGTAGCACTTTACGTACAGAGCCATATTGCATAGTTCCCAATGCTGCGCCAGGCTTTTCCGGCTCCTCGGACTTAATTGGGAGGCGCTAGTTTAAATATGGTAGCTGATGAGGAAGCTGCAAACGAGGTGCGGCTAGGGCGAGCACGCAGGCGAGAAACTTTGCATGGTGTGAATTGATATATAGGAGTACTACTCTAGTACGCGAGCCACGAGATGATGGGAGGGAAAACCGGTTCACGTGGCTGGGCTATCCAGTGCACCCAGATTGTGGTGCGACACATCCGTTTGACTTCAAAAGTCAAACTACCAGTGTACAATATTGGCTCGCAGCGAGGTTACTATTTAAAAAAAAGGCCGCCGTGCGTTCGGCCGGGATCGAACCCACAAAACGAGCTATACACTCCCGCGACCACTAGTAGTACTCGTTGGAGTACAACGAAACCTAGAATCGCCTTTTGTCGCTAGTACATTGTTCCTTACAAGAAACCACTAATACCAAGAAACTACTACCACTTACCAACCAGCCCTACCAAGAAACGACTACTCTACAAAGTGCCGTCATAGGCACGTTTCAACCCATGTCGCCTCTTAAGTCAGCGCCTTCTATTCGCCCGGCAAGTTAGGCGTTATGACTTGTGGGACCTACATGTCAGTCTGGACAAAAATCCCAGAGTGACCTCCTACCTCCGGCCCATCCACCTAGTCATCCTCGGCCATGGGACGCAGCTACCGCCACCGGCAGAAGGCGAGGTCAAAAGCGCCGGCGGCGCAGAGCCCATCTTGCGGCAGCCCGGATGCCAGCTCCGTCCGGCGCTCGTGGCCACTAGCTAGCCAAGATAGCACACACCCTGCTGGATGCATCCAGCTGCTTGTCTGCAAGGTTTGCTAGCTAGGTTGGCACGACGGTGCCGCGGCTTGCTCGCGCGCGCCGCGCTAAGGCCAGCCATCTGGCTCGAGCGAAGGCCAGCGCAGCGGCTTGCTCGCGCGTGAGCCACGCTCGGGCCAGCCAGCCAACCTGTGCGGAGGCCAATGCAGCGTCCGGCCCGTCCGGCGGAGCGGCGGCCAGCTCGCTCATCACCGGCGCCATCGATGAACACGCATAAGAACTGTTTGAAGTAATGTTCGGGAAAAATAATGATTGGAGGAAGAAGAACAGGATAGAAGGTCAGATGTGGGTCCCTCGTGTCAATGGTCAAACAAAATGTGTTGGTTTAAACTGCCTCGTCAGCACGGACGTGTGGGCCAACCCTGTCATAAACGGGTTTAAATGAGCCTAATCGGCACTAGGTAGTAGTTTTTTGGCGCGGATTAAGAAATTTTGGGTATGTTTTTGCTATTTTTTGTACAATAGTTTCTTGCTAGGGCTGGTTGAAAGTGGTAGTTTTTTGTTAAATACTCTACATACTGTAAGTAGGAGTGAAAGTTAAGCTTTGGAAGCCAATAAGCACGGCTAGTTACATAGTGCCTATGTGTACGTAATTCAAACTAAATATCAACCATGAGTGACTAATATCTTGATGGAAAACTTGAAACTATGGAAATACTAGCATTTTTTTTGCATGGTTGGAAATACTAGCAATGTTCACGTGCGTTGCAACGGATCATAATTAGAATAATACTTATTCACAAACTTGATAGAAAACACTCTAATTTTGATATACATATATCACTAGAAATATATTATGTTTCAATCAGAATATATTCCTTGGGCTGTTTTGGTGAGGTGAGGGAGGGATGTGGTTGGTTTTAAGATACTAATTAAGGGTTTTTCTGCAAATTGGTAGAGAAGTGGGATGTTGTTGAGAAAAGGCAACAACTTACCTCACAGTCGTTAGATGTAGATCTAATGGTCAGAAATGACGGATGGCAGACACACCATCATCACCAACTAAGTCTTCTGTAGGAGTACTAGCAAGATGCCCGTGCATTGCACGGAACATCAAGATGCATTTTTTTATAAAACATCTGTTGTGATTGACCCATGCGGGAGTAATCCCATGTGTAAAAACTAATGATATCTCAAGAAAGAGGGGAGATAAGGTGAGGAGGAGTGGGGCGTGGTGGTGATTGGTGGTCGGATTGAGCGGAGGCATGGGGATGGACGACGCCGGCAGCGACCACCATGCCAGTTTGTTCCAGAGGCTTCCTTTTTTAATTGCTCAACAATGAGGTTGTGGGAGATAAGGATGAACGAGGGAAGGCCTTGTCTGCAAATGTGGAGAGAGGTGCGGGTATCTTTTAGTTTAATTTCTATCCGCCAGATATAGATCAGACGGTCTATATTGCAAGATGGCAGGCATACCATCATCACCAACTCGGTTTTTTTTATAAGAGAAGAGATATAAGTATGGAGATACAAACATATTATCGATACTTGTTTCCATAAACTTGGATCTACATTCTATTCAACGGCTGAGCATGTGGGGCCTTAGCACGATGACTTCTCGACTGTGTAAAACAAAGGTTTTCCCGTCGCCGATAAGGAGGGGGTGACGACGGCGCACTTTCGGCTTGCTCTAGTCCTAGTAGTCATACTAGGTGGTCTACGCATGTGTAGATTTATTCTTTTTCACGTCTCGTGTTCGCCGTACTGCCACGACTGTTGATGAATAGATGGTAAGTTATTCACGGGAAAACCTTTGTTGAGCATGTGTGTGTGAGAGAGAGACAGCGTGCGTGTGTGATATGTGTAGAGACTGAGGCAATGATAAGAGATTATTTGTGTCTCTGTGTGTGGAGGATAGAGAGAGACATGTGCATGGGGCTTTGTGTTGTGTAACATGGAGACACATAGACATAATCAGAGAGTGAGTGTGTGAGATACACATGCGGACATGGGGAGAGATGTGTGAGTTAGAGAGATGGAGAATTTTGGTGTGCATGTGAGCTAGAGAGGGGGGGGGGGTATATACATACCTAGAGCTGGAGAGAATATGCAAGGGTGTGTGTCTTAAAAGAAGGATCCAGATAGATGGGTGTTTGTGCGTGTCTGTGTGTGTTTGTGCGCGCGCGTGTGTGTGAGAGGGAGTGTGTGTATGTGGAGAAGAGAGACCAATAATGATGTAAACCTAGTAAGGAAGGGGGAATGGTGTGACATGTGTGTCAAAGAGAGACAACGGCATGTGTAGTAGCAGGATAGCATGGGTGCAGGCGGGGAGCAGACTATTTGGAAGAGACACCGAGTGTGTGTGGGAGAGGGGTGTGAGAGCACGCGAGAGAGAGAGAGAGAGCTAGCGAGGGAGAGAGGGAGGAAGAGAGGGGTCGTTTGTGTGCGGAAGTGGCGTATAGACAGGGAGACAAGGTTGATGTTGATCGAAAGTGGCCTATGTACGGAGACGCAAGGGAAGCGAGTCATCGTGTGTGTGTGATAGAGACTTCATGAGAGATCTAGAATAGATGGTGTAGAGAACAACGTGCGAGATTGAGAACAATGATACGTTAGGGAGCTATGGAAAGAGTCTGAAATATATGTATATAGGGAAGGAGCTGGGGCGGGTCCGCATGTGGGAGAGATAGAAAGAGGAGAGTGGTGCACAAGGAGACAAAGGGTGCTTGTTTACAGTGGGGGTGGTGAGTGAGGTGAGTGTGCGAGAACCACATAACTAGGGAGATAGACATTTGGGGGTGATGTTTTGTGTGTATGGGAAAGATACACTCTATACAGTGCGTGTGCTTGGGAAAGAGAGATGCCGGGAGACCTAGAGAGTGGGGGAAGAGATGTGTGCATGCCCGAGAGACAAAGTGATAGAGACCTATATTGGGGTTCGGACTTTGGAAGAGAGGGGGGGTGTTAATGTGCTCCTGTGTTCGTGTCAGGGAAGAGAACGACTTGTGGGGGGGGGGGACGGGGTGGGTGGCTTCAGATAAAGAGTGAGGTGTCTATATTTGAGAGACTTTAGCGTAATTGAGATATATATGGTCAATAGTGTGTGCACTCACTGTTGATCAATTTGTTTCATAGTTTGGACTATGAGATAACTATACTTTTGAACATGCGTGATATACTTTGAAGTACCAGAATTACAAACCTAAGATTGGAATTTTGGAATTCGACTCCATCATTAGCTTTTGTAATTCATTTAAACGGAGGTACATTTTTTAAGCCGTGATTTCGTGATTTCAAATTCATATATCAAACCTAGAGATATACACATACGGGCATGCATGTTCAAACTTTATAATCATCCACTTTATTCATACACATACACATTTTTGTTTTTGTCATCATATTTAGGATAAACACATTTGGAATTTCATTTGAATTGGACCATATGATGGTATTTGCTTCCACTAGCTCAATGATCCATATTTGAATTGAATGGACAATCTAAGTTTCGAGTTGGAGACATTGATTTTTGAAACTTGCACTTTTTTGCGTGCAAAACAAATAAATTCTCGGGAATGATATCATAGTCGGCCGTACAAGAGCAGAACACTTAATTTCAGGCGCCAAAAGCTTTCAAACTTCCCGCTCACATCGAAATATCTCGTGCCCGAAAGTTTAGCCCCGTGATATTCCTGTTTTACCCCTTCCACATGAACGGAAAAGGGCTGCTTTGGTAACTCCATTGTTTTCCCCTCTTTGCCCCCAACATTCTTCCCCAGAGCGCCTCCCCTTCCCCTTCCCGCCCCCAACCACGCCAAGCCGCCGAATCTAGTCCTCCGCCACAGTGGTGGACCTCACACCCCCCCCCCCCCCGAATCTACCTTCCGCACCTTGGAACCCCCAACTGCCAACTCACCACTTCACCGGAGCCGCTTCAGCGACTGGCTTGTCCACCGCTCCAGATCTCCTTGACCGCCATCATGGTCCACCGCACCGGATCTGCTTCACCGGCGCCCTCATCCACCACAGTGTAGGCCCTTCACCGTCTCCCTCGTCTGCCCCATCGCTCGCCCTTCATACAAGCCCTCGTCCACCGCAACAGATTCGCCTCACCGAAAGCACTGTACACCGCGCCGGATGTGCTTCACCGACGCCTTCGTCCACTGCACCGGACCCGCTCCACGGACGCCATATTCAACTCCACCGGCCCTGCTTTACTGACGCCGCAGCCTCATTAGGTTATTTCGATTTATACTCCTTCGTTTTTTCTCTTCTTTATCGTGGAACTGTTCACTTACCACAGATGAGCTTTCTTGTATGTTGACAGGCGCCACAACCGAAGCACCGGAGCCGCTTCAGCAACGGCGACAGCAGGCCCAAACTAAACCACAACACGAGCACCATCGACGATCCTTAGCTATCAAGTATGACAACGATACCCATATGCCGCCGAGAATCAGGTACTATTATCCAACGGCCGGTGCCTATGTTCACTTTCTTAGCATAAGCACCACACCTTTGAATTTCTTCAGGGCATCATTCAATTTTTCATGAGACGCGTTATTCTGCTTGCACCTGTAGGGCCATACTTCTGACAGTGAACATGTTACATGTGCTAAATTACAAACCAGTGCACATATAGTTACAATGCTTTTGTTTTGTCCTAAGTATTACTGTACTTCCTAGATATCAGTGCCTACTATTTGACTTCTTGCATGCTATATTTATGATAATGGTGTTGTTCTGATGCCATCTGTTGGTTCCATCAGACTGCTTCATGTTCTCTATGGTTAATTACACATCAGCAAACTAGCTTGTGGTTCTGCTGCTTTTTGTTTGTTTTACCCTACATTTTCTGATGCTAGCTATTACATCACTGCTCCGAGCCTCTGTTCATTACTTTTTGTGCGTTCTTGATCTTCCCAAATTGCATGACTAATTTGATGCTTCTATTAATTATGGAGCTGCTAACCCCATCAAGCAAAATATTTGTTCTTTTGGGTCTGGCACCTCGAACAAGCATAAAAATAGAGTGAAGCACATATATTGTCGTGTAAGCACACACCCTTCTTTCATTAGTTTAGATGAACCATTGATGATCAATTCGAACCAGTGCATGCGATTAAAATTAATTTTACCTAAATAGAGGGTGCAGAATAAACTACAACAACTAGATTTGCAACCACGGGATGCTGACGATATCTTCAAAGAACATTGCAACAGCAGCGAGGCTTCACAGCAACATATGGTAAGCCAGTGTGTTTTAGTACATGTGAAATGTAATGTGTGTGGGCTGCTTTCTTGGCTTGTGCCCTCAACCTGTAATCCTACAGAATTACAAATAGTTCAGTTGTCTGCTTTGCTGTATTGCTTGATTCGAATGCTTGTTTGTTACTTGTTAGGCTATACCTGAGTTGGCCAATATGTCAGCAGTGCCTGCTGTACTATCGTAAAGAAATGCATGCCTAGTTCATTTGACTCCTTAACTTTTCCTATGAACTTTATCACAAGACTGTCTTCGTAGTTTATATTAGGCCACACTGTTAAGTGCTTTCTCAGATTATTTCAACTGCTTATATGCCTTGGCAACTTAAATATAGCGGTGGTACACTCCCTTTCAACTAGGGATGTCAACTGGGTCCCATTTAATCCCGATTAAAGTCCACTAGTGGTATGATAGTTCAAAAGAGTTTTTGTTTTTTCAGGAAAATGAACTAGCGAGCTAGCAAAAATTAACTAGATGGGACTGGCAGATGCCGTTTATTTGCCACTTACATCCCTAGTTTCATCTTACCATTTTAATTTCTTTTCGGCTGATGCTGCTTCGAACCATTTAAATATAGCTTGCCATGCTCGGCAATA
Source organism: Thinopyrum elongatum (assembly GCA_011799875.1). NCBI lineage: Eukaryota > Viridiplantae > Streptophyta > Magnoliopsida > Poales > Poaceae > Thinopyrum > Thinopyrum elongatum. The sequence continues at coordinate 258,360,146 of CM022297.1, forward strand.
ATTCATATGTCGTTTACCATGTAAGCTTACTTCCTGGATCATGCGATAACTATCTCTTACTTATGTCCAGCGAAAACCTTTCAGGATGCCATTCACACTAGGACACAATGTACAACCCCAGAATATATTTGTGGAAGCAGTGCGCCATCCATGTTACCAGATGGTAGCAGTTCAGAGGCAACACCACCGGAGAGCAGTCTGAGCATAGATATTATAGTTCTTGAGGCTCTACTAGAGGCAGAAAGAGATGGTGTGGCTGCCATGAATGAGGTAATCTTGATCTTGAGGCTGGAAATTATGCAATTAGCTGCACGCATTATGCAAGCAACCCAAGAATTGGAGGAAGTAAGAATGTTGCATTTGAAGACGGAGGAGGTCCTGCTGCTTCTGCTATCTGAAGCCCAGGGTAATCCCAGTTCTTCTTTAGATACCAGTTGAAATTGTCATTAGATTAGTATACTTGCATGTTGTCTCATGTCTCTGAATGGATTATGTTGTAAGACCCCCTATGTTGTCCATGTGTTGTAATGATCTGAATTTTTAGGCAAGGTAATCCTCAGTACTTGCATGATTGACATAAGGTGAACTATTTTTCGTGTGAGCATATTGTATTGGATGAAATAACTATTTGACTCAAAGTGTATCCAACCTACTGAATTCGAAGATCACGACATTTCTAAATCATATTCATATATAAAGGTGGAATAAATCTTTGTCGTGGTTTTGAAGAAATAAATAACAAAACATAGAATGATGTATGGATATTCGTAATCGAATACAAATTGGATTTGAATTTAGTTGCCAGGGCCCAGGGTAAACGTGAATGCTAATTCTCCCAAATTTTGAACGAAGAGGCAAAACACCCACTATCATTTGTCGGCTGCCCGAAGCAAGTGTTTGCGAGATGGAAATTACTGTCTACCCCTGACACTTCACATCCTAATCGACCCGATTTCCACTGCTGTCGATAGGGGTAGACTAGTAACTTCAATCAGACGTGACATGAACGCCTCTGAGCCCATTCAGACACGGTGGGCGCCAAACGTGGGCAGCAAAACACATTTGATTCAAGCTCGTCCGAAAGACCTGTGTCTCTCCCTCCATTTCCCAATTCATACATAGTGAGTGGCAAAACAAACTCTCCTCGTCCGAAATCGATGTAGGCAAATATTTTAAATAGGGGCAGATGTGTAACTTTCCTCAGACGTGACACAACCGCCCTACCTGTCAGCCCCGTTCATACACCATGGGCGCCAACCGTGGGCGGCAAAACACCCTCTCCTCGCCCGAAATCGCTACCGGCAAATATTGGGGAGATGCGAGATTACCATCCTATCCCCAACCAACGAGATGTCCGAAATTTTAAACGGGGGATAAGTTCGTAACTTTCCCACATTTCAGACAAGCGCGTCCCAAAGTTTGAGACCCCCCCTCCCCCTCCATTTCCCCATTCATACACCGTCGGCGCCACAACAACCTCCCCACTCCGGCCAGCCTCCTCCGTCCGCCACCCCATCCTCCACCTTGCCGGAGCCGCTACCCCTACCCCGTCGTCCACTGCAAGAGATGGACGCCTCTCATCCACGGTGCCGGACTAGGATCCTTTCATCACATCCTCTCGCTTCATCGGCGCCGTCGTCCACCTTGCCGTTGCCGCTCCTACGACCGCTCGTCCATGGCAACAGGACTTATCCCCCGACCCGGCCGTCTGCCGTCTAAAGTCTTCTTTCGCGCTGCCGACAACCATCGCACCCGCAGCACCCTCAACGTATCAGCAGGGGCCTATATGGCGTCGCAAGAGAGGTGGTACTCTTTCATATCTGCTTAAGTTATTGATCTCACCCGGAAAATAGATCGTAACTTGTTTACTGTACTTTTCTTGTCCGTACCAAATCGTAGTGGCTAGTTGAAAGCAAACATTGGTTGCGAAGTAGCCTTTGTCCGGTTTGCACCTTCAGATCCGCCATGGCACGGTCACTATACTCATAAAGCTTATAGTTTCCCCCCTTTATATTCACTACCATCATCGTAGGTGCTTCGTGTCGTGCTAGCACTGTTGGGGAACGTTGCATGGGAAACAAAAAATTTCCTACGCTCACCAAGATCCAATCTAGGAGATGACCATCTATGATAGGAGAGATTGGATCTACATACCCTTGTAGATCGCTAAGTGGAAGCGTTAAGAAACGCGGTTGATGTAGTCGAATGTCTTCGCGATCCAATCATGATCCGTCCCGCGAACTCCCGATCCAAGTGCTGAACGGACGGCACCTCCGTGTTCAACACACGTACGGCTTGATGACGCCTTCACCTCCTCGATCCAGTGAGCGATGGTGAAGTAGTAGCTCGAGTCCTCCGGTAGCACGATGGCGTGGTGGCGGTGGTGGTGGTGGAATCTCAGCAGAGCTTCGCTAAGCACTACGGAGAGGAAGAGGTATGCGAGGGAGAGGAGAGGCAGCGCCGTGGCACGTATAGATGCGTATGGGTGAGGCTGCCCTCTCTCTACCTCTCTATATATAGGGGGAAGGGAGGAGAGGAGGGGCACCCCTAGATCCAATCTAGGGGGCGGCGGCCAGAAGAGGGAAACCCTAGATGGGTTTTCCTCCCTAGGTGACTTGGCCCTCAAGGCAAAGGGGTGGGCTGCCCTAGGGAGGTGCCCCACCTCCTTAGGCAATGTGGGAAGGGGTGAGGGGGGCACACATCCCCTTAGTGAGCTGGTGTGCCCCCTCCCCTTGGCCCATGAGGCCCCCAAACACTTGTCGGGGCCCCCCGAAACACCTTTCGGTCATGCTGGTCATCACCCGGTACCCCCGGAACAATTCCGGACTCCAATACCCTTCGTCCAATATATCAATTTTCACCTCCGGACCATTCCAGAGTTCCTCGTCATGTCCGGGATCTCATATGGAACTCCGAACAACCTTCGGGAACCACCATAATGACTCAACTATACTTATATCATCACCAAACGTTAAGTGTGTAGACCCTGCGGGTTCGAGAACTATGCAGACATGACCGAGACACCTCTACGGTCAATAACCAATAGCGGGACCTGGATGCCCATATTGGTTCCTACATATTCTATGAAGATCTTATCGGTCGAACCTCAATGTCAAGGATTCTGCTAATCCCGTATGCAGTTCCCTTTGTCTATCGGTATGTTACTTGCTCGAGATTCGATCGTCGGTATCTCCATACCTAAGTCAATCTCGTTACCGGCAAGTCTCTTTACTCGTTTTGTAATACAAGATCCCGTGGCCAACCCATTAGTCACATTGCTTGCAAGCTTCTTGTGATGTTGTATTACCGAGTGGGCCCTGAGATACCTCTCCATCATACGGAGTGACAAATACCAGTCTTGATCCATGCAAACTCAACAGACACCCTCGGAGATGTTGGGAACGTTGCATGGAAAACAAAAAAAAATCTATGCACACGCAATGATCTATCCATGGAGATGCATAGCAACGAGGGGGAGAGTGTGTCTACGTACCCTCGTAGACTGTAAGCAGAAGCGTTTCACAATGCGGTTGATGTAGTCGAACTTTCTTCTTGATCCAACCGATCGAGTACCGAACGTACGGCACCTCCGCGTTCAGTACACGTTTAGCTCGGTGACGTCCTCTGCCTTCTTGATCCAGCAAGACGGCGAGATAGTATATGAGTTCCGACAGCATGACGGCGTGGTGACAGTGATGGTGAAGTGATCTCCGGAGGGCTTTGCCTAAGCACTACGAAAATATGACCGGGGGTGTAAACTGTGGACGGGGGCACCGCACACGGCTAAGACAATGTTGTGTCCTTGTGTGGCGCCCCCTCCCCACATATATATAGGTGGGAGGGAGGGAGGAGCAGCCAAAGGAGGCGCCCAAGTAGGAGGAATCCTACTTGGAGTCCCTTCCAAGCCGCGCCCCCTGCCTTATATAGGTGCGGGGGAAAGGCAGGGGAGGGTGGCGCCCCCCCTTTCCTTTCTCCCATGAGAGGGAAAGGCAGGAGGGGCTAGCCCTCCCTACTTTCCTTCCCTTAGGGCCTGCTGTCCAAAGAAGGGGCGCACCAGGGGCTGGTCTGTCCCCCCTTTGGCCCATTAGGCCCATACACTTACCAGGGGTGTCCGGAACCCCTTCCGATGACCCGACGACTACCCGGTGCACTCCGAAACTCTTTCGGTGTCCGAATACCATCGTCCTATATATCAATATTTACCTCTCAACCATTTCGAGACTCCTCATCATGTCCGTGATCTCATTCGGGACTCCGAACAACATTCGTTCACCAAATCATATAACACTATATCGTCAACGAACGTTAAGCGTGCGGACCCTACGGGTTCGAGAACTATGTAGACATGACCGAGACACCTCTCCGGTCAATAACCAATAGTGGAACTTGAATGCCCATATTGGCTCCTACATATTCTACGAAGATCTTTATTGGTCGAACCGTTATAACAACATACGTAATTCCCTTTGTCCATCGGTATGTTACTTGCCCGAGATTCGATCGTCGGTATATTCATACCTAGTTCAATCTCATTACCAGCAAGTCTCTTTACTCGTTCCGTAATACATCAACTCATGACTAACTCCTTAGTCGTTTGCTTGCAAGCTTATGATGTGTATTACCGAGAGGGCCCAGAGATACCTCTCCGATACTCGGAGTGACAAATCCTAATCTCGATCTATGCCAACTCAACAAACACCTTCGGAGATACCTGTAGAGCATCTTTATGATCACCCAGTTACGTTGTGATGTTTGATAGCACACAAGGTATTCCTCCGGTGTCCGGGAGTTGCATAATCTCATAGTCGAAGGAATATATATTTGACATGAATAAAGCGATAGCAATAAATTGAACGATCATTATGCTAAGCTAACGGATGGGTCTTGTCCATCACATCATTCTCCTAATGATGTGATCCCGTTATCAAATGACAACACATGTCCATGGTTAGGAAACCTTAACCATCTTTGATCAACGAGCTAGTCTAGTAGAGGCTTACTAGGGACACGATGTTTGTTTATGTATTCACACATGTATTTAAGTTTCCAATCAAGACAATTCTAGCATGAATAATAAACCTTTATCATGAATAAGGAAATATAAAATAACAACTTTATTATTGCCTCTAGGGCATATTTCCTTCAATCTCCCACTTGCACTAGAGTCAATAATCTAGTTCACATCACCATGTGATTAACATCCATAGTTCACATCGTCATGTGACCAATACCCAAAGAGTTTACTAGAGTCAATAATCTAGTTCACATCGCCATGTGATTAATACCCAAAGTGTGATCATGTTTTGCTTGTGTGAGAAGTTTAGTCAATGGGTCTGCCACATTCAGATCCGTATGTATTTTGCAATTTTCTATGTCTACAATGCTCTGCATGGAGCTACTCTAGCCGATTGCTCCCACTTTCTATATGTATCCAGATTGAGACTCAGAGTCATCCGGAATGGTGTTAAAGCTTGTATCGACGTAACCCTTTACGACGAACTCTTTATCACCTCCATAACCGAGAAATATTTCCTTAGTCCTCTTAGGTACCTAAGGATAATTTTAACCGCTGTCCAGTGATCTACTCCTGGATCACTATTGTACCCCCTTGCATAACTTATGGCAAGGTACACAATAGGTCTGGTACACATCATGGCATACTTTATAGAACCTATGGCTGAGGCATAGGGAATGACTTTCATTCTTTCTCTATCTTCTGCCGTGGTCGAGATTTGAGTCTTACTCAACTTCATACCTTACAATACAGGCAAGAACTCCTTCTTTGACTGATCCATTTTGAACTCCTTCAAAATCTTGTCAAGGTATGTACTCATTGAAACTCTTATCAAGCGTCTCGATCTATCCCTATAGATCTTAATGCTCAATATGTAAGTAGCTTCACCGAGGTATTTCATTGAAAAATTCTAATTCAAGTATCCTTTTATGCTATCCAGAAATTCTATATCATTTCCAATCAACAATATGTCATCCACATATAATATTAGAAATGCTACAGAGCTCCCACTCACTTTCTTGTAAATACAGGCTTCACCGTAAGTCTGTATAAAACCATATGCTTTGATCACCTCATCAAAGCGTATATTCCAACTCCGAGACGCTTGCACCAGTCCTTAGATGGATTGCTGGAGCTTGCACACTTTGTAAGCACCTTTAGGATCGACAAAACCTTCTGGTTGCATCATATACAACTCTTCTTTAAGATATCCATTAAGGATTGCAGTTTTGACATCCATTTGCCAGATTTCATAATTATAAAATGCGGCAATTGCTAACATGATTCAGACGGACTTAAGCATCGCTACGGGTGAGAAAGTCTCATCGTAGTCAACTCCTTGAGCTTGTCGAAAACCTTTCATGACAAGTCGAGCTTTATAGATAGTAACATTACCATCGGTGTCAGTCTTCTTCATGAAGATCCATTTATTCTCTATGGCTTGCCGATCATCGGGCAAGTCCACCAAAGTCCACACTTTGTTCTCATACATGGATCCTATCTCAGATTTCATGGCCTCAAGCCATTTACGGAATCTAGGCTCATCATAGCTTCTTCATAATTCGTAGGTTCGCCTTGGTCTAGTAACATGACTTCCAGAACAGGATTACCATACCACTCTGGTGCGGATCGTGATCTGGTTGACCTACGAGGTTCAGTTGTAACTTGATCTGAAGTTTCATGATCAATATCATTTGCTTCCTCTCTAGTTGGTGTAGGCATCACTGGAACAGTTTTCTGTGATGTGCTACTCTCCAATTCGAGAGAAGGTACAATTACCTCATCAAGTTCTACTTTCCTCCCACTCACTTCTTTCGAGAGAAACTCCTTCTCTAGAAAGGATCCATTCTTAGCAACAAAGATCTTGCCTTTGGATCTGTGGTAGAAGGTGTAGCCAATTGTTTCCTTAGGGTATCCTATGAAGACGCACTTCTCCGACTTGGGTTCGAGCTTATCAAGCTGAAGCCCTTTTTGACATAAGTGTCGCAACCCCAAACTTTAAGAAACGATAGCTTAGGTTTCTTACCAAACCACAGTTCATACGGTACCATCTCAACGGATTTAGACGGTGTCCTATTTAACATGAATGCGGGTGTCTCTAATGCATAACCCCAAAATGATAGTGGTAAATCGGTAAGAGACATCATAGATTGCACCATATCTAATAAAGTACGGTTACGACGTTCGGACACACCATTACGCTGTGGTGTTCTAGGTGGCGTGAGTTGTGAAACAATTCCACATTGTTTTAAATGAAGGCCAAACTCATAACTCAAATATTCGCCTCCGCGATCAGATCGTAGAAACTTTATTTTCTTGTTACGATGATTCTCCACTTCACCCTGAAATTCTTTGAACCTTTTCAAATGTTTCAGACTTGTGTTTCATTAAGTAGACATACCCATATATACTTAAATCATCTGTGAAGGTCAGAAAATAACGATACCCGCCGCGTGCTTCAATACTCATCGGACCACATACATCGGTATGTATTATTTCCAATAAGTCATCAGCTCGCTCCATTATTTCGGAGAACGGAGTTTTAGTCATCTTGCCCATGAGGCATGGTTCACAAGTATCAAATGATTCATAATCAAGTGATTCCAAAAGTCTATCTGTAAGGAGTTTCTTTATGCGCTTTACACCAATATGACCTAAACGGCAGTGCCACAAGTATGTTGCACTATCATTATCAACTTTGCATCTTTTGGCATCAATATTATGAATATGTGTATCACTACGATCGAGATTCAATAAACCATTCACATTGGGTGTATGACCATAGAAGGTTTTATTCATGTAAACAGAACAACAATCATTCTCTAACTTAAATGAATAACCGTATTGCAATAAGCATGATCTAATCATATTCATGCTCAACGCAAACACCAAATAACATTTATTTAGGTCCAACACTAATCCCGAAGGTAGAGGGAGTGTGCGATGGTCATCTTATCAACCTTGGAATCACTTCCAACACACATCGTCACCTCGTCCTTAACTAGTCTATGTTTTATTCTGCAACTCCTGTTTCGAGTTACTAATCTTCGCAACTGAACCGGTATCAACACTACAAAAAAAAAGACACATCCGTGAAATTTTGGGCCAAACGATTTTTTTCCTGTCATGCTTATGACACTTCTATGACAATAATTGTGACAAAACCCGGTATCATCATAGATGTGGTGGGCTCCTACTTCTATGACAAAAAATCATGACAGAAAATGGGCTTTTCGTCCTGGGCGGGCTGGAGACGCAGCTGCATGACATTCTTTGGGCCGTCCATGACGGAAAAAACCGTGGTAGAAGCGAGGGCGAGGAAAATATCGGGGAGTTCCCGGTTACGGTGGGTGGTAGGGGCCGAGCGATGCACAGAGGGATTGCGTGTTTCTCTCGTACACGTACGCGCGTGGGTGTGAGGCATTGGGCTCTAACTGAACTCGAGCGAGGCGTTCGCCTACTGAACCCGAGCTATTGCACTGGCTACGCATTACTGAACCCGAGCGATCGATCGATCCCTGGCTGTTAACTGAACCCGAGCGATCGATCCCTAGTTGTTAACTAATCCCTGGTAAATTTTCAGTAGAATCATGAATGAATTCAACAATATAACTATCAAATAAAGCATTCTTTTCATGAGCCGCAAGCATAGAAAATTTATTACTCTCCACATAAGCAAATTTATTCTCATGAATAGTAGTGGGAGCAAACTCAACAAAATAACTATCATGGGATTCTTGATTGGCATAATCAAATTGAACATTAAAATTATGATGACAAGTTTCATGGTTATCATTATTCTTTATGGCACACATGTCATCACCATAATCATCATAGATAGCAACTTTGTTGTCATAATCAATTGAAACCTCTTCCAAAATAGTGGATTCATCACTCAATAAAGTCATGACCTCTCCAAATCCATTTTCATAATTATCACAATAAGATTCAACACCCTCCAAAATAGTGGGATCATTAGTACCTAGAGTTGACACTCTTCCAAACCCACTTTCATCAATATAATCATCATAAATAGGAGGCATGCTACCATTATAACAAATGTGCACATTAAAACTTGGGGGACTAAAAATATCATCTTTATCAAACATAGCATCCCCAAGCTTGTAGCTTTGCATATCATTAGCATCATGGATATTCAAAGAATTCATACCAACAACATTGCAATCATGCTCATCATTCAAAGATTTTTTTTCTCAAACATTTTATAGAATTCTTCTTCTATCAATTGAGCACAATTTTCCTTTCCATCATTTTCACGAAAGACATTATAGAGATGAATAATATGATGCAACCTCAATTCCATTTTTTTGTAGTTTTATTTTTATAAACCAAACTAGTGATAAAACAAGAAACTAAAAGATTCGATTGCAAGATCTAAAGATATACCTTCAAGCACTCACCTCCTCGGCAACTGCGCCAGAAAAGAGCTTGATGTCTACTACACAACTTGTTCTTGTAGACTCGTGTTGGGCCTCCAAGCGCAGAGTTTTGTAGGAGAGTAGCAAATTTCCCTCAAGTGGATGACCTAAGGTTTATCAATCCGTGGGAGGCGTAGGATGAAGATGGTCTCTCTCAAACAACCCTACAACCAAATAACAAAAAGTCTCTTGTGTCCCCAACACACCAAATACAAAGGTAATTTGTATAGGTGCACTAGTTCGGCGAAGAGATGGTAATAAAAGCGTAGTAATGATAGTAGATATTGATTTTTCTAATAGGAACAATAAAAAACAGCAAGGTAGCAATTGACAAAACGGAGCACAAACGGTATTGCAATGCTTGAAAATGAGGCTTAGGGTCCGTACTTTCGCTAGTGCAATCTCTCAACAATGCTAATCTAATTGGATCATATAACCATCCCTCAACGTGCGATGAAGAATCACTCCAAAGTTCTTATCTAGCGGAGAACATAAGAAGAAATTGTTTGTAGCTATTCTTTCCCATCAATCTATCCAAGAGTTCGTACTAAAATAACACCAAGTTATTCTTTCTGATCGATCTATCAAGAGTTTGTACTAAAATAACACGTAGCTATTCTTTCCGATCGATCTATCAAGAGTTCATACTAAAATAACACCAAAGCAAATTCAGATTCATAATACTCAATCCAACACAAAGAACCTCAAAGAGTGCCCCAAGATTTCTACTGGAGAAACAAGGACGAAAACGTGCATCAACCCCTATGCATAGATTACCCCAATGTCACCTCATGAATCCGCAAGTTGAGTGCCAAAACATATCTCAAGTGAATCAATATAATACCCCATTGTCACCACGGGTATTCATATGCAAGACATATATCAAGTGCTCTCAAATCCAAAAAAGTATTCAATCCGATAAAACGAAATCTCAAAGGGAAAACTCAATTCATCACAACAAGATAGAGAGGGGAAAACACCATATGATCCAACTATATTAACAAAGTTCGTGATACATCAAGATCGTGACATCTCAAGAACACGAGAGAGAGAGATTAAACACATAGCTACTGGTACAAACCCTCAGCCCCGAGTGTGGACTACTCCCTCCTTGTCATGGTGGCCGCCGGGATGATGAGGATGGCCACCGGTGATGATTTCCCCCTCCGGCAGGGTGCCGGAACGGGGTCTAGATTGGTTTTTCGTCGCTACAGAGGCTTGCAGCGGCAGAACTTCTGATCTAGGGTTACCCCTGATGGTTTCTCTATTTATAGGAATTTTTGGCGTTCGTTTCACGCTAAGATGGGCCTCGAGGTGAGCACAACCCACCGGGGCGCGCCTGGGCCTCCTGGCGCGCCCCGGTGTCTTGTGCCCTACTCCTTCACCTTCTGGTCCTTCCACAAAGCTTTGGGGGTCTCTTTTGTTCCAAAAAAAATCGTCAAAAAGTTTCATCTCATTTGGAGAACTTTCATTTCTACACAAAAAACAACACCACGGTAGTTCTGCTGAAAACAACGTCAGTCCGGGTTAGTTCCATGCAAATCATACCAAAACCATATAAAATTGTTGTAAACATGGCATGAGTACTTCATAAATTATAGATACGTTGGAGACATATCAGCATCCCCAAGCTTAATTCCTGCTCGTCCTCGAGTAGGTAAATGATAAAAGAAATAATTTATGAAGTGTGAATGCTAGCAAAGTGCATGAGTTTGATCAATGATAATTTCAATCACTTTTCCTAACAACATAACATCAATTCTTTTTCATAAAACTTTTCATGTTAAAGTAGCAACCAATTCACATGTTAAGGTTCAAACAATGAATTCTCTTGAAACTCAACAACCAATATTCTTGGTCACCAAACAATTGCAATCCAACTTATTCAACAGAGTCTAAGTAAGATCTCCACATACTCAATCATCATATAGTCTTCCATGGTTGCTAGTACTCAAAGCATATTCTTAGAACAAATGGCATCCATCGAACACAGAGAAAGATAGGGGCTTAATGTTTAGCCTCCCAACTCATTTATCATAGAGATAATTGTGAACAATAATAAATCATGATCAAATATATCTGACTGGTCATATGTGCCTAGATTTTTCCCCACCACATGATGCTTGCCAACTAGAGAATAGTTGAGGTTGAAATGAGATTTCATACTATTGACTCTTTGCATAAAAGTAAATACTGAAAATTAAAAGATAGGCTCTTCGTAGAGGGAAGCAGAGGTTGTCATGCGCTTTTTATTTGGATGCCCAAACTCTTAATGCAAAGGAACATCACATTATATTGCCCCTTATGATAGCAACCTTTATTATGCAGTCTGTAGCTTTTATTACTTTGCCATCACAAGTTCGTACAACGCTCAATTTTCCCTTACAATAAAAGATCAAACATATTTAGGAGCAATTTTTATTGCTTTATGCACCGATGACAACTTACTTGAAGGATCTTATTCAATCCATAGGTAGGTATGGTGGACACTCATGGCAAGAAACTGGGTTTAAGGGTTTTTGGATGCACAAGTAGTATCTCTACTTAGTATGAATTTTTGGCTAGCAAAAGATCCTAGGCAAACACCACATGTTGGAGGATCCATGATAATATAACTTCTATGCAAATATACACAACCATAACTCATCACGTTGTCTTCCTTGTCCAACTTCAACTAATTTGCTCAAGTTTGAAAATAATTAATGGGTATTCACAATCATAGAAGATTTCCAAGATAATATATTTGCATGTCAAAGTTCTCTTCCTTATAGTAATCATTCATGAATTGCTTGTATGACCAATATTGTGATTGTCAAGCTTCAAAAGATTTCACTTTCTAAACCCAATGTGAAGCTACCACTAGGCATGATATAATTTCAAGTCCATGATATTCAATTCACTCAACAATTTACTCATAGGATATAAGTGAAGCACGAGAGTAAATGACAAGCTACTCCAAAAAGATATAAGTGAAGATCAAGCGAGTAGTTAAGTAAATAGGTAGCTAATTGTGGACTCTCTCTTATTTAAAAACTTTCAGATCTAAGTATTTTATTAAAACATAAAGCAAAAACAAAATAAAATGACATTCTAAGAATAGCATACATCAAGTTAAGAAGCAAAAACTTAGGCTCAACCGAGACTATAACCGATAATTGTTGATGAAGAAAGGTGGGATGCCTACCGAGGCATGCCCAAGCTTAGATGCTTGAGAATTATTGAAATATTATCTTGGGGTGCCTTGGTCATCCCCAAGCTTGAGATTTTGCATCTCCTTAATTCCTTTTATATCACGGTTTCCCTAAATCTTAAAAACTTCATCCACACAAAACTCAACAAGAACTCGTGAGATAAGTTAGTATAAATCAATGCAAAAACCTTATCATTCTCTACTGTAGCAAATCACTAAAATTATTATTCAAAATTTCATACTAAATGCCTCTGCATATTTAATACTTCCACCCTCAAATAGAATCATTAAACAAGCAAACATATGCACACAATGCAAACATAACAGCAATCTGCCTAAACAGTATAGTCTGTAAAGAGTGCAATATTCTTCATACTTACCTACTCCAAAAATTCTGAAAATTTGCCACACTGTAGAAAATCTATTAATTCTTACTGTGAATTTTTTTAAACATTTTATAACATTTTTAATTTTCTGTATAATTATTGCAACAGCAATAAACTTTCTGTTTTGAAACAGCAACTCATAAATTTGCAAAATAAGCATGGTGATGGCTATCCTTGCCACTTTTATTGAAATAAAAGATGCAAAACATTATTATAAATAAAATCAAGCAAATACTAATAAAATAAAATGACTCTCCAAGCAAAAATCATATCATGTGACGAATGAAAATATAGCTCCAAGTGAGGTTACCGATAATGTTGAAGACGAAAGAGGGGATGCCTTCCGGGGCATCCCCAAGCTTAGTTACTTGGATCTTCCTTGAATATTGCCTTGGGGGTGATTTGGGCATACCCAAGCTTAGGGTCTTGTCACTCCTTATTCTCCTCATATCGATATCTCACAAAAAAACTTGAAAACTTCAATCACACAAAACTTAACAGAACTTCATGAGATGGGTTAGTATGATAAGATAAATCATTCACTTTGGTATTGTCAAAGACAAGATTCATAATTGTTCTCATACAATTCCTACTGTACTCTACAATTTTCACAATTTATATTAAGCAATATAAGCCATAGAAACTAGAAAACAAGCAAATTATGCATTGAAAACAGAATCTGTCAAAAACAGAACAGTACGTAAAGATCTGAATTAAGGTCACACGTATGTAACTCCAGAAATTCTAAAAAATTTGGACAACGTAGAAAATTTGTATAGCCATCAACTGTAAAAAATTCAGAATTTTTCCACGTTCCAGTAAAAGATAGGAATTTCTGTACTGGACGCAAAAGTTTCTGTTTTTGCACAGAATTAAGTCAACTATCATCCACACTATCCCAATGGCTTTACTTGGCATTTTATTGAAACAAAAGCTATAAAACATGATTACTACAGTATCTTAATCATGTGAACACATAAAAACAGTAAGGGTAAACATTGGGTTGTCTCCCAACAAGCGATTTTCTTTAATGCCTTTTTAGCTAGGCATGATGATTTTAATGATGCTCACATAAAAGATAAGAATTGAAACATAACAAGAGCATCATGAAGCATATGACTAGAACATTTAAGTCTAACCCACTTCCTATGCATAGGGATTTTTTGAGCAAACAACTTATGGGAACAAGAATCAACTAGCATAGGAAGGCAAAACAAGTGCAACTTCAAAACTTTCAACATAAAGAGAGGAAACTTGATATTATTGCAATACGTAAAAGCATATGTTCCCATATCATAATAATATTCAGTAGCATCATGAATGAATTCAACAATATAACTATCAAACAAAGCATTCTTTTCACTAGCCACAAGCATAGAAAATTTATTACGCTCCACATAAACAAATTTATTCTCATGAATAGTAGTGGGAGCAAACTCAATAAAATAACTATCATGGGATTCTTGATTGGCATAATCAAATTGAACATTAAAATTATGATGACAAGTTTCATGGTTATCATTATTCTATATAGCACACATGTCATCACCATAATCATCATAGATAGCAACTTTGTTGTCATAATCAATTGAAACCTCTTCCAAAATAGAGGATTCATCACTAAATAAAGTCATGACCTCTCCAAATCCACTTTCATAATTATCACAATAAGATTCAACACCCTCCAAAATAGTGGGATCATTAGTACCTAGAGTTGACACTATTCCAAACCCACTTTCATCAATATAATCGTCATAAATAGGAGGCATGCTACCATTATAACAAATTTGCACATCAAAACTTGGGGGACTAAAAATATCATCTTCATCAAACATAGCATCCCCAAGCTTGTAGCTTTGCTTATCATTAGCATCATGGATATTCAAAGAATTCATACCAACAACATTGCAATCATGCTCATCATTCAAAGATTTTTTTGTCAAACATTTTATAGAATTCTTCTTCTACCAATTGAGCACAATTTTCCTTTCCATCATTTTCACGAAAGACATTATAGAGATGAATAATATGATGCAACCTCAATTCCATTTTTTTGTAGTTTTCTTTTTATAAACCAAACTAGTGATAAAACAAGAAACTAAAAGATTCGATTGCAAGATCTAAAGATATACTTTCAAGCACTCACCTCCCCGGCAACGGCGCCAGAAAAGAGCTTGATGTCTACTACACAACTTGTTCTTGTAGACTCGTGTTGGGCCTCCAAGCGCAGAGTTTTGTAGGACGGTAGCAAATTTCCCTCAAGTGGATGACCTAAGGTTTATCAATCCGTGGGAGGCGTAGGATGAAGATGGTCTCTCTCAAACAACCCTGCAACCAAATAACAAAAAGTCTCTTGTGTCCCCAACACGCCAAATACAATAGTAATTTGTATAGGTGCACTAGTTTGGCGAAGAGATGGTAATAAAAGCGTAGTAATGATAGTAGATATTGATTTTTCTAATAGGAACAATAAAAAAGAGCAAGGTAGCAATTGACAAAACGGAGCACAAACGGTATTGCAATGCTTGAAAATGCGGCCTAGGGTCCGTACTTTCGCTAGTGCAATCTCTCAACAATGCTAATCTAATTGGATCATATAACCATCCCTTAACGTGCGATGAAGAATCACTCCAAAGTTCTTATCTAGCGGAGAACATAAGAAGAAATTGTTTGCAGCTATTCTTTCCCATCGATCTATCCAAGAGTTCGTACTAAAATAACACCAAGTTATTCTTTTCGATCGATCTATCAAGAGTTCGTACTAAAATAACACGTAGCTATTCTTTCCAATTGATCTATCAAGAGTTCATACTAAAATAACACCAAAGCAAATTTAGATTCATAATACTCAATCCAACACAAAGAACCTCAAAGTATGCCCCAAGATTTCTACCGGAGAAACAAGGACGAAAACGCGCATCAACCCCTATGCATAGATTACCCCAATGTTACCTCGGGAATCCGCGAGTTGAGTGCCAAAACATATCTCAAGTGAATCAATATAATACACCATTGTCACCACGGGTATTCATATGCAAGACATATATCAAGTGCTCTCAAATCCATAAAAGTATTCAATCCGATAAAATGAAATCTCAAAGGGAAAACTCAATTCATCACAACAAGATAGAGAGGAGAAAACACCATATGATCCAACTATATTAACAAAGCCCGCGATACATCAAGATCGTGACATCTCAAGAACACGAGAGAGAGAGATTAAATACATAGCTACTGGTACAAACCCTCAGCCCCGAGGGTGGACTACTCCCTCCTCATCATGGTGGCCGCCGGGATGAAGAAGATGGCCACCGGTGATGATTTCCCCCTCCGGTAGGGTGCCGGAACAGGGTCTAGATTGGTTTTTCGTAGCTACAGAGGCTTGCGGTGGTGGAACTTCTGATCTAGGGTTACCCTTGATGGTTTCTCTATTTATAGGAATTTTTGGCGTTGGTTTCACTCTAAGATGGCCCTCGAGGTGAGCACAACCCACCGGGGCGCGCCTGTGCCTCCTGGCGTGCCCCGGTGTCTTGTGCCCTACTCCTTCACCTTATGCTCCTTCCACAAAGCTTCGGGGGTCTCTTTTGTTCCAAAAAAATCGTCAAAAAGTTTCAGCTCATTTGGAGAACTTTCATTTCTGCACAAAAAACAACACCACGGTAGTTCTGCTGAAAACAGCGTCAGTCCGGGTTAGTTCCATGCAAATCATACCAAAACCATATAAAATTGTTGTAAACATGGCATGAATACTTCATAAATTATAGATATGTTGGAGATGTATCAGTTGGCTGCCGATGAACAGGACGCTATCGCTGCTCTCCGCTGCCTCTCCATGTACACGAGCCCTGGCCATACGTATGCGCGAGTAGGCGTTCGAGACCCCGCCCGTATGTACATACGTGGCTTTATTTACTTTCTTGCACCCTGGCTGTACGTATGTGTACACGATATAGACGGGACTGCGTGACATGCTACATCCGTGCCTCTACTACGACACGTGCCCTTCCTTACTCGGCCACGGTTCATCGCTGCAACCTGCAGACAGACCGATCGACCAGTATGTACGTACACGTTCACGACCAGACAGACAACCCTATGTACGGTTCGACCGGGTGGGTCCTAGCTGTAAGGAAGGTAAGGAGACACTTCCTTGCGTGCGAAGATATAGCTGGTGGGTCCCAGCTGTCAGGGGGAGAATCATATTTTTTGCCCGTAATATGGACGCACTTCCTTGCGTGCGAAGATGTAGCTGGTGGGTCCCAGCAGTCAGAGGGGAAACATTTTTTTCGTGATATACGGTGGCCTGTCCGGTGGGTCCCTGCTGTCATGTGGAGGAATCATTATTTTGTGCGTAATAAGGAGGCACTTCCTTGCTACGGCCGTGGACCCAGCTGTCAGCCTCTCCACGTATAGTACTCTTCCGATGGAAGTCGTTCCTTGACCACATTAACCACACCACGCCGAGAGCACCAAGGCGGTGGACGAAGGCGAGGCCTAGGAAGGGGACGACGCAGAGCCGGGGAAGACACGGCAGTGGATGCCCACGCGGAGAGGAGTACGAGGGTTGACTGGTTCGGCTGCGGTGTGAGGCTGCCATCGCCGCAGAATAACAGGGTTGTGGGTGAGTAGAGGGATGGCCTGGCCAGAGGTTGGAGTAGGGTGGGGCGGTCAGGCCTGCATGGCAGCAGAGCTGGCCACGGGAGGCAGGAGCAGGCGGCACGACCGGCGCTGGTTTGGGCGGCTAGAGCAAGAAGACCAGAGGTATAAGAAGCACTACGGCTGTTGGATGGACATCGTACGGTCACTGGAGCTAGAATCATTCATATTGACTAAGTTGACAAAGCCCTCCGTCCGCGTCAACTTAGTAGGCCCACAAGTCAGCCTCCCACTATGGTGGGTCCCAGCTAGCAGGGGAGTATTCATTTTTTGTGCGTAATAAGGAGGCACTTCCTTGCGTGCCAAGATATAGCTGGTGGGTCCGAGCTGTCAGCAGGGGGAGCATTTTTTTCGCGAAATACAGAGGCCCTTCCAGTGGGTCCCAGCTGTCAAGTGGAGGAATCATTATTTTGCATGTAATAAGGAGGCATTTCCTTGCGTGCGGCCGTGGACCCAGCTGTCAGCCTCTCCACATACAGTCCACTTCCGATGGATGTCGTTCGTTGACCATGTTGATCACGCCGCGCCGAGAGCACCAGGGCGGTGGACGACGGCGAGGCCTAGGAAGGGAACGACACGGAGCCAGGGAAGACTCGGCAGTTGTTTCCCACGCGGAGGGGAGTACGAGGGTTTACTGGTTCGTCTGCCGTCGCTGGAGAATAACAACAGGTGTGGGTGAGTAGAGGGATGGCTAGGCCAGCGATGGGAGTACGATGGGGCGGTGAGGTCTGCGCGGCAGCACAGCCGGCCGCGGGAGGAGGGAGCAGAGTGGCTAGAGCAGGAAGAGCAGAGATTGAAGAAGCACGATGGCCGTTGGATGGACATCCAACAGTCACTGCTCTTGTGTGTTGACTAAGTTGACACGGCGTTGCGTGTGCGTCAACCTTTTTTTTAGGAAAGCGTACGCGTCAACCTATAGTAGGCGCACAAGTCAGCCTCAAATGTGTGGAAAACACCATACAACCCATCTGCCATTATTTCTAATAATTTACAGCCAATTTGCTAATTCTTAAGGATTTTTTGGAGCCCATACTCTTTTTGTTAGCATTACAGCCCATATTGTGGCCACGGTTAAAAATTATACGAAATTTTACATATTTCGGTGCGGTCAACTGTTTTTAATCCCAAAATTTCGAGTCACATTCAAACTAATTTGAAAAATAAATTTATATAAATATAAAATCCCAATAATTGTCCACGCATAAAAATCAATTGAATTTAAAATCTTGGAATGAAAAAAAAATTGAAACTAATTCCCGGTTTGATGTGTTTTAAAAATGTACAACCCATTTCTCATTACTGATAGCCCATTTTCTGGGCAAGCCAAATGAAACTCTCCTCGTCTTGAAAGATTTGCAGCCCAGCAGGGCTGACAAAGCAAGTAGACCTCGGTTGGGTATTTCTTTAAAAAAAGTAGAACTGGGCTAGCCATTTTCATAAGAAAAAAACACAACTGGGCTCATGATGTGGTAAACATAAATAAAACCCTAGCTAGACGGGCCACAGCCCCCGCACAGCCCCGTTGTTACCCTGATCCGTCTCTAAAACTAGTATAAATAACAACTGCTTATTCCTAAAAAAAGTAAATAACAACTGCGCGACCTGCTGGGTGCCTGGTGTCATTCACTCGTTGTGTAATTCTCTCATTTATTGACTACGTTGACAATGGCGTGGGCCCCAGATGTCCAACCATTAGGAGGAACCATTTTTTGGGGCTTGTAATAACGAGGCACTTGCTTGCGTACTGCCATGACCCTGGTGGGTCCCTACTATCATCCTCTCCATGTACAGTCATCTCCTTGTTCCTCTCGGTTGTTGACGACGTTGACAACACAAGAGGGCGGCCCACCACGCACGGCGAGCGAACCAAGGCGGAGGACGATGGCGAGGCCTCAGACGGAACGAATAGGAGCCATGGAAGATGCGTCGGTCCAGTCGCAGGCGGAGGGGAGTACGAGGGTTGACTGGTTCGGGTGCGGGTGCGTGTTGGGGCTGACGTCGCTGGAGAATAACAGGACGTGTGGGGGAATAGAGGGAGGGACTGGCCAATGTTGGAGGGTACGGTAGGGCGGCGGAGGCGCAGCCAGCCGTGGGAGGCGGGAGCAAGCGGAACCGACAGGGTGGTTTGGTTTGGGTGGCTGGAGGAAGAAGACAAGAGATAGAAGATACACGACAGATGTTGGATGTCAATCCAACGACTGGTAGGCAGAATCGTTTGTTGACTAGCTAGTAAGTCGACACCACCTTGGATAGGCTTTTTCCTCGTGGGTCCAAAATGTCAGAATCCAAATCTGTCACGGTCATGCAGCCTTTCTTATGAAAATTTACAGCCCATTTGGTGTGCTAGTTCAAAATAAGTTTGTGGGTGCTGGTGGGGGCTAATCACTTGGGTTCTGCAATGCACAGTGAGCTCAAGCAGCCGGCGAGAGTGATGTTATTTCCCTTGGTTGGGATTTGTTACAATATTTCACTCTTAATTAAACAAATGGCAAGCCATTTGCCTTGTTTCAAAGAAAATATGACAGTCACAGCCGAGTTGAAAAGGGCAACAACATCTAACTCCAGCTTACAAACTGTACAAAAGCACGAGGGTTAATTGTTCATCAGGTTTAGACAAAACCCAGATTGAAAAGGGCAACAACATCTAACTTCAGCACTATTTTCAGCAGTCACAGTCAAATGGATCGGTCAGGTCCATAGAATGAACATCCTGGGTCGTAAAATTTACTAGATTATGACCACAAGATGTTGTAAATAGAAGCCCGGCACGTTCAGAAGCTCTTTTGTCCACCTGAAACTCCTTTTTTTGCTCTTTGACATACCCATCCATCAAAACCATGTTGCTGATAAACTTATGCCTGATGGACAATAGTAACCTTGCATTCAGCAGGAAGAATGTGACAAATCTAGTGTTTGCATGGTTGGCTACATATCATTCCAGTGTTATTGTCTTCAATCGAATGTCATGAGAAGTGAGAAAATCCCGGTGCTTACGAATCCACTGATTGGTTATAACTTTCTTACCCCGTCCTGTTGCCTAAATAGACATGAAGATTGAAAACAGTTAAGGTCTAAAAAAAGAGTGTCGAAAGAGCAACAGCTGAACGGTTAATTCTATTACACTATATGCGGGCTTCCAATGTGCGTGAAATTATCACCTTTATATACAACTTCTCCAGACATGGAAAGCATTGCAGCAAGCCAATAATCTTGTTCAGATCAAAAATATTCATTTGGATATATAAGATCTTGACAGAATCCAGCTCCATTGATAGGCTATCCATGGAGAAACTCTTCATTGAGCATAGAACATAATATTAGTACAAAATGTGTACTCCAAGATGATATATAACTTATGCGCAGAATTTTAAAAATGCAGCTTATGGTTACAAGTGTAGATGATAATATACAATACCTGAAGAACCGTGGAGCCAAACACCATCTTGAAATGAGCACAGAGATCATGTATTACACCCAAGGTCTCCAGTTTAGGCGCAGAGACGACGGTTATTTGCGACGGTGAATAACTAGAATCAAGGATCAACCTTTGAAGTGAAGGGGCATCTTGGATGACGAGCTGCCTTCCGTCAAAAGAAATTCCAATTCTTACAAGGTTAGGCGACTTTATTTGGAGACAACCGATTCTAACTGTGAAAACAAGCACCAAGCACTCCAGGGCAGGGCAACTGGAGTGGATGATGCTGTGTAATGAGGCCTCCGATATACGAACCCGCACAAGTGAAAGTTTTTTGAGAAATGGGAGTTAAAGGTTTAGTACCAGATTGTCTGGTAGGTAGCACAACGCAAAGGTGGCGGTGTGGAGAGAGGAGGAAAACCGCGAGATGGACATCGGTGCTGAGGGCACAAGTACATGGCGTTCGGTATCTGGTAGGTGATTTCCTGGGGAATAGTAGAACTCAAGCAGCTGTAGTTCTGTGAATTCAGGGGATTTTAGCCAGGCGTCCACCGTGCAGGGCATGGTATGCTTGCTCAGGTAGCATGACGGGATGCAGAGGCTTTGAACGGAGCCCTGGTGGGAGGAGATGATGGCTCTGGGGAGTTCAAAATCATTAAAGAGAGATAGCTGACGACAGTCGAGATTAAGGGGCGCGGCGCGCCATAGAGGGCGCCACCGAATTGAGAGGACTTGGGTGTGGCACCAATCCTTGGTGGGGAGAAGCGAGATGATCTCCCCAAGGATGGCATCCGGGAGATCGCCGATGCGGTCCACCCGAGATTCTACGGATTCCTGGGATCCGGTGGGGGCGGGCTTGCCGCTTCTCCCCGCGTTGCCGGGTGTGGGATCTACAACAGGCGTCACCATTGTCGGGAGCCTCATCTTCTTGGCGCTGGGGTCAGCCGACTCCATTTTCCTCGAGGGCGTCGCGTCGAGCTCACGGATTTGAGCAGAGTAACGAATGACGCGCCTAGTTGTAGTGCGAGTGAAGAAGAAGGGGAGCTGGGGTTTTTCTGTAGTAGTGAGGAAGAAGGGGAGCTGGGGTTTTCTGTAGGAGTGAGGTGAGGAATTTGGGGGTACGAGTGGAGCGAGCTGACGTGAGGTGGGTGGGAGTGAGGAGGAAGAAGAGCACCTAGGTTTTTTGGGGGGCGGTGTGCTGGGTAGCGCCTCTCATTAAGTAAATATATGGGCTTTCAAATTGATTTTATTATTTACTAGGGTGGATGAGCTGTTTTGTCTTGGGCCCAGAGAAACAATTACTACTAGTACAGTGGAGACACTCTACAGCTACCCAGAAAAACAATTACTACTAGTACAGTGGATACACTACCGCTTCTGGCTCCTCTGAGGTCATCGAAATGTCTCCCTCTACTGAATGCCGTTTTACTTTTGTTCACCGACATGCGGGCCATGCAGCGCACGGGCCCAAATGCCATCCACCAAATTAGAAGGCAGTATGCAGGTGGAGAGTCACCCCGGTCGTAGCGCGGCAGTAACGAGCTGTCGTATCACAAAACCCCACCTCCCCGCAGTCTAAGTTTGACGGACGAAGCAACCATCATTTCACTCTTCGCTGAATCCCCTTCTCCCTCACCGTCTTCAAGAAAGCCAACACTCGCATCTACCACTGTTCTTCTCTCCCAACGAAGGGAAGATAAGCGGATCCGTGATGTTGGTATATTTTTGTTCAGAAAAAAAAGAACTTTTGCAAAGCAGTAACCGATCCTCACTCTTTTTTTGTTTCATTGTCATTGCGATTGTGTTTTCCTTTCAGTGGTCTCCTAGTATTCGTCAGTTTCATGATGGACCAAAGAGAACCAGGCAAAGATCTGCCCATGTTGGAGCAGACGCGAGAGGCTGATCCCCACGAGACAGAGAGCACCAAGAAGATGGAGGCAGCCACCGAGCCGACCCTAGATACGCTCACGGCCACTACTGAGATGGTCAACGCCCCGTTTGAGGTTACAACCCCCGTGGCCCTACAGGAGCAGTTTTCCCCCTTCGAGGATGTGTCCCCCCCCCCCCCACTGAGCTGCCCAAGGTGATTTTCTTCTTTGCCGATCTCGATTGTGTTTTTTCATCTAAGTATGTGGTGATAAATGATGCAAAATTTTATTAGCTTCGATGCCATGCTACCTTCCCTGTCATGCATACTTTTGACTCTACATAGTGGTTTAAATAACTTGTGTTTCTTATATTGGAAAGTAATTCAGAATTTGTTTCTGTTTCAATTAGAGCCCTGATGCAGACAAGGATTGTGTGGTTGTACATGTCACTCTCTATGAGGCGGATGACCTGAATATACGCACTGGGAAAACAGAGTTCTTAGGTTGTTGGATCTTGAAAGCCATTTGCACTTATACCAATGTCGAGATGTATTCCAGCCTCACTGTTGTCAGGCGTGTTGTCTAGGGTGTACTGAAGCACAAGAAGTTCAAAGCTACTCCTTAGTTTGTGAGGCATACTGTTCTTGTCAAGCTTACGCAGGAAGATGACGTGGCATGCCTCCACAAACAAGTTTATGAGTGGCAAGGCCACAAGGTTATCTTCAGGAAGGTTCATAGGATTGAGCTGTTGCCGGACGTCCTCGATGATGTTCATGGCAAGGTCCGTCTTGTGTCCATCCCAAATTAGATCGAGGCATGAAATAGTTGCTCCAGCTAGTGTTTAATAGTAGTTTGGATTGTGTCTAATTATCCGAACCTTGACTATTATCGAGCCCTCTGGGGCTAGTACTCTGTTTGAATCCGTCTATGGGAACTGCTGCTACTTTTGTGTGCCCGTGAATCATGTGAGAACCATCCTAATTGTTGCTGAAACAGATGCGTCGTCACTAGTTTTTTCATGTAATATGGCATGGTAAGACATAAGTGGTCACGGTTTATCATACGAGTAGTGTGTGTTTGATGAAATAGAGTACTCGTTCGAGAACTGTGCGCTGATGTATACATAGGGTACGTAAGGCTGGTTAAGTACTTGTAAACACTGTTGGTGCTACCCCACTTGTAAGCAGTTGTGCAAAACACGGCACATTGGCTCAGCTCGCTTCAACACTAGAAAAGTCGGCTATTGACCAACTAACAATCAATAATCTGCTATCTGACATATAAGCAACTGCGTATCTTGTTACAGTGGTTCATGCAGTTAACTGAGGCCACAATGTAAATTCCAAACGTTCACACGCTAGTCCAGCGTTCATGTGGAACATTCACATTAAACTCGGCTTCATAAAATACTTGAAAAGCATAAGTTAAGCAATTTTATACATCTCAATGGTTCATAGAACATAACAAACATATACTAGTTCACAGCAAAAGACAAAGTTGTGAGAAGGTTTACAAATCAGGAAAAATCAAGCAAGGCTTCTCTGAGCAAAGGGCCTCCCTAGGCAGGCTTTAATTTCCTGGAGTTCACTCTGGTTTTTCTTGTTGCCACCATCCAGGGTTAGGTTCTCTCATTCCAGAATAACCAATTATAATTGTGTTCTCAGTTGGAATGCTGAACTGAACCATGTAGTGTACTGACCATCTGAACTTCTTGTGCAGTTCCACTAAATTTAAGCACCGCTATTTGCAGAAATAAGCAGACCACAATGCCTCTTGTCCGTGCACCTGTCCCAAAAACCTCCGTGCAGCCGTGCCAGCTAGTCCTCGGTCCATGGATGAACTGGGAGAAAGTGCATTCCCGACTAGGATGCAGTTGTTTTCGCTCGTCCCTGCATTGCAATCAGGAAGTAAAACATATGAATCAGCTTCTTTTAGATTGCGTTGGTCATTCTACCTAGTTACTACCAATGCAGGAATACTTGGAAGACGGGTGGTTAGACGACGGCAGCTAGGAATAGCCATCTCATTTTGTGGAGTTCTACTAAAATTAAGGTGTGTACTTTTGATTGCGCAGATAGAAACGATATGGAGACAGACATCCCTGTTTGCGCAAATATGAAATACGGTTATTTAAACAGTGACAGTTATTTGCAGTGGCATATGATTAATAGCAGCATCTATTGTGTTATAATTGGCACTACATTGACAGTATGAAAGTGCCCTTAAGTAAGTAGCATCACATCACATCAACACTGCCACTAGATTAACATGCAGAACAATAGCATTAGTATTACTGTCATGAGAGTAGCACATGGTCAGTAAATGTGCAATCAAATTTGTGCAGTTCCACTGGGAATAAGCAATATTAGCGGTGTGAGATTTAAGTGTAACGGCAAAAACACAAGTCATGGGAAATAAAGCAAGACGGAAGCACTTCATAAAATGGTGGTGGCATTGCTTCTATTTATCGACGGCACTAGACCATTACTTAATAGTGACATTAGGTGGCATTGCTTCAATTTATCGACGGCACTAGACCATTACTTAATAGTGACATTAGGTGGCATTGCTTAATGCTTCATGTGATTTTACATTAACGATAGCGATATGGGCGTAGGGACAGCAGGGGCATAAAGTGGTGAGGCAGATGTGGTTGCCGAGAGCGGCAAACACTCAGGCAGCATGTCTGCATTTATCCCATTTTTTATCTCCTTAGTGACATTTTCCTATGTGAGCACAGGAAATCTAGACCTGCTCGTTCTCATTTGCGTTGTCCCCCAACACCCCTCACTTTCTTTCCTTTTTCGACCAAGAGACAGGTCCACTTTCCCCCACCCTTCGCCATCCACCACGCTTTCTTCGCCTTTTCAGCCAAGAGACCAGTTGGGTAGCCAGTATCTACTACTTTCGCCCGTTTCCTCTTAGAACCAAGTCCTAGATTCATGCTATAGCTTTCCCACTTTCTTCCCTGTTTGAACCAACTCAGATTCGACTGTATGAACTAGCTTTACCTCTAATAATAGTAAAAGTCTAGGTGGCTTTGGAACAACAGACGAAAGTAGAAAAAGATCCACACACAGCCATGTGGGGAGCTGGGCAGTAGAGCAAGGTAGGTTTCGAAGGAATATATACCTGAGGGTCGTCGACATGTGGCAAAGATGGCGTCGGGAGGCCGCATCTTGGCCACAATACCGCAGGGAGGAAGAAGGGGTCGGAGGCCCTCCCGAGCCGGTGCTGTCTCAGAGAGAACGGAACGGCCGTCGATCAGGACGCGCGGGCAGCTGTTGGTCTCCTCCCTCGCCGCCAACGACCGCGTGAACGATGCACCTACACCCCTGTACTGGTCGAGGTGGTCCGGCCGGATTTGTGACCAGCCGTGAGTAGAGAGAGGGTGTGGCCACCTATGTCTTGCTTAGATCTGGAGATCATGAGAGAGTGAAAGAGAGGAACCCTAGTAAAGCAAGTGCTGAGGCTCCTGCTTATATATATAGTGGAGTGATTTTGTTGTACCAGCCGTTATTAAATTGAATACGCGCGAACCATTATTTTCATTTAAAGTTCAAGTAAAAATAAAACTTGATCAATAACGTGCCACCGCGTCCAGGACGCATAATACTGTATCATTCACGTGCGGCCCCCGACCCTCCATCAAGTTGAAAACTAGACTAGTCAAAATGTCAATTGGGATGCCTCTTTGTAAACAAATGCGCTCCTAGCTTCACAAAAAAAATGCGCTCCTACGTGTACCCATGAGTGGGTGTGAGAGAACTAGTGCGTGCGTGCACCGCTTCTCTTCGTGAGAGTACAATATACTACGCCCAAAGAACGTTCCCCACAAGAGTAATAGTATAAGTGTGTGACGTGTGAGTTAAAATAAAAGGTGCGCGACGTCTTTTATTTTTTAGAAGTTCCGAGGGTAGGGTGTGAAGAGCACATATGTGTGTGACGTCTACCTATAGATAGACGATGGGTCCGAGAGGACTCAAGAGAGTCGTGACTCATGAGGGTGCGTGTGTGCGTGAGAGAGAGGGGGCACGTATCAATGCAATGCATAT
This sequence comes from Thinopyrum elongatum, assembly GCA_011799875.1. Lineage (NCBI taxonomy): Eukaryota > Viridiplantae > Streptophyta > Magnoliopsida > Poales > Poaceae > Thinopyrum > Thinopyrum elongatum. The sequence goes on from CM022297.1 coordinate 258,387,169, forward strand.
GTCCGTAAATCATATCTGACAAACATTCGCCAAAAGCCGTTTCCTGACGAACGCTGTAAGAACCGTTAGATCGGCATCCGACAGTGTCAGTTTTGCCATGTCATTTAACAGAACAACCACTCCTCCGACACACAAATCTTCCATGTGAGTGTTAGCAACTGCCGTGTGCTCCTCCCTCCATTCCAAAATGTAGTGCATATAGCTTTATTGAAAATTCGAACCTCGCAAACTTTTACCGAGTTTTCGTATACCAAAATGCACATATAGAATACCCAGTATATATCATTTCATTCATCTTCGAGAGGTAACTATAAAGATGGGGGAGGAGTGTACAAAGAAAGACCGTCGTATCACCTGCAGCAATTTCAACCATCCTTTGGTGTGGAGGAATATCATAGGAACTCTATATGATATGATTTTTATAGTATTTTTTCCTTTAGAGCCAATTGGTTCATAGGAATAGATTCATATACTCCACATTTCAAAGGAAAATAAACATGATATCATTTTTAGAGCTTTAGAGCCACTTGGTTCATATGAATGGATTCCTATACTCCCACAATTTCAAAGGAAAATAAACATTAGCGTATATTCAATAGAAAAGTTCCTATGATGTGAACCAAATGACATCTCTTTTCTAATCCCTCCTCATAGGAATTGAGATACATGTCATCTCTACATTCAATAGAAAAGTTCCTATGATGTGAACCAAATGACATCTCTTTTCCAATCCCTACTCATAGGAATTGAGAGACATGTCATCTCTTTCCCTACAACTTCCATGTATACATCTTCTATTCCTAAATAGCTAGTACAACCCACTAGTAGCTTTTTTCCTGGACATGCAACTATGGCACAAGAACACGTCATGCATGCAAGTCATAAATCACATTGTTTTTGTACTCTATGCATGCAAGCACCACATCATCAATTCATGTCTGTTACTCATAAGTTATTTCCTGCATTAGATTTTGTATTGATAATGTATGTGTTGGTCACGTGCACACATATGTAGTTCACATTCACATTTTTGTTAGAAATGTCATTCTTTTAACTGCAATTCATTTTTTCTCTTTGTATTACATTTTCATTTTAAGCATACATTCACTTCCCATTAGTTACAGATGTTTCTGGAGGAACTTTTATGCATTATTTTGAGTAGCAAATTTCACACGGCCGCGGGTATATGAAAATGCGGGGCCCATGCATCATTGCCTTTTGGTCGAACCTACGTCCACAATTTTTTGTACTACGTATATCTCCACTGGTCCCCGAACCCAAAATGCTGCCTCGTTCTCGTAAAACCAAGTGGCCCACACGTGTTAAGGCATCGACTCAAACTCAATCCCTCTCCCGTTTACTACGTCGTGGCCCCGCACGCCGTAGTACTCCTACAAACCCTACCGGCCGCATGCATCATCGGTTTTCTTCAAGAGGACGAGGGAGAAGCAGATTTGTAGTGGAGGCTCCTACCCTAGGGTGCCCTAGGTAGCTGCCACACGCATCATTGATTTTCTCTTTTCTTTATGCTCTTGCGCCCTAGAGTGAAATGATGGTTGCTTCGTCCATCCAGCTTAATGCGGGAAAGGTGGGGCTTTGTGATTTGACCCCTCATCGCTCATTTACTACTACTGCGGCGCTACGACCGGGGTGCCTCCAAGTCCAACCGCTGCTCCAAACTGTAATTTGGTGCATCGCATGTGGAACAAGACGATGGATGAGCCACATGTCGGCCAAAGGGGTTCTGTTAAGTGTGTCGCCATTTCGTGTGCGGACTGACCCTGCTTGAGTTGCTACGCCAACACGACAGGAGCAGCCTACCACTTGGTTTTGTTCCTTGGTGAATCCCGACTATATTGGTCTAAAAAGATAATACTCCCTCCGTCCCGGTTTATAGGGCGTGCACATAGTTCTAGGTCATCCATTTGACTAACTAAATATGAGTTACTATGTCACAAAAAGTATATCATTGGATTCTTAAGCGGATGTAGTTTCTAAACATATATTGTTCATCACATATATAGCTAGTTAAATTCTCAACCTAGAACGACGTGCATGCCCTGTAAACCAAGACGGAGGAAGTAGTAAAAATGAGGTGATTTTACTGAGCGGTGGGCGGGGGAGCATGGCCAGTCATGCGGTCCCATGTGTCATGATGTACAAAGGCGATGCGTGTCCCTCTTGAGCCAGAACAATGGCAGAAGCAATACGTGGTTTTCTTGAAGGAGATGATGGCGAAGCGGATTCAGCGAAGTGTGAAATAATGGTTGCTTCGTCCGTCTGGGAAGGTGCGGCATTGTGATTTGATGTCTCATTGCTCATTACCACTACTGGGGCGCTACGACTGGGGTGCGTCCCCCTACTGTTCTGCACTGTTATTTGGTGCATGACACATGGACCCGGTTGCTATATGTCCCACATGTCGGCGAGAGGAAGTACATAATTCATGAAAGCGAGCGTCTCCACTCTTTTAGTATGACGGAGGAGTACAAGACATGGCTTGGTTTTTGCTGCTACGCGCGATCCATCGATACAAACCCGGACTAAAAAAGGTGAGGGCGGGTCTTTTCCTGCGCGGCAGGCAAGGGAGTTTGGCATAGTCTGTTCGAGGCAACGAGGCAGGAAGGGAAACAAGCAAATAAAGGTTGAGCGACTTAGTTTTGGGAAAATCTGATTTTACGGAGTACGTACCCACTATGGAGTTAGTACTACTTACTACTCCCTCCTTTCCGGTTTATAGGGCTCATCTAAAAAAATCATTTTTCCGTTTTATAAGTCTCAATTCTACTAGTAGTACCATCACATGTTTGGATTTCGAGGTGCATTAAATCACCCGATGCAAGCAGTATCAAGAGAAAACTCACCAATGCATGTAGAAGTTCATGGGAATTTAGTGGTCATGCATGCATTCGTTGTAATTAATGGATCAGTAAACATAACTTCTTGAGAGAAATGAGCGTACTAATTACTTGTGCAAACTACGAAATAGTTCCACCACTCACCGTCTACCTTGGTTGGAGAGATTTTGAAATTGAGCCATAAACCGGAAAGGAGGGAGTAGTAACATAGCCTAGGGTAGCTTGCTGCACCACGGACTCCAAGGAAATTGTTGTAGTACTACTCCTATGTACCACTGTACTACTCCTACTACTAAAAGACATATATTTCAAACAATATTATAATCTCTCTAACCAAGGTAGGGACGAGGAGTAACGGAGGGAGTAGTAAAATTTTCTCCTCGTCCTGCGAGCCACCGCGCGCGTGGGCGAGGGAGCGGGCGTAGGCGTAATAAGCAAGCTTCTCCTTGTCCTGCGACTCTGCGAGCCACCGCGCCCGTGGGTGGGGGAGACGGCGTACTAAGCAAGCTTCTCCTCGTTCTGTGAGTTGACGGGATACATCAAAAGTAATACATACAGAGCATCTCCAGTGTATAGAGCCTTGCCTCTAAGGTAGGCCCCACATGGTTTGCCTCTTATCAAATAAAAAAACCACAATGTATAGAGACTCTAACCAGCCTCTAAGGTGGGCCCTAGCAGAAATTTAAAAAGTATTGATTAGCAACATATTTGTCCAATCAGTACTATTTCTCTTATACTCCTACTTTCTTATGCTTCCTAAGGCTGACAATTGGGACCAGATGGATTGTTACATTGTTAGAGGTAGCCTCTAAGGTTAGACGCGACGCTAGCCAATTTTTTGTTAGAGGCAGTTCATGCAATGTATAGAGGCCTGCCTCTAAGAGGAGAGATGGCTTAGAGGAAACAAAAAGCATACATTGTGGATGCCCTAAGTGCCTACTTTCCGGTCTATATGACTCAATTTAAAATCCACAATGCATCCATAATAGATGCTGAGTGGTGGAATAAGTTTGTTACTTCCATAGTTCGCAAAAGTACTAAGCATGTGAGATGGTGAACGAAGGAAGTACGATACCATTAGTACTACAGTTCTTTTGGAAGGGTTGTAGTAGTCCCTCCCATTCACATGTTCACATTTCAAGCTTCAATAAAAACGTTGCACGCAAGGATTAAGAGAAACCTCAACAATGCATGTACTCCCTCAATCCATATAGGGTATAAAATGCATTTTGGAGGCTAACTTTGACCACATGTTAGAGCAATAATATGACATCCTTACACAAATCTTACCATCAAATCCGTACGTGGTCATTATACTGCTAACACATGCATGCGTTGCAATTAGTACGTAGATACAGTAGTAAACACTCACTATCTAGTAGGAGTAGTACTAGTAGTACTCTACACTACTACTACTATAAGGCCATCCAACTGTGTCCCGGCACAAGACCGCGGACACCGATTATTCGTTCATATTTAAATTTGTTTTCACACAGCAAAATATCCATGAAAACAACACATGGCAAAATTTCACGGCGAACGAGGGATTTGAATGTGCTAGGAGGGGTGGGGCTGGGAGGGGCTGTTTGGATCTTGCCCGGGGTAGCCAAAATATTGGCGACCCTTTTGTCCACCCGTGCCTTTGCCACCGATGAACGAGGAAGAGCTCGGGTGCTCATGCATCCTCCAGCGCGCGCGTTGGAGACGAGCTCGCACGAGCTGTGCTTTTTTTGTCCCACCACGCCACCCGAGCCGGCCGCAGACCGACCGGCGACCCGCAAATTACGCCATCCAACCGTAGCCGCACACATTCTGACAGCAACTCAACCAACCGGATGAAATTCATGCAAACACGGCGATATTTCATATAAACAATGACTTAATTCATATAAAATACCGGATTTTCATACAAACATGACGGATTTCATAACATTCAAATCAACTAAGGTGCTAGTCCTGAACAACACAGGTATAATAATACCTAGCCTAAATGGTCGCCCGCCGATCCATTTGTCTTCCTCATGTTCGGCAGCACGATCACCGGACTGCCGGGAGCCCCGGAGGTATATGCTTCAGCGCAAAGGACGGCTCTCTTCCCCACCGCTCAACTGACATCGTTGGCTGATGCCCAAGATGGAGTCTGAAGGGGGCTTCTCCGCTTCCGTGGAGCCCATGCGGGGTCGACGAAGGTCCTCGCAACAAAAGGATCCGGCAAGACAGCAAGACACCTGCTGTGTACGCCGGCGTCGCCTCGGCGGCCTCCCATGTTCTACTTCTCCTTGATGATGGCGGCGGACGCGGAGGTGCTGGCCACCGACTTGTCGCTCTCCGCGCACCCGGCTTCTGTCTCTGCTTGCATGGCGCGGCCGCAGGCATGGGAGTCTCGGCCACAGAAACGGGAGACACGGTCGCAGACACGGGAGGCGCGGTACAAGGCGGCGGCGTGGACGGCAGCGACGACGCCCGTGCTCCCTGCCGTGCCGGTGTGGAGCAGCTCGCCGCTCCTTGTCGAGCTGGCCTGGAGCGGTGAGTTGCTGAACCGCGCGCCGGCTTGGGGCGGTAACTGGCTCCGTCGGGCAAGGGGAGGGAGGTGGATCAGCGAGCTGCATAGCTCGTATCCGGCGGGCTCGGTGGGCCACCTAGCCGGCTTGGATGCCGGATACCTACTCTTCGTAAGCCATTGTAAGAGTGGAGAAAATGGTGAAGGAGGGGATAGGGGAGCGGCAGAGGTGTGCGATTCTTGGCCGGCGTCTGGCCTCGTTTAAATAGGAGATTAAATAGACGGCGGACTGGAGGAGCTCGGCCGGCGTTGCGTTTAATGCCGGCCCGGTCATGAACGGTCGTGTGTCCAGACCAGAGTGGGTTTCTCAGCTTCCACACGGGTTTCATGGAGGCATTTGAATGCGGCAAGGAGGCGTGTTCAGTCGGGCGTGCAGCGAGCGGCGCTCTCGACTCTGACATATGACACCGCGCCGTTCTTCCACTGATGCGTGGGCTCGTTCGGTACCTGGCCTGCATGTCAGTGACCCAACGCAGGTAGTGCACGGCAGAGGAGCTTTTGGTGGGCCAGGGCGGTCAGAAGCGGGCATTTCATAAACCAATGATTGTTCATTGAGTGTGACGTCATCTATTTCATGTAGATAAGCCTACTATATAATGTAAGAGAATTTTAAAATTTTCATATATACGTTGATAGCCCGTTCGATACATTGTGATTCATAAAGACCGCTGCAAACATCAATGTTCTGCTTATCACAGATAAGATTGATTAATACCTATAACAATCCATGTCCTTAACAAAGGGTGCATGCACGTATAGGTTGAGCGTGTGTCTTGCGTCGTGTGCTGTGTGCATGCAGGCGTGCGAGTGTTGCGTGCGTGCATGTGTACGTTTTAGTGTTGCATGCATGTGTGCGTGCGTGCGTGTGTTCGTGAGTGCATGTGTACGTGTCAGTGTTGCACGCCTACATGCGTGCGTGTGTTCGTGCGAGTGTTGCGTGCGTGCATGTGTACGTGTGGGGTGAGGCTACATGTCAGTCGACTGACTTTTTCATCTCTGGTCAGTTGATTTTCCAGCCATTGGATACGAAATCAAGGGCTTGCAGTTCATGTTCAACCCCCACCCTCCTGAGCCGCCAGCCACCACCGGCCGAACCGCCGGCCCCCGCTGCCCGCGGCCGGCGGCGCTCCCGCACCGCCTCGCCGCCCCGCCCTCCCCGAACCCACTCCCCATCGCCGGTCCGCAGCCGCCCCGGCCATCCCTCTAGGCCCCCCCGCGCCGAGATTTTTCTCCGGCGATCCCCATGCCACCGCCCCACCACCGCGCCCCCCACCACTGGCGACCACCGCCCCCACCCTGAACCCTAAGATAGATAGTGTGGTACCTCTCCGGCGAGCCCCCCTCCCCGCTGCGGCTGGTTCTTCCTTAACTCCGGCGAGCCCCCCCCACCCCCTGAAAATCGACTGACCCAAAAGTCGATTCAGTCGACTGAAGTGTAGCTAAATCGGTACGTGTGAGTATTGCATGCATGCATGCGGGTGTTGCGGGCGTGTTTGTGCGCATGTGTGATGAGTTTGTATTCACCACAGTGGCTCGTGCGTGCGTGCAATTAAAATGGTCGGCTCAGCATATCATCACAAGGCGATCCTTGTCCACTATGGTTAGGGGGCGCAGGCTGCCAACTAGAGGTCTCACGACTTCAATTCCCCACCGACCACTAATTTATTACCATTTCTGTCTTTCATATACGCGCTGACGGGTGGGCCCTATGGTAATGTGCGCTGGTGAATGTGGACCATTTGACTGGTCAATTGATCATGTCATCAACAAATTACGGAGTTGTATGGTGAGCCAGTGACCGTATGATCACCATAAAATGTATTTTATTAACACAGTACAGACTCAAACTACCATTTCTTTCTTTCATATACGCGCTGACAGGTGGGCCCCATAGTTACGCGCGCTGATGGTGCAACACTAGTTGCGCCACGTGGAACGTTTGACTGGTCAATTGATCATGTCATCAACAAATTACATAGTTGTACGGGTGAGCCAGTGACCATATAATCACGACATGTATTTTTTTAACACAGTACAGACGCAAGCGCTCATATATACGCGCAAACACTCACCGCTATAAGCGCACACACGCAGACCCTACCCCTATGAGCACCTTCGAGAGAGTGAGCCAGCATATGATCTTGAGATTTTATGAAGTCACCATAGGTGCCTCGTAGTCAAGGGGAACGTCTCCTCCCACTGAACGCACATCGCCGGAAAATACTGAAATTAATCCAGGATAAATGCGAGCACCAGGACTTTAACCCTGGTGGGCTGGGGAAACCACTGTCCTCCTAACCATCCAACCACAGGTTGGTTAGCACCACAAAATGTATATGGTGACCGTGATGAGCTTATTCTGAAGTCCAGTGACCATATCATGCTTTCGCTTCAAATACAATGACCGTAAGTGTCGTCAACAAAATACGGAGCACGCATCAAATACAATGTCTGTCAGTGTCATCAACAAAATACGAAGACGTATCGTGAGCTAGATACCGTATGATCACCACGAGAATGTATACGGTGACCGTAATGAGCATATTCTGAAGTCTAGTGACCGTATAGTGCTTTCGCTTGAAATACAGTGACCGTCACGCGTGAATGTGTCAGGGGCATGCATACTTTTAGAGGGCCGAGAGATAGTTTGTGTGCGTACGTGAAAGTGGTGTAGAAAGAGGGGGTGTCCGGTGGAGACAAGGAGAGATATGCCCTTCGTTTCTCTTTCCCGTGACTAATATTTTAGGAGAAAATATAAACATTCACAATGCAGAACAAATATTATTGGACGCACCATGCAATTAACTTTCATGTATAACATTGTACTATCCTATATGCTTATTTTCTTAGTGGCCGATTGCGTGTGGGGTGTGGTGGGCACATCATTTCTAGTTGTGGTGGGTCAACGTGAGGACTCATGGGTCGGTTCCATCCTGTGCCACATAGGTTGGACCGAGACGCATTATACGAAGACCCATGTGGAGGACTCAGCGTACAAGACGAAGCTACCAGAGTCGTGGAGGACTCTATCCCCACTAATGATAAGCCGACTATATATGATTTGTAACCCTAGGCCCCGAGTATGTTATAGAAGCCCGGGGGCTAGTTCGTCGATAGTATACACACACGCACAATGCCTGGTATTCACGTGTAGTTTGTACACACCCCTATCACAAATATACAGTACCAGGAGTAGGCTTTTTCCTCAACTGCAAGGGCCCGAACTTGGGTAAAACTTTGCCTCGTATTACCATCCAAGCCTACAGTCAGGGATATCCTACCGAATGATCTGATGGAATCAATCTGCCAACTACTAAGAGAGAGGTGTGGGTGCATGTGTGTGTGTGTGGGGGGGGGGGGGGGGCAATGTGTGCGAGGAGGCCTAAAGATAATGTGCGTGCGGAGACACGTAGGCACATATATGTGCCTATAGAGGGCTAGGAGAGACGGCGTGGGTATATATGCATGTGAGAGAAATAGTGTTTTCCAACTGAGATTAGTGAAAAGAGTGGTACATAGTAGTAAGAAAGAGAGAGGGAGATATATAGAGAGTGTGTGCATGAGACACCCCGGGAGAGATTGTGAGCATGTGTGAGAGAGAAATGTCGATGTATATAATGTGTGTGCACTTATGCGTTAGATAGAGAGATATATATCGCGTGTGTGAGAACGGGCCGAGGCATAGTGCATCTATGTGTAGAAGGCGGTTCTATGCATTAAATTAAAATATAAATGACATTATTATTTTTGGATGAGATCATGAATTTTGGAATTTGCGTATGAACGAACATCGGTCTATCAGACACCCATACTCTATTGAATTCTAGCATGTGCATGTGTTTATTTCATATTATCAATCCATAGAGTGAGAGTGGTTTGAAATCCAGACAATGCATTGCTTTTGCAATTCATATATAAACATTAATTAGTGCACTCCATGTTGTTAGTGTGAAGCACTTTATACATTTGTCACTTACATGGATACATTCCAAATTGCTAGCTACGAAATAGAATACATGTTGAATTCAACATAAAGGGGGTTTCGGAGATTCGAATTCATAGGAAGTGCATTCATCTATTTGAATCCGAGATAATGGCATTTGTAAATCAGATCTAAAAGGGGGCATCAATCTTTGTTGTGCGTTTGAACATGCTATATATTCATACGCATGTCTAACTATTTTTTTGCAACCAAGGAGATTATATCTGGAACCATGCATGAACTGAGGTAAGTTGCATATTTTTTAATATATACTCGTGTACAATGTATATTCAAATGTACCCCCTCCATTCCAAAATAATCATACTTTTAGGATTTTCAAGAGTCAAGATTTGTGAAGTTTGACAAATCCTGAAAGTTCAATTCAAGAGAACCGAACACGTTAATGCTTCTGCTCCCAAATATTGAACGAAGCGCCAATTAATCCTCTGGTCACCCGAAACCGCGCGACTAATGTTTGGTGGTAGGAAATTACTATCCTGACTCTGGCCCGTGTAGCCTATCGGCCCGATGTCCAAAGGTCTAAACCGGGGTAGGTTTGTAACTTCACCAAGACGCCAGTCTCAACCGCCTCCGAGAAGCATTCATACGCCGTGGGCGCCTAAACACCCATGCGCTCGGCCAAAATCTATCCTCCCCACCATTTGGGACACCTAAGATTACTGTCCTACCCCCGACCCGCAATATGTCCGAAATTTTAGAAGGGGGCAAAGTTTGTAACTTTCCCCAAATTTCAAACAATCGCGTCCCAAACTGAAACATTGTTCCCCCTTAGTTCCCCCGCCCTCCGTTTCCCCATTCATACTCCATGGGTGCCAAAATGCCCTCTCCACCAGCCGCGAAACCCCAGCCTCCTCCGTCCTCCACCCCATCGCGCCCAATCCACCGCCGCCCTCCTCCATCACGCCGGAGCCGGTACCCCGACGTCATCGTCCAACGCAACCGCAATCGCAACGCCCTCAAGGACTTAGTAGCTGAAGCCGAGGCAGAGCTGCCTCCACGACGCCGACGTCGACGTGCGCCGTACCAGAACCACTTCGACCACACCGTCCTGCGCCTCACCGCTGCCGCTCCACTGTCGCAACCGTCCACCACACCGGAGTTGTTCCCGCTACGCCGTCATTCACCGCCTCGGATCTGGTTCCCCGCCGCCGACAGACGGCCACCGCACCACGCTCAACAACTTGGCCATGGGTTCGTCCAAGGCTCCACCGTCCTCCACAACTTCTCGTTTCCAGCGAACCACAAGAAGATCATTGGAAAAACAGAAGGAGGACACAACACTGCCAGTAGAAAGAGGTACTCCTCTTCCCTTAATCGTGCAAATCTTACGTCTCTGCTCACAGTATTCATCCCATGAAAGAAACTAGTTGACCGCTTCTTACTGCATCTTCTTCGTGATACTAAATGCACAAGGTTTCCTCCTATTTACTATTTCACCTTGGCTAGAGGTCAGTAGCCCGCCTGGATTTCAATTTAGGGTCAGTTGATTTGCAATTAAAAGAAGCAACACCCGCTTAGGCGCGCGGAGCACCTAGTCTGCCTGTTCACCGGGGAAGCGGCGCATCGGTGTTTATCATAGGGGCGGGGGGCGCAGGAGCTGCTTGCGCCCGATCTGGAGGTTGGCGGGGCTTGAAGGGATGGCCGGGGGGCGGTGCAAAGCACGGCGATGCGGTGAGGTCGAGGGGAGGGCGGAGGCAGGGGACTAGGCCGGTGGTTGCTAGCGTTTCAAGGAAGATCGTCAACACTGACTGGCTGGAGGTAGATGAAGGCGATCTGCCCGTTTTTTGTACATCGGACGATGCAGAAAAAATGGACTGACCTATTTATTTTCAGTCGACTGTTATTTTCATAGGACCACACCTTGTGGTGTGCTGGAGGAGCATCTGCATTTCCCAGCCATCCCTGTGCTCATATTTCAAAATCCTAGAATCTAGTAATTTCGTGTGACATGCATGTTGTAGAGCTATCATATGTCTCCTGTCATTTATTTCTCACCGACCTGCTATCTGCTACTTTTACACTATACTACTTGTGCACACACTTCACCCATACTCACACTATTGTTTTTTTATGCATGGGTATTTCAGACTCTGGCGCAGTGTTGATGAATACACAAAAGAAAAGACAGAAGCCGCTCCAGTGTAATTCGAAGATAAGCACTAAGCGTTTCAGCGCTCTAAAGGGCGTAGTGTCAGCGGATGGAGACAATAAACGTAGCTCTGCAGTTGATGATCTCAATTGCCACACACAACCATCCCAGGTGCTTGCTTTAACTTCGCGCTGTCAAATGTGGTTGCATGTTGCATATGGTGTCTAGCTTGTATTGCTTCCAATTTGGTTAAATTGCATCTGCTTACTTTACACATTATACCTTTGATAATGACATGCCTTCTTGTTTTTGATACATACTACATATGTCTATTAACCATGTTTGTACATCAAACTAATGCTCTTTTGTGTCCCTCATCAATCACTTATGATGAGACAGTCACCCCAGTGGGTTACTGTGAGACGCGCTACTCGTTTAAAGAGTGCAGTGTCATCCTCCCCACATGATTCTCAAGAAACAGCAAGGCTAAATGAAGATAGTCAACGTAGCTCTCTAGTTGATGACCGCAATTCCCCTACACCACCATCGCAGGTGCTTGCTCTTACTTGGCAACGTGATATGTGGTTGCATGTTGCATATGGTGTCTACCTTGTAATGCTTCTAATTAGGGTAAATTGCATTTGCTTAGTTAACACATTATACCTGTGAATATGACATGCCTTCCTGTTTTTGGTACATACTACATCTTTCTATTAACCATGTTCTTACATCAAACTACTTTTCTTTTGTATCCCTCATCAATCACTTCTGACGAGACACCTTCAAGTTGACAGTGTAATATTGGTTGCATCTTGCTATCATTTCAAACATGTATTGCCTCTAATTTGTTGAAGTGCCATTTATAATGAGACATATCTAACTTGGTAGAGTGATTTTGGTTGTATCTTTCATATGGTGTCTAGATTGCATTGCTTCCAATTTGTTGAAATGCCTTCTGCTTAGCGTTTTTCGTACATATTCCATCCTCCTACAATGTGGTTGCCTTACATAAAAGTTGTGTTCGTCAGTATCATGCATCAACGAATTTGGAAGTGCGAATTTCATTCCTTTTTCTTGTGTGTTTACTTGACAAGGCAAAATCTAAAAGGACGAAGGCACGGAATGATGGTGGTCCTCTGGAGCAACCGAAACAGATGATCTCTGCAGATTCTCCTGCTACTCCTACTGCAGTGCAAGTTCCAAATCTCATCTCCCCTACTCCACAACCCCAGGTGCTTGCTCTAACATGGCAGTGTAATATCTGGTTGCATGTTGCATATGGTGCCTAGCTTGTATTGCTCCTAATTTGTTAAATTGCATCTCCTTAGCTTACACATTATACATGTGAATAGGACACGCCTTCCTGTTTTTGGTACATACTACATCTGCCCATCACACCATGTTCTTACATCAAACTACTGTTCTTATGTATCCTGCATCTATCACTTATGATGAGACAGTCACGCCCGTGGGATAGTATGAGACGCGCTACTCTTATAAGGAGTGCAGTTTCATCCTCCCCACATGATTCTCAAGAAACAGCAAGCCTAAATGAAGATATTGAATGTAGCTCTGTACTTGAAGACCGCATTTCCCCTACACCACCATCGCAGGTGCTTGCTCTAACTTCGCAGTGTGATATGCGGTTGCATGTTGCATACGGTGCCTAGCTTGTAATGCTTCTAATTAGGGTAAATTGCATCTGCTTAGTTTACACATTATACCTGTGAATATGACATGCCTTCCTATTTTTGGTACATACTACATCTATCTGTTAACCATGTTCTTACATGAAACTACCTCTCTTCTGTATCCTGCATCGATCACTTACGATGAGACACCTTTATTCGTTGCATATTGCATATTATTTCTAGCCTGTTGCCATGTATTGCTTCTAATTTGGTCAAATACATTTATGAGGCCACCCTTTTAATTTGGCAGAGTGATATTGGTTTCATCTTTCATATGGTTTCTAGCTTGCATTGCTTCTAACTAGTTCAAACACCTTGTGCTTAGTTTACACTTTATACATCATACATGTCAATATGTCATGCCGTCCTATTTTTCATACATATTCCATCCTCCTATCATGCGGCTGCCATACATGAAAGTAGTGTTCGTCAGTATCATGCATCAATGAGTTCTGAAGAGCAAATTTTATTCCTTTTTCTTGTGGGTTTGACTTGACAAGGCAAAGTCAAAAAAGAGGAAGGAAAAGAGTAAGGAAGGTGATGATGGTGGTACTGCAACAACGTAAACGGAGCATCTGTACGGATTCTCCTCGTACTGCTAGTGCATTACAAGTTCCAAGTCTCCGCTCCCCTACTCCACCATCCAAGGTGCTTGCTCTAACTTGGCAGTGTGATATCTGGTTGCATGTTGCATATGGTGTCTAGCTTGTATTGCTTCTAATTAGTGTAAACTGCATCTGCTTAGCTTACACATGATACGTGTGAATATGACACGCATTCCTGTTTTTGGTACATACTATATCTGTCTATCACACCATGTTCTTACATGAAACTACTCTTCTTGTGTATCCTGCATCAGTCACTTATGATGGGACACCTTTAAGTTGGCAGTGTGATATTGGTTTGCGTCTTGAATATGATTTCTAGAATGTAGTGCTTCTAGTTTGATGAACGCCACCTATGACGAGACAGTTTTGACTTGGCAGAGTGATATTGGTTGCACCTTCCATATGGTGTCTAGCTTGCAGTGATTCTAATTTGTTGAAGTGCCTTCTGCTTAGTTACCACATCATAGGTGTGAATATTTCAAGCCGTCCAATTTTTCATACATATTCCATCCTCGTATCATGACTTTGCCTTTCATCAGAGTAGTGTTCGTCAGTATCATGCATGAATGAGTTCTGAAGAGCGAATTTTATTCCTTTTTCTTGTCGGTTTGACCTCACCTCACAATGCAAAATCAATAAAGCGGAAGGAAATTGGTAAGGCATTGGATGATGGTGGTCCTTCCGAGCAATTGAAACGGAGGGTCTCTACAGATTCTACTCCGCCATCCTCCCAACAAGATTCGCAAGACAACGCAAGGCTAGACAGTCAACGTAGCTGTGTAGATGATGAGCACATCTCCCCTACTCCACCATCACAGGTGTTTGCTCTAACTTGGCACTATTATATGTGGTTGCATGTTGCGTATGATGTCTAGCTTGTATTGCTTCTAACTTTGTTGAATTGCATCTGTTTACTTTACACATAATGCCTGTGAATATGACACGTGTTCCTATTTCTAGAACATACTATATCTGATCACACCATGTTCTTACATCAGACTACTGTTCTTGCATATCCCGCATCAGTCACTTATGATAAGGCACCTTTAAGTCGCCACTGTGATATTGGTTGCGTCTTGCATATGATTTCTAGCATGTACTGCTTCTAATTTGTTGAAACGCCAGACAGTTTGAACTTGGCAGAGTGATATTGGTTGCATCTTTCATATGGTGTCTAGCTTGCAGTGCTTCAAATTTGTTGAAATGCCTTCTGCTTAGTTACCACATCATAGGTGTGAATATGTCACGCCGTCCTGTTTTTCGTACATATTCCATCCTCGTATCATGTGTTTGCCTTTCATCCGAGTAGTGTTCGTCAGTATCATGCATGAATGAGTTCTGAAGAGCTAATTTTATTCCTTTTTCTTATCGGTTTGACTTCACAATGCAAAATCAATATAGCTGAAGGAAGTTAGTACGGCAGTGGATGATGGTGGTCCTTCGGAGCAACTCAAATAGAGGGTCTCTACAGATTCTACTCTGCCATCCTCCCAACAAGATTCGCAAGACAACACAAGGCTGGACAGTCAACGTAGCTGTGTAGATGATGAGCACATCTCCCCTACTCCACCATCACAGGTGCTTGCTCTAACTTGGAACTGTTATATGTGCTTGCGTGTTCCGTATGATGTCTAGTTTGTATTGCTTCTGATTTTGTTGAATTGCATCTGCGTAGCTTACAACTTATACATGCAACAATCACTTACCCATAAAACACATTTAACTTGGGAGTGTGATGTAGGTTGCATCTTGCATTGTCTTCTAGCTTGTACTGCTTCTAATTTCTTGAAATGGCACTTACGACGAGACACTTTTTACCTGATAGAGTGATATTGGTTGCATGTTCATATGGTGCCTAGCTTTCATTTCTTCTAATTTTGTTGAAATGCCTTCTGCTTACTGTTTTTCATACATATTCCATCCTCCTATCGTACGTGTGAATATGCAATGTTGTCTTTTTTTGTATATATTCCATCCTCCTATCCTGCGCTTGCCTTACACCAAAGTAGTGTTCGTCTGTATCATGCATCAACCAGTTATGCAGAGCTAATTTTATTCATCTTCTTGTGGTTTTGACTTCATAAGGCAATATCAGAAAAGAGGAAGGAAAAGAGTAAGTTAGGGGATGTTGGTGGTCCTCCGGACCGACGCAAACAGAGACTCTCTAGATTTTCCACTGCTACTGCTAATGTAGTTGAAGTCCCAAGTCTACACGATGAGTTCATCTCCCGTACTCCACCATCGCAGGTGCTTGCTCTAAGTTGACAATGTGATAATTGGTTTCATGTTGCATATGTTGTCTAGCATGTATTTCTTCTATTTTGATTAAATTGCACCTGCTGAGTATATACGTTATACATGTGCATATGACATGCCTTTCTGTGTCTAGAATACACTGCATCTATCTATCATACCATGTTCTTACATCAAAGTACTGTTGTTGTGTATCCCGCATCAGTCACTCATGATTGGACACTTTTAACATGGCAGTTTGATAGTGGTTGCATCTTGCATTGATTTCTAGGTTGTACTGCTTCTAATTTTTCGAAATGCCACTTATGACAAGACACTTTTAACTTGGCAGAGTGATATTGGTTGCATCTTTCATATGGTGTCTAGCTTGCATTACTTCTATTTTCTTGAAAATCCTTCTGCTTAGTTTACACATCGTAGCTGCGAATATGTCACGTCGTCCTGTTTTTCTTACATATTCCATCCTCATATGGTTGTCTTACATCAAAGTATTGCTTGTCTGTATCATGCATCAATGAGTTCTGAAGAGCGATTTTATTCTTTTGTGTTGTGGGTACGGCTTGACATGGCAAAGTCAAAAAAAGAGCAAGGGAAATAATATAGTAGGGAATGGTGTTACTCGTCGGGCGCAACAAAAAAGGATCTGCTCTCGCGATTCTGCTGGTACTTATAGTGCAGTAGAAGGTCCAAGTCCACTGGCTAAATCTACAAACACAGTATCACCTGCTCCACCAGCTGCAGCATCCGCTTCAACTGTACCGGCATCTCAACGAGTTACTCGTTCGTTTGCTCCGCAACTGGCCAGTTCCCAAGCTGCCTTCACACCTAACACTACTTCCGAAGCACTGCTGACACAACAGGACTTGGCAAGATCAGATGAACCTCATGAGCATCAACACCAAGATGGTACCTGACCGAGTCAAGTTGCAGTTGCATGCTCCTTTATATGTACTCTCACAGTTTGATGTGCACTAACACTTTCCATATTCGTTGTTGAACTAGCACCACGGCGCAAGCGGAAATAGACATCAGGGATAATGCTTGACAGATTAACAAAATCTAAAGGAGGAAGAATGGAGATCCATTTTGAGGCAGGTTTAAAAAGGCCATGTGATGCTACAGAGTCAGCCAAGTTAGTATCAGAGGCAGCCGTTGCCGTTAGGTGTCATGCACGTATCCTCCCAACGTGGATCCAGTACAGGAATGAGAAAGATGATACCGAGTTTAACACCTTCCTTGACCATTTATCCGTAAGTAATGTTATTCATCGCAATTTGTAATATTGTCTTGCTTTGTCCCATACTTTCTAGCTTCCTCCTAATAAGACTCACATTCTTTTTTCAATAGATGAGGTTCAAGTTGGATCCGAAAGATGATGCAACTAAACAAGCATGCACTCATGTTTTTCAGTCTGCTCTGCGACAGTATCAGTATCACCTTAGAAAAACTCACTTTGAAGGCAAGGCTAACAATGAAATCGCCCAAATATCTCCAGTGGAATATATTACAGATGAAGACTGGACAACCCTTGTTAAACACTGGTCTGATCCAAAGTATCAGGTAAGGTATATGTATTTGATCAGATCACATATTGAACTTGTATTTACGTATGTGCCTTACAAGTGTATCTTCTTCTAGGCTAACTGTTTGAAGAACAAGACCAACCGTTCTAAAGTGAAATTCCAACAGACAACAAGATCTCGTAGCTATATTGCACACTGCGAGGCTCTTGTAAATAGCTGCTACTTCCTTCTTTTTTCTGTGCCATATTATCATATCTATATTGACTTGTTCTAAATACAGAGGAAAGCCCGTGCGGGCCAAAAAGAACCTGAACCGAATGCAGTGCAAATCTTCAAGGATTGCCACACCAGCAAGATGAAGGGCATGAGCACACCAGTTCAAGCCGTTGTTGTAAGTCCTTACTCCTCCTGCCTTTGAACTGCTTGTTACTGTGACGTGTTCATTTAACTGCTTGGTTTGTAGCCAATGTCAGTTACTCTGTTCACTTTTATACACAGTTGTCTTAACGTATCATTTCACCTTACACGGTTTAAAAGAGATGAAGGATATTCTTTCGGTCTTGATCTGTAATCTAGTTGTGATGTTCACGTGCCCACACAATGATACAATAGCCTGTTTGTTTTATATCTGTTTGCCCATGATATGAATGATGTCATACTATGTTCATCCTACTTTAAACCATGTCTCTTTATCCTTACATGTCAACAAATGTGAGGAAATAGACAATACAGTAGGCATACTGAAAGGATCGAGAAGAGGTGTCTAGAGGGGGGGGGGGGGGGGATTAGACCCTCAACAAAGAAAAGTAGCAGTTTTTAATTTCTTCAAGTTAAGGTGGAGTTTTAGCACAAGTTTAAACATTCACAATACATTTCAAGCAAGCATGGCAAGAGTATATGAGCAGCGGAAAGTAAAGCATGCAATTTGCGAGAATGTAAAGGGATGGGATTGGAGTGTGTAAACGCAATTGGAGACACGAAGATTTTTGGCGTGGTTCCGATAGGTGGTGCTATCGTACATCCACGTTGATGGAGACTTCAACCCATGAAGGGTAACGGTTGCGCAAGTCCACGGAGGGCTCCACCCACGAAGGGTCCACGAAGAAGCAACCTTGTCTATCCCACCGTGGGCCATCGCCCACGAAGGACTTGCCTCACTTGGGTAGATCTTCACGAAGTAGGCGATCTCCTTGCCCTTACAAACTCCTTGGTTCAACTCCACAATCTTGATGGAGGCTCCCAAGTGACACCTAACCAATCTAGGAGACACCACTCTCCAAAAGGTAATAGATGGTGTGTTGATGATGAACTCCTTGCTCTTGTGCTTCAAGTGATAGTCTCCCCAACACTCAACTCTCTCTCATGGATTTGGATTTGGTGGAAAGATGATTTGAGTGGAAAGCAGCTTGGGGAAGGCTAGAGATCAAGATTCATATGGTTGGAATGGAATATCTTGGTCTCAACACATGAGTAGGTGGTTCTCTCTCAGAAAATGTATACTGGAAGTGTAGGCACGTTCTGATGGCTTTCTCCACGAATGAAGAGAGGGTGGAGGGGTATATATAGCCTCCACACAAAATCTAACCGTTACACACAATTTACCAAACTCGGTGGGACCGAATCATAAAACTCGGTCAGACCGATTTAGTTCAAAATGTGAACGTTAGGATTTTCGGTGGGACCGATATGATCAACTCGGTGGGACCGATGTGCTAGGGTTAGGGTAAAACCTCATCTCGGTTTGACCGATTACACAAACTCAGTGGGACCGATTTTGGTAATAAGCTAACCAGAGAGTTGGTCAAGCAAACTCGGTGGGATCGATTGCATATTTCGGTGGGACCGAAATGAGTGCAATAGAAAACAGAGAGTTTGCAAGCCCATCTCGGTGAGACCGGGATCCCATCGGTGAGACCGAACTGATTAGGGTTTCTGGCAGTGGCTATGCCAAAAGAACTCAGTGGCGCCGGAGATCAAATCGGTGGGACCGAGTTTGACTTTTGGTTTGGGACATATGTGGATATGAGAAAGTGGTTGAGGGCTTTGGAGCATATCACTAAGCACTTTGAGCAAGCAAGCCATTAAGCAACACCTCATCCCCTTTTAATAGTATTGGCTTTTCCTATGGACTCAATGTGATCTTGGATCACTAAAATTAAAATGTAGAGTCTTGAGCTTTAGAGCTTGAGCCAATCCTTTGTCCTTAGCATCTTGAAGGGGTTCCACATCCTCTTGTCCACGCCACTTCACTGTTGAACTCATCTGAAATATACTAGATAAAAGTATTAGTCCAATAAGAGATATGTTGACATTAATTACCAAAACCACCCAGGGAGCACTTGTGCTTTCACATACTACATGGACATATGTTCCGAAAGTGATTTTATTATGTAGTTGGCACTACAATACATGCTAATGTATTATAGTAGTTCACCAAAATAAGTTATGTATAAACATGAAACCTACTTTGTTTGTTTTTGTCTCATTAGTAACTTATCTAGTACACTAATCTACAAGTTCAAACTTTCAGCAAGCTATGGAACAAATGATTGAACAGCCACAACCACCTGAAGGTGACAAGGCTACCACAGGCACAATGTCACCTCTTGCTGCAGTGCGTCAGTATCTCTCCACTAACAGTGCAAAAGCACCTTCCTGCGTAATTCTGGGTTGGTTGTCAAGGTAACCTCGTCCAAATCACCTACTAAACAAAATCTTCTGGCTAGACAGAGTGATATATCTGTGCTCCAGACACAAGTCCAATCCCTAATGGATGTCGTTTCGGAAACAAGAATAGTGGTTGACAAATGTCGTCATGATATGAATGGTTTTGAAACCAGACTATTAGACATTTGCTTCGTTGTTCAAGAGCAATGGCGGAAAAAAGGGGATGATCATGCTGCTCCATCAGATTCTACAGCCTGAAACATTAGCACTCAGGTCAAATGATCTGTTCTTCTATACATCTGATGGTGCTTTTATCTGCAAGGACTGTAAACTTTATGCCAACAAGCCTTTTGTTGTATGGCTGGAATTTATTTTGTTGTGATACATCATTTATCGTGCTGCCAAAGGCTGTAGAAATTACGACGCTATTTTTGTATAGTGTAGGTTTATCTTAGTAATGTATTCGGCCGAAAGCTTCGTAGGAGCCCAACGTGCCAACATTCGTTAGGCCCATTCCAATTGGGCTAAAAACGATTATGGGTCGTAATTTGCATGTAGCCCACTAAAAATATCTGGGCCTAAATCAGCATAAGCTTTCATATTTTTGGTAGGCCTGTGCCCCTAGTGGGCCTTTAACAGGCCTAAACATAATTTGGGCCCTCAGTAACAATAGGCCGTTAACATGTGTAAATATCTCGAGCCCATAAATAACATGGGCCTTTAATAGGCCGAAAGTGAGATTGGGCCCTGATTGTGCCAAATAACCCACTGGTCATTAGCAGGCCGAAATGTATCTCAGCTCGTGGTGGCCCATTTACAATGCGGATCGTTCACAGGCCGAAATTCAGACGGGCCGTAAATGCGCCGACCTACTACACGGGCCTTTAACAGGCCGGAAGTTCGGTTGGGCTTGATTAGTATCAGTTTTATATGGGCCGTTAATAGGCCCGATGCGACGTTGGGCCACATATGGCCCATGGATTTCGTCTGACGTTAACAGGCCAAAAATCACAACAGGCTGGAAGTGGCCCAAATCTACAGTGGACCTCTAACAGGCCGAATGTCAGACATGGCCGAATATGACCCAAATCCTTCATGGTCATTTATGGGCCAAAAGTTTCAATGGCCAAAAAGGGCCCAAATGAAGCAGGGCCTTTAACAGGCCGAAAACACACCGGGCCGTAATTCAGCCCAAATACTTAGTGAACTGTTAATGGGCCAGAAGTGACCATGGGCCGCGATGATGACAAGTTTAGAACGGGCCGTTGACGGGCCGGTTTGACAATAGCCGTATGGGCCTTAACTGCGAATGGGCCGTCTGCAAGCAGGCCGTTAATGGGCCAGCCTGATAATTTTGACTGGGCCAGCCTTTTTAACCTAAATGTGCCATTGTTGGGCCTTGCCATGTGTCGACATATCATAGGCGCCTCCTGTCCATTGGGCGGTTGACATCTGTCCTTTTCGGGTGCTGACACGTGGTTGCTATAGCCAATGATAATTTTACACATGGAAAATCCCCATTGGTCGGGGCTGTTAACGGGTTATCGGATCCAAACCGGAACCCGATAGCTTAACGGCGACCCGTTACAGTGGATGCCACGTGTCGGCTACCCTTGACGAAAGCACTTCTATGACGCGCGATTTATCGTCATGGAAGTGGACACTTCCGTGATGATAATTTTGGTAATGTCATGTAATACTTCTACGATAGCACAGGTATGACTATCTTGATTATGTCATAAAATTGTCATGGATGTACATGCATGACAGAAAACGTGACCTACTGTGACAAACACGTATCATCCCGGAAGTGTATTTTTTTTGTAGTGCAAATACCCAGGGGTTGCTACGAACACTAGTAAAGTACACATCAATAACATGTATATCAAATATACCTTTGTTCATTTTGCCATCCTTCTTATCCGCCAAGTATTTGGGGCAGTTCCGTTTCCAGTGACCACTCCCTTTGCAGTAGAAGCACCTAGTTTCAGGCTTGGGTCCAGCTTTGGGTTTCTTTTCGGGAGTGGCAACCTGCTTGCCATTCTTCTGGAAGTTCCCTTTCTTTCCCTTGCCCTTTTTCTTGAAACTAGTGGTCTTGTTAACCATCAACACTTGATGCTCTTTCTTGATTTCTACCTTCGCCGATTTCAGCATCACGAAGAGCTCAGGAATCATTTTCGTCATCCCTTGCATATTATAGTTCATCACGAAGTTCTAGTAGCTTGGTGATAGTGACTAGAGAACTCTGTCAATCACTATCTTATCTGGAAGATTAACTCCCACTTGATTCAAGCGATTGTAGTACTCAGACATTCTGAGCACATGCTCACTGGCTGAGCTATTCTCCTCCATCTTGTAGGCAAAGTACTTGTCAGAGGTCTCATACCTCTCGACACGGGCATGAGTCTAAAATACCAATTTCAGCTCGTGGAACATCTCATATGCTCTGTGGTGTTCAAAACATTTTTGAAGTCCCGGTTCTAAGGCGTAAAGGATGGCGCACTAAACTATTAAGTAGTCATCATATCGAGCTTGCCAAACGTTCATAACGTCTGCATCTGCTCCTGCAACAGGTCTGTCACCTAGTGGTGCATCAAGGACATAATTCTTCTGTGCAGCAATGAGGATAATCCTCAGATCATGAACCCAGTCCGCATCATTGCTACTATCATATTTCAACTTCGTTTTTCTCTAGGAACATATCAAAAATAAAAGAGGGGAGCTATACGCGAGCTATTGATCTACAACATAGATATGCAAAAACTATCAGGACTAAGTTCATGATAAATTAAGTTCAATTAATCAAATTACTAATGAACTCCTACTTAAATAAACATCCCTCAAGTTATCTAAGTGATACATGATCCAAATCAACTAACCCATGTCCGATCATCACGTGAGATGGGGTAGTCATCAATGGTGAACATCTCTATGTTGATCATATCTACTATATGACTCATGTTCGACCTTTCGGTCTCCAGTGTTCCGAGACCATGTCTGTACATGCTAGGCTTGTCAAGTTTAACCCAGGTATTCTGCATGTGCAAAACTGTCTTACACCCGTTGTATGTGAACGTAAAGTCTATCACACCTGATCATCACGTGGTGTCTCGAAACGACAAACTTTTGCAATGGTGCATACTCGGGGAGAACACTTATATCTTGAAATTTAGTGAAGGGATCATCTTATAATGCTACCGTCGTTCTAAGCAAAATAAGATGCATAAAGGATAAACATCACATGCAATCAAAATATGTGACATGATATGGCCATGATCATCTCATGCTTTTGATCTCCATCTCCAAAGCATCGTCATGATCTCCATCGTCACCGGCTCGAAACCTTGATCTCCATCGTTGCGTCGTGGTCGTCTCGCCAACTATTGCTTCTACAACTATTGCTAATGCATAGCGATAAAGTAAAGCAATTACATGGCATCTGCATTTCATACAATAAAGAGACAACCATAAGGCTCCTGCCGGTTGCTAATAACTTACAAAACATGATCATCTCATACAATAACGTATATCACATCATGTCTTGACCATATCACATCACAACATACCCTGCAAAAACAAGCTAGACGTCCTCTACTTTGTTGTTGCAAGTTTTACATGGCTGCTACGAGCTTCTAGCAAGAACTGTTCTTACCTACGCAAAAACCACAATGGTGTTTCATCAAGTTTGCTGTTTTAACCTTCTTCAAGGACCGTCGGCATTCAAATTCGATTCAACTAAAGTAGGAGAAACAGACACCCGCCAGCCACCTTTATGCAAAACTAGTTGCATGTCTGTCGGTGGAACCGGTCTCATGTGCGTGGACATGTAAGGTTGGTCTGGGCCGCTTCATCCCACAATGCCGCCGAATCAAAATAAGACATTGGTGGTAAGCAGTATGAACATCACCGCCCACAACTTCTTTGTGTTCTACTTGTGCATATCATCTACGCATAGACCTGGCTCGTGATGCCACTGTTGGGAACGTTGCATGGAAAACAAAAAAATTTCTATGCACATGCAATGATCTATCCATGGAGATGCATAGCAACGAGGGGGAGAGTGTGTCTATGTACCCTCATAGACCGTAAGCAGAAGCATTTCACAACGTGGTTGATGTAGTCGAACTTTCTTCTTGATCCAACCGATCGAGTACCGAACATACGGCACCTCCGCGTTCAGTACACGTTCAACTCGGTGACATCCTTCGCCTTCTTAATCCAACAAGACGGCGAGGTAGTAGATGAGTTCTGGCAGCACGACGGCGTGGTGACGGTGATGGTGAAGTGATCTCCGCAGGGCTTCGCCTAAGCACTACGAAAATATGACCGGGGGTGTAAACTGTGGACGGGGGCGCCGCACACGGCTAAGACAATGTTGTGTCCTTGTGTGGCGCCCCCTCCCCACATATATATAGGTGGTAGGGAGGGAGGAGCAGCCAAAGGAGGCGCCCAAGTAGGAGGAATCCTACTTGGAGTCCCTTCCAAGCCGCGCCCCCTGCCTTATATAGTTGCGGGGGAAAGGCAGGGGAGGGTGGCGCCCCCCCCCCTTTCCTTTCTCCCATGAGAGGGAAAGGCAGGAGGGGCTAGCCCTCCCTCCTTTCCTTACCTTAGGGCCTGCTTTCCAAAGAAGGGGCGCACTAGGGGCTGGTCTGTCCCCCCTTTGGCCCATTAGGCCCATACACTTACCGGGGGTGTCCGGAACCCCTTCCGGTGACCCGATGACTACCCGATGCACTCCAAAACTCTTCCGGTGTCCGAATACCATCATCCTATATATCAATATTTACCCCTCAACCATTTCAAGACTCCTCGTCATGTCCGTGATCTCATCCGGGACTCCGAACAACATTCGTTCACCAAATCATATAACTCATATAACACTATATCGTCAACGAACGTTAAGCGTGTGGCCCCTACAGGTTCGAGAACTATGTAGACATGACCGAGACACCTCTCCGATCAATAACCAATAGCGGAACCTGGATGCCCATATTGGCTTCTACATATTCTACGAAGATCTTTATCGGTCAAACCATTATGACAACATACGTAATTCCCTTTGTCCATCGGTATGTTACTTGCCCAAGATTCGATCGTCGGTATCTTCATACCTAGTTCAATCTCGTTACCAGCAAGTCTCTTTACTTGTTCCGTAATACATCACCTCGTGACTAACTCCTTAGTCATTTTCTTGCAAGCTTATGATGTGTATTATCGAGAGGGCCCAGAGATACCTCTCCGATACTCGGAGCGACAAATCCTAATCTTGATCTATGCCAACTCAACAAACACCTTCGGAGATACCTATAGAGCATCTTTATGATCACCCAGTTACGTTGTGACGTTTGATAGAACACAAGGTATTCCTCCAGTATCCGGGAGTTGCATAATCTCATAGTCGAAGGAATATGTATTTGACATGAAGAAAGCGATAGCAATAAACTGAACGATCATTATGCTAAGCTAACGGATGGGTCTTATCCATCACATCATTCTCCTAATGATGTGATTCCGTTATCAAATGACAACACATGTCCATGGTTAGGAAACCTTAACCATCTTTGATCAACGAGCTAGTCTAGTAGAGGCTTACTAGGGACACAGTGTTTGTTTATGTATTCACACATGTATTTATGTTTCCGATCAATACAATTCTAGCATGAATAATAAACCTTTATCATGAATAAGGAAATATAAAATAACAACTTTATTATTGCCTCTAGGGCATATTTCCTTCAGGAGATACCTGTAGAGCACCTTTATAGTCACCCAGTTATGTTGCGACGTTTGGTACACACAAGGTACTCCTCCTGTGTCAGTGAGTTGCATGATCTCATGGTCATAGGAACATATACTTTGACATGCAGAAAATGATCATGGTCATACGGTCATGTGCTAGGTTTATAGTTTGGGTCTTGTCCATCACATCATTCTCCCAATGATGTGATCTCGTTATCAAATGACAACTCATGTCTATGACTAGGAAACTATAGCCATCTTTGATCAACGAGCTAGTCTGGTAGAGGCTTACTAGGGACATATTATTGTCTATGTATCCACACATGTATTTGAGTTTCCAATCAATACAATTCTAGCATGGATAATAAACGATTATCATGAATAGGGAAATATGATAATAACTAATTTATTATTGCCTCTAGGGCATATTCCCAACAAGCACTGCTCCTCAAGACCTCAACCCATCAAGCGAAACAACATGCCACTCATAATTCCAAAGCTTAGTTGTTGAAATACGAATCTGATATGATGCTCATATTACTAAAACAAAGAACGTTTAATTGGTCAGCTAATGTTCCTATATTCGTTTGGAAAAGCATGTGCGCCACATATAGAGAGACATCAGGTATTTGCATTTCTCTGTGCACTCTAGTTCATCATGGGTGGGCAACACACATTGTATTATCTAACTAGCAAGATGCCTGTGCGTTGCACGGAACATCAAGATGCATTTGTATGAGTAGTTTATCTTGTGGGAGAAAAGGTTGAACGTGGGAAGGCCTTATTTGCAAATGTGGAGAGGGGTGTGGGTATCTTTTTGCAAAATTGCCATAGTTTCCTTCCTATCCGTCAGATATAAATCGGACGGCCTATATTGCAGGATGGCAGGCACACCATCATCACCAACTCTATTTTTTTATAAGAGTAGATAGAGATAAGAGTATAAGAGTAGAGAAAAAAGTAGATAAATCTTCTTGCTCTTTGTTATCATGTTCCTCATCTGTTCTTCTTAATAAGTATATTACTTCCTCGGTTCCTAAACTGCATTGGGTGCGTGCGTGTGTTGTGGTGGCGTGCATTTGTACTGGGTGTTGTTCATCGTTGCTTTATTTATAAAGCGGGGCAAAAGCCTTTTTCGGTAAAACATAAGTCTTTTTAGATATTCCAATAAGAACTACATACGGATGTATATAGACATATTTTAGAGTGTACATTCACTCATTTTGC
This sequence comes from Thinopyrum elongatum, assembly GCA_011799875.1. NCBI lineage: Eukaryota > Viridiplantae > Streptophyta > Magnoliopsida > Poales > Poaceae > Thinopyrum > Thinopyrum elongatum. The sequence continues at coordinate 258,414,387 of CM022297.1, forward strand.
TCCGTATGTAGTCCGCATTTGAATCTCTAAGAGATTTATATTTAAGAACGGAGGGAGTAGTACAGTATGTTCCTTGTCGGGAAGTGGAGCAGGGACATTTGCAGTCAACAGGTCTATTGGGTCGCTTCAGATTGATGCTTTCAACGATTCTAAATGGTCTGCCATAATATCCGGGAAATGCTGGGAGCTATTGTCTTTGATAGTCTAGACTGATAGTAACAGTATTGTGCCTTCAGTTGAATAGAGCTGCCCCTTTTGGGGCCGAAGCCTTTCTGAACCCTTTCTTGCCGTACCGGCAATACAAGCCCATATGGTCCAGCTAGTTCCACTTTCCTGATTTTACTCTTGATGCTTAGGGTTTTCCCCTTTTATCTACCCTACTATGATCTGCGTAGGTGCTTTCTGTCGTACTAGCAGTACTCCACCCTTCAAGCTAAACAACACATCACTCATAATTCCAAAGCTTAGTTGTTCAAATATGATTGTGATATGATACTGATATTAGTTAACAGACACATTTAATTGGTTAGCTAAAGGTCCCACTTGAGTTTCCAAATGCATGTTGCGACATATAGAGAGACGGCAGAATTGCATTTCTTTGTCACTTGTTGACTGTACTTTCTTGTCCATACCAAATCTTAGTTGTTATTTCAAAGCAAACATCGGTTGCTAACTACCCTTTGCGCTGTTTGCAGCTTCAGATCTGCCATCCCACTGCCACGGTCAACACTATACTCATCATGCTTACGGTTTCCCCATTTTATGATGACCACGATCAGCCTACGTGGTTCGTGTCATAATAGCATTGCTCCACCCATCGAGCTAAACAAGCTTAGTTGTACAAATTCGAATATGATATTATGTTAATATTAGTAAAACTGAGACATGTTTAATTGGTCAGCTAAATGTTCCTACTTTTGTTTCGAAATGCATGTGAGCCACATATGGAGAGACCGGAAGGAATAGTATTTCTCTGTGCGCTCTGGTTCATCATGAGTGGGCAACAGACATTGTATAGAAAGACTTGTAATATCTTCAATCTGCTTGCTCTTCTGCTCTTCTTTAACATGATCCTCTTCTCTTCTTTAATAAGTATGTTCCTTGTTGGGAAGAGTAGCAGAGACATTTGTGGTCGACTGGTCAGGTCGAGTTGTTCTCCTTTAGTATATTTTGAATCTGCCAGGTCAGGTCGACTTGTTCTTCTTTACTATATTTGAAGCTGTCATCTGTGAAGTATCATCACTTCTGGAGCTCTCATATTTTGAGTAGTAGGCCACATTATATTAATGCACACACCAAATTACAGCATGCATGGCATCTCTCAGAAGAATTCCAGAGATAGCACAAAGGGGTTTACAGGGAGGCAGTATTGGATTAGAATCACTTCTGCATTACAAAGATAATCTCACTTGTTTTTATGTTTTCATGCATGTCAGGTATTGAACATGATCAAAATGAATATGAGAATGGGCGCACGAGAGGAATATTGCGGAACAATTCACTGGCTAACAAACTTGGCATGGTGGAGGATGGCCTATCTTATTCACCCATCAAGGTGCTTGCTGTAACTTGGCAAGGTTGTATTGGTCGCACATATTGTGCATATGACCTCTTGCATTACTTCTACTTTGTTACACCACCATCTGCTTAGTTTAAGCATCATATATGAGTATATGCCATACCTATCCATTTTCTGTACCTATTCCATGTGTCATCATACTATGTTTTTCCAGTCAAATGTTGTTTTTTCGTAATAGATGTCCAAAAGGAAGAGGGTGAGTGCAGATCCTCAAGGAGTACAAACTAGGTATTTGGAAAAGGTAGTGATACCTGTTAAGTCAGATAGATCAGCAGCCACAGAAAACACAGGCCCAACTGTACCACACTTTACCCCTACTCCACTGGCCAAACCCCTATTAGAACTGCAGAGAGCCCAGCGTCAGGTACTGTCTATGATATCAATTCAAAATTTGAACTCCTAAATTTCTGCATGTGCCTTACCTTCTCTCTTGTATGAAAACTAATTTCAGATGAATCTCCTTTCTCAAAGGATCATAGGATCTCACAACAATACTGGGCATTGCATTGCTCTTGTTAGTACCTCTTGCCCTTTGTCAGCATACTTACACTCATTGTTGTTTGATTATGTAGCACCACTGTAAATGTTCGCTTCTTTATCCTCCCTTTGCTCGAAATTATAAGATCTATATTTACTCTTAGATAAATGTAGAATTAACACAATGGTTATGAAGTTTAGGATTGCTCATGTAAGTACCTGTTGTCATGTACTCCCTCTGTATCGAATTAATTGTTGCTCAATTGGATGTATTTAGAACTTAATAGTGCTAGATACATCCATTTGAGAGACAAGTAATAACGGACGGTGGTAGTATTACTGTACTTGCATTGTGAGATAGTTGATTGTCTAGCATTACTCTGCATCTTATCTGCCCTGCCCTCCACTCTCTCCAAATTATCAGATCTACATTTACTCTTACCAAAATGTTGAATAAAGCCAATGCCACTGCACACGTTGATGTCTGCATTCCTCTTGTCAGTACCTTTTGCCTTGTAACGCTGTACTTAATTAATTGATATTTGATTATGTATCATCACTCTGCACTTGAGCTTCATTATCCTCTATTTCTTCCAATATTATTTGATCTATATTTACTCTTTACAAAATGTAGAATAATGGCACGCTTATAAAGAAGTTTCTTTGGGGAATTTATTGAATTATCCTTCCATCGACATGGAGAAGGGCTTTGTCCAGCCCATGTTAACATGTAATGTAAGTTCATCCTTCTCAAGCCTTCAAACTTTGTTCTAGTATATATTTGGATATGCATCATTTCCTCCACCGCTGTTTACTTTGGTGTTTACATCTGATTGGATGTTTGCAACAACTACCAGTTTTAAATTGTAGTTGTAAAAACATGTTCCTTATGCAGAACATATCCATTTATTTGCTTATATAATTGTGAAACCTGTTACATGTCTCCTTGTTTCTCTTTCAGAGTCGTATCTCTTATGCCAGGCAGAACATTAGGGAAGATAGTGAGCCAAACCATCTTGAAGAGAGCGAGATGACCCCAAGGTCATGTCTTGATGAAGACAGTGAGTTGAAGCTACTCACCAGCAGCTGTGAGACAACCTCTGTGCAGTTGCTGCCTCAATCAGTTCGACTTCTTTAGTCTCAACTTAAAGCGGAAAGGCTTGCTTCAGCTCAGCTCCGACTTGATGTCAATGATGCAAAGAAGATCTCAGAGGACTGCCTTGCGGGCTTTGGTGCTATACAGCTAGGGATAGAGCATCTATCATTGACACAACTGAGGTCTCATCAGCTTGTTTGGCTGCTTGCGGTGCACGTCCAGGCCAGGCCTAATGCCTTCTGAAGTGCTCTCAGTTTTGTATATTCTTTTGTTGGCGCATTTATATGCACTGGTGGCGACCTTTGATGCCCAGTGTATGTAATCCGCGGTCACGTTGCGCTTTATTATCATCGGTGGCGAACTTTGATGCCCAGTGGATGTAATATGCCGTAATTTCTTTATTGTATAGTCTAGGTTTATTCTTGGTCGGTATGCTGTAATTTAGGCCGGAAGCTTCAATGGATCTCAATGTTGTCGGTCTTCAGGCCGGCCCGTAACTCGCTATATATGGGCCAAAACATGGGCCTATAATCATCTTGGGCTATTACCAGGTCTAAACGTATAGTAGTTTTCTGCCTTTAATAGGCCGAGTAAAGTTCTGGCCAGCTGGGCTAGAGAATACCATGGGCTTTTAACAGGCTAAAAACTAGATTGGGCTAGCGTTGAGCCAAAAAATTCACGGGCCAATATAGGCCGAAACTGCCTAAGGCCCATGTTTGGCCCAAATAGAATGAGCCGTTAACAGGCCAAAATATATCTCGGGCCCTGTTTCGCCCAATAAAATTATGGGCTTTAAGCAGGTCGGTATCAATGTGGGCCGTAGGCCCAACAGTGTCACGGGCCATTAACAGATGGGCTGTAAGCAGGCCAGATTCAACATGGGATGTAATTAGGCCCAACTATTACACGGGCCATTAACAGGCCGATAGGCCAGTTGGGCTGAAATTTATCCACGAAGACTACGGGCCGTTAAGAGGCCTAAAGTTACTTCGGACAAGAAATAGCCCAGTTTCTGCATGGGCCGTTAAATGGCCTAAAGTGAAACTGGGCCGACAACGGCCCAAATGCACCACGGGCCGCTAACATGCCGAAACTATTATCGGGCCGAACTGGTAAACGGTCATTTAACAGGCTGAAATACAAACCCGACTTAGAATGGGCCCAAAAGAACAGTGGCTTGTTAACGGGCCTGATCTGATATGGGCCGTAATTTAGCCCAAAACATGACAGGCTGTGAACGGGCCTGATCTGATATGGGCCTCAATTTGACCCAAAACATGGCAGGCTGTTAACGGGCTAGCCTACTAGTGTCTGAAAAAATATGGTGGGCCTTTAGCTGGGCCGGCCTTTTTACCTTAAATGGGCCACTGTTGGGCTGTGCCATGTGTCGACATATCATAGGCGTCTTCCGTCCATTGTAGGGATGACATCTGTTCCAACGATGAGCTGACACGTGGATTATCCGACGAATGAGAATTTTACACGTGGAAAATCCCCATTGGTCGGGGCTGTTAATGGGTTATCAGATCCAAACCGGAACCCGATAGCTTAACGGCGACCCGTTACGGTGGATGCCACATGTCGGTTACCCTTGACGAAAGCACTTCTATGACGCACGATTTATCGTCATGGAAGTGGACACTTCCGTGATGATAATTTTGGTAATGTCATGGAACACTTCTACGACAGCACAGGTATGACTATCTTGATTCTGTCATAAAATCATCATGGATGTACATGCATGACAGAAAACGTGACCTACTGTGACAAACATGTATCATCACAGAAGTGTATTTTTTTGTAGTGTTAGACGGCGACACCAGATCCAACTGAGAAGACCCCGAAACATCTTAAGGTCGCTCCACTGAAACCTCGGAAGGCTTTGCCCAGAATAAAGTTCACCGTGCCTGTAGCTTCGACATGAGTGTTATCTCTTTCTTACTGTTGCAGATCTTTATACTTTTGCTGACCGAATGAGAATTGTGTGCCAGAGCTGCTACTTCTACAACATCACCCATGCAGATTGATAAGGAACATGCGGAGGTGGATACTGCGGACGCGGCCACTTCTTGGCAAGGTATGACCGGTTTTCACTCTGCTTTGTTCCACTGGTCGATTCGATGATCAGTTGAATTGATGTTGTTGTCGAGTGACTGCAGAGCCAACAGACATCATCCACCTTGCTGACGACGACGAAGACGAGCCTCAGAAGGATGCAGGAGGTGAGGGTACGACCTCGACCGTCCCCTGCAGCTTCACCTAGAGAATGCCGTCTAGTCAAACGCCCCGTGCGCCGCCCGCAGCTGTTGTCCCTCTGTCGACTGCCTTGCCTTTGGTACTGTCGGTGCAACAGACCTTGGGTCCATTGCACGGACTGTGCACAGGCCAGAGACAAGATCGCAAGACCAAGATCAGACCAAGCAAGGAGGATCAATTCCTTTGAAGGATCCAAGAGCAAGACCAGAAGGCCAAGGTGAGCCAGAGGAACGAGGCATCGCTAAGGGAAGGGGCCACCTTGCCGGGCAGGCGAGCCTGGCAGGGTTGGGTTTTGCCCCGGAAGCAAGCTCCCAGATCGTCCCGGCAGGCCTGCCGGGGCTGGCGGAGGCAAGCCACTCCATCGCTCCACCTCACAAGCGACGCAAGTCAGTAATCGAAGTGGTGTCAAGCTCCAAGGTGACTAAGTGGCTGCTTTCTGCCACATGGCAGCCACTTCCTACAGCAAACACCTCCATATGACACCCGTCCTGAGACGTGTCAAGTAAGCAGACGCAAAGCTGGCAAAACAGCCCGGCAGGGCCTGCCGGGCAAGCTGTGATGTGACATTGAGTGGCGCATTTAATGCGCTCTGTCAGCCTGCAGAGTTAGATATGATAGCACTGTTAGCTATCTAATCAGTACGCAAAGACTGATTTGGCACTGTGGTGACCCGTTGATCTATAAAAGGAGGCCCATGGCGACCGTAGAAAGGGTTGGATCCTGGCATATCCATACGCGCGTAGCCACTCTCGCCCCCAGAGCAACCTTGCCGAGCGAGTGTGCTACGTTTCACCACCATTATCCACCATCAATCCACCAAAGCAGGAGTAGGGTTTCACGCCTCACGGCGGCCCAAACCTGGGTAAAGATTGTCCATGTGATATCTGCCGTGCTGCGCGATGCTTCTCCGCTCTTTGTGCAACGTGTCCATCCCCCCGCCGAACCAAAAGGGGCTGATGGCCCCATAGGTGGCCGTGGTTTCCCATGACATCTTTGGCACACCAGGTAGGGGGATCACTTGCGCGAAACCGAGAGCGTGCGCTGCGCGTCATCTTCATCGATATTTTCATCGTCGACGGCGTCATCGACTATGGCGCCCAAGAGGAAGCCCGGGGCTACAAACCACCCGTCCACCTCGATGGCTTCGCCGCCCACGACCACCAACGTCGCGGGGAACACGGGGGCTCGCGGGGACGTGGTTGGCGCAGGCGGCGCCGTCGCCACCTCCCCCACAGCCGAAGCAGGAATGGGAGGTACCGGGGAAGGACAGCATCAGCAACATCCCGACGGCCATGCTCCACAAGGTACGGATGGAGGGGTTGTTCCGCCTGAACCTTTTCTCCTCGCCAACGGGCATAGCCGCAGTGATGATGCTCGCTCTGGGGCGAATCGCAACCCTTCGGCCACCCCTGCTGCGAGCGCGACCGCAGGGCACGCGCCACCCCTGGGGCGGGTTGACCCAGCTACTGTGCCCAATGGAGCCGCTGGCCCTCAGGCGCCTCCGCCATGTCACCATGCTGTCCAAATGGCTGGTTCACAGCAACAAGGGCGCGGCGCAGTCACCACCGGCAATGTCAGGAGCCGAGCAACACTATGATCTACATCGTCATCACCTATGCCAAGCATTGCCTCAGGGGCCATGGCGCAAGCCCAACTGCTGTTGAGATTTCCGCTGGCAGCAGACCAGATGGATGAGTGGCGAGCCACCATCCAAAGTTTGATTGGTTTTGCCGAGGCGGAAGAATCACAACGGGCCGGACCTCCACGGCCTTCCCAGGCGGTAACAATGGCTCGTGCGGCTGGTCGTGTGGGAGGGGCCACCCTCACGATGCAATCCCCACCACGGCAAGCCGCCCGGGTGGCCATCAAGAACCAGGGCGGCCCAGCGACTTGCAGCTTCTCCGGTAGAAAGAGGGAGAAGCTCTGCGGAAGTACTTGCAGAGATTTAGTCGAGTTCACAGAAATATCCCAGATATCCACCCAGCTGCCGTGATAGCTGCCTTCCAATCCAATGTGCGCAACCGCATGATACGTTCCAAGATGAACGTTCGGTTGCCCAAGACTGTGAAGGAGCTCTACACTTTGGTGGACAAGTGTGCTCGGGTGGAGGAGGGGAGGAAGCTTCCTGGGGAGGAAGATTGCGTCGACATCGACTCAGAAGATGACGACGAAACCATTAGTAAGAAGAAGAAGAACAAGAAGCACCACAAGAAGCGCAAGGATAAGACAGTGATGGTTGTTGAGGGGTCAGGCATGCCTAGTACCGGCAAGAAGGCCAAGGCTGAAGCCCTTGGCAAGGAGGCTACTGCATGCGCTGACTGCCGGGAGGCGGCGGCTGCGGAGAAAGCTGGGAAAGGTGACGGGCCGTACTGTAAGATTCATCGGACCAAGGGCCATGATCTCCAGGAGTGTTATCAAGTTGAGCAGCTCGTCAAGAGACAGAAGGTTGAGTATGAGAAGCATGATAAGGAAAAAGGTCAGAATGGCGCTGGCGGGAAGGGCCGGGGTGGTGAAGCAAATCGCCCCGGCAAGGCTCCTCGGAACCAAGGGAAACCCGCCAAGGGCCGAGAGAAGGAGGATTGCAGTAATGAGAGTGATGGAGGGAATGAAGAGGAAACCAGCGAGTAGGAATTCCAGAAGGCCACTGACGCCCTGTGCATTGACGGGGGTGCATCTTTGCATTCCTCTCACCGCCAACTTAAACAGTGGGCACGTGAAGTCAATGCCATGGAGCCAGCGGCAGATTCTCGGAAGCCGCTCAAGTGGTCACGCACGCCCATCATCTTTGATGAAGATGACCACCCCGACCGCATCACTGCGGTAGGGTGCTTGCCGTTGTTGGTCTCACCAACAATTCACAACCTCAAGGTCACAAAGATGCTGGTTGATGGCGGGGCCGGGTTGAATCTGATTTCCCCAAAGGTTATCAACAAACTCCAGATAGCAGAGGAAGAACTTAAGGCCACAGGCATGTTTCAAGGAATCAATCCCGGCAGGAGCCGTCCTAAGGGAAAGGTTACGTTGCCAGTGACATTTGGAGGGGAGTTGAACTACAAGACTGAGAAAGTTGTGTTTGATGTGGTTGACCTCCCTCTGCCGTACAACGGGATCCTTGGGCGCCCGGCCCTGGCCAAATTCATGGCAACATCCCACTATGCCTACAACACCTTGAAGATGCCAGGGCCGATGGGCGTCATTTCCGTTCCATCAGACAAGAAAGACGCAATTATTTGCGTGGATAAGATGTACCGGGACGCGGTCGCAGCAGAGGTCGCGGAAGCCACAGTTCCCGCCAAGGAAAAGCATAACAGAGGCACTAGCAAGGAATCCGGGAAGCGTACCTCTGTGGAATGTGCCGCGCCCATTGATGACACACCAGAGAGTTCCAACAGCAAGAGATCCAAGGCTACTCCACCCCAAGTGAAAAAGGTCGCGACAGGGCTGGCTGGCACTGATGGTACTTTCACTATTAATGCCACCCTTGATGACAAATAGGAAAGCGTGCTCGTTGCCTTCCTGCGGGCAAATATCGATGTGTTTGCATGGCAACCATCTGATATCCCCGGTGTTCCTAGGGAGGTAATTGAGCACCACCTTGTTGTCTGCCCGCATGCCCAGCCCGTCAAGCAGAGGGTTCGGAAGCAGGCCTTGGAACGGCAACAGTTCATTGCCGAGGAAATCAAGAAACTTGAAGCAGCTAGTTTGGTCAGAGGAGTACTGCATCCAACATGGTTAGCAAACCCAGTGGTTGTGCGCAAGGCTAATGGAAAATGGAGGCTTTGCATAGATTTTATGGATCTAAACAAGGCATACCCAAAGGACCCATTTCCCTTGTCGCGCATCGACCAGATCATGGATTCTACTTCAGGAAGTGAGTTGCTCTCTTTTTTGGATGCATACTCTGGATACCATCAGATTTTTATGTCCAAGGAAGACGAAGAAAAGACCTCATTCATCACCCCATGCGGCACGTACTGCTTTGTGCGCATGCCTTTCGGATTGAAGAGTGCCGGGTCCACTTTTGCAAGGGCAGTCCAGGTTGGGTTTGAACCACAGTTGCACAAGAACATTGAAGCCTATACGGATGATATTGTTGTCAAGACCAAGGACAGATCAACCCTCATTCAGGATTTAGAAGAGACATTTGCTAATCTGCGCAAGATCAACTTGAAGCTGAATCCGGAGAAGTGCGTGTTTGGCGTTCCCTCCGGCAAGCTACTTGGTTTCTTTGTGTCCCACCGTGGGATAGAGGCCAACCCCGATAAGATCAAGGCTATTGAGCAGATACAGGCACCCAAGACGGTTAAGGATGTGAGGCATTTGACAGGATGCGTTGCCGCGCTTAGCAGGTTTATCTCCAAGTCTGTCGAGCGCGCCTTGCCGTTCTTCAAGATTTTGAAGAAGGCAGGACCCATGAAGTGGACCCCGGAAGCAGATGCTGCGCTGCAGGATTTGAAGGCCTACTTGTCTTCTGTGCCTACTTTGGTTGCACCCAAACCACAAGAGCCGTTACTGCTATATCTGGCAGCAACTAATCAAGTGGTTAGTGCGGCCCTAGTAGCACAGCGAGAGGAGGAAGAGAGCGGCCCGGCAAGGCCAGATACGGATCAGGGCAAAGAAGGGCACGGCAGCGGTAGCAACCCCAAGGACACGGCAAGGAAGAAAGTGGTGCAGCGCCCAGTATACTTCGTCAGCTCCCTGTTGCAGGGGGCTAGATCCACGTATTCTGGCGTGCAAAAGATGATCTTTGGCCTTGCCATGGGCTCAAGAAAACTGCGCTACTACTTCCAAGCCCATGAGATCACGGTTGTCACTCACTTCCCGTTGCAAAGGATACTTCAAAACCCAGAGGCTACCTGCATGATAGTGGAGTGGGCATTAGAGTTATCCAGCTTTGACCTGAAGTTTGAAAGCACATCAACAATCCAGAGCAGGGCGTTGGCAGAGTTTATTGCAGAATGGACGCCAACCCCTGATGAAGAGGCACAGGAAACAGTTATCGCCGGCAAGGAAGCACCCCAAGAATGGATCATGTATTTCGATGGTGCCTTCTCCCTACAAGGTGCACGGGCTGGCGTGCTTCTCGTGGCTCCCACTGGAGAACACCTGAGGTACGTCGTCCAGATGCACTTTCCCTGGGAGGAGGCAACCAACAATACAACAGAATATGAAGGGCTTCTTGCCGGGCTCAGAATTGCCACAGAATTGGGAATCAAGAAGCTGATCATTCGAGGAGATTCACAACTGGTGGTGAGACAAGTTAACAAGGATTATCAAAGCCCATTCATGGAGGCATACATCGAGGAAGTGAGAAGATTGGAGGAGCGCTTTGACGGGTTGCAAACAGAACACGTACCCCGTGCGGAAAATAGCATTGCTGATCACCTGTCAAAGTGTGCTGCGCAGAAGCTTCCTGTGGAACCAGGAACTTTTGTTCTCCATCTTACTCAGCCCTCCGTATCCCCGACAACAATGGCCCAAAAGAGGAGGAAATTGGACTCCGGTAAGCCTCTCCCGGTAGAGCCTTTCGGGGCTCCTGGCAGGGACCTTGCCGGAAACAACTCCCCTTCGCTTGCCGGGCTGCACCCTCCTGCCGAGCCATTGGCCCCCGCAGTCAAGGGATGCACCCCCACGAATGAGGAGGTGCCGCTAGTCCTCGTTGCCGAGCCTCAGGCTCCAACTTGGGCAAGGCACATAGTCCATTTCCTCCAAACCGGAGAACTTCCCGAAGAGCAAGAAGAAGCTGAAAGAGTAGCCCGGAGGGCCAGTATGTATCAGTTTGTCGATAACACACTATACAGAAGAAGGCCCAACGGTGTGAAATTAAAGTGCATTTGCCGGGAAGGAGGAAAGGAACTGCTGGCAGAGATACACAAAGGCATGTGCGGCTCCCATATTGGATCAAGGGCTTTGGTTGGGAAAGCATTCCGGCAAGGATTCTATTGGCCCACAGCCCTCCAAGATGCGATTGAGCTCGTCACCAAGTGTGAAGCCTGTCAGTTCCATTCCAAAAATATCCATCTGCCTGCCCAAGCACTCCAGACAATCCCTTTGTCATGGTCGTTTTCAGTCTGGGGGCTCGATATCCTCGGCCCTTTCCCCCGAGATGCCGGGGGCTTTGAATTCTTGTTCGTTGCAATCGACAAGTTTACAAAGTGGCCGGAAGTAGATGCCATGAGAAAGGTGACTGCTCAGTCATCTATCAAGTTCTTGAAAGGATTGGTGTGCCGCTTTGGGGTCCCTGCCCGGATCATCACCGACAACGGCACCCAGTTCACGAGCCGCGCCTTCATGCAATATGTTCATGCCCTCGGAAGCAAGATCTCATTTGCATTTGTCGCACATCCCAGAAGCAATGGACAAGCTGAGAGGGCGAACACTAAAGTGCTGCGAGGACTCAAGACAAGAACATTTGATAAGTTGCGGAAGCACGACAGGCAATGGATCAATGAGCTGCCGGTGGTTCTTTGGTCCCTCAGAATGACACCAAACCGAGCTACCGGGCAGACTCCCTTCTCCCTAGTCTATGGGGCAGAAGCAGTTATCCCCACGGAACTCATTTACAGGTCACCTCGAGTGCTTGCCTACGATGAAGTAGCGCAGGAACAGCACATGCGTGACGACGCCGTGCTTCTCGAGGAGAACCGTCTCCGGGTTGCTACGCGTGCTGCCCGCTATCAACAAGCCCTGCGTCGCTATCATAGCCGCATGGTTCATGCCCGGTGTTTTGAGGAAGGCGACATTGTCCTTAGGCGCGTTCAGTCCGCCAAGGGTACAAACAAGCTATCGCCGAAGTGGGAAGGCCCTTACCGGGTAGTACGAGTCACCAGACCTGGCGCAGTCCGTCTGGAGACCGAAGATGGCATTCAATTGCAAAACTCATGGAATATTGAGCATCTCCGCAAGTTCTACCCGTAAGGCGCGGCTGTCGGGCCCTGCCCGGCAGCCACCCTTTTGTACAGGCCTTGCCTCAGCTGCATGTAACCCCTTGTACAAAGCCAGGCGAAGACCCTGAGCAACAGAGAAATAAATGAAGCGCTGGGGGCCCCCGACAAGTTGCATGCATGCATAAGCATTTCATAAGCATTGCATGATTCATGTAGATAGGTTGCATGATCATGTAGATAGATTGCATCTAGCATCATCTTCATTTGCATAAACTGCAGGCTCCTGCCGTGGACTTAGTCCCAGGAAGAGGATGCGAAGACAAGCCAACACTGTGATCTCCGGCAAGCCAAACAGATAAGTTCCATCTCTTATCCATACATGTTCCGTGAGTAGAACTTGTGCGTACGAAAACCTCGCCACCTCGGAAACAAAGGTGCTCCCATCTACTGGCATGAACGTTGCTTCGGTCAGGATGGTCATAGTGGCCTTTGGCTGAAAAGGTTTGGCGGGGGGCTAGTCTCTCCCAATAGGTTCTGCGCCCGGCAGGCTCAGCCTCACGGCAGCAGTCCTATGGGGTGCCGGCAAGGTAGCTTACTGGGACCTACTTGTTTACGTGAAAGTATGGAGGTGCTTCACCTCTGCATGTATGTCATACATGCACAAGTGCCCGACAAGCTTATCTTTTCATTAATATGCTGATCAACAAGTACAAATCTCATAGAACATAAACATGGATACAAGAGATTACATTATTTGAACTAAAATTTGGCAAGCGCCTACAGATTTAAGACTGAAAAAACATAAGTGCCCCGTAATGCCTTTTCTTGTCCCTCTCCTCCTAGGCATGGCGGTAGAAGGTGAAGAGGGCAAGAGGAGTGCCTGGGCAGAAGCCCAGCCTGACCCTGTCGGGCTCCAGGAGAGGATGCCCGACAGGGACAAGAGGGCGTGGACGAAGACGTCGATGGAGAGCATGGCGGAGGCAACCCGTCGACCGCCACCACCAAGGCCAGCAGGGCACGGCAGGGCTAACGGAGCTGCAGCCTGAGAGGAAGCCTGCCGGGGTCCAGCTGGAGGACTGCTGGAAGGGCCAGGGGAGCACCATCACCACCTCTGCATCAAACTTCCCGGCAAACCACCTTGCCGGGGAGAAACACAGGTGCAGATGATGGTGCTGCCGCCTGATGAAGATGGTGTGGGCGACGTTCAGCCAGAGTCGGAGTCGTCTCCCTCCCGGCCACTGTCGTCGTCATCACCGTCAGTCTCCTCCTCATCGCTGTCGCTCGAGGAGGAGCTTTTGTCGTCGGTCGAGCTCTCCACGCAGCACCCTAAGCGAGCTCCCGAGCGCCCAAAGACCTTGACGGAAAGCAGGCCGCTCTTCATTAATTTAAACTGGAGAACATGCCCCTCCAACAAGCTATGGGCTCGAGCAAAGGTCTTCCAGCCGCGGCGGAGGTACATGATATGAGGAGCAGGGAAGTCAACATCCACCCGCATGCTGCCATTCCCACAGCCCCTCATGCGCAACCTCAGCGCACGCGGCTGTTCAAGCTCCATCACCCTGGCAAATGGAGTAGGGAGATGGAGGCGGCCGCGCGGAGGCTTGTACAGCCTGATGACAAACTCCAAGGGTTGATCTCCGACGTGGCCTTCCATCGGGGGAAGAGCATCCGGTGCGGGCGCAATCGAGGCGCCTCCTCGGCTGCGCACACCACGACGACCTCGGCCACGCCCCCTTCCACCTCCTCTCACAGTGGGTTCTGCCCCCACATCATCAAGAGGAGGGGGAGACGCTATCGAGCAGAAGTTCTCGTCGCCACCACCGGAGTACTACCGTGCCCTCGCCTCCTCACCATGGCAAGCAAGAGAAGCTTTGAAGAAAGGGAAAAGGAAGGTATGTGAGTAGACACACTACTCCTGCCCCCTTTAATAGAAGAACGAGGCAGGGGGCTGGCCTCTCGCTCAGTAGGAGACTGCCTTGCTCCTCCAATGCGGTTCCTCTTTGCGCCTCCAACGGCTCGGGAAATCAGAGCCGCCCCTCTACACCACTCGGCGATGCCTGGCTTTCTGCCATGGCGCACGTTCCTGTGCCCTCCGTGTCCACCACCTACCCTGCGCAATGCATGCGACACACGTGGCGGAGGCGCTCCAGGGCAGGAGGCAAGTGGGATGGCAGTTTCCTACCCCGTGATCGTGGGGCATGGGCCGCCCACAGATCATGGTTCAGTTTTTTTCCTAAGCGTTGCACGACGCGCAGGAAAACCAGAAACTGACCCAAGCTCAAGTTAATGAAGAAACAAAGAAGATCTCAAAGGGCGGAGCCGCCCTTACATTTCTGCCTGTGCACTGGTTAGGGCCTACCCCGACGACACCCAGCGGCGTGTCCGTGCCAGGCCCGGGGGCTCCTATCGGTGCAACAGACCCTGGGTCCATTGCACGGACTGTGCACAAGCCAGAGACAAGATCGCAAGACCAAGATCAGACCAAGCAAGGAGGATCAATTCCTTTGAAGGATCCAAGAGCAAGACGTGAAGGCCAAGGCGAGCCAGAGGAATGAGGCATCGCTAAGGGAAGGGCCTACCTTGCCGGGCAGGCAAGCCTGGCAGGGTTGGGTTTTGCCCCGGAAGCAAGCTCCCAGATCGTCCCGGCAGGCCTGCCGGGGCTGGCGGAGGCAAGCCACTCCACCGCTCCACCTCACAAGCGACGCAAGTTAGTAATCGAAATGGTGTCAAGCTCCAAGGTGACTAAGTGGCTGCTTTCTGCCACATGCCAGCCACTTCCTACATCAAACACCTCCATATGACACCCATCCTGAGACGTGTCAAGTAAGCAGGCGCGAAGCTGGCAAAACAGCCCGGCAGGGCCTGCCGGGCAAGCTGTGATGTGACATTGAGCGGCGCATTTAATGCGCTCTGTTAGCTGCAGAGTTAGATATGATAGCACTGTTAGCTATCTAATCAGTACTCAAAGACTGATTTGCCACTGTGGTGACCCCTTGATCTATAAAAGGAGGCCCATGGCGACCGTAGAAAGGGTTGGATCCTGGCATATCCATACGCGCGTAGCCACTCTCGCCCCTAGAGAAACCTTGCCGGGCGAGTGTGCTACGTTTCACCACCATTATCCACCATCAATCCACCAAAGCAGGAGTAGGGTTTTACGCCTCACGGCGGCCCGAACCTGGGTAAAGACTGCCCGTGTGATCTCTGCCGTGCTGCGCGACGCTTCTCCGCTCTTTGTGCAACGTGTCCATCTCCCCACCAAACCAAAAGGGGCTGATGGCCCCATAGGTGGCCATGGTTTCCCACGACAGGTACCGACTCCTTCGGCTTTGGGGCTGATTGGTCAACCTCAAGTGCTGGTTCCTCCGGCTGCGTCACCGACTCCTCCACCTCATGTATTCACTCTGCATCATGTTTCAGAGGACCAAACTGGGGCCAACAAAGAGGCCATGATCCAAGCCAATCTGATGATCCAGCGTCTGAAGGAGGCGTATGAGGCCAGCAAGCTGGCTTATGATGCTAGTACAGCTCTTCAGGCGAATGTCCGAGTAAGTGCGATTGTAAGTTGATTTCTGATTGGGTTACTTCATGTCCATCTTAACTCTGTACATCCACTGGGTGTTTTTGACTTATGATGCCAGTGCTCATTTGCTCGTAGTACTTCACTCAGACTAGTCAGGCTGAGCCGAGTAGAAATGGATCCAGTGGGGGCACACTGAGTGCACCCACTGGGTGTAGTCCCCGAGACAGCCGTCGAATGTTTGATTCAGCGGGGGTCTTAGAATATGTTTGCTTGTAACTCTTCACTCGAACTAGTCAGGCTGAGCCGAGTGGAAATGGATCCAGTGGGGCCACGCTGAGTGCACCCACTGGGTGTAGTCCCCGAGACCGCCATTGAATGTTTGATTTGGCGGGGGTCTTAGAATATATTTGCTTGTAACTCTTCACTCAGACTAATCAGGCTGAGCTGAGTGGAAATAGATCTAGTGGGGGCACGCTGAGTGCACCCACTGGGTGTAGTCCCAGAGACCACCGTCGAATGTTTGATTCAGCGGGGGTCTTAGAATATGCTTGCTTGTAGCAAGTGGATTTGCTCTTCTCCACTCGGAAGTAGAGGAATATTTGAGAATCTTTTTCGTTGTTGACTGAATTGTTTCTTTGTTGATCTCAGAAAACTTGTGAGCTCGGGACCCAGTATGCTGCCCAGGAGAAGGAGAAGATCCAACTCCAACTGGATTTGGAACTGGAGAAAAGGAACTTAGTTCGTGCCCAGACGGAGGCGAAGACCATGGAAGGTAATTCTAGTCGACTATGTATACCATCGTCCTTTCTTTCTGTCCTTTGTGACGATGACATGTACCTATGGTAGGGTTAGGCCTGACCTACACGACCTACCCAAGGACAATACAGATGAGGATCCAAGATTTACATAGTTAGAAAGTGTCGACTGGAATGGCCGCAGCATGCAAGTCACTCGATGCCAGATCCACTCGGTTACTCCTCCACCACTCGACCGTCCTAATTCTGCCGGTGTCTTGGCACCGGGGGTGCCCAGACTTGCCTGCCTGCGGCCCGTGGCGTGGCTCCATTGATGGCCTGGTACGGCCCAGCTTCAGCAACGATGACTCAAGACCCTCGCGAAGGGCCAAGCCTCGCGAGGCGGACGACACCAAGACCTCCGTGAGGGGCGGCCTCCCCAGGCTGGCTCCTGAGGAGCGGAGATATCAATGTAAGCTACACCTCGTGAGGTTCACCTGACGTGAGCCATGACGACCAGGACCAGGCAGGCGCCAGCGGGCGCAGTGTATCAGTTTCCTCTTTGGTGCAAAGGAGGCAAGCGCAGGCACGGAGTCCCGAGGAATCAAGCAAATGTTTCCATATCGGTGCAACAAGACCAGGAGCGCCAGGACGGCAAGACGGAGGTCATCAAGGAGCCCACTGCAGCGTCACCACCAGAGGCTTTTGCAGGCGAAGACTACTTTTGTCAGGATAACTTGTACTAGTTGTCTCCCTTCGAATTTGGCCGTTGTGGGATCCCTTCCCGCCTACATTTGGGAAGAGGACCAAGGCCACTATAAATAGGACTTAGCCACCACCATAGGCAAGGAACCGAGAAAGGAGGACCGGGGCTGGATCAGATCCATTCCACCCTCACCACCTCACCAGCTCATCGAGCTCAAGAACACCTCACCTCCTGAGGTCGTTTCACCTCTGTACTAGTTCATCCTCAGCCCCCCGAGGCAATCCACCACAAAGCTGGAGTAGGGTATTACACCGCAAGGTGGCCCGAACCAGGATAAACTGCCGTGTCTCTTGTTCCTTGGGTTCGTCAAGCTAGGCTGTGGAATCAGTGAGCAGGCAGACTAGGGAGAGAGAGTTCTTCGCACGCACCCCAGAGTTCAAACCTCTCAAGGGTCTGCGGAACCCCGAATCCGACATTTGGCGCGCCAGGTAGGGGTGCGTCGGAGCCCCTCTTCTTCCAGTCAGCCCGCCGTTGCTCTGCAATTTCGATGGCTGACGATCCGAGGGCTTGAGCCGAGCACTGGGCTGCATGGCCCGTACGGGCAGTGCCGTCCGCCCAAGGGGACCTCAACTCCGCGCTCCAGGCGGCCCGCACACCTCCCAACACTGCCGAGCGCGGGCAGCGCGGGGCGGCGTCGTCCGCCTTAGCACCCCGGTGCGCGCGCGCCACTACACAGTCTTCAGGCTACGCCGCGGCGACGACACCATGCACTCGTCGGGAGCAGGCGAACATGCGAGCTGCACTCATCGTGGCACGGGAGCTGCTATGTTGCAGGTTGGCGGAGAGCGGCCACGACGCGCTGCTGGAGCGGGTCGCCGAGCTGCTTGACGCCGCCTGCAGAGGTGCGGCGCCCTTTTGCCCCTTGCCCATGCCTCAGGCTGTGACGGGGGTGTGCGCCGGGCCCAGGCGTGTGCGCGCGCCCCCTGGAGCGCCTGCAGGATTCGACAACACCAACGTGGCCCGCGGCGCCGCTCTTCCTACCACGACAGCACCGCTTCCAGGAGGGGTGAGCTCTGGCAGCCCACAGCGGGGCCGCGCTGGGGTTTCACCCCACGGCCATCGGGACCAGGTGCCGGGCCTGGAGGCCCAAGATGCGGGGCACCCAGGCGATGGCCCTGACGCGGCGACTGCAGACACTTACATACCCCGCATGGTGGATCTAGAGTACACGCCGAAGGAAGGCCGCAGTTCGTTCCCCGAGCCAAGCTGGGCAGAAGGGACGCTAGAGGCTGGAGTCTTCCACGAGCTGCCCGGAGACTTTGCCACCCCCTTCAGCGACAACGACCGCAGGGTACAACCCATATCTCGAGAGCATGCTTACACTAACCATGGACCGCAGGTGAACCAGGCCACAGCAGCGGTCGGAAACCCCAGGGCGGAGGCACCGCTCCAGGCGGGAGCGGCGCGTCGGGGGTTGCGCGGGAGGGGCCCGGAGCCAGGGCCTCCCCCGCGCTACACGAAGCAAGGCGCTGCATGGAGGTAGGTCCTCTGCCGGGGGAGGCGCCGGCGAGCCCTTCCCCCCCGGCAGAGGGCCTGTGGTCGCTGAGGGTGCCGCCAGTGTCCCCCTTCCCCTTGGTCTCGTCCTGGTTTCCGAACGCCCCAATGGTGGTCGGGGGCGGCGCAGGGTGGGACCCTCGTCTGGCGATATGAAGCAAGGCTCACGCCTGTGAAGGTCTCTGCTCGTGACACTCTCACGGGCGCGGAGCCAGGGCCTCCCTCGCGCTGCACGGAGCAAGGCACTGCACGGAGGTAGGTCCTCTGCCGGGGGAGGCGCCGGCGAGCCCTTCCCTCCCGGCAGAGGGCCCGTGGTCACCGAGGGTGCCGCCAGCGTCCCCCTTGCCCCTTGGTCTCGTCCTGGTTTCCGGACGCCCCAACGGTGGTCGGGGGTGGCGCAGGGCGGGACCCTCGTCTGGTGATATGAAGCAAGGCTCACGCCTGTGAAGGTCTCCGCTCGTGACACTCTCACGTAATAATGAGTGGGGCTGTACACGCCCCGGAGTCTCCGGAGTGCCGCCCTCGGGCCTCGGGGGCTCCCGCCCACGTCCAAGTGGAAGCACCATGCTCCGCGCTGGCCGTCGACACTGTCCCCCAATGACTATGCTCACGTCCAGTGAAAGCACTTAGCTCCGCGCTGGTGGGAAGACAAGAAGACTATCTAGGTGCCGAACGCGGCTATTTGCTTTTGCCCCATTTTCTGTAATTCGATTCGCCGCCTTCTGGACTGAGATTTGAAGTTCTTTTATGTTGTAAAAAATGGGGGGAATTTGCTTTTCTCTTGTCTCGCGGTAGTTTCTTGCTTTCTGGTTTCGTATTCAACAAGTACGGTTCCCACCTGCTACCCATCCCTGTGAGCACCCCGCGAGCGGGGGCTGGGCGTGGCATGCGCGTATCAAGCACCCTCGGGTCAGCCCCGGAGATGCCAAGGCCTCCCAGGGATCGGGGGTGCAGTCACCAGCATACCCTGCCGTGATCCGGCAATCGGCTTCTCGCGAGGCACTCTGGGGCAGGCTAGTAGGCTCCTCGGGAGGCTGAGGACCTCACGAACCCCTCAGGCTTACCTCAGGGAGAGGATGCAATCGCGACATCAGGACTCACTCAGGATCTACAGAACCAAAGATAAGTCACAACAGCTACCCTACTCGGGAGCCCGCAGGCTCGCGATGGCACAGTTTAGATCCTACCTCAAAAGCATATCGTCATTTCATGCAAAGGGCTCCCCCTTCAAAATGCTTTCACGCCCCCCAAGTTTTTTGCGTACAGGTCAAGGCAAAGGAAAGGCAGGCCTAGCCAGAGGCGCCGCCTCCAGCGCCGTCCTCGCCACCCTCATCTGTGCCATCGACACTGTCACCGGATTCGTCTTCGTCAGCGCCATCGTCACCATGTTCACCCGCGCCACTCGCGCTGTCGCTGGTTTCGTCTTCGACGTCGTCATCCGCATCGCCTTCCTCGGCCGCGATCACGACTACATCGTCCTCAGGAGCAAACTCCGCGATCAGATTGTCGACATGGTCGTCCACCCATTCCGCCAGGTTGTTCTGGATAACCCAGGGCACGGGGGCTATCGCGGCATCAAAATCAAAATGAGGGCCAAGATTCTGAAGATGGCTGAAGACGCGTGAGAACGCGCACACGAGGAGGCTGCGGCTTCTCTCTTCAACGAGCTCGCGGACCCTCGCGGCCTAATCTTCCAGGCGGGTCACGATCTCAGTAAAGAAGCGGAGGTGGCTGGCGTAGTCGCCCTCGTGCGAGTGAGGGGTGCTTTCCTCGCAGATGGTGCCCAAAGCTCGATTGGCCCTCACCCTGAGAGCCTAGAGCATGGAGGCATGCTCGCGCTGCAGTGACAGGCGACGGCACACTTCATCCGCATTCTTCTTCGCAAGGGTTGCGGCGTTATCGATCTGCTGCTGGAGCGAATGCAGGTCGGCGCGAGTGGACGACAAGTCACCTTGGGCTAAGGCTTGAGCCTCCTTGGCGGCCCTCTCGCGTTGCTCCGCTTCGATCAGCCTTGTCCTGAGGGCAGCGGCCCTGCCCTCAGCCTCGGCTCTCAGGAGTTCCAGCTCCAGGCGATGCCCGTCGGCGAGAGTTGCACAAGCCATCACCACCCTCTGATCGACCTCCTCCTGGATCTTGGCTTCCCGCGCAGTGACGGCGTCCTCAGCCATGGTCACCTAGCGCTCCCTCACCTGTAGCCGCTCAAGCTCCAGGCTGCGCTCCGAGGCCTCCAGCACCAGCGCCTCCTCGCATTTCCGGATCTCCTCCTCTTCGGAAGGCGCCCCCTTCATCGACGCCAAGACGGCCCTGCGTGCCTTGATCCGCTGTTCAAGGGCAGCGTTCGAGGCTTGGAGTTCCCGCTCGCATTCCTCGGCGGCCTCGCGGCGATGGTCGGCCGCCCTGGCCTCCTCCAAGGCCTGGGCGCAAGCCTCGCGTGAGGTCGCGAGGGATTCCACGGCCTTCGCATTGGCGCGCTCGTGCTGAAGATGCCCGAGGTTGATAGCCACCTTCAACTGGTGCCACTCGTCCGCCAGCCGAAGGTTCTCTGTTTCAAGGCGAGCATCGACGTCCGCAAGTTCTTCTCCGAGCCGGCTTAGCACACCCGTTGCCTCCCGAAAAAGCTTGTGGCGTACGACACCGTGCCCACGCGCGAGCGCCAGCGCATGGCCAAGGCAGTCCTTCGCGCTGGGGGTTATCGAGGAAATGTGAGGCGGCCTGCTTGCCCCTGGCAGGGGGCTGGGGGCCGGCGCCTTCCCCGTCACCCCTCGGGCTTCGGTGGAGGCGCCGCATGACGTGACCTCACTGCTCGAGGATGAAGCCGGGGCTGGGGTTACCCAGCCGCCGGTGACGACCAATGGAAGAGCCCTCGACATGCCTTCTGCCCCCTGTCGGTGCATCCGCTCCTTGAACAGGCCCCGTGCCTGGCGTAGCGGCCCAGCGTGGGGAGCTCGAGACCGGGGATGAGCCAAGGACTGGTGAAGGCCGCTCTTCAGGAGACCTCACCGCTACAGCCGAAGGGATCCTGGAGAGCCATCATCAGAAGGGAGCACAACATGCAGGAAATCGCAAGGGGAAGGTACTTACTCATCTATGGCCATATACTTCCTTTGCTTCAGTGGCCGGTAGACGTCACCATTGCAGTTTGGAGCCCCTTTTCCCTTGTGGAGTGCGTCGAGGTTCAGACGAAGCCGGCCGAAGCTCAAGGCGCAACCATCAGCTTCAGGGACACTCGGCGGGGCCTCTGGGGCGGAGGCCTCGGGAGTCCCGGACTGCGCCAGCTCACCAGTCTCCACCTCAGGACTGCTCGCCCGAGCTCCGGAGGCGGCGGCCTCGGGAGCCTCCTACCGCACCAACTCCCCGGCTGCCTCTTCAGGACGGCTCACCCAAGCCACAGGGGCAGCCATCTCAGGAGCACCGGCTGGCGCTGGCCCTTCAGCAGTCTCCTCGGCAGCGTACGGCGACGCAAGCCCCCTGCGTCGGCCTCCGGGGTGCGCGCCGTGGTGATGGCGGGCAGAGGAACCACGAGGATGGGGTTCTCGTGGGGCCCTTCAAGGCCGGCCGGGCGCAGTCCCCATTCATCGAAAGGGGGCATCTGCCTCATGAACTCCACCTTGTTCGAGCAGCAATACAAGAGGCAACCCTCCTTCGGCAGGCCGGCTGGCACCGGGTCGCCCGTCAAGAGCTCAAGCACCGTCCGCAGTGCCTCGGGAGGAAGCGCGTGCACATGGAGCCTCATGGGGTCCCTGCTACCAGAGAAGGTCCACATTGGCCGAGAGTGACGCTGGAGTGGAGCGATGCGGCGCTGGATGAACTCCTTCACCACCATGGACGCCGTCACCCCAAGCTTCTTCAACCTGGCTAGCCTGCGCCAGACATGGGCAAGACGGTGGTCGACAAGCTTCACATGCCCCCAGCCGGAGCTGGGAACAGCTGGCGCCCGAGGAAGCAAGAGCAGAGAGTTGAGCACGCCAACATCCACGAACACCCACCGCTTCCGGAATCCATTTGCAGCTGGTGAAAGCTCGAAGTCGATCCCCGAGCCGGCCGTTGCTGCCACGGCCTGGACGGCCACGCACCCCGAGCACTGGCGGGCGTCGACCAGGTGAAGCGAGAAGAAATGGCAAAACAAGGCCACGGAGGGGGCAATGCCCACCATGGCCTCGCAGACGAAGGCGAAAACGGCAAGGAGAATGATGGATTGGGGATCCAGTTGCAGCGCATGGACTTGGTAATGCGAGAGCACGGCGTTGAAGAAATTGGAGAAAGGGGGGATCAGGCCAGCCCAGAGGGCGTGAAGATGGACGGGGATCTCAGTGGCCGCCATATCTATCATGGCGCGGGAAGCGGGCCAAGCCACCGTCGCCTTCCATTCATTGGAATCGGCGGCAAGCGCTGGGCGAACCTTGTCCAGCCCTTCCTGGTTGAGCACCTCTGACCGCTCAAGGGCGGGCT
The DNA here is from genome assembly GCA_011799875.1 of Thinopyrum elongatum. Taxonomy (NCBI): domain Eukaryota; kingdom Viridiplantae; phylum Streptophyta; class Magnoliopsida; order Poales; family Poaceae; genus Thinopyrum; species Thinopyrum elongatum. Next base: position 258,437,648 of record CM022297.1, read on the forward strand.
CGTAGACCGGCGGCGATTCCATCAGGGCGCAGGTTCTCCCCTTTCCCTTCTTCTTCGGGCCCGGTGCCATAGCGACGGGGAGAACCAGCACCGGGGTCAGGCCTGGGAAGGAAGCCGCTGTCTTTCTGGAAGGCGAAGGGGCTGGAGGAGCGCGCAACAAGCAATGGGGATGGAGCTGTGTCGGCAACGGCGGCCGTCAAGCCAGGCGAATATCAAGGCTGCGTGGGAAAGTGGGGGCGCCCACGTCCCATCAATCGCCACACGGCAACCAAGGCCGCAGGCGGTTAGGGCCCGCGGCGCTCCGCACTTGCCCTTTGGCTTCGCCTCAAAGCCAAGTTCGAGCGAGCCTTGGGCCCGGGGGCTACTGTCGACATCCTGGGACCGGGGGTGCCCAGACTTGCCTGCCTGCGGCCCGTGGCGTGGCTCCATCGACGGCCTGGTACGGCCCAGCTTCAGCAACGACGACTCAAGACCCTCGCGAGGGGCCAAGCCTCGTGAGGCGGATGACACCAAGACCTCCGCGCGGGGTGGCCTCCCCAGGCTGGCTCCTGAGGAGCGGAGATATCAATGTAAGCTGCACCTCGCGAGGTTCACCTGACGTGAGCCATGACGACCAGGACCAGGCGGGCGCCAGCGGGCGCAGTGTACCAGTTTCCTCTTTGGTGCAAAGGAGGCAAGCGCAGACGTGGAGTCCTGAGGAATCAAGCAAAGGTTTCCATATCGGTGCAACAAGACCAGGACCGCCAGGACGGCAAGACGGAGGTCATCGAGGAGCCCACTGCAGCGTCACCACCAGAGGCTTTTGCAGGCGAAGACTACTTTTGTCAGGATAACTTGTACTAGTTGTCTCCCTTCGAATTTGGCCGTTGTGGGATCCCTTCCCGCCTACATTTGGGAAGAGGACCAAGGCCACTATAAATAGGACTTAGCCACCACCATAGGCAAGGAACCAAGAAAGGAGGACCGGGGCTGGATCAGATCCATTCCACCCTCACCACCTCACCAGCTCATCGAGCTCAAGAACACCTCACCTCCTGAGGTTGTTTCACCTGTGTACTAGTTCATCCTCAGCCCCTCGAGGCAATCCACCACAAAGCTGGAGTAGGGTATTACACCGCAAGGTGGCCCAAACCAGGATAAACTGCCGTGTCTCTTGTTCCTTGGGTTCGTCGAGCTAGGCTGTGGAATCGTTGAGCAGGCAGACTGGGGAGAGAGAGTTCTTCGCACGCACCCCAGAGTTTGAACCTCTCAAGGGTCTGCGGAACCCCGAATCCGACAGATTCACTTGAAGAACAGAAGATCTAGAGTCACCCCAGGATGGCAACGGCCAGGTGGTCAGTTCGTCTCTGTAATGATCATTAAGTGTAGGCGTTATCAGTATCGCCCGCACCTTTACTTTTCCATTGAACCCTTGGGTAACGGGGCATTCATGAGGGGCTAGCGGAATATATATAAGCCGTCCTTCTATTCCTGCACAAGGGTTCACACCCCCTGTAACTCAACATTCCATACAACAAAGCTCCTACAGCACCAAGACGTAGGGCTATTATCTCCTCCAAGAGGGGCCTGAACTCATAAATCCGAGTGTACAACTTCGCCGTAGCTAGGCTCTGCCCTCTCCTACGTACCCCTAATCTCTACTGTCAGATCTGTTCCCACGACAGTTGGCGCCCACCATGGGGCAGGCGTCTAAGCGACTTCCGGCGAGGTTGCGTTCTGCGAACTCCTTCGACATGGTTTCTGGCGGCGGACTGTCTCTGGGTCGTGAGATCCGTCTCGGCGCACTCAGTTTCATCACCAATGATTCGGCCTGGCTTCAAGAAGCCCCCCTTGACGTCGAGGCGCATCCTATTCGCGGGGCGGCGGACTTCCTTGCAAGTTCCTGCGGCGTCCTCCTGCGGCAGCCGTCGACTCAGTATCGGTCGGCTCTGGTGGCGTCTTCCCTCCCCGCTGCTCGCCGTCGCAAGTGATCCAGTCGCTCGCGGCTCCAGCGGTGGGTGAAGCACGTGGTGGCTCATTAGTCATCCACTCCTCAGATTGCGGCAATCGAGCCCGACGAGTCCCTTTATGGCTTGTTCGATCTATTGTCTGGTCACTTGATATTACCCAAGCATACCACTCGACAATGCAGATTTCTGTTTCAATAGTTTCGTGATGGTCACCCGAGTGAAAAGGGCTCTGACAAAGACGATGATGAAGAAAAGGCAGGAGATTATCTGAGGGTTAATGCTACTCTGGTGATTTTTGCCGATGTCGAGAGCAAAAGTCGACTGAAAGTCATTAACCGAGAGGTGAATATGGCCGTTCCTGCAACAACGACGTACCTCAAATGGTCAAAGACTCCCATTACCTTCGACCAGTCGGACCACCCAGATCATGTTGCTACCCTTGGGCAGCAAGCACTGGTAGTGGATCCAATCATAGGAAGCACTCGGTTGCTTAAAGTTCTCATGGATGGCGGCAGTGGTTTGAACATTCTCTATGCTGAAACCCTCAAGTGGATGGGCATTTCGATGTCCCGACTCAGTGAGAGCAACATGCAGTTTCACAGAGTCATCCCAGGGAAAAAGGCAAAGTCACTCGGCCAGATTGCTTTGGATGTGGTTTTTGGTGACTCGAAGAATTTTTGGAAGAAAAACTTGACGTTTGAAGTGGTGGATTTTCACAGTGCCTATCATGCTATTCTGGGCCGACCGGTTTATGCTCGCTTCATGGCCCGTCCATGTTACGTGTACCTTAAGCTGAAGATGCCCGGACCCAAGGGCGTGATCACCATCATAGGGAATAGGCAGAGAGCTGAGGAATGTCTTCAGCAGGGATCCAAAATTGCTGACGAGCAGATGGCAGTAGTGGAATTGGAAGAATACAAGAAGAGTGCCGATCCGAGTGATTTGCTCCGCTCTAAGAAACCAGCTTCAGAGTCCGTTTTTCAGTCGGCAAGAGAAACCAAGCAAGTTCACGTTCACCGGGAAGACCCTACTGCTGCCCCGACCAACATTTCAACAACACTCGACAACAAATAGGAAGCCGCGCTCATCCAGTTCCTCCGTGAGAACTGGGACATCTTTGCATGGAAACCTTCTGACATGCCAGGTGTTCCCAGGGGACTGGCTGAGCACCTACTGAGAGTTGATTCAAAGGTCAAGCCTGTGAAAGAACATTTGAGTCAATCTGCAACAGAGAAGAGAAAGGCGATTGGCGAGGAGGTGGCTCGGCTCCTGGCAGTTGAGTTCATACATGTCGTGGTTTTGTCACAGCAGATGTCCTAGCAGAAGGACTTAGGTGTGGAGCCATCCAACTAGGTTAACTTGAAGGGGTTGAATGGGACAAAGGACACAAGGAATTTACCTAGGTTCGGCCCCTCTCAACGAGGTAAAGCCTACGTCCTGCTTTAGTTGTATTGCTTGGGTTTTGATTACAAGGGAGCAAATATGCTTGACCAAGTTCTCGACTTGTTGATTCTTGAGTTAACCCACCGCTGGGTCACCCCTTTATATACAGGTTGATGCCCGGCAGTTTACAGAGTCCCGGCCGGCTCACACAAACATGACCGGCTCGGTTTCTAACTAAACCTGCCTTATACAACAAGTTATCACATGGCGGCTCACACCCCTGGGCCTTGAGTCTCCTCCGGGTCTTGGGCCTCCAATAAGCCTGCTTTATGAACCACCACCTTTATATCTTCTTCAGCCTTCTTAGGCCTTCTCACCTTAAGTCGCCAATGGTATAACCCGGCCCCTCCTGGGCGGGTCATACCTCGGAGTTATATCCCCAACATTAGGCCCCAGGTTGATTTGAACTTGTTCACATCAATCTTCCTTCAAACTCAAGTAAAAATGCTCCAGTATGAACTTCTCATACCGTCCGCCATAACCCGCCATGACATTGTGTAAGCATGATCGTTATAACCCGCCATGACATCCCGCACATTAATTCTACACAAGACCCAGGATATCTTCATCGGATCTTTATCCTTAATAAGCTTCCTGAGAATCAAGGCGTCCATATAGCCACTTAATCATTTTCACCTCCTCGATTTCCGTGATTGCCATCTCGCCATTTCCTTATAAATAGGGACAGGGACCTCCTCTTTCACTTTTTACCCCTACCTCTACCTCTTCTTCTTCCTCGCGACGCCCAATGCTTCCAGAGCTCCACCGCCTCCATCGACCTTCTTCAACAACTCCGACGCAGGCCGTTGCATCAACCTGATTGTATCCAGAGAACGGCGGCGCTCCTCCGCTGATCATCTGCATCGCCAGGTACTCCCCTCTCTCTAGTTCCCATCTGCATTAGGGTTTCCTCTGTTCATCAGTGTTCATCAGCGTTCATCGTAGTCCTCTTTGCTAAGGCTCCTGTCGATGGGAAAACAGAAAAGAAGTTGCGTGGTAGCAGTTTTAGCATCCGTTTCCAATCGTAGATGCATCCTATCTTCCTGAGATTCAAGCCCAGTTCGTGTACTCTTCCACTGTCATATTTAGGTTTAGCAATTATTCCCCTTTTCTGAACTGTAGTAGATCCATAGATATAATCCACCACTTGTGGAACCTGTTTGTCCAACACTTAGTGAAATTTTCCTCAAACCCAGATCCACAAATCCAGCACGAACACCACTATGTGGGCGGCTCAAAAATATTACTTTATAACCCGCCAAACATCAGCCGGCTTATTCATGAAATACTCAAATCAACTGTATCCATCTGATGTTAATATCACCCAACTGTGCTTTTGTTGATTTGTCCATACTATTTCCTTTCTCAAAATAATCTGTTCGTATATGAACCAAACCTTGCATAGTATTTTTACCTTCCTGTAACCATAGAGCGGCTCATTATCTCAAATTTGACCCACCATGATTCCCCCTTTTAGGTCAAAATGACTAAGACAACCACCTCATGTGATTGGGTCGCTTCCACTATTACGGAACAAACTCTGAACGAATATGTTCAAGTGGGCATTTTATCAGCCAAAGAAGTCATCCACTGGCAGGTCCCAGGGACAGAAACAAGACCTGATCCAAAGGACTATGAAGTCGTGGTCTTTGCTGACCATATGATCCGGGGTTTCTGTCCACCCGGCTCAAAGTTCTTCCGCGACGTTCTGCATTTTTATCAGCTTTATCCACAAGACATCGGACCCAATTCAGCCTCCAACATCTGCAATTTCCAAGTGTTTTGCAAAGTATACCTTCAGGAGGAGACCACTGTTGACCTTTTCAGAGAGTTTTACTATTTGAACCGGCAAACAGAAATGACTGACGGACCCAGTCTCGAGCTGGGCGGGATTTCTATCCAAAGATGAAAGGATGCTGTATTCCCCGCGGCCACGCTTCCCAGTCACCCCAAAGACTAGAACCAGACTTGGTTCTACTCCCAAGACACCTCTTCGGTGGGTGAGAATCCTCTGCCGGGTTTTCGCGACCGCCGGCTTAACCCAAGACATCCACTTCCGGACCGGATCAGTGCCGCTGAACGGGCCAAATATGCATTCACCTTTAGCAAAATAAGAGCCTTAATGGCCAACGGCTTGACTGGCATCGATTTGGTCTGATGCTGGGTTGCCTGGAGGATCATGCCTTTGAGCCACCGCCCCGGCTTAATGTGCGAATATACTGGCGACACCAAAGACCCACAGCGTCACTGTCAAATACGTCCGAATGATAAAGAGATCAATGAGATGACCAAAATGCTGCTTAATGAAAGCTTAGACAACTGCAGCAAGACGGGGCTGAACCCCTTTTACACCCTTAACCCGGCTCCGGCTGTAAGTATTTCAAGCTCATTGTTATCTTATCTTTCCTTCTCATATATTACCTTCTTACTATTACTTGCTTTTCTCAGGCCGATGATCCTTTCTGGAATAAGAAACTTCAGGACAAGCCGGCCAAAAAGACCAGGGTAAAGAGCAAGGCTCCCAAGAGGCCTGCTAAGAAGAAAACAGACACAATGAAGCTATTTACACTGAACGATGATGAGTCGGAGGTAGAAATTGATTCCATTGGCTCCTTTTTTGTACATCTTATTGACTCTGATTACTATCAGGATGACGCGGAGGCCTGCCACGCAGACGGTGAAGAGGTAACTATCCTTTCCTCCGACTCAGAGCCTTTGCCAAGACAGAAAGTTCGACAAGTGAGCCAGAAAGTAAGGTTTTCTCACCCTTAAGCTTACTTGGATCCAAACTTTATTTTGAAGAAACAACAGCATGAAGCTCGACGCACAACCCGGAACAGCGGCTGTGGAAACCTTTCCTCCGACTTACCCAACACGCCGGTTCCTCGAAAACGCCGAAATGTGGTGCCACAGAATTCAACCATGTCCTTTCCTAAGGCGGGTCTTATCTGTCAGCCACTTAATCCATCCGACTCAAATTATCAGGGAACTTCTCATTCGTCCTCTGGCGACTCTACTAGAACCCATATTCCTCCCTTCAAACTTGCTCCTGGGTGAGAATATTAAATTTCCTTGCTTTAACACTTGTATATTTATATGTTGACATCTTATATGTCGCTCTTTCAGCGGTATAGCCAAGCCTAGCAAGAAGCTGAAGGTAAGTAAGCCAACTGAAGACCCCAAAGTTACTAAGCCAGAGAAACAAACTGAAGCTTCCAATCAGACTCCTGAGGCTGCCGCTGATGAGCCGTCACCAGAAACTCATGACGTCTCGGTGGATCCAATGGGTGTTGACCCATCCAGTGCTAAACCGCCCAGCCCCATACAACCTGCTGACGAACCTTCTTCACAACAAGCTGGGGAAGATGTTATCATTACTGGCACTGGCTATACTGAGCCTGGGAACCCTACCATTCTCGCCAAGCACTCTTCCAAGGAAGAGTTAATTGAAAAGAGCAAGGCCAAGTTTGATGTTGCAAAGTACTCACACTTGGGTGTCAATGAACTATACTCTGGTTATCTGAGCCAGCTGCACACTGGTCGTGACCTGGAGGCAGACTTGGTCAAGAAACTGCGCCAGAAATATGAGGTATGAACATCTGTTTCCGTTGCATACATAGTCATCCAGCCCCCAAGTCTTATCCATAGGAAAAAAGAAGGTTTGAGTAGGGTTAAGACTTGTCTATATACTTCTGCAAGCTTTAAAGTCGTAGCCCTCATGGGCCGGCTTATCTTGATAAAGATGAGCCGGATCATAGCTATTATGTTGAAAGAACTCCATACCATAGCCCTCATGGGCCGGCTTATGTTGATAAAGATGAGCCGGATCATAAAATACAAATGTTGATAAAGAACTTCCGCATACATTAGCCCCCAAGTGTCAAGTGCTTTGCTTGCAACGTACTTGAGACTTGTCTGTAAATTGTGTCCTGGCAAATATGTTTGTAACTTGTTTAACTCTTACTCGCAGGATGCTGTAACTCAGGCTGAATCCCAGGTGCTCAATTTAAAGACCAGGCTTGCGCAGCAAGAGGCTGCAACACGCGAAGCTGACTCCAAGCTGAAGCTTAGTCTTGAAGAGAGCGAGAAGCTCAAAACTGGGTTTTCCACAGAATGATCCACCTGGGATAAAGAGAAAACCACCTTGGTACAAAGAGCAGAAACTTCCGAAGCTTCATTGAAGGAGACGACTGCAGAATTGACCGGCTTAAAACACCATGTATCCCAGATGACAACTGCTATCTTTGGTAAGTAAATCAAGATGTTTCAACCACCTCCAATTTTTACCCTTAACCCACCTGGCGACTGATATGTGCACTTATTCAACAGGCCCCAGGAGTGCCAACCTAGGCCAAGACATGTTGGTGAAGCTGAAGGCGGTTTATACTTTGGTGGAACAGCTGTATACAGGCACGCAGCGAAGCATAGTGGCCATTTTGCACAATAAGCAGCCCCCTTCACTCATCAGGGATGTATTGGACAAGCTATCTGTTATGCCCAATAGAATTGAAGAAATTAAGCGATCCTCAGCCCGAGTTGGTGCTATCACTGCTTTGAGCCGGGCCAAAGCATGGCAAGCGGAGCTAGACCCGGAGGAGATGGCAACTGGCTTTCCAAGTTTCAAAGAAGATGGGTCCCCCTTCGATGCCAGCGACTTTGCCAAATGTGTAAGAGAGAAGCGCCCTCTGGCAAGCCAATTGGCCGAGGAGACAGATTTGTCAAAGTACCAGGCGGCTTATACAAAAGAGAACGCAAAAGTGAAAGCGCCGGTTTATGAGATTGTAGAGCTCATTCCTCCAATACGTAAGCACACTTTTGCTCCTGCTGTCGATCCATCCGCCCTTATAGACGATGAAGCTATATTCCAAGCTTTAACTGGCATCGACTGGACATCATCTGACTTCCAGACGATGGAGGAAGAAGAAGAAGAACCGGCGCAGGGTAACCCGGAGTCTTCAACTCGCCAAGACCAAAACAACTGATCCAAAGGGCGGCTCTCAGACCGCGGCGTGGTGCTTCTTCTTTTGAAAACTTCTTAATCATTTGGGCTTCAGAAAGCCTTGTAATAGGCTAGTTGAAACAATGATCTGCCGTGCCATCGTGCATGTTTAACTTTAGAAACTGCTGATGAAATATCTTTTGTGCTCCTGATGAACTTGCAGGGAATATCATACTGTTTTTCAATGTTCCTGCACACATGGTGCAAAACGTACACCCTGGCGGTTTAAGCCAGGGCGGGTCATAATTTCCAATATAATATACTCTGGCGACTTGAAGTCTATACCCAGGGCGGGTTAGAAAAACCCAAAATATTTATTCAAATATGAAAAGTCATACCTGTAGGCTGATATCATAATGATGCTGTAAGGATTGTAATCCAGCATGGGTTTTAACCCGTAAATATGAAAAAATCATGACATGAATTTATTCAAGGCAAATCATCCTGGCGACTTAAAGTCTGCTCATCAGGGCGGGTTATAAACCCCACATGCTCAAATATGAGTCATAGAATCAAGGCTAGATGGCCTGAATTGTGAAAACCATATGTTAATATGGAAGAAAGATATATCAATCCAAAATTTGCAGAAAAAACCCTCAAATCAGAAAAAACAAGGCTTTCATAGGCCGCCAAGCCTAAAACGTCAAGTGCTTTCATGGGCTGCATAGCCAGGGAGTTATTTCCAGCACACCTGTAAGCCGGCCCTCACATGACAAACCGTCGTTTTAACTTTAACAAGTTCAGGGTCTTATTTAAAAGATTGACTGTCAAAAGTACGGAGGGTCATTCCAGGATTACCTGGGCGGAGTAACAAGGACATACAAGCCGGTTAACCCATAATTTGGTGTTTACACCTGGCATGGAAGCCGATCAAGAGGGTAAGCATAGCTATACTCATTGAGCAGGAAGCCCCCAAGTGACCAAAGAGTCGGCATGTAAGCCGGATCAAGAGGGTAATCAAGGCTCTGCTCGTTGAGCAGGTCGCCCCAAATGACCTGCGAAAAGGCATGTAAGCCTGATCAAGAGGGTAATCAAGGCACTGCTCATTGAGCAGGTCACCCCCAAATGACCCGCGAAAAGGCATGTAAGCCTGACCAAGAGGGTAATCAAGGCTCTGCTCATTGAGCAGGTCGCCCCCAAGTGGCCTTAAGGTCGGCATGTAAGCCGAATCAAAAGGGTAATCAAGGCTCTGCTCGTTGAGTAGGTCGCCCCCAAATGACCTGCGAAAAGGCATGTAAGCCTGATCAAGAGGGTAATCAAGGCTCTGCTCATTGAACATGTCGCCCCCAAATGACCCCCGAAAAGGCATGTAAGCCTGACCAAGAGGGTAATCAAGGCTCTGCTCATTGAGCAGGTCGCCCCCAAATGGCCTTATGAATAAATAAAGGCTCAAATACTTAGAAATGAAACGACAGAGGCCCTGAATTTATTAGGGGTGTCAGCTTTATTATATTGATCATAATATATACATGGATGAAAATATGTACAACACAAGAGCCAGTGGCTCAAGTGTAGTAAGGCGCAAGATGAGCAATGTTCCAAGGCCGGCGGGTCTCCTCCTCCGATGTGCGTGAATCCTTATGGTCTAGAATATCAATAAGGTAGTATGACCCGTTGTTCAGGTTCTTGCTGACCACAAAAGGTCCTTCCCAAGGTGGGGATAACTTATGCATGTCTGTTTGATCTTGGATGAGCCGGAGCACTAAGTCGCCCTCTTGAAAGGTCCGGGTCTTAACCCGGCGGCTATGATAGCGACACAGATCTTGCTGATATATCGCCGAATGAGCCGCCGGTAGGTCACGCTCCTCATCCAACATGTCAAGAGCATCCTGTCGTGCCTTTTCATTATCAGCTTCAACATAAGCCGCCACGCGGGGCGAATCATGATGGATGTCATTTGGAAGAACCGCCTCGGCCCCGTAGACCATGAAGAAGGGCGTGTAACCCGTTGATCTGTTGGGGGTAGTATTGATACTCCAAAGCACTGAGGGTAGATCTTCAACCCAACAACCCGGCGTCCTTTGCAAAGGGACCATAAGCCGGGGTTTGATTCCTATCAAGATTTCTTGATTGGCCCTTTCAGCTTGACCATTGGATTGGGGGCGAGCCACTAACGAGACGTCAAGACGAATATGCTCTCGTTGACAGAACTCTTTCATAGCACCTTTGGATAAATTAGTGCCACTGTCAGTTATGATGCTGTGAGGGTAACCAAAACGGAAGTTCACCTTTTTAATGAATTGAACCGCCGTTGCTGCATCACACTTGCTGACCGGCTCTGCCTCAACCCACTTGGTAAATTTGTCAACCGCCACCAAGAGGTGGGTATTTTTATCCTTGGACCTCTTGAAAGGTCCAACCATATCCATCCCCCAGACTACGAACGGCCAAGTAATTGGAATCATCCTCAATTCTTGAGAAGGCACGTGAGCTCGTTTAGAAAACTTCTGGCAGCCGTCACACTTGCTAACCAGATCTTCTGCATCAGCATGAGCCGTCAACCAATAAAAATCATGCCGAAAAGCTTTAGCAACCAGAGATTTAGAGCCGACGTGATGAGCATAATCACCTTCATGGATCTCCCTTAGGATCTCATGGCCCTCCTCAGGAGAAATACATCGCTGGAACACACCTGTGACACTGCATCTGTGCAACTCGCCGTTGATAATGGTCATAGATTTAGACCGCCGGGTTATCTGCCTGGCCTCAGTTTCATCCTCAGGTAACTCACCCCTAGTCATATAAGCCATGTACGACACCGTCCAATCAGGAATAACATGAAGAGCTGCCACCAGCTGTGCCTCCGGGTCAGGAATTGCAAGATCCTCCTCTGTTGGTAGCTTAACTGAAGGGTTATTCAATATATCGAGAAAAACATTTGGTGGTACCGGCTTACGCTGAGACCCCAGCCGGCTTAAAGCATCGGCCACCTCATTCTTTCTGCGATCAACATGTTCTACCTGGTAACCCTTAAAATGACTAGCAATGTTGTCAACCGCCCGGCGATAAGCCGCCATGAGCGGGTCCTTAGAATCCCAAGTTTCGGAGACTTGCTGAGCCACCAAATACGAGTCGCCAAAGCATCTCACCCGGCTTAAGTTCATCTCTTTGGCCATCCGAAGACCATGGAGCAAGGCCTCATACTCAGCTGCATTGTTAGTGCAAGGAAACATCAGCCTCAAAACATAGCAAAATTTGTCACCTCACGGGGAGGTCAAAAGAACTCCAGCCCCCGAGCCCTCCAATTGCCTAGACCCATCAAAATGGATAGTCCAATACATATTATCAGTCTTCTCCTCAGGCATCTGCAACTCTGTCCAGTCATTGATGAAATCCACAAGAGCTTGAGACTTGATAGCTGTCCTTGGCATATATTTCAAACCTTGGGGTCCAAGCTCAATGGCCCACTTGGCTATTCGGCTCGTGGCTTCTCTGTTTTGAATAATATCCCCCAAGGGAGCAGAACTGACCACAGTAATGGGATGGCCAAGGAAATAATGCTTCAACTTGCGACTGGCCATGAACACCCTATAGACTAGCTTCTGCCAGTGCGGGTACCTCTGTTTGGACTCAATTAAGACTTCACTGACATAATAAGCCAGCCTTTGAACCGGATATTCCTTGCCTGTTTCCTTCCTTTCCACTATGATCGCCACGCTGACGGCTCTGCTGTTAGCAGCCACATATAAAAGCAAGGGCTCCTTCTCCATAGGAGCTGCAAGAACCGACGGCTCAGCTAACTATTTTTTAAGCGCCTTAAACACCTCATTAGCAGCATTACTCCAGACAAAGTGATCTGTTTTCTTCATCATCTGGTATAGAGGAATAGCCTTTTCTCCCAGGCGGCTTATGAACCGGCTTAAACCTGCAATATGACCCGCCAGACACTGAACGTCATTAACACATGCCGGCTTAGCCAATGAAGTGATAGCCTTGATTTTCTCCGGGTTAGCTTCAATACCTCTCTCAGAGACCAAAAAACCCAAGAGCTTGCCTGCAGGCACACCAAAAACACATTTGGCCGGGTTAAGCATCATCTTGTAGACCCGGAGATTATCAAAGGTCTCCTTCAAATCATCTAGCAGAGACTCCTTCTTTCTGGATTTCACAACAATATCATCCACATAAGCATGAACATTGCATCCTATCTGGTTATGAAGACAATTCTGAACACAACGCTGATAAGTCGCCTGGGCACTCTTGAGCCCAAAGGGCATAGACACATAGCAGAAAGCTCCAAAAGGCGTGATGAAAGCCGTCTTCTCTTGGTATTTATCTGCCATCTTGATCTGATGATAACCAGAATAAGCATCCAAGAAGCTCAAACGCTCACAACCCACCGTAGCATCAACGATCTGATCAATACGGGGAAGAGCAAAAGGATCAGCTGGGCAAGCCTTGTTAAGGTCTGTGCAATCCACACACATGCGCCAAGTGTCGTTCTTCTTGAGTACGAGCACCGGGTTAGCCAACCACTCAGGATGAAAAACCTCGACAATGAACCCCGCTGCTAAAAGCCGGGCCACCTCTTCTCCAATAGCCTTGCGCCTCTCTTCATTAAAATGACGAAGGAATTGCTTGACCGGCTTAAACTTAGGATCAATATTGAGAGTGTGCTCAGCGAGTTCTCTCGGTACACCTGGCATGTCTGACGGCTTCCATGCAAAGATGTCCCGGTTCTGACGGATGAACTCGATGAGCGCGCTTTCCTATTTCGGATCCATATTGGCACTGATGATGAACTGCTGAGATGAGTCACCAGGAACAAAGTCAACCTGTTTGGTATCATCTACCGATTTAAACTTCAATAAAGGATCATGCTCTGTGGTTGTCTTCTTCAACGGAGTCATATCAGCCAGGTCGACATTGTCTTTATAAAACTTAAGTTCCTCTGTGGCACAGACAGACTCAGCGTAAGCAGCGTCATCTTCTTCACATTCCAAGGCTATCTTCCGGTCACCATGCACCATGATGGTACCTTTGCGACCCGGCATTTTAAGTTGCAAATACACATAACACGGCCGGGCCAGAAACTTGGCATAAGCCGGTCGCCCAAACAGAGCATGATAGGGGCTTTTGATTTTAACCACTTCAAAGTTCAATGTCTCAGCCCTGTAGTCTTGTTCATTGCCAAAAGCCACCTCTAAGGCTAACCTACCCACTGGGTAAGCCGATTTACCAGGCACCACTCCATGAAAGACTGTAGAGGACGGCTTAAGATCTTTGTCAGTCAAATTCATTCGGCGAAAAGTATCATAATAAAGGATATTGATACTGCTGCCTCCATCCATAAGCACTTTAGTGAACTTGTAGCCTCCAACTTGAGGGGCCACCACCAAAGCCAGCTGACCCGGATTGTCAACCCGGGGCGGGTGATCCTCACGGCTCCATACAATTGGCTGCTCTGACCATCCTAAGTATCGAGAGACTGCCGGCTCAACCGCACTGACTGCTCGCTTATGAACCTTCTGATCTCGCTTGCATAGGTTCGTGGTGAAAACATGATATTGACCACTATTTAACTGCTTTGGATTGCTCTGATATCCTGACTGTTGTTGCTGATTGCCTTGACTGAGCTGCTGGTTAAAACCACCCTGATTGCCCTGACCATGAAATCCAGAACCTGAGCCACCACCTCCAAAGTCGGGCCCGTGAGAGCCGGATCCTGACCCGTCGTGTGGGCCATTATTGTTATTATGATCCTGGTGAAAGCCGGAATTCTTATATTCCTTCATGATAAAGCAATCTTTCCACAGGTGAGTTGACGGTCTATCCGGGTGGCTGTGCTTTGGGCAAGGCTGGTTTAACATCGCTTCAAGGTTGAACTTTGGTCCTCCCGGCCGAGGAAATTGCTTTCCCTTCCGGCACCGATCGTTATTCTGGGTATTAGTATTAGCCACAAAATCTGACATGCCGTCAGGCTGCTTGCGCTTACCATTATTACTTTGATTGTGACCCATCGTGTTTGACTGCTGCCCCTTTCCATTGTTGTTCTTCTTCCCCTTATTGGACCTCTCCTCATCAGACCCAGGATCCTTAGTACTCAGAATCGGCATATTTGATGAGAGCCGCCATGAGCTCCCCCATGTCATTGCAGTGATGCTTAAGCCGCCCTAACTTTTGTTTAAGAGGGGTAAAACGGCAATTCTTTTCCAGAATCAAAACAGCAGAGCCGGCGTTGATGCTATCCGATGAATGAATAATGGCTGACACCCGGCGCACCCAGTGGTGGGCCGACTCATCCTCGCGCTGAACACAAGCATCTAGGTCAATAATCGACAGAGGCTGCTTGCATGTGTCCTTGAAATTCTGAATAAAACGTGCCTTCAACTCAGCCCACGAACTGATAGAATTAGCTGGTAGCCCCTTCAACCAGGTTCGAGCCGGCCCATCCAGCATCATAGTGAAATACTTGGCACATACAACATCGTTCACATCTAACATCTCCATGGCCAGCTCATAACTCTCAATCCATCCCTTAGGTGGGAGATCGGTTGTGTAATTAGGCACTTTACGAGGGCCCTTAAAATCTTTGGGCAAGCGCTCATTGCGCAGAGCCGGCACCAAACATGGCACATCAACTGACCTAGAGGTCATCCCAGCCTCTACAGATACAGAGGGGTTCAACTGAAGCTGTTGATGAGCAGCTAATTGAGCCACCAGCTCCGCCTCTTTGCGTGCTCTAGGCTGATCCGTCAGGACTTGGGCATTGTTATCATCCCGAGGCGGGTTATGCCCATGGGGCGGGTTACGATGCCGCTCACTGCTGGAAACCGCCGGTGACTCCATGCGCCGGCTGTAGCTTCAGCTCGGTCGCGGAGTTGAATGGATTCACTCACGGCTGTAGGAATAAGCCGCCTGCTGGGTCACCATCGTCTTAAGAAGTTCCACGGTGTTCCGGGCCTCTCTCGCAGCTGGCGACTCACCTTCAATTGGGAGGGCCGCCACCCGTGAGGCTGCAGCAATCATATTATCCAGTGGGTTGGAGTAATGACCCGGGGGTTTCTGCACTTGCTGAGGAGGGGTCAAGTTGACACGAGGCGGGTCTGCTATATGAGGCTGAGCCGCCGCCCCGGTTGTAGGTGCTTCAGCAGCCCGGGTCTCACCGGGCAGGTTACTTGGCCCTGCTCCAGGTGTGGTGAAAAGATTCCTCCCCTCGAATTGCGATGGCAAATGGCTCTGGTGCCTCCTCCGCATGACAACGTTTGACGCGTTCTGATCCAGACTTAGGCGAAAAGCCTCAGCCCTTACCCTCTGTGTCTCAGCTTCTAGGGCAGTCCATTCTGCAGCCATCCTGACATTCTCGGCGTTAAGTTCCTCTTTAGCCCAAGCTACTTCATCCCTCAGCTTTGCAACTTCCACATTATGCTGTGCCTGAGTCGCCGGGGTCACCTCTGCAGCTAGTAACGTTGCCAAAGCATCCAAGAGCTCGGATAAAACATGAGCCGGCGGACGTGCAGAGCCGCTTGCCCCAGCCGTTGCAGCAGCCATTGAACCAGAGGTCATCGCTGCAGCGGTTGACGAGTTCACCATCTACTGTGTCCCAGCCATGAATATAGCTGCCCTGCTCGGCGGTTCATAGGGGTCCGGAATACTGTCGCCATCGGAACAGCCCCCAAGCCCGCCATCTTGCAATTGATAAATCGACTCGGTTTCACCAGTTGAGGACTCATCATCTGAATAGATGGCCGTCTCTCCACCGGACACATAGCCTTCCTCAAGATCTGCTCCATGGACAAAGCCGATGAAAACATGCTTCCGGGCGGGTTGGACCTTAGCGGGTCTCGCACGCCAAGCCGTCTCAATGGTGTTGGTGCAGTCGTCCGGCTCAGGCTCAGACTCGCCAATTTTGACAATGAACACATGGATTCCACCGAAGGGGACCCGGTACCAGTATTCGATTGAATCGGCCTCCGGACCCCATCCAGCGTCGTCGATGTAGATCTTGCCGCGGCGACTCTTGGTCATCCGGCCCACAGCGTATCCCTTGATCCCTGAGAAGTTGCCCTTCAAGAACTCGAAACCACCATGTGAGAGCCCCACAGTGGGCGCCAACTGTCGTGGTTTTTTCACGGCAGATGTCCTAGCAAAAGGACTTAGGTGTGGAGCCATCGCAACTAGGTTAACTTGAAGGGGTTGAACGGGACAAAGGACACAAGGAATTTACCCAGGTTCGGCCCCTCTCAATGAGGTAAAGCCTACATCCTGCTTTAGTTGTATTGCTTGGGTTTTGATTACAAGGGAGCAAATATGCTTGACCTAGTTCTCGACTTGTTGATTCTTGAGTTAACCCGCCGCCGGGTCACCCCTTTATATACAGGTTGATGCCCGGTGGTTTACAGAGTCCCGGCCGGCTCACACAAACGTGACCGGCTCGGTTTCTAACTAAACCTGCCTTATACAACAAGTTATCACATGGCGGCTCACACCCCTGGGCCTTGAGTCTCCTCCGGGTCTTGGGCCTCCAATAAGCCTGCTTTATGAACCGCCACCTTTATATCTTCTTCAGCCTTCTTGGGCCTTCTCACCTTAAGTTGCCAATGGTATAACCCGGCCCCTCCTGGGCGGGTTATACCTTGGAGTTATATCCCCAACAATACGCGAGATTTACCACTCCGAGTGGCTTGCCAACGTTGTCATGGTCCCCAAGAAGGAGAAGTCACTCCGTATTGTATTGATTTCAAACATCTCAATTGGGCCTGCCCGAAGGATCATTTCCTGCTCCCCCGCATCGACCAGATAGTGGATTCGACTACAGGATGCGAGCGTCTATCTTTCCTGGATGCGTACTCCGGGTACCATCAAATCCGATTGTATGGACCAGATGAAATAAAAACTGCCTTCATCACCCCTTTCGGGTGTTTTTGCTATGTCACCATGCCATTCAGTCTCAAGAACGCCGGCGCAACCTTTATGCGCATGATTCAGAAGTGCCTGCTCACTCAAATCAGTCGGAACGTTGAGGCCTATATGGATGATATTGTGGTCAAGTCACGCAAAGGTTCTGACCTGTTGACTGACTTCGCTGAAACCTTTGCCAACCTGAGGAGATACGACATCAAGTTGAATCCATCCAAATGCACTTTTGGAGTGCCGGGAGGCAAGTTACTCGATTTTCTTGTTTCTGAACGAGTTATAGATGCCAATCCCGAGAAAATCTGTGCTGAATGAAATGACCTGTGCGCGTGCATGATGTCTAGAAACTCACAGGCTGTCTTGCAGCTCTCAGTCGGTTCATTTCTCGCCTCGGAGAAAAGGCGTTGCCTTTGTACCGACTGATGAAGAAATCCGATACATTCAAGTGGACTCCTGAAGCAGAAGCAGCGTTTGTTGAACTCAAAGCTCTGCTTTCCACCCAGTCGGTGCTTGCTGCTCCAAACAGCAAAGACCCTTTGCTTTTGTACATAGCAGCCACTGGCCAAGTCGTCAGTACGGTCCTCACAGTGGAACGGGAAAAAGAAGGCAAGGCCTACAAGGTTCAGCGTCCAGTGTATTACATTTCTGAAGTCCTGACTCCGTCTAAGGAGAGATACCCTCATTATCAGAAGCTTGTCTACGGCATTTACTTGACAGCGAAGAAAGTTGCACATTATTTCCAAGAACACTCAATTTCTGTCATCAGTGATGCCCTGCTATCTGAAATCATGAACAATCGGGACGCGACTGGCCGAGTGGCTAAATGGGCCATCGAGCTCCTCCCTTTTGATATCAAGTTCGAAGCGAAGAAAGCAATCAAGTCCCAAGCACTCGTGGATTTCATGGCCGAGTGGATAGAACAGCAGCAGCCAATACAGATTCACTCGAAACATTGGACTATGTTCTTCGATGGCTCCAAGATGCTGAATGGTTCCGGTGTCGGAGTGGTCCTGGTATCCCCGAAAGGCGGTCGGCTCAGTTATGTCCTCTAGATTCACTTCGATTCTTCCAATAATGAGTCAGAATATGAAGCACTCCTCTATGGGTTCCGTATGGCCATTTCAGTCGGCGTCCATCGCCTGATGGTCTACGGCGACTCAGATTTGGTGGTCAATCAAGTGATGAAGGAGTGGGACGTCAGAAACCATGCTATGACTGCATACTACAACGCAGTGAGGAAGTTAGAAAAGAAATTCGAGGGTTTGGGGCTTCATCACATTCCCCGAATCAAAAATCAAGCAACTGACGATCTTGCAAAAATTGGTTCCACTCAGAAGCCTATTCCCAGCAACGTGTTCCTTGAGCACCTCCATTCCCCATCAATGCAGGAAGATCCTTTCACTTAAGAGCCTCCTCAGGCTATAAGTCCCTCTGACCCGACTGAAATCGAGATCCCTGCAGTCATCGACTTGGTTATGGAGATTCTAGTAATTACCCCCAACTGGACAGTGCCATACATTGCGTACTTACTCAGGCAAGAGCTCCTAGAGGATGAAGTCGAAGCACGTCAGATTGTTCACATGTCCAAAGCTTTTACCGTGATCAACGGACAGCTGTACAGAGAAAGTGTCACTGGCATGGCTCAGCGATGTATTTCCCCAGATGAAGGTCGATTGATCTTGGAATAAATTCACTTGGGGACCTGCGGCCATCATGCGTCCTCTTGGAAGATCGTGGCCAAAGCATACCGAGCTGGTTTTTTCTGGCCTCGGGCCAATGAAGCTGCCAAAGAGATCGTTCAATGTTGCGAAGGATGTCAGTTCTATGCGAACATGTCCCATAAACCCGCATCTGCCTTGAAGACCATTCCACTCATCTGGCCGTTTGCCATGTGGGGATTGGACATGGTTGGTCCTCTCAGGACTGGCAGGAGCGGTTTCACTCATCTGCTCATAGCAGTCAACAAGTTCACCAAGTGGATTGAGGCTAAGCCTATTAAAAAGCTAGATTCACGCACAACCATCAGGTTCATGAAGGAGTTGATATTCCGATACAGAGTCCCACATAGCATTATCTCAGACAACGGCTCAAACTTCGATTCGGAAGAATTCAGAGGGTTCTACGCTTCTCAGGGCACTTGGGTGGATTATGCGTCCGTTGCGCACCCGCAGTCGAATGGTCAAGCCGAGAGGGCGAATGGCCTTATCCTTCAGGGGTTGAAGCCTCGACTCATGCGAGACCTCGAGCATGTGGCCAGAGCCTGGGTGACTGAGTTACCTTATGTCCTATGGGGTCTAAGGATGACTCCTGACCGGTCCACTAGCCGCACTCCTTTCTTCCTGGTGTATGGAGCTGAAGCCGTATTGCCGAGTGATCTTCTCCACAACTCCCCCAGAGTGGAACTCTATTAAGAAGCCAAAGCAGAACAGGCGCGGCAAGACGCTGTAGATCTGTTGGAGGAAGAATGAGAGATGGCCTTGATATGGTCGACTATTTACCAGAAGGACTTACGGCGCTTCCACGCTAGGAACGTCAAAGGTCGAGCGTTCCAAGAAGGGGACCTCGTCCTCCGAGTGGATCAGCAGCGTCCCCACAAGCTCGCCCCCGCGTGGGAAGGTCCCTTCATCGTCACCAAGGTGCTACACAACGGGGCCTACAACCTCTACAACCTCGCGAAGAAGATCGATGAACTGCATGCCTGGAATGCAGATCTTCTTCGTCGATTTTATACCTGATGATCGAATTGTCAAGATGTAATAAGAGTACTTTTAGATTGTTTCTCAAAGACATGACTCCTGCAGTCTTACGATGATTTCACTCGCGCAAGTGCATCCCTCTCACTCGGGGGCTTAGCCGTGAGCCAGTCCTCGCCTAAGCTAAAAACTTCTCCAAGTGAAGAGCAACCCTCTCGCTCGGGGGCTTAGCCGTGAGCCAGTCCTCGCCTAAGTTAAAAACTTCTCCAAGTGAGAGCATCCCTCCCACTCGGGGGATTAGCTGTGAGCCAGTCCTCGCCTAAGTTAAAAACTTCTCTGAGTGAGAGCATCCCTCCCACTCGGGGGCTTAGTCGTGAGCCAGTCCTCGCCTAAGTTAAAAACTTCTCCGAGTGAGAGCATCCCTCCCACTCGGGGGCTTAGCCGCGAGCCAGTCCTCGCCTAAGTTAAAAACTTCTCTGAGTGAGAACATCCCTCCCACTCGAGGGCTTAGCCGCGAGCCAGTCCTTGCCTAAGTTAAAAAACTTCTCTGAGTGAGAGCATCCCTCCCACTCGGGGGCTTAGCCATGGGCCAGTCCTCGCCTAAGTTAAAAACTTCTCCGAGTGAGAGCATCCCTCCCACTCGGGGGCTTAGCCACGTGCCAGACCTCGCCTAAGTTAAAAAACTTCTCCGAGTGGGAGCATCCCTCCCACTCGGGGGCTTAGCCACGATCCAGTCCTCGCCTAAGTTAAAAACTTCTCTGAGTGAGAGCATCCCTCCCACTCGAGAGCTTTGCCGCGAGCCAGTCCTTGCCTAAGTTAAAAACTTCTCGGAGTGAGAGCATCCCTACCACTCGGGGGCTTAGCCGCATGCCAGCCCTCGCCTAAGTTAAAAACTTCTCCGAGTGAGAGCATCCCTCCCACTCAGGGGCTTAGCCGCGAGCCAGTCCTCGCCTAAGTTAAAACTTCTCCGAGTGAGAGGGTTGCTCTCACTCGGGGGCTTTGCCGCGAGGCAGTCCTCGCCTAAGTTAAAAACTTCTCCGAGTGAGAGCATCCCTCCCACTCAGGGGCTTAGACGCGAGCCAGCCCTCGCCTAAGTTGAAAACTTCTTCGAGTGAGAGCATCCCTCTCACTTGGGGGGCTTAGCCGCGAGCCAGTCCTCGCCTAAGTTAAAAACTTCTCCGAGTGAGAGCATCCCTCCCACTCGGGGGCTTAGCCGCAAGACAGTCCTTGCTTAAGTTAAAAACTTCTCCGAGTGAGAGCATCCCTCCCACTCGGGGGCTTAGCCGCGAGCCAGTCCTGGCCTAAGTTAAAAACTTCTCCGAGTGAGAGCATCCCTCCCACTCGGGGGCTTAGCCGCGAGCCAGTCCTGGCCTAAGTTAAAAACTTCTCTGAGTGAGAGCATCCCTCTCACTCGGGGGCTTAGACGCAAGCCAGCCCTCGCCTAAGTTTAAGAAACCTGTTCACTCAGAATATGCAATAAACTGGAAAGCAAAGTTCAGATAAATTCATAACCTCAAGTTCACAAACGCAGCTGAAAGTACTCGGGCAGAAGGCCCGAACGGGTTTAACGGTTACAAGATCATTCGGCATTCCGAGGCAAATAAGTTCGAATCATAGAGTTTTTCTTCATGCGCTGGGGGGACTCGCTGGCTCGACGAAGGTGTCCAGGTCTATGTCATCATCTATCCGAGTGGCTGCCTCGATGAAAGTCTCCATGAAGTCTTCAAACTGGAGCTTCTTCATATTGGCCACCCGAAGAGCCTTCAGCTTGTCTTCCTTGGCATCCTTACAATGGACACGAACAAGTTAGAGCACCACATCGGCTCCGCAGCGAGCAACAAATTTCTTCCATGCTTGCACTCGACCAGGGATTTCATTGAGCTGAGTCATCAGTGACTCGAGATCATTCTGAAGCGTATCCTCCGGCCACAATTCTTTGTCTATTTTCGCCAGTGCAACCTTCAGCCGAGCGATGTACCCCAAGACACTTTTGAGGCGAGCTTCAAGTCGCAGCACGTTCATAGCAGCAGCATCTTTGACGAGTGACTTGGTGGGGTCCAGACCTGTCTCAATTTGTTTAGTCTCCTGCTCAAAATTCTGACAGAATTCTGCACAAAGAGGAAGGAACGAGTTAGACATGGCATTGTTTTCAAAAGGGACATTTACATTTATGCCCCTAACTGGAACCCACTACTCAGTTTTGCCCCTAGTTTTCGGGTATGCTCAGTTTTGCCCCTCTGCCGTCAAGTCACCTTATAGAAATGCCCTTCCGTGCCTTTACCGTCCGGTCAAAGGGCTTTGACCGTCTGGTGAACAGTATCAAAAAAATCTAAAATTTTGTGGGATCAAAGATACTCAGGTGCGCAAGTTGCGTGCAAACTTTTGTTCAGTTTGGACATTCCAGGAGCTCGTGGCAAAGGAAAAACAGTAAATATGTACGCTTGTGAACAGTAAATTCAAAAAAAATAGCAAGAAAATTCAAAAAAACATGAAATTTTTTGGCATCAAAGAGGCTTGGGTTTGCAAGGTGCTTGCAAGTTTTTGTGATCAAATGACATGCGAGGAGCTCTAGCAAAAAAAAAACAAAATAGTGCATTTTTTCAAAGTTTTTTTCTGAGCCAAATTTTGTTTTTTCTCCACGAGCTCCTACAATGTTTAAACACAACAAAAAATCGCACACACCTTGCGCACCCGAGCATCTTGGATGCCAAAAAAATTCATATTTTTTTGAGTTTTCTTGCTATTTTTTTTGAATTTATTGTTCACAGGCGTACAGATTTACAATTTTCCTTTGCCACGAGCTCCTGGAATGTCCAAACAGCACGAAAATTTGCACGCACCTTGCGCACCTGAGTATCTTTGATCCCACAAAATTTCAGATTTTTTTATACTGTTCACCAAACGGTCAAAGCCCTTTGACCGGACGGTAAAGGCACGGAAGGGCATTTCTATAAGGTGACTTGACGGCAGAGGGGCAAAACTGAGCATACCCGAAAACTAGGGGCAAAACTAAGTAGTGGGTTCGAGTTAGGGGCAGAACTGGAATTGCCCCTTTTCAAAACTGTCAGGAATTCACTCGGGCGAAGAAGAATACCTTCAAGCATGATGTACATTTTCTTCGCAAGACTCCCTGAATACTCTTCCAGCTCATCCCTCTTTCGGGTGAGGTGGTCTACTTTGTCAGTCAGGGCAGTCTTCGTCAACTCAAAGGCACTCACCTGATCTTCTATCTTCTTTGCCCACTCGGTTTTTTCTTTCTTAAGTTTAGTAGCTTCCTTCTTCGCTTCCTCGACGACGGTCTTCAAAGTTGCATTCTCCTCTTCAAGCTTGCCGACTGAGGCTAGCTTTGCCTCAGCTGCTTCAGTCTTCTCCCGAGCTACCTTCTGCGCCCCCGCGAGTTCATTATCCTTCTTTTCTAGAGCCTGCTTCATAGTGTCTAAAGAAATAACATTCTTGAGTCGTGCTTGGAGTTGACGGTTCTCATTACGCACATCTGTTCGAGTGAAACCATTCGGTTCAAAGGACAGAAGGAAAGAAAGACAAAATGCACAGTCAACAAGAGTTAACTCCCATGGTCTTCACCTCCGCCTGAGCATGTTCCAAGTTCCTTTTCGTCAGGTCCAGGTCCAGTTGAAGTTGGGCCTTCTCCTTCTCTAGAGTAACATACTGGGTTCCGAGCTCACAAGTTTTCTGATATCAGCAAAAGAACAATTCAGTCGACAATGGCCAAGATTTTCAAGTATTCCTCCACTTCTGAGTGAAAAGGAGCAAATTCAGTTGCTACAAGCAAACAGTTCTAAGACTCCCACCGAGTCAAACATTCAACGGCAGTCTCGGGGACTACACCCAATGGGTGCACTCAGCATGGCCCCACTGGATTCATTTTTACTCGGTTTCAGCCTGACTGGCCCGAGTGAAAGAGAAAAAAAGAAGAGAAGGAGATTTCTCAGACCCCCACCGAGTCACACACTCGATGGCGGTCTCAGGTACTACACCCAGTGGGTGCACTCAGCGTGCCCCCACTGGACTCATTCCACTCGGCACAGCCTGACCGGCCCGAGTGGAGAGCTACAAAAACAAAAAGAGAAGGAGATTTCTCAGACCCCCACCGAGTCACACACTCGATGGCGGTCTCGGGGACTACACCCAGTGGGTGCACTTAGCGTTCCCCCACTGGATTGATTCCCACTCGACACGGCCTGACCAGACCGAGTGGAGAGTTACAGAATAAACAATTACGATCATCACTTGAGATTGGCCAACAGGTCCCGAAGCTGGAAGAGTTGATACCAAAGGTGGAGCAGTCAACAGCAGAGCAATAGAGATAACGCCAGCTTGAGACAAACCACCAGGCTCCTGAGGCGTCGCAGCGGGCAGCACTCGGGGTGTTCTACTCGACGGCCCCTCCGAGTGAAACTACGGGGAGTGCCCGAGGTCGTACCTTCGCCACCCACACCTTTCGGAAGCTCGTCTTCGTCGTCGTCAGGAAGTTGTATGATATCTATTGGTTCTGAAGTCATTCAACAACAGCCCGTTCAATCGACAAATCAACCAATGAAACAGAACAGAGTGCAAACGTGTCACACCTCGCCGAGAGGTGGCTGCGTCCGCAGTATCCGCCTCCGCATGCTCC
Organism: Thinopyrum elongatum; assembly: GCA_011799875.1. NCBI lineage: Eukaryota > Viridiplantae > Streptophyta > Magnoliopsida > Poales > Poaceae > Thinopyrum > Thinopyrum elongatum. Next base: position 258,462,221 of record CM022297.1, read on the forward strand.
TCATCAACCTACATGGGCGACATTATCGAAGTAGCAGCTCTGGCACACAATGTTCACTTGGTCAGCAAAGGCACGAAGTTTCGTAACAGTAAGAAAGAAAGAGAAAAAGTAGAAGCACTCACGTCGAAGCGATAGGCACCAAGACCTTGATTCGAGGGAGAGCCTTCCGAGGCTTCACCGGCGCTACCTTGGGCTGTTTCATTGATTTCTCAGTCTGGTCTGGCGTTGCAGTCCGAGTGCATCTTGGATTCCTGACACTCGACGCCACGGCCTTGTCCTGGCTGGCCGCTGGGTCTTGGGTCTGTTTGGATCGACGTTCGGTGCATGGAGGGGACTCGACTTCCTCACTCTCATCCGAGTCATCACTGTTATCCTCGGTGTCGTCGGCATAGTCGATATCAGCACTGCAACCTTCGCTCTCCATTCCTTCAATGAGCTGTTCTCCATTCGGCATAGGCGAATACATCTTCATGAACGCCTGCAGAGCACAAGTATCAAAGTCAGTCGGTCCTCAATACAGTTGCATATTGAAAAGAGAAGGTGATACACTCGACAAGTTATGTCTCACTGATACGTCCATTTTGCATCTTGTTTTCCTACTGTTATTTATGATGTTTTTATGCATAGTAATGCTTTTTGGAGTAATTCTAATGCCTTTTCTCTCATAATATGCAAGGTACACACAAAGAGGGAGAATTCCGGCAGCTGGAAATCTGGACCTAGAAAAGCTACGTCAGGCCACCTATTCTGCACAACTCCAAACAAGCTGAAACTTTACGGAGATTTTTTATGGAATATTTGAAGAATATTGGAGCAAATAAGTACCAGAGGGGGCCCACCAGGTGGGCACAACCCACCTGGGCGCGCCCTGGTGGGTTGTGCTCTCCCAGGCCCACCTCTGGTGCCCATCTTCTGGTATATAAGTCATTTTGACCTAGAAAAAATAAGGAGAGGACTTTCGGGATGAAGCGCCGCCGTCTCGAGGTGGAACTTGGGCAGGAGCACTTTTGCCCTCCGGTGGAGTGATTCCGCCGGGGGAACTTCCCTCCCGGAGGGGGAAATCATCATCATCATCATCACCAACAACTCTCCCATCTTGGGGACGGCAATCTCCATCAACATCTTCAACAACACCATCTCATCTCAAACCCTAGTTCATCTCGTGTGTTCAATCTTGTTACCGAAACTATAGAATGGTGCTTGTGGGTGACTAGTAGAGTTGATTACATCTTGTAGTTGATTACTATATGGTTTATTTTGTGGAAGATTATATGTTCAGATCCAATATGCTATTTAATACCCCTCTGATCTTGAGGATGATTATCATTTGTGAGTAGTTACTTTTGTTCTTGAGGTCACGGGAGAAATCATGTTGCAAGTAATCATGTGAATTTGATATGTGTTCGATATTCTGATAGTATGTATGTTGTGATTCCCTTAGTGGTGTCATGTGAACGTTGACTACATGACACTTCACCATATTTGGGCCTAATGGAATGCACTGTGGAGCAATAAGTAGATGATGGGTTGTGAGAGTGACAGAAGCTTAAACCCCAGTTTATGCGCTATTCCGTAAGGGGCCGATTGGATCCAAAAGTTTAATGCTATGGTTAGAATTTATTCTTAATACTTTTCTCGTAGTTGCGGATGCTTGCGAGAGGGTTAATCATAAGTAGGAGGCTTGTTCAAGTAAGAACAGCACCTAAGCACCTGTCCACCCACATATCAAATTATCAAAGTAGCAAACACAATCGCATCAACATGGTGAAAGTGACTAGATGAAATTCCCGTGTACCCTCAAGAACGCTTTGCTTATTATAAGAGACCATTTTGGCCTGTCCTTTGCCTCAAAAGGATTGGGCTACCTTGCTGCACTTTTGTTACTACTATCATTACTTGCTCATTACAAATTAGCTTGCTATCAAACTACTCTGTTACTTACAATTTCAGCACTTGCAGACATTACCTTGCTGAAAACCACTTGTCATTTCCTTCTGCTCCTCGTTGGGTTCGACACTCTTACTTATTGAAAAGAGCTACAATTGATCCCCTATACTTGTGGGTCATCAAGGCTATTTTCTGGCGCCATTGCCGTGGAGTGAAGCGCCTTTGGTAAGTGGAATTTGGTAAGGAAACATTTATATAGTGTGCTGAAATTTATTGTCACTTGTTACTATGGAAAACAATCCTTTGAGGGGTTTGTTCGGGGTATCTTTACCTCGACCGGAACCACAATTAGGTACCCCTCAACCTACTGCACCTACTGAAAATATTGAATATGAAATTCCTTCGGGTATGATAGAACAACTGCTAGCTAATCCTAATGCAGGAGATGGAACCGAACATCCCGATATGCACTTGATATATGTGGAACAAATTTGTGGATTGTTTAAGCTTGCAGGTTTACCCGGAGATGAAGTTATGAAAAAGGTTTTCCCTTTATCTTCGAAGGGAAAAGCATTGGCATGGTATAGGCTATGCGATGATATTGGATCTTGGAATTGGAATCGATTGAAATTGGAGTTCCACCAAAAATTTTATCCTATGCATCTAGTTCATCGTGATCGGAATTATATATATATAATTTTTGGCCTCGTGAAGGAGAAAGTATCGCTCTAGCTTGGGGGAGGCTTAAGTCAATGTTATATTCATGCCCCAACCATGAGCTCTCAAGAGAAATTATTATCCAGAACTTTTATGCTCGGCTTTCTCGTGATGATCAATCCATGCTTGATACTTCTTGTACTGGTTCTTTTATGAAGAAGAATATTGAATTTCGGTGGGATCTTTTGGAAAGAATTAAACGCAACTCTGAAGATTGGGAACTTGACGAAGGTAAAGAGTCAGGTATTAAGCTTAAGTATGATTGTGTTAAATCTTTTATGAATACCGATGCTTTTCAAAAGTTTAGCACTAAATATGGACTTGACTCTGAGATAGTAGCCTCCTTTTGTGAATCATTTGCTACTCATGTTGATCTCCCTAAGGAGAAGTGGTTCAAATATCACCCACCTATTAAAGAAGAAGTTAAAGAACCGGTACCAATTAAAGAGGAAACCATAATTTATAATGTTGATCCAGTTGTTCCTACTGCTTATATTGAGAAACCACGTTTCCCTGTTAAGATAAAGGAACTTGCTAAAGTTTCAACTGTGGTTAACAAAAGTTATATTAGAAAACCTAAACCTGATGAACAAATTAAAGTAGAACCTAGTGTTGCTATGATTAAGGATGTCCTGGAAGAAAACGTAGATGGGCATGTTATTTACTTCTGTGAAGAAGCTGCTAGAATTGCCAAACCTGATAAAAAGGATAATCATAGACCTGTTGTTGGCATGCCTGTTGTCTCAGTTAAAATAGGAGATCACTGTTATCATGGTCTATGTGACATAGGTGCTAGTGTGAGTGCTATTCCTTATTCCTTATATCAAGAAATTATGAATGACATAGCACCCGCAGAAATAGAAGACATAGATGTTACTATTAAACTTGCTAATAGAGACACTATATCACCAATTGGGATTGTTAGAGATGTTGAAGTCTTGTGTGGGAAAATAAAATACCCTACTAATTTCCTTGTTCTTGGTTCCCCACAAGATGACTTTTGTCCCATTATCTTTGGTAGACCTTTCTTGAACACAGTTAATGCTAAAATAGATTGTGAAAAACAAACTATCGGTGTTAGCTTTCGTGATGAGTCTCATGATTTTAATTTTTCCAAGTTTAATAGAAAGCTTCATGAAAAAGAATTGCCTAGTAAGGATGAAATAATTGGTCTTGCTTCTATTGCTGTGCCTCCTACTGATCCTTTAGAACAATATTTGCTAGACCATGAAAATTATTTGCATATGCAAGAGAGAAATGAAATAGATAAGATTTTCTTTGAACAACGTCCTCTGCTTAAACACAATTTGCCTATTGAAACTCTAGGAGGTCCTCCTCCACCTAAAGGTGATCCTGTGTTTGAATTAAAACAATTACCAGACACTTTGAAATATGCTTATCTTGATGAAAAGAAGATATATCCTGTTATTATTAGTGCTAACCTTTCAGAACATGAAGAAGAAAGATTATTGAAAGTTCTAAGGAAGCACCGAGCTGCTATTGGGTATACTCTTGATGATTTAAAGGGCATTAGTCCCACTCTATGTCAGCACAAGATTAATATGGAACCTGATGCTAAACCCGTTGTTGATCACCAACGTTGGTTAAATCCGAAAATGAAGGAACTGTAAGAACATAAATCTTAAAACTTCTGGAAGCAGGTATAATCTATCCTATAGCTGATAGTAGATGGGTAAGTCATGTTCATTGTGTTCCTAAGAAAGGAGGTATTACTGTTGTTCCTAATGATAAGAATGAACTTATTCCACAAAGAATTGTTACAGGCTATAGAATGGTAATTGATTTTAGAAAATTAAATAAAGCAACTAGAAAGCATCATTACCCTCTGCCTTTTATTGATGAAATGCTAGAAAGATTATCTAAGCACACACACTTTTGCTTCCTTGATGGATATTCTGGTTTTCCACAAATACCTGTCTCTCAACCTGATCAAGAAAAGACCACTTTCACTTGTCCCTTTGGAACTTATGCTTATAGACGTATGCCTTTTGGTTTATGCAATGCACTTGCTACCTTTCAAAGATGTATGACTGCTATATTCTCTGACTTTTGTGAAAAGATTGTTGAGGTTTTCATGGATGACTTCTCTGTTTATGGGAAGTCTTTTGATGATTGTTTAAGCAATCTTGATCGAGTTTTGCAGAGATGTGAGCAAACAAATCTTGTCTTGAATTGAGAGAAGTGCCACTTTATGGTTAATGAAGGTATTGTTTTGGGCCATAAAATTTCTGAAAGAGGTATTGAAGTGGACAAAGCTAAGGTTGATTCAATTGAGAAAATGCCATGTCCTAAAGATATCAAAGGTATTCGTAGTTTCCTAGGTCATGCTGGTTTCTATAGGAGATTTATCAAAGACTTTTCTAAAATTTGTAGGCCTCTTACAAATCTTTTGCAAAAGGATACTCCTTTTGCTTTTGATGATGATTGTTTAGAAGCCTTCAAAACACTCAAGAAAGCCTTAATTTCTGCACCTATTGTTCAACCACCTGATTGGAACTTGCCTTTTGAAATTATGTGTGATGCTAGTGATTATGCTGTTGGTGCTGTTCTAGGACAAAGAGTTGATAAGAAACTGAATGTTATACATTATGCTAGTAAAACTCTAGACAGTGCACAACGGAATTATGCTACTACTGAAAAGGAATTTCTAGCAGTGGTGTTTGCTTGTGATAAGTTTAGATCTTATATTGTTGATTCAAAAGTAATTGTTCACACCGATCATGCTGCTATTAAATATCTTATGGAAAAGAAAGATGCTAAACCTAGACTTATTCGATGGGTTCTCTTGCTACAAGAATTTGATTTACATATCACTGATAGGAAAGGAGCTGAGAACCGTAGCTGATAACTTGTCTAGGCTTGAAAATGTGCTTGATGACCCACTACCTATTGATGATAGTTTTCCTGATGAGCAGTTAGCTGCAATAAATGTTTCTAATAACACTCCTTGGTATGCTGACTATGCTAATTACATTGTTGCTAAATATTTACCACCTAGCTTTACATACCAACAAAAGAAATAAATTCTTCTATGACTTAAGACATTACTTTTGGGATGACCCACATCTTTATAAAGAAGGAGTAGATGGTATTATTAGACGTTGTGTACCTGAGCATAAACAGGGACAAATCCTACGGAAATGTCACTCCGAAGCTTATGGAGGGCATCATGCTGGAGACAGAACTGCTCACAAGGTATTGCAATCTGGATTTTATTGGCCTACTCTCTTCAAGGATGCCCATAAGTTTGTCTTATCTTGTGATGAATGTCAAAGAATAGGTAATATCAGTAAGCATCAAGAAATGCCTATGAATTATTCACTTGCTGTTGAACCATTTGATGTTTGGGGATTTGATTACATGGGGCATTTTCCTTCCTCTAATGGGTATACACATATTTTGGTTGCTGTTGATTATGTTACTAAATGGGTAGAAGCTATTCCAACCAGTAGTGCTGATCACAACACCTCTATTAAAATGCTTAAGGAAGTTATTTTCCCAAGGTTTGGAGTCCCTAGATATTTAATGACTGATGGTGGTTCACACTTTATTCATGGTGCTTTCCATAAAATGCTTGCCAAGTATGATGTTAACCATAGAATTGCATCACCTTATCATCCTCAGTCTAGTGGTCAAGTTGAACTTAGCAATAGAGAAATCAAATTAATTTTGCAAAAGACTGTCAATAGGTCCCGGAAGAATTGGTCTAAGAAATTAGATGATGCACTTTGGGCTTATAGAACAGCATATAAAAATCCTATGGGTATGTCTCCTTATAAAATGGTCTATGGAAAAGCTTGTCATTTGCCTCTTGAGTTAGAACATAAAGCATATTGGGCAGTCAAAGAACTCAACTATGATTTCAAACTTGCCGGTGAAAAGAGGTTATTTGATATTAGCTCACTAGATGAATGGAGAACCCAAGCTTATGAAAATGCCAAATTATTTAAAGAAAAAGTTAAAAGATGGCATGATAAAAGAATCCAAAAGCGTGAGTTCAAAGTTGGAGAATATGTTCTTTTGTACAACTCTCATTTCAGATTCTTTGCAGGAAAACTCCTCTCCAAATGGGAAGGACCCTATGTTATCGAGGAGGTTTATCGGTCTGGAGCTATCAAAATAAATAATGCCGAAGGTACTAACCCGAAGGTTGTTAATGGGCAACGAATAAAACATTATATCTCATGTATGCCCATTAATGTTGAAAGTAATATTATCCAAACTTTGACACCGGAAGAACACATAAGAGAGTCCTTATGGAACACTCCAGAATCATGAAAATAAGGAGGTACGTGATACGGTAAGTAAACGGACTCCGAAAAATCTGCAAAAATAATTTTTGTCAGTTTTGGAATATTTAGAAAATTAGGAAAATAAGAAACTTCCAGGAAGCGTACCCTGGTGGGCACAAGACACCAGGAGCCAGGCGCGCACAGGTGGGTTGTGCCCACCTGGGACACCTTTCGGACTCTGTTTTTCTTCCGTTTGCTTGTTTCCCAAGATAAAAAATCTTTATATATCCCCGAACCTATTGACCACCGTATCACGGGAAATCTTCTATTCTCTTTTCTTGCTATTTTCAGTCAGATCTATCAAGCCAGGCATCATGTCTTCCTCTTCCTCCAACAACATGGAAGTAGATGCTTGGTTGATGAAGATTGAGTTGAAGAGGGGGGATCCCACGGAAGCCGTCAAGGGAGACAGGGGCAAGGAGGCTACCGTAGATCCACCCTTGGTGGCTGAGCAAGCACTTTCGACCGAGGAGGAAGAAGAAGATATCCTTAAGCCTTACTATGCTCATCTTACCCCTACTGAGATTGCAGCCTTCCGGATCATTGAAATGGTCTGTGTGCAGAATAAATACCTCACTCGTGAAAATATTCTGCATCAAGAGCACATCATTTTCCTTCGGAGCATCATACGTAGATTGGAGAATCTCTTGATCGTGAAGGACATGATCTCTTCATCACCACCTCCTTCTTCTTCATCACCAAAGGAAAATTGAGTTTCGGCTATGGGCACTCCCCTTGGCTTCCGCCAAGCTTGGGGGAGGTGCCCCGGTATCGTATCATCCCCACTATCTTTTTGCCTTTACTTATTTTAGTTCGATCTTTTGCTTTAGATGAATAAAAGTTTAGTTCGATCCTTTCTTTTTGAGAGCTTGCTTAGTTGTCTATCCTTGTAATCGTGTGCAAGATATATAATAAAGTTTAGTTTGACTTTTTGCTTTCTTACTTTCATGTTGCAATAAAAAAGGGGGAAAGGAAATAAAAGAAAAATATCATATTCTAATCTTATGGTAGGTGATGGCACCACATAAGGAAAAGTATGAGTAGAAAATTTTATTAGAGATTGACAAACATAGCATTGGTCAATGATGCGACTCATGAAAGAATTAATAAGGGAAGAGAAGATTCACATATAAATATACTATCCTAGAAATCTTTTGTGATTGTGAGCCACCATCAAATTATTATATGCCAAAATTGTTGACGTTGGACAAGAAAGACAATGTAATGATTTATGCTTGTCCATATTCACATAGAAGTTATATTGTCATAGATCCTTCAACATGTGGTGCTTGCCCCTATCTTTGCTAGTCAAAAATTCCGCACTAAGTAGAGATACTACTTGTGCATCCAAAAACCCTTAAACCTAAATCTTATTTTCAAGTGTCCACCATACCTACCTAGGGATTGAGCAAGATCCCTCAAGTAAGTTGTCATCGGTGCAATATGGTAATAAAAAATGCTTCTAAAAGTGTGAGATCATTTAGTGTAAAGGAAAATTGAGCGTTGTACGAACTTGTGATGGTGAAGAATAAAAGCGACAGACTGCATAATAAAGGTTGCCATCACAAGGGGCAATACAACGTGACATTCTTTTGCACTAAGGGGTTGAGCATACAAACAAATAAGCGCATGGCAACCTCTGCTTCCCTCTTCGAAGGGCCTATCTTTTACTTTTATGCAAAGAGTCAAAGTTCTTCTCTCTTTTCCTTTTATTTTTATCCTTTGGCAAGCATCATGTGGTGAGGAAAGATCTAGGCACATATGTCTAGTTGAATATGGGTGGCATAAGTTATTATTGTCGACATCGCCCTTGAGGTGAATACGTTGGGAGGCGAAACTATAAGCCCCTATCTTTCTAAGTGTCTGGCTGAAACATTTTGCTCATGTGTGTGCGATGAGTGTTAGCAATCATAGAAGACTATATGATGGTTGAGTATGTGGACTTGCCTAAAGGCTCCGATACGTGACCCTTCCTGAAAAGATGATGAATTGTAGTTGCAAAGTTGACTGAGAACATAGTTTATTGGTTTCTAATAGAGTTTATGCTTTATACTTCAATTGTGTGATGAAATGCCACTTATTCATGAGAAGTTTATGATAAAAGTTCTATGATAAAAGTCTTATGTTTAATTTGTTGCTGTTATAATAATATACATGATGCTTCTATGTCCGTATTTTGTTTTTATCGACACCTCTCTCTCGAAGCATGTGGACATGTTTTTCGATTTCGGTTTTCGCTTGAGGACAAGCGAGGTCTAAGCTTGGGGGAGTTGATACGTCCATTTTGCATCATGTTTTCCTACTGTTATTTATGATGTTTTTATGCATAATAATGCTTTTTGGAGTAATTCTAATGCCTTTTCTCTCATAATATGCAAGGTACACACAAAGAGGGAGAATTCCGGCATCAGGAAATCTGGACCTGGAAAAGCTACGTCAGGCCACCTATTCTACACAACTCCAAACAAGCTGAAACTTTACGTAGATTTTTTATGGAATATTTGAAGAATATTGGAGCAAATAAGTACCAGAGGGGGCCCACCAGGTGGGCACAACCCACCTGGGCGCGCCCTGGTGGGTTGTGCTCACCCAGGCCCACCTCCGGTGCCCATCTTCTGGTATATAAGTCATTTTGACCTAGAAAAAATAAGGAGAGGACTTTCGGGATGAAGCGCCGCCGTCTCGAGGCGGAACTTGGGCAGGAGCACTTTTGCCCTCCGGTGGAGCGATTCCGCCGGGGGAACTTCCCTCCCGGAGGGGGAAATCATCGTCATCATCATCACCAACAACTCTCCCATCTTGGGGAGGGCAATCTCCATCAACACCTTCAACAGCACCATCCCATCTCAAACCCTAGTTCATCTCTTGTGTTCAATCTTGTTACCGGAACTATAGATTGGTGCTTGTGGGTGACTAGTAGTGTTGATTACATCTTGTAGTTGATTACTATATGGTTTATTTGGTGGAAGATTATATGTTCAGATCCAATATGCTATTTAATACCCCACTGATCTTGAGCATGATTATCATTTGTGAGTAGTTACTTTTGTTCTTGAGGTCACAAGAGAAATCATGTTGCAAGTAATCATGTGAACTTGATATGTGTTCGATATTCTGATAGTATGTATGTTGTGATTCCCTTAGTGGTGTCATGTGAACGTCGACTACATGACACTTCACCATATTTGGGCCTAAGGGAATGCATTGTGGAGTAGTAAGTAGATGATGGGTTGCGAGAGTGACAGAAGCTTAAACCCCAGTTTATGCGCTATTCCGTAAGGGGCCGATTGGATCCAAAAGTTTAATGCTATGGTTAGAATTTATTCTTAATACTTTTCTCGTAGTTGCGGATGCTTGCGAGAGGGTTAATCATAAGTAGGAGGCTTGTTCAAGTAAGAACAACACCTAAGCACCGGTCCACCCACATATCAAATTATCAAAGTAGCGAACACAAATCGAATCAACATGGTGAAAGTGACTAGATGAAATTCCTGTGTACCCTCAAGAACGCTTTGCTTATTATAAGAGACCATTTTGGCCTGTCCTTTGCCTCAAAAGGATTGGTCTACCTTGCTGCACTTTTGTTACTAGTATCGTTACTTGCTCATTACAAATTATCTTGCTATCAAACTACTCTGTTACTTACAATTTCAGCACTTGCAGACATTACCTTGCTGAAAACCACCTGTCATTTCCGTCTGCTCCTCGTTGGGTTCGACACTCTTACTTATCGAAAAGAGCTACAACTGATCCCCTATACTTGTTGGTCATCACTCACCTCTCCTGGAAGATGCTCGGCGTCGAAAGGCAGAATTTGTTTGGATCCACGCGGGTTGTCACGGGCTCCGGTGATGCTCCTGAGCCACTGTGCAACGGTCTCCTCCTTGACTTCCTCTGGATGGGTTCGAGCGGTGTCGTCTACACATGAATACAGCCAGATAGGGTGGTCGCGTGGTTGCAGAGGCTGGATGCGTCGACTGAGGAACACCTCCAATAGATCCAAGCCTGTCACTCCACCCAGGATCAATTCAACTACAGCTTCCACCAAGATCCCCACCTCAGCTTTCTCCTCGTTATCCACGGTCAGCGAGCGAGCACCGCTGAGTCTCACCAACGAGAAAGGGGGAAGGCCAATCGGTGCACCAGGGGTCAGAACGTCATTGCAATAAAACCAGGTTGACTGCCAACCCCTAACGGACTCGGGAAAGGTCATGGACGGGAAAGCACTTCTACCTCTCATCTGGACACCCAAACCCCCACACATCTAAATCACGTGGGTTTTCTCATCACTCGGATTAGCTTTCTTGACCGACTGGGATCGACAAGTGAAAATATGTTTGAACAACCCCCAATGAGGACAGCCCAAGAAGTTTTCGCACATCGAAACGAAGGCAGCAAGGTACGATATGGTATTCGGAGGAAATTAGTGGATTTACGCACCGAAGAAATTCAGAAAACCACGGAAAAAACGGATGAGGGGGCAAGGAAAAACCTCTCTCCACGTGAGTGAGGAGGAGGACCCATTCACCATCGCGCGGCGCAGGCTCGATCTCCCCCTCTGGCAGCCTCCAAGATCCAGGGGCCAACAGGCCATCGACGATGAGCCCCTCGAGGTCCTCCACTGTGACTGTCGAGGGCAGCCAGTCGCCCTGGATCCAGCTCAGCGGCAGAGTAGGCTGGCAGCTCGACGCCTTCTTCCCCTTGGCCACCTTCTTAGCGCGCTCCAGCTTCGCTGTCTTATCCTTCGCCATCTCCACGGTGGTCGTCGGAGCCGAGCAGGGTGGCGCAGCGCAGGGGCGGAAGAGACAGAGAGACAAGATGGAGAGGGGAAAAGAGAAGTGCACTATTGCACACCTTTCCCACATCAACCTTTATACCCGCATGCCCGAGTCACTGACCTGTGGGCCAGCAGGATCCCAGCGCATCCCACAACTGTCGCCTGCTTGATATGTGGCGATAAAGGAGGAGCAAAAATTGAGGAGTCCCTCCCCACTTGCCCCACTTACCGCGCTGCAGCCGGCCCGCGCGCTTCTCCAAATTTTCGAATCCCGTGAAATTCGGAATCTGGTAGAGCAGTCGATTGTATCAGAGATATCCACATTCATTCGGGTCGGATCCGGCACTCGACGACTCGCAGCGTATTTCACTCGGACACTTAACAAGCCGGAATCGATCAAGGCGACTGACAAAGGATCTAGCAGCACATGTACTTACAGACCTCTAAGAAGTGTCTCCGAGGCATTAAGTCTGGTCTGAATCAGCTTCAATCCTTCCTCATTCGAACCCCAATCCATTCGGGGGCTAATGACGATGACATGTACCTAGGGTAGGGTCCTAGGCATGATCTACACGACCTACCCAAGGACACTACATATGAGGATCCAAGATTTACATAGTTAGAAAGGAAGTGTCGACTGGAATGGCCGCAGCATGCAAGTCACTCGACGCCAGATCCACTCGGTTACTCCTCCACCAGTCGACCGTCCTGTTTCACTCGGAGTACCTGATTTCACTTGAAGAACAGAAGATCTAGAGTCACCCCAGGATGGCAACGGCCAGGTGGTCAGTTCGTCTCTTTAATGATCATTAAGTGTAGGCGTTATCAGTAACGCCCACACCTTTACTTTTCCATTGAACCCTTGGGTAACGGGGCATTCACGAGGGGCCAACGGACTCTATATAAGCCGCCCCTCTGTTCCTGCACAAGGGTTCACACCCCCTGTAACTCAACACTCCATACAACAAAGCTCCCGCAGCACCGAGACGTAGGGCTATTACCTCCTCCGAGAGGGGCCTGAACTCGTAAATCCGAGTGTACAACTTCGCCGTAGCTAGGCTCTGCCCTCTCCTACGTACCCCTAATCTCTACTGTCAGATATGTTCCCACAACACTTTGAGCCGAGTAGTTTCATTCGAGCAGATGTGCGTAATGAGAACCGTCAACTTCAAGTGTGACCCAGGAATGTTGTTTCTTTAGACACCATGAAGAAGGCTCTGGAAGATAAGGACAATGCACTCGCGGGGGCATAGAAGGTGGCTAAGGAGAAGGCCGAAGCCGCTGAGGCAAAACTTGCCTCGGTTGGCAACTTGGAGGAGGAGAACGCATCTCTGAAGGCTGTTGTTGAAGAGGCTAAGAAGGAGGCCACTGAGCTTAAGAAAGAGCAAGCCGAGTGGGTCAAGAATATTGAAGATCAGGCGAGTGCCTTTCAATTGGGGAAGACAGCTCTGAATGACAAGGTGGACCAGCTCACCCAGAGGAGGGACACCATGGTGTCGGGGATGAATCCGCGATCACTTATGGGACCCAGGGAAGGACCCCTTTATGTTCGGTAGGGAGAGACGGTCGCACGAAGAGCAAATCTAGCGAAGAACACGACAGCATACGAGAGAGATTTTACCCAGGTTCGGGCCGCACGGATGCGTAAAACCCTACTCCTGCTTTTTGGTGTATTATCTGGATGATTGTTCTAGCTCCAGGAGCGCTACAGTACAAAGTAGCTGCGTACAATACTGGAGTTCTCCATCCCCCAGTTCCTTCCCCCCTCCACGTTGCCTATGGGCCTCCTTTTATACGCACAAAGGGGTCACCAACAGGTGGCAAACAGTAAAGGTAGAGGTGGAAAGTTGCTACAGTAAGGCCATTATTTCTAGGATGACATGTCCTACCTACCACTGACGGCAGGGGACAAGGGCATTAAATGCCCATGCCTTAGCTGTCCAGATACATGTACCCGGACGTCTTGGACGTGGGAAAAGCCTATCCCACCTGCTCCTGCACCGCTAGCTACAGAGTACCGCCGTCTACACAGTGCCCTGCCACACACGCTTGGAAGGACCCAGAGCGCCACGCTGGCAGAGGCACCGGAGCAGCACAGTAGCACAGTGGTACAGTAACGCTTGCCGCGGCAAGACCTTGCCGCACTTGATAGCTTGCCGCAACCAATAGCCTGCCGCGCAAGGTAACTTGCCGGGGCAAGTACCTTGCCGCAGCTGCTATCTTGCCATAGCCAATACCTTGCCGCAGCCAATGACTTGCCGGGGCAAGTACCTTGCCGCGGCAAGTACTCTGCTACAGCATTTACATGCCTATCACTGACGGGTCAGGACAAGGGCATTAAATGCTCTGTCTAGGTGTCCCTTAGCTTCTTGGGGATGGGAAAAGGGGCCATCCTCTCAGCACCGCTTGGCACAGTGCTCTGCCACGCATGCCTGGAGAAGGGTCCAGAGTGCCATGCTGGCGGACGCACTGGAGCAGCAGCATAGTGGCATAACCTTGCCGGGCAGGAACCTTGCCGGGCTCAGCTGGTCATCCCGGCAAGAACCTTGCCGGGGCCTTGTCTCCAGTCTAGCTGTCCCCCGGCAAGCCTTGCCGGGTTCAGCTGGTCATCCCGGCAAGAACCTTGCCGGGGCCTTATCTTTAGTCTTGTCGAGTCCTGAGCTTGCCGGCCCTGATCTCGCCGGCAGTAGTAGACTTGATCTTCTGGTCGATCCGCCTGGAGTCTTGTCTTGCCAGCTCTGCCTTGCCGGCGTTGCGTGGACCCATTCCCGGCAAGTAGACCTTGCCGGGAACCGGGCTTCGAATGTACTCTTGGGTGGATTCCTCCTCTGCCATGTGCTTCCCGCCTGGAGGCTGCGACTTGCCGGTGCGTGTCCAGGGGTAGTGAACACCCCCCTGTTTACTACACCGACAGGAAGCGGAAGGCCGTAGGTTCGACCCCTACCTGGCGCGCCAAAGATGTCGGAATACTCCCCGAATGCGCACGTTCCGGTCGATGGCGCTTAGGATCGGGTCCTGTTCAGCAGCCCATCGAGAACGCCGCCTCTTCGGGAGCTTAACGCCTTAGAAACAATCGCAGCTGCGTCTGCATTGTTGGGCGGACCCAAAACAACCAGGAGCGCAGAATGTTTCAGGAGCGCTCCTTCGCGCACAGGTTATGCACAAAAATATCGTCCAGGATAAGACTTAACAGCAGAAAGTAATTAAAGCTTTAAAACTTAGCTTTTTGCGAAGGTTCAGGCCCTTCTTCTTGGACGCTATGGCGGTGAAGATGATGAAGAAACTGCCGCGCTGATCGCCAGATCAGGTTCGCGCAGCCCCTCACCCCCTACCTGGCGCACCAAAGATGTCGGGGACGAATCCGCGATCACCTATGGGACCCAGGGAAGGACCCCTTTACGTTCGGCAGGGAGAGACGGTCGCACGAAGAGCAAATCTAGCGAAGAACACGACAGCATACGAGAGAGATTTTACCCAGGTTCGGGCCGCACGGATGCGTAAAACCCTACTCCTGCTTTTTGGTGTATTATCTGGATGATTGTTCTAGCTCCAGGAGCGCTACAGTACAGAGTAGCTGCGTACAATACTGGAGTTCTCCATCCCCCAGTTCCTTCCCCCCTCCACGTTGCCTATGGGCCTCCTTTTATACGCACAAAGGGTTCACCAACAGGTGGCAAACAGTAAAGGTAGAGGTGGAAAGTTGCTACAGTAAGGCCATTATTACTAGGATGACATGTCCTACCTACCACTGACGGCAGGGGACAAGGGCATTAAATGCCCATGCCTTAGCTGTCCAGATACATGTACCCGGACGTCTTGGACGTGGGAAAAGCCTATCCCACCTGCTCCTGCACCGCTAGCTACAGAGTACCGCCGTCTACACAGTGCCCTGCCACACACGCTTGGAAGGACCCAGAGCGCCACGCTGGCAGAGGCACCGGAGCAGCACAGTAGCATAGTGGTACAGTAACGCTTGCCGCGGCAAGACCTTGCCGCACTTGATAGCTTGCCGCAACCAATAGCCTGCCGCGCAAGGTAACTTGCCGGGGCAAGTACCTTGCCGCAGCTGCTATCTTGCCGTAGCCAATACCTTGCCGCAGCCAATGACTTGCCGGGGCAAGTACCTTGCCGCGGCAAGTACTCTGCTACAGCATTTACATGCCTATCACTGACGGGTCAGGACAAGGGCATTAAATGCTCTGTCTAGGTGTCCCTTAGCTTCTTGGGGATGGGAAAAGGGGCCATCCTATCAGCACCGCTTGGCATAGTGCTCTGCCACGCATGCCTGGAGAAGGGTCCAGAGTGCCATGCTGGCGGACGCACTGGAGCAGCAGCATAGTGGCATAACCTTGCCGGGCAGGAACCTTGCCGGGCTCAGCTGGTCATCCCGGCAAGAACCTTGCCGGGGCCTTGTCTCCAGTCTAGCTGTCCCCCGGCAAGCCTTGCCGGGTTCAGCTGGTCATCCCGGCAAGAACCTTGCCGGGGCCTTATCTTTAGTCTTGTCGAGTCCTGAGCTTGCCGGCCCTGATCTCGCCGGCAGTAGTAGACTTGATCTTCTGGTCGATCCGCCTGGAGTCTTGTCTTGCCAGCTCTGCCTTGCCGGCGTTGCGTGGACCCATTCCCGGCAAGTAGACCTTGCCGGGAACCGGGCTTCGAATGTACTCTTGGGTGGATTCCTCCTCTGCCATGTCCTTCCCGCCTGGAGGCTGCGACTTGCCGGTGCGTGTCCAGGGGTAGTGAACACCCCCCTGTTTACTACACCGACAGGAAGCGGAAGGCCGTAGGTTCGACCCCTACCTGGCGCGCCAAAGATGTCGGAATACTCCCCGAATGCGCACGTTCCGGTCGATGGCGCTTAGGATCGGGTCCTGTTCAGCAGCCCATCGAGAACGCCGCCTCTTCGGGAGCTTAACGCCTTAGAAACAATCGCAGCTGCGTCTGCATTGTTGGGCGGACCCAAAACAACCAGGAGCGCAGAATGTTTCAGGAGCGCTCCTTCGCGCACAGGTTATGCACAAAAATATCGTCCAGGATAAGACTTAACAGCAGAAAGTAATTAAAGCTTTAAAACTTAGCTTTTTGCGAAGGTTCAGGCCCTTCTTCTTGGACCCTATGGCGGTGAAGATGATGAAGAAACTGCCGCGCTGATCGCCAGATCAGGTTCGCGCAGCCCCTCACCCCCTACCTGGCGCGCCAAAGATGTCGGGGACGAATCCGCGATCACCTATGGGACCCAGGGAAGGACCCCTTTACGTTCGGCAGGGAGAGACGGTCGCACGAAGAGCAAATCTAGCGAAGAACACGACAGCATACGAGAGAGATTTTACCCAGGTTCGGGCCGCACGGATGCGTAAAACCCTACTCCTGCTTTTTGGTGTATTATCTGGATGATTGTTCTAGCTCCAGGAGCGCTACAGTACAGAGTAGCTGCGTACAATACTGGAGTTCTCCATCCCCCAGTTCCTTCCCCCCTCCACGTTGCCTATGGGCCTCCTTTTATACGCACAAAGGGTTCACCAACAGGTGGCAAACAGTAAAGGTAGAGGTGGAAAGTTGCTACAGTAAGGCCATTATTACTAGGATGACATGTCCTACCTACCACTGACGGCAGGGGACAAGGGCATTAAATGCCCATGCCTTAGCTGTCCAGATACATGTACCCGGACGTCTTGGACGTGGGAAAAGCCTATCCCACCTGCTCCTGCACCGCTAGCTACAGAGTACCGCCGTCTACACAGTGCCCTGCCACACACGCTTGGAAGGACCCAGAGCGCCACGCTGGCAGAGGCACCGGAGCAGCACAGTAGCACAGTGGTACAGTAACGCTTGCCGCGGCAAGACCTTGCCGCACTTGATAGCTTGCCGCAACCAATAGCCTGCCGCGCAAGGTAACTTGCCGGGGCAAGTACCTTGCCGTAGCCAATACCTTGCCGCAGCCAATGACTTACCGGGGCAAGTACCTTGCCACGGCAAGTACCTTGCCGCGGCAAGTACTCTGCTACAGCATTTACATGCTTATCACTGACGGGTCAGGACAAGCGCATTAAATGCTCTGTCTAGGTGTCCCTTAGCTTCTTGGGGATGGGAAAAGGGGCCATCCTATCAGCGCCGCTTGGCACAGTGCTCTGCCACGCATGCCTGGAGAAGGGTCCAGAGTGCCATGCTGGCGGACGCACTGGAGCAGCAGCATAGTGGCATAACCTTGCCGGGCAGGAACCTTGCCGGGCTCAGCTGGTCATCCCGGCAAGAACCTTGCCGGGGCCTTGTCTCCAGTCTAGCTGTCCCCCGGCAAGCCTTGCCGGGTTCAGCTGGTCATCCCGGCAAGAACCTTGCCGGGGCCTTATCTTTAGTCTTGTCGAGTCCTGAGCTTGCCGGCCCTGATCTCGCCGGCAGTAGTAGACTTGATCTTCTGGTCGATCCGCCTGGAGTCTTGTCTTGCCAGCTCTGCCTTGCCGGCGTTGCGTGGACCCATTCCCGGCAAGTAGACCTTGCCTGGAACCGGGCTTCGAATGTACTCTTGGGTGGATTCCTCCTCTGCCATGTCCTTCCCGCCTGGAGGCTGCGACTTGCCGGTGCGTGTCCAGGGGTAGTGAACACCCCCCTGTTTACTACACCGACAGGAGCCCCCGGGCCTGGGCTGGACAGGCGTGCACAGTGGTTGTCCGGGCTAGGACCAACGACGCACACCGGCAACATGTAGATCTGTTCCCTGCCGTTCCTCCCGCCTGGAGGTCGCAACCCTGTTGCTGCAATGGCACGCATAAAGAAACAATTTACCTTGATTAGGCCAAGCTTTATGGCACAAGAGATATTCCTTCATGCTAAATGAATGCATGCTTCCCCCTTGATTGATTCCGTCCTTGCACGTATCTTGTACCCTACGCTGTCTGGAAACCCTGCCGGTGCGCACGCTTGCCGCGAGCGCTAGGTGCGGGTCTTTAGCAGCCTGCTGGAAACGCCGCCGCCGACAAGGCGACTTGCCGGGCCAGAACGCAGCTGCTAAGTTTGCCGAGCGGACTCGAGGCGAAACCAGAGCGTGGACTAACCACGGCAAGGTCCTTTCGCGTGCAGGTCGATATACGAGAACGAGGAATCAATCAAGACGACCCACGCTTGCTGGAAAGCTTTCCGGTGCGCACGCTCCAGGCAGCGGCGCTTGGGGATCGGGTCCTTAGCAGCTCACCGGGAACGCCGCCTCCCGGAAAGGTTTACCTTCCCGGTTCTGGTGCAGCTGCTCACATCGCCGAGCGGACTCGAGGCGACTAGGAGCGCAACTAGCCCCGAGAAGGCTCCTTCGCGTGTAGGTGTAAGAAGCGAGTGAGGACAGTAAAATGAATGCAATTGCCAAAAAATCTGTGCAACTTAGCTTTTTCTGCTAGGGCGCCGCTAGCCCCCGAGATTGTTTCTTGCTCAAAGAGTGGTTGTCGGAGCCCCCGGCAAGGGAGGCTCTTAACTCTGGCGGAGAACTTTGACGTTCTCGACGCCAGCTTCTGGCAAGGGGTTGCCGGGAAGGCTCTTGACTCTGCCGGAGAACCTTGACGTTCTCAACGCCAGCTTCCGGCAAGCTTGTTGCCGGGGAGGCTCTTGACTCTGGCGGAGAACCTTGACGTTCTCAACGCCAGCTTCCGGCAAGCTTGTTGCCGGGGAGGCTCTTCAGGGGGTTACTCTCTGGGGCGCTGCCAGCCCCCGAGCTCGCCTTCCATGCGTGTTCCTGCAACACTGACTGGGCATGAAATGCCACAACAGCGTTTGAGCACAACAAGTTGATTAGCTTCTGGTTAATGTCGGATTCGCTGCAATCTTGACTCCTGCTGAATATTCCCTTGCTTGCCGGAACACTTTCCGGTGCGCACGATCCAGTCAGCAGCGCTTTGAGGAATGGATCCTTAGCAGCTTGCCGAGAACGCCGCCTCCCGAAAAGGTTTACCTTCCCGGCTCTGGCACAGCTGCTCAGGTTGCCGAGCGGACTCGAGGCAACTAGGAGCGCGACTAGCCCCGGGAAGGCTCCTCAGCATACAGGTTTACGCAGGAACCTTAGAATAAAACTCGCTAAGTCCTTATCCTTAAACGACTGCATTTTTGCACAGTGAGCCCCCCAAAGATGTCGGAATACTCCCTGAATGCGCACGTTCCGGTCGATGGCGCTTAGGATCGGGTCCTGTTCAGCAGCCCATCGAGAACGCCGCCTCTTCGGGAGCTTAACGCCTTAGAAACAATCGCAGCTGCGTCTGCATTGTTGGGCGGACCCAAAACAACCAGGAGCGCAGAATGTTTCAGGAGCGCTCCTTCGCGCACAGGTTATGCACAAAAATATCATCCAGGATAAGACTTAACAGCAGAAAGTAATTAAAGCTTTAAAACTTAGCTTTTTGCGAAGGTTCAGGCCCTTCTTCTTGGACGCTATGGCGGTGAAGATGATGAAGAAACTGCCGCGCTGATCGCCAGATCAGGTTCGCGCAGCCCCTCACCCCCTACCTGGTGCGCCAAAGATGTCGGGGACGAATCCGCGATCACCTATGGGACCCAGGGAAGGACCCCTTTACGTTCGGCAGGGAGAGACGGTCGCACGAAGAGCAAATCTAGCGAAGAACACGACAGCATACGAGAGAGATTTTACCCAGGTTCGGGCCGCACGGATGCGTAAAACCCTACTCCTGCTTTTTGGTGTATTATCTGGATGATTGTTCTAGCTCCAGGAGCGCTACAGTACAGAGTAGCTGCGTACAATACTGGAGTTCTCCATCCCCCAGTTCCTTCCCCCCTCCACGTTGCCTATGGGCCTCCTTTTATACGCACAAAGGGTTCACCAACAGGTGGCAAACAGTAAAGGTAGAGGTGGAAAGTTGCTACAGTAAGGCCATTATTACTAGGATGACATGTCCTACCTACCACTGACGGCAGGGGACAAGGGCATTAAATGCCCATGCCTTAGCTGTCCAGATACATGTACCCGGACGTCTTGGACGTGGGAAAAGCCTATCCCACCTGCTCCTGCACCGCTAGCTACAGAGTACCGCCGTCTACACAGTGCCCTGCCACACACGCTTGGAAGGACCCAGAGCGCCACGCTGGCAGAGGCACCGGAGCAGCACAGTAGCACAGTGGTACAGTAACGCTTGCCGCGGCAAGACCTTGCCGCAACCAATAGCCTGCCGCGCAAGGTAACTTGCCGGGGCAAGTACCTTGCCGTAGCCAATACCTTGCCGCAGCCAATGACTTGCCGGGGCAAGTACCTTGCCGCGGCAAGTACTCTGCTACAGCATTTACATGCTTATCACTGACGGGTCAGGACAAGCGCATTAAATGCTCTGTCTAGGTGTCCCTTAGCTTCTTGGGGATGGGAAAAGGGGCCATCCTATCAGCGCCGCTTGGCACAGTGCTCTGCCACGCATGCCTGGAGAAGGGTCCAGAGTGCCATGCTGGCGGACGCACTGGAGCAGCAGCATAGTGGCATAACCTTGCCGGGCAGGAACCTTGCCGGGCTCAGCTGGTCATCCCGGCAAGAACCTTGCCGGGGCCTTGTCTCCAGTCTAGCTGTCCCCCGGCAAGCCTTGCCGGGTTCAGCTGGTCATCCCGGCAAGAACCTTGCCGGGGCCTTATCTTTAGTCTTGTCGAGTCCTGAGCTTGCCGGCCCTGATCTCGCCGGTAGTAGTAGACTTGATCTTCTGGTCGATCCGCCTGGAGTCTTGTCTTGCCAGCTCTGCCTTGCCGGCGTTGCGTGGACCCATTCCCGGCAAGTAGACCTTGCCTGGAACCGGGCTTCGAATGTACTCTTGGGTGGATTCCTCCTCTGCCATGTCCTTCCCGCCTGGAGGCTGCGACTTGCCGGTGCGTGTCCAGGGGTAGTGAACACCCCCCTGTTTACTACACCGACAGGAGCCCCCGGGCCTGGGCTGGACAGGCGTGCACAGTGGTTGTCCGGGCTAGGACCAACGACGCACACCGGCAACATGTAGATCTGTTCCCTGCCGTTCCTCCCGCCTGGAGGTCGCAACCCTGTTGCTGCAATGGCACGCATAAAGAAACAATTTACCTTGATTAGGCCAAGCTTTATGGCACAAGAGATATTCCTTCATGCTAAATGAATGCATGCTTCCCCCTTGATTGATTCCGTCCTTGCACGTATCTTGTACCCTACGCTGTCTGGAAACCCTGCCGGTGCGCACGCTTGCCGCGAGCGCTAGGTGCGGGTCTTTAGCAGCCTGCTGGAAACGCCGCCGCCGACAAGGCGACTTGCCGGGCCAGAACGCAGCTGCTAAGTTTGCCGAGCGGACTCGAGGCGAAACCAGAGCGTGGACTAACCACGGCAAGGTCCTTTCGCGTGCAGGTCGATATACGAGAACGAGGAATCAATCAAGACGACCCACGCTTGCTGGAAAGCTTTCCGGTGCGCACGCTCCAGGCAGCGGCGCTTGGGGATCGGGTCCTTAGCAGCTCACCGGGAACGCCGCCTCCCGGAAAGGTTTACCTTCCCGGTTCTGGTGCAGCTGCTCACATCGCCGAGCGGACTCGAGGCGACTAGGAGCGCAACTAGCCCCGAGAAGGCTCCTTCGCGTGTAGGTGTAAGAAGCGAGTGAGGACAGTAAAATGAATGCAATTGCCAAAAAATCTGTGCAACTTAGCTTTTTCTGCTAGGGCGCCGCTAGCCCCCGAGATTGTTTCTTGCTCAAAGAGTGGTTGTCGGAGCCCCCGGCAAGGGAGGCTCTTAACTCTGGCGGAGAACTTTGACGTTCTCGATGCCAGCTTCTGGCAAGGGGTTGCCGGGAAGGCTCTTGACTCTGCCGGAGAACCTTGACGTTCTCAACGCCAGCTTCCGGCAAGCTTGTTGCCGGGGAGGCTCTTGACTCTGGCGGAGAACCTTGACGTTCTCAACGCCAGCTTCCGGCAAGCTTGTTGCCGGGGAGGCTCTTCAGGGGGTTACTCTCTGGGGCGCTGCCAGCCCCCGAGCTCGCCTTCCATGCGTGTTCCTGCGACACTGACTGGGCATGAAATGCCACAACAGCGTTTGAGCACAACAAGTTGATTAGCTTCTGGTTAATGTCGGATTCGCTGCAATCTTGACTCCTGCTGAATATTCCCTTGCTTGCCGGAACACTTTCCGGTGCGCACGATCCAGTCAGCAGCGCTTTGAGGAATGGATCCTTAGCAGCTTGCCGAGAACGCCGCATCCCGAAAAGGTTTACCTTCCCGGCTCTGGCGCAGCTGCTCAGGTTGCCGAGCGGACTCGAGGCAACTAGGAGCGCGACTAGCCCCGGGAAGGCTCCTCAGCATACGGGTTTACGCAGGAACCTTAGAATAAAACTCGCTAAGTCCTTATCCTTAAATGACTGCATTTTTGCACAGTGAGCCCCCCAAAGATGTCGGAATACTCCCCGAATGCGCACGTTCCGGTCGATGGCGCTTAGGATCGGGTCCTGTTCAGCAGCCCATCGAGAACGCCGCCTCTTCGGGAGCTTAACGCCTTAGAAACAATCGCAGCTGCGTCTGCATTGTTGGGCGGACCCAAAACAACCAGGAGCGCAGAATGTTTCAGGAGCGCTCCTTCGCGCACAGGTTATGCACAAAAATATCGTCCAGGATAAGACTTAACAGCAGAAAGTAATTAAAGCTTTAAAACTTAGCTTTTTGCGAAGGTTCAGGCCCTTCTTCTTGGACGCTATGGCGGTGAAGATGATGAAGAAACTGCCGCGCTGATCGCCAGATCAGGTTCGCGCAGCCCCTCACCCCCTACCTGGCGCGCCAAAGATGTCGGGGACGAATCCGCGATCACCTATGGGACCCAGGGAAGGACCCCTTTACGTTCGGCAGGGAGAGACGGTCGCACGAAGAGCAAATCTAGCGAAGAACACGACAGCATACGAGAGAGATTTTACCCAGGTTCGGGCCGCACGGATGCGTAAAACCCTACTCCTGCTTTTTGGTGTATTATCTGGATGATTGTTCTAGCTCCAGGAGCGCTACAGTACAGAGTAGCTGCGTACAATACTGGAGTTCTCCATCCCCCAGTTCCTTCCCCCCTCCACGTTGCCTATGGGCCTCCTTTTATACGCACAAAGGGTTCACCAACAGGTGGCAAACAGTAAAGGTAGAGGTGGAAAGTTGCTACAGTAAGGCCATTATTACTAGGATGACATGTCCTACCTACCACTGACGGCAGGGGACAAGGGCATTAAATGCCCATGCCTTAGCTGTCCAGATACATGTACCCGGACGTCTTGGACGTGGGAAAAGCCTATCCCACCTGCTCCTGCACCGCTAGCTACAGAGTACCGCCGTCTACACAGTGCCCTGCCACACACGCTTGGAAGGACCCAGAGCGCCACGCTGGCAGAGGCACCGGAGCAGCACAGTAGCACAGTGGTACAGTAACGCTTGCCGCGGCAAGACCTTGCCGCAACCAATAGCCTGCCGCGCAAGGTAACTTGCCGGGGCAAGTACCTTGCCGTAGCCAATACCTTGCCGCAGCCAATGACTTGCCGGGGCAAGTACCTTGCCGCGGCAAGTACTCTGCTACATCATTTACATGCTTATCACTGACGGGTCAGGACAAGCGCATTAAATGCTCTGTCTAGGTGTCCCTTAGCTTCTTGGGGATGGGAAAAGGGGCCATCCTATCAGCGCCGCTTGGCACAGTGCTCTGCCACGCATGCCTGGAGAAGGGTCCAGAGTGCCATGCTGGCGGACGCACTGGAGCAGCAGCATAGTGGCATAACCTTGCCGGGCAGGAACCTTGCCGGGCTCAGCTGGTCATCCCGGCAAGAACCTTGCCGGGGCCTTGTCTCCAGTCTAGCTGTCCCCCGGCAAGCCTTGCCGGGTTCAGCTGGTCATCCCGGCAAGAACCTTGCCGGGGCCTTATCTTTAGTCTTGTCGAGTCCTGAGCTTGCCGGCCCTGATCTCGCCGGCAGTAGTAGACTTGATCTTCTGGTTGATCCGCCTGGAGTCTTGTCTTGCCAGCTCTGCCTTGCCGGCGTTGCGTGGACCCATTCCCGGCAAGTAGACCTTGCCTGGAACCGGGCTTCGAATGTACTCTTGGGTGGATTCCTCCTCTGCCATGTCCTTCCCGCCTGGAGGCTGCGACTTGCCGGTGCGTGTCCAGGGGTAGTGAACACCCCCCTGTTTACTACACCGACAGGAGCCCCCGGGCCTGGGCTGGACAGGCGTGCACAGTGGTTGTCCGGGCTAGGACCAACGACGCACACCGGCAACATGTAGATCTGTTCCCTGCCGTTCCTCCCGCCTGGAGGTCGCAACCCTGTTGCTGCAATGGCACGCATAAAGAAACAATTTACCTTGATTAGGCCAAGCTTTATGGCACAAGAGATATTCCTTCATGCTAAATGAATGCATGCTTCCCCCTTGATTGATTCCGTCCTTGCACGTATCTTGTACCCTACGCTGTCTGGAAACCCTGCCGGTGCGCACGCTTGCCGCGAGCGCTAGGTGCGGGTCTTTAGCAGCCTGCTGGAAACGCCGCCGCCGACAAGGCGACTTGCCGGGCCAGAACGCAGCTGCTAAGTTTGCCGAGCGGACTCGAGGCGAAACCAGAGCGTGGACTAACCACGGCAAGGTCCTTTCGCGTGCAGGTCGATATACGAGAACGAGGAATCAATCAAGACGACCCACGCTTGCTGGAAAGCTTTCCGGTGCGCACGCTCCAGGCAGCGGCGCTTGGGGATCGGGTCCTTAGCAGCTCACCGGGAACGCCGCCTCCCGGAAAGGTTTACCTTCCCGGTTCTGGTGCAGCTGCTCACATCGCCGAGCGGACTCGAGGCGACTAGGAGCGCAACTAGCCCCGAGAAGGCTCCTTCGCGTGTAGGTGTAAGAAGCGAGTGAGGACAGTAAAATGAATGCAATTGCCAAAAAATCTGTGCAACTTAGCTTTTTCTGCTAGGGCGCCGCTAGCCCCCGAGATTGTTTCTTGCTCAAAGAGTGGTTGTCGGAGCCCCCGGCAAGGGAGGCTCTTAACTCTGGCGGAGAACTTTGACGTTCTCGACGCCAGCTTCTGGCAAGGGGTTGCCGGGAAGGCTCTTGACTCTGCCGGAGAACCTTGACGTTCTCAACGCCAGCTTCCGGCAAGCTTGTTGCCGGGGAGGCTCTTGACTCTGGCGGAGAACCTTGACGTTCTCAACGCCAGCTTCCGGCAAGCTTGTTGCCGGGGAGGCTCTTCAGGGGGTTACTCTCTGGGGCGCTGCCAGCCCCCGAGCTCGCCTTCCATGCGTGTTCCTGCAACACTGACTGGGCATGAAATGCCACAACAGCGTTTGAGCACAACAAGTTGATTAGCTTCTGGTTAATGTCGGATTCGCTGCAATCTTGACTCCTGCTGAATATTCCCTTGCTTGCCGGAACACTTTCCGGTGCGCACGATCCAGTCAGCAGCGCTTTGAGGAATGGATCCTTAGCAGCTTGCCGAGAACGCCGCCTCCCGAAAAGGTTTACCTTCCCGGCTCTGGCACAGCTGCTCAGGTTGCCGAGCGGACTCGAGGCAACTAGGAGCGCGACTAGCCCCGGGAAGGCTCCTCAGCATACAGGTTTACGCAGGAACCTTAGAATAAAACTCGCTAAGTCCTTATCCTTAAACGACTGCATTTTTGCACAGTGAGCCCCCCAAAGATGTCGGAATACTCCCTGAATGCGCACGTTCCGGTCGATGGCGCTTAGGATCGGGTCCTGTTCAGCAGCCCATCGAGAACGCCGCCTCTTCGGGAGCTTAACGCCTTAGAAACAATCGCAGCTGCGTCTGCATTGTTGGGCGGACCCAAAACAACCAGGAGCGCAGAATGTTTCAGGAGCGCTCCTTCGCGCACAGGTTATGCACAAAAATATCATCCAGGATAAGACTTAACAGCAGAAAGTAATTAAAGCTTTAAAACTTAGCTTTTTGCGAAGGTTCAGGCCCTTCTTCTTGGACGCTATGGCGGTGAAGATGATGAAGAAACTGCCGCGCTGATCGCCAGATCAGGTTCGCGCAGCCCCTCACCCCCTACCTGGTGCGCCAAAGATGTCGGGGACGAATCCGCGATCACCTATGGGACCCAGGGAAGGACCCCTTTACGTTCGGCAGGGAGAGACGGTCGCACGAAGAGCAAATCTAGCGAAGAACACGACAGCATACGAGAGAGATTTTACCCAGGTTCGGGCCGCACGGATGCGTAAAACCCTACTCCTGCTTTTTGGTGTATTATCTGGATGATTGTTCTAGCTCCAGGAGCGCTACAGTACAGAGTAGCTGCGTACAATACTGGAGTTCTCCATCCCCCAGTTCCTTCCCCCCTCCACGTTGCCTATGGGCCTCCTTTTATACGCACAAAGGGTTCACCAACAGGTGGCAAACAGTAAAGGTAGAGGTGGAAAGTTGCTACAGTAAGGCCATTATTACTAGGATGACATGTCCTACCTACCACTGACGGCAGGGGACAAGGGCATTAAATGCCCATGCCTTAGCTGTCCAGATACATGTACCCGGACGTCTTGGACGTGGGAAAAGCCTATCCCACCTGCTCCTGCACCGCTAGCTACAGAGTACCGCCGTCTACACAGTGCCCTGCCACACACGCTTGGAAGGACCCAGAGCGCCACGCTGGCAGAGGCACCGGAGCAGCACAGTAGCATAGTGGTACAGTAACGCTTGCCGCGGCAAGACCTTGCCGCACTTGATAGCTTGCCGCAACCAATAGCCTGCCGCGCAAGGTAACTTGCCGGGGCAAGTACCTTGCCGCAGCTGCTATCTTGCCGTAGCCAATACCTTGCCGCAGCCAATGACTTGCCGGGGCAAGTACCTTGCCGCGGCAAGTACTCTGCTACAGCATTTACATGCCTATCACTGACGGGTCAGGACAAGGGCATTAAATGCTCTGTCTAGGTGTCCCTTAGCTTCTTGGGGATGGGAAAAGGGGCCATCCTATCAGCACCGCTTGGCATAGTGCTCTGCCACGCATGCCTGGAGAAGGGTCCAGAGTGCCATGCTGGCGGACGCACTGGAGCAGCAGCATAGTGGCATAACCTTGCCGGGCAGGAACCTTGCCGGGCTCAGCTGGTCATCCCGGCAAGAACCTTGCCGGGGCCTTGTCTCCAGTCTAGCTGTCCCCCGGCAAGCCTTGCCGGGTTCAGCTGGTCATCCCGGCAAGAACCTTGCCGGGGCCTTATCTTTAGTCTTGTCGAGTCCTGAGCTTGCCGGCCCTGATCTCGCCGGCAGTAGTAGACTTGATCTTCTGGTCGATCCGCCTGGAGTCTTGTCTTGCCAGCTCTGCCTTGCCGGCGTTGCGTGGACCCATTCCCGGCAAGTAGACCTTGCCGGGAACCGGGCTTCGAATGTACTCTTGGGTGGATTCCTCCTCTGCCATGTCCTTCCCGCCTGGAGGCTGCGACTTGCCGGTGCGTGTCCAGGGGTAGTGAACACCCCCCTGTTTACTACACCGACAGGAAGCGGAAGGCCGTAGGTTCGACCCCTACCTGGCGCGCCAAAGATGTCGGAATACTCCCCGAATGCGCACGTTCCGGTCGATGGCGCTTAGGATCGGGTCCTGTTCAGCAGCCCATCGAGAACGCCGCCTCTTCGGGAGCTTAACGCCTTAGAAACAATCGCAGCTGCGTCTGCATTGTTGGGCGGACCCAAAACAACCAGGAGCGCAGAATGTTTCAGGAGCGCTCCTTCGCGCACAGGTTATGCACAAAAATATCGTCCAGGATAAGACTTAACAGCAGAAAGTAATTAAAGCTTTAAAACTTAGCTTTTTGCGAAGGTTCAGGCCCTTCTTCTTGGACCCTATGGCGGTGAAGATGATGAAGAAACTGCCGCGCTGATCGCCAGATCAGGTTCGCGCAGCCCCTCACCCCCTACCTGGCGCGCCAAAGATGTCGGGGACGAATCCGCGATCACCTATGGGACCCAGGGAAGGACCCCTTTACGTTCGGCAGGGAGAGACGGTCGCACGAAGAGCAAATCTAGCGAAGAACACGACAGCATACGAGAGAGATTTTACCCAGGTTCGGGCCGCACGGATGCGTAAAACCCTACTCCTGCTTTTTGGTGTATTATCTGGATGATTGTTCTAGCTCCAGGAGCGCTACAGTACAGAGTAGCTGCGTACAATACTGGAGTTCTCCATCCCCCAGTTCCTTCCCCCCTCCACGTTGCCTATGGGCCTCCTTTTATACGCACAAAGGGTTCACCAACAGGTGGCAAACAGTAAAGGTAGAGGTGGAAAGTTGCTACAGTAAGGCCATTATTACTAGGATGACATGTCCTACCTACCACTGACGGCAGGGGACAAGGGCATTAAATGCCCATGCCTTAGCTGTCCAGATACATGTACCCGGACGTCTTGGACGTGGGAAAAGCCTATCCCACCTGCTCCTGCACCGCTAGCTACAGAGTACCGCCGTCTACACAGTGCCCTGCCACACACGCTTGGAAGGACCCAGAGCGCCACGCTGGCAGAGGCACCGGAGCAGCACAGTAGCACAGTGGTACAGTAACGCTTGCCGCGGCAAGACCTTGCCGCAACCAATAGCCTGCCGCGCAAGGTAACTTGCCGGGGCAAGTACCTTGCCGTAGCCAATACCTTGCCGCAGCCAATGACTTGCCGGGGCAAGTACCTTGCCGCGGCAAGTACTCTGCTACATCATTTACATGCTTATCACTGACGGGTCAGGACAAGCGCATTAAATGCTCTGTCTAGGTGTCCCTTAGCTTCTTGGGGATGGGAAAAGGGGCCATCCTATCAGCGCCGCTTGGCACAGTGCTCTGCCACGCATGCCTGGAGAAGGGTCCAGAGTGCCATGCTGGCGGACGCACTGGAGCAGCAGCATAGTGGCATAACCTTGCCGGGCAGGAACCTTGCCGGGCTCAGCTGGTCATCCCGGCAAGAACCTTGCCGGGGCCTTGTCTCCAGTCTAGCTGTCCCCCGGCAAGCCTTGCCGGGTTCAGCTGGTCATCCCGGCAAGAACCTTGCCGGGGCCTTATCTTTAGTCTTGTCGAGTCCTGAGCTTGCCGGCCCTGATCTCGCCGGCAGTAGTAGACTTGATCTTCTGGTTGATCCGCCTGGAGTCTTGTCTTGCCAGCTCTGCCTTGCCGGCGTTGCGTGGACCCATTCCCGGCAAGTAGACCTTGCCTGGAACCGGGCTTCGAATGTACTCTTGGGTGGATTCCTCCTCTGCCATGTCCTTCCCGCCTGGAGGCTGCGACTTGCCGGTGCGTGTCCAGGGGTAGTGAACACCCCCCTGTTTACTACACCGACAGGAGCCCCCGGGCCTGGGCTGGACAGGCGTGCACAGTGGTTGTCCGGGCTAGGACCAACGACGCACACCGGCAACATGTAGATCTGTTCCCTGCCGTTCCTCCCGCCTGGAGGTCGCAACCCTGTTGCTGCAATGGCACGCATAAAGAAACAATTTACCTTGATTAGGCCAAGCTTTATGGCACAAGAGATATTCCTTCATGCTAAATGAATGCATGCTTCCCCCTTGATTGATTCCGTCCTTGCACGTATCTTGTACCCTACGCTGTCTGGAAACCCTGCCGGTGCGCACGCTTGCCGCGAGCGCTAGGTGCGGGTCTTTAGCAGCCTGCTGGAAACGCCGCCGCCGACAAGGCGACTTGCCGGGCCAGAACGCAGCTGCTAAGTTTGCCGAGCGGACTCGAGGCGAAACCAGAGCGTGGACTAACCACGGCAAGGTCCTTTCGCGTGCAGGTCGATATACGAGAACGAGGAATCAATCAAGACGACCCACGCTTGCTGGAAAGCTTTCCGGTGCGCACGCTCCAGGCAGCGGCGCTTGGGGATCGGGTCCTTAGCAGCTCACCGGGAACGCCGCCTCCCGGAAAGGTTTACCTTCCCGGTTCTGGTGCAGCTGCTCACATCGCCGAGCGGACTCGAGGCGACTAGGAGCGCAACTAGCCCCGAGAAGGCTCCTTCGCGTGTAGGTGTAAGAAGCGAGTGAGGACAGTAAAATGAATGCAATTGCCAAAAAATCTGTGCAACTTAGCTTTTTCTGCTAGGGCGCCGCTAGCCCCCGAGATTGTTTCTTGCTCAAAGAGTGGTTGTCGGAGCCCCCGGCAAGGGAGGCTCTTAACTCTGGCGGAGAACTTTGACGTTCTCGACGCCAGCTTCTGGCAAGGGGTTGCCGGGAAGGCTCTTGACTCTGCCGGAGAACCTTGACGTTCTCAACGCCAGCTTCCGGCAAGCTTGTTGCCGGGGAGGCTCTTGACTCTGGCGGAGAACCTTGACGTTCTCAACGCCAGCTTCCAGCAAGCTTGTTGCCGGGGAGGCTCTTCAGGGGGTTACTCTCTGGGGCGCTGCCAGCCCCCGAGCTCGCCTTCCATGCGTGTTCCTGCAACACTGACTGGGCATGAAATGCCACAATAGCGTTTGAGCACAACAAGTTGATTAGCTTCTGGTTAATGTCGGATTCGCTGCAATCTTGACTCCTGCTGAATATTCCCTTGCTTGCCGGAACACTTTCCGGTGCGCACGATCCAGTCAGCAGCGCTTTGAGGAATGGATCCTTAGCAGCTTGCCGAGAACGCCGCCTCCCGAAAAGGTTTACCTTCCCGGCTCTGGCGCAGCTGCTCAGGTTGCCGAGCGGACTCGAGGCAACTAGGAGCGCGACTAGCCCCGGGAAGGCTCCTCAGCATACGGGTTTACGCAGGAACCTTAGAATAAAACTCGCTAAGTCCTTATCCTTAAACGACTGCATTTTTGCACAGTGAGCCCCCCACGCTTGCCGGAATACTCCCCGAATGCGCACGTTCCTGTCGATGGCGCTTAGGATCGGGTCCTGTTCAGCAGCCCATCGAGAACGCCGCCTCTTCGGGAGCTTAACGCCTTAGAAACAATCGCAGCTACGTCTGCATTGTTGGGCGGACCCAAAACAACCAGGAGCGCAGAATGTTTTAGGAGCGCTCCTTCGCGCACAGGTTATGCACAAAAATATCGTCCAGGATAAGACTTAACAGCAGAAAGTAATTAAAGCTTTAAAACTTAGCTTTTTGCGAAGGTTCAGGCCCTTCTTCTTGGACGCTATGGCGGTGAAGATGATGAAGAAACTGCCGCGCTGATCGCCAGATCAGGTTCGCGCAGCCCCTCACCCCCTACCTGGCGCGCCAAAGATGTCGGGGACGAATCCGCGATCACCTATGGGACCCAGGGAAGGACCCCTTTACGTTCAGCAGGGAGAGACGGTCGCATGAAGAGCAAATCTAGCGAAGAACACGACAGCATACGAGAGAGATTTTACCCAGGTTCGGGCCGCACGGATGCGTAAAACCCTACTCCTGCTTTTTGGTGTATTATCTGGATGATTGTTCTAGCTCCAGGAGCGCTACAGTACAGAGTAGCTGCGTACAATACTGGAGTTCTCCATCCCCCAGTTCCTTCCCCCCTCCACGTTGCCTATGGGCCTCCTTTTATACGCACAAAGGGGTCACCAACAGGTGGCAAACAGTAAAGGTAGAGGTGGAAAGTTGCTACAGTAAGGCCATTATTACTAGGATGACATGTCCTACCTACCACTGACGGCAGGGGACAAGGGCATTAAATGCCCATGCCTTAGCTGTCCAGATACATGTACCCGGACGTCTTGGACGTGGGAAAAGCCTATCCCACCTGCTCCTGCACCGCTAGCTACAGAGTACCGCCGTCTACACAGTGCCCTGCCACACACGCTTGGAAGGACCCAGAGCGCCACGCTGGCAGAGGCACCGGAGCAGCACAGTAGCACAGTGGTACAGTAACGCTTGCCGCGGTAAGACCTTGCCGCACTTGATAGCTTGCCGCAACCAATAGCCTGCCGCGCAAGGTAACTTGCCGGGGCAAGTACCTTGCCGCAGCTGCTATCTTGCCGTAGCCAATACCTTGCCGCAGCCAATGACTTGCCGGGGCAAGTACCTTGCCGCGGCAAGTACTCTGCTACAGCATTTACATGCTTATCACTGACGGGTCAGGACAAGCGCATTAAATGCTCTGTCTAGGTGTCCCTTAGCTTCTTGGGGATGGGAAAAGGGGCCATCCTATTAGCACCGCTTGGCACAGTGCTCTGCCACGCATGCCTGGAGAAGGGTCCAGAGTGCCATGCTGGCGGACGCACTGGAGCAGCAGCATAGTGGCATAACCTTGCCGGGCTCAGCTGGTCATCCCGGCAAGAACCTTGCCGGGGCCTTGTCTCCAGTCTAGCTGTCCCCCGGCAAGCCTTGCCGGATTCAGCTGGTCATCCCGGCAAGAACCTTGCCGGGGCCTTATCTTTAGTCTTGTCGAGTCCTGAGCTTGCCGGCCCTGATCTCGCCGGCAGTAGTAGACTTGATCTTCTGGTCGATCCGCCTGGAGTCTTGTCTTGCCAGCTCTGCCTTGCCGGCGTTGCGTGGACCCATTCCCGGCAAGTAGACCTTGCCGGGAACCGGGCTTCGAATGTACTCTTGGGTGGATTCCTCCTCTGCCATGTCCTTCCCGCCTGGAGGCTGCGACTTGCCGGTGCGTGTCCAGGGGTAGTGAACACCCCCCTGTTTACTACACCGACACATGGAGAAGTATCTGGGAGGCTTTGCGAAGAAGATGTACGGCATGCTTGAAGGTACCTCTCTTTGCTCGAGTGAATTTCTGTGAATCTTGAAAGCGATGGCATAACTAATCTTTTCCTTCTCCCTCGTGCAGAATTCTGTCAAAATTTCGAGCTGGAGACTGACCGGATCAAGACGGACCTGGATCCCACCAAGTCACTCGTCAAGGACGCGGTGGCTCTGAACATGCTGTGACTTGAAATTCGTCTCAACGATGTCTTGGGGTACATTACTCGTTTGAGGGCTGCGCTGGCGAAGATAGACAAAGAGTTGTGGCCTGAAGATACACTCCAGAGTGATCTTGAGTCAACGATGACTCAACTCAATGAGATCCTTGGGGCACTTCCACTCGTCCGTGTCCATTGCAAAAATGCGAAGGAAGAAAAGCTGAAGGCTCTTCAGGTGGTAAACACAAAGAAGCTCAAGTTTGAAGACTTCATGGATACTTCATTGAGGCAGCCACTCGGATTGCGGATGGCATAGACTTCGACACTTTCATCGAGCCCGTGAGTCCCATCGGTGCGTGAAGAAGAACTTTATGACCCGAGAATCTTCCAATCGGAACTTATTTGCCTTGGTATGCCGAGTGATTTTGTAATCGTTATACCTCATTTGGGCTTTTGGCCCGAGTACTTTCATCTGCACTTGAGAACTTTTATCTGCACTTGAGATTCTGGATTTATCCGAATGTTGCTTTCCAGTTTCTTGCATAGTTAAGTTTATTTCGGCTGGTTCGCAGCTAAACCTCCGAGTGAGAGGGATGCTCGCCACTCAGAGAAGTTTTTAACTTAAGCAAAGACTGGTTCACAGCTAAACCCCCGAGTGGGAGGGATGCTTGCCACTTGGAGTAGTTTTTAACTTAGGAGAAGACTGGTTCGCAGCTAAGTCCCTGAGTGAGAGGGATGCTCGCCACTCGGAGAAGTTTTTAACTTAGGCGAAGACTGGTTCGCAGCTAAGTCCTTGAGTGAGAGGGATGCTCGCCACTCGGAGAAGTTTTTAACTTAGGCGAAGACTGGTTCGCAGCTAAGCCCCCGAGTGAGAGGGACGCTCGCCACTTGGAGTAGTTTTTAACTTAGGCGAAGACTGGTTCGCAGCTAAGCCCCCGAGTGAGAGGAATGCTCGCCACTCGGAGTAATTTTCAACTTAGGCGAAGACTGGTTCGTTGCTAAGTCCCCGAGTGAGAGGGACACTCGCCACTCGGAGTAGTTTTTAACTTAGGCGAAGACTGGTTTGCAGCTAAGCCCCCGAGTGGAAGGGATGCTCGCCACTCGGAGAAGTTTTTAAACTTAGGCGAAGACTGGTTCGTAGCTAAGTCCCCGAGTGAGAGGGACGCTCGCCACTCGGAGAAGTTTTTAACTTAGGCGAAGATTGGTTCGCAGCTAAGCCCCCGAGTGAGAGGAATGCTCGCCACTCGAAGTAATTTAAAACTTAGGCGAAGACTGGTTCGCACCTAAGCTACCCGCTGGGGGTTTGGAACATGGCTTGTGCCAGTGAAATCATCGAAGGACTGCAGGGGTCATGTCTTTGATAAGCAGGCATTTCTTAAAGTACTCTTATTACATCTTGACAATTCAATCATCAAGTATAGAATCGACGAAGGAGATCTGCGTTCTAGGCATGCGGCTCATCGATCTTCTTTGTGAGGTTGTAGAGGTGGCAGGCCCCATTATGTAGCACCTTGGTGACGATGAAAGGGCCTTCCCACGTGGGGGCGAGCTTATGCGGCCGTTGTTGATCCACTCGGAGCACGAGATCTCCCTCTTGGAATGTCCGTCCCTTAATGTGTCTTGCATGGAAACGTCGAAGGTCTTGCTAATAAGTAGTTGACCGTATCAGGGCCATCTCTCGCTCCTCCTCCAAGAGGTCCACAGCGTCTTGCCGCACTTGTTCAGCTTCAGCTTCTGAATAGAGCTCCACTCGAGGCAAGTTGAGGAGGAGATCACTCGGCAGCACGGCTTCGGCTCCATACACCATGAAGAAAGGGGTGGGGTCGGTGGACCGGTTAGGAGTCATCCTTAAACCCCATAGGACTGACGGCAGTTTGGTCACCCAAGCTCCAGCTGCATGCTCAAGATCACGCATGAATCGTGGCTTCAGCCCTTGAAGGATAAGGCCATTCGCCCTCTCAGCCTGGCCATTCGACTGCGGGTGCGCAACGGATTCGTAGTCCACCCGAGTGCCTTGGGTGGCGCAGAACCTTCTGAACTCTTCCGAATCAAAGTTTGAGCCATTGTCTATGATAATGCTGTGTGGGACTCCATATCTGAATATCAATTCTCTCATGAACTTGATGGTTGTGTGTGAATCTAGCTTCTTGATAGGCTTAGCTTCAATCCACTCGGTAAACTTGTCGACTGCCACAAGCAGATGGGTGAAACCACTCGAGCCTGTCCTGAGCGGTCCAACCATGTCCAATCCCCACACGGCAAACGACCAGACAAGTGGTATAGTCTTTAAGGCGGACGCAGGTTTATGGGACAAGTTTGCATAGAACTGGCATCCGTGGCAATGCTGAACGATCTCTTGGCGGCTTCATTGGCACGTGGCTAATAAAAACAAGCTTGGTACGCCTTGGCTACGATTGTCCGAGAAGATGTGTGATGACCACAGGTTCCCGAGTGGATCTCTTCTAGGATCAATCAACCTTCCTCTGGAGAAATACATCGTTGGGCTATGCTAGTGACACTTTCTCTGTAAAGCTGTCCGTTCATCACAGTGAAAGCTTTGGACCTACGGACAATCTGATGCGCCTCGACTTCGTCCTCTAGGAGTTCTTGCATGAGTAAATATGCAATGTACGGCACTATCCAGCCGGGTGTAAATACCAGAATCTCCATAA
This sequence comes from Thinopyrum elongatum, assembly GCA_011799875.1. Taxonomy (NCBI): domain Eukaryota; kingdom Viridiplantae; phylum Streptophyta; class Magnoliopsida; order Poales; family Poaceae; genus Thinopyrum; species Thinopyrum elongatum. The sequence continues at coordinate 258,498,307 of CM022297.1, forward strand.
CCAAGTCAATGACTACAGGGACCTCAATTTCAGTTGGGTTAGAGGGACTTATCGCTTGAGGGGGCTCTTCAGTGAAAGGATCTTCCTGCACCGATGGGGAATGGAGGTGCTCAAGGAACACGTTGATGGGGATAGGCTTTCGAGTAGAGCCGATCTTTGCCAAATCGTCAACTGCTTGATTTTTTATTCGGGGAATGTGATGAAGCTCCAGACCCTCAAATTTCTTTTCTAACTTTCTCACTGCGTTGTAGTACCCTGTCATAGCTGGGTTTCTGACATCCCATTCTTTCATCACTTGATTGACTACCATATCCGAGTCTCCGTATACCATCAGGCGACGGACGCCGAGTGAGATGGCCATACGCAACCCGTAGAGGAGTGCTTCATATTTAGCCTCGTTGTTGGAAGAATCGAAGTGAATCTGCAGGACGTAACTGATCCGATCACCTTTTGGGGATACGAAGACCACTCCGGCGCCATAACCATTCAACATCTTGGAGCCATCGAAGAACATAGTCCAGTGTTCCAGGTGAATCTGAGTCGGCTGCTGCTGTTCTATCCATTCGGCCAAGAAATCTGCGAGTGCTTGGGACTTGATTGCCTTCTTTGCTTCAAACTTAATGTCAAAAGGAAGGAGTTCGATGGCCCACTTGGCCACTCAGCCGGTTGCATCCCGATTGTTCATGATTTCAGACAGCGGGGCATCACTGATGACTGAAACCGAGTGTTCTTGGAAATAGTGTGCAACTTTTTTCGCTGTTAAGTAAATACCATTGACAAAGCTTCTGGTAATGGGGATACCTCTGCTTAGATGGATTCAGGACTTCAGATATGTAATACACTGGTCGCTGAACTTTGTAGGCCTTGCCTTCTTCTTCTCGCTCCACTGTGAGGACTGTGCTGACGACTTGGCCAGTAGTCGCAATGTACAAAAGCAGAGGTTCTTTGCTGTTCGGGGCAGCAAGCACCGACTGGGTGGAGAGCAAGGATTTGAGCTCAACAAACACTACTTCTGCTTCGGGGGTCCACTCGAACATATCGGACTTCTTCATCAGTCGGTATAAAGGCAATGCCTTTTCTACGAGACGAGAAATGAACCGACTCAGCGCTGCGAGATAGCTTGTGAGCTTCTAGACATTGTGCATGCGCTCAGGTCGCTTCATTCTGACAATTGCACTGATTTTCTCGGGATTGGCATCTATTCCTCATTCGAAAATGAGAAAACTGAGTAACTTGCCTTCAGGCACTCCAAAGGTGCACTTGGACAGATTCAGCTTGATGTTGTACCTCCTTAGGTTGGCAAAGGTTTCAGCGAGGCCAGTCAGCAGGTCGGAACCTTTGCGCGACTTGAGCACGATATCATCCATGTATGCCTCAACATTCTGACTGACCTAGGTGAGCAGGCACTTCTGAATCATGCACATAAAGGTAGCACCAGCGTTTTTCAGACCGAATGGCATGGTGACATAGCAAAAACACCCAAAAGGGGTGATGAAGGCAGTTTTTATTTCATCTGGTCCGTACAGTCGGATTTGATGGTACCCGGAATACGCATCAAGGAAAGAAAAGCGCTCACATCCCGCACTGGAATCCACTATTTGGTCAATGCGGGGGAGCGGAGAATGATCTTTCGGGCAGGCCCGATTGATATGTTTGAAATCAATACACATACGGAGTGACTTTTCCTTCTTAGGAATCATGACGACATTAGCGAGCCACTTGGAATGGTAAACTTCGCGTATAAACTCAGCTGACAGGAGCCGAGCTACCTCCTCGCCAATCGCCTTTCTCTTCTCCACAGTAGAGTGACGGAGATGTTCCTTAATAGGTTTGGCCTTCGGATCAACTCTCAAATGGTGCTCAGCTAGTCCCCTGGGCACACCTGGCATGTTAGATGGTTTCCATGTGAAGATGTCCCAGTTCTTACGGAGGAACTGGATGAGCGCGGCTTCCTATTTGCTATCAAGTGTTGTTGAGATGTTAGTCGGAGCGGCCGTAGGATCTTCCGGGTGAACTTGCACGTGTTTTGTCTCTCCTGCCGACTGGAAAGCAGATTCGGAGGCCGGTTTCTTGGAACGAAGCAAATCAGTCGGATCAACATTTCTCTTGTACTCTTCCAATTCCACCATTGCCATCTGCTCATAAACAATTTTGATCCTTGTTGAAGACACTCCTCAACTCTCTGAATATTCCCCGTGACTGTGATTACGCCCTTGGGACCGGGCATCTTCAGCTTGAGGTACACATAACATGGGCGGTCCATGAAATGTGCATAAGCCGTTCGGCCAAGGATAGCATGATAGGCGCTGTGAAAGTCCACCGCTTCGAATGTCAACTTCTCCTTCCGAAAATTCCTCGAGTCACGGGAAACCACATCCAAAGCAATCTGGCCGAGTGATCTTGCCTTCTTCCTCGGAATGACTCCGTGAAACTGCATGTTGCTCTCGCTGAGTCGAGACATCGAATGCCCATTCCCTTAAGGGTCTCCCACCATCCATGAGGACTTTACGCAACCGAGTGCCTCCCACCACTGGATCAACCACCAGTGCCTGCCACCCAGGGGTAGCAACATAAGCTGGGTGATCCGACTGATCAAAAGTAATGGGAGGTTTCGACCACTTGAGGTACATCGTAGTCGCTGGAATAGCCATATTCACCTCTCGATTGATGACCTTCAGTCGGCTTTTGCTCTCGACGTCAACGAAAATCACCAGAGGGGCATTGACTTTGGGATAATCCTCAACCTTTTCTTCACCGTCATCTTCGTAAGGGCTCTTCTCACTCCGCTGATCTTCGCGGAACTGTTGAATCAAAAACCTGCACTGTCGAGTGGTATGCTTGGGTAATATCAAGTTACCCTCTTCATCCTTCTTGGTGTGGATGGCACACGGCAGATCAAGGATGTCCTATCCTGGTTGATCCCTCTTCTTCTTGGGTACCCACTGCTATTTGGCCTTCCCTTTGTACTTGCCCTGCGCAGCCAAAGCGGCCGTTTCAGCCTGACCTATACCTTCGGCCTTGCGTTTCTGTTTACGACTGGGATTACTGTTGCCAGGATCGGGATCACCGGCTTTTCCCTTGCCGTTGCGGAGATGGTCTTCTTCTTCGCCATTCGCGTACCGAGTGGCTATCTCCATCATTCTGCTCATGGTCAAGGTCCAAGCCCGTCCAAACGTCAGGATGAGTTCTCTGTACCTAACACCAGCCTTGAAAGCACAGACTGCCTGATGCTCAGTGACATTCTCAACCACATGGTGAAGCGTGGTCTAACGTTGTTTGTAATCTCTCAGAGTTTCATTCGGCTTTTGAACGTAGTGCTGCAATTCAGTCAACCCGGCAGGACGTTTGCACGTGCCTTAGAATGTTTTGATGAACACCCGAGCCAGGTCTTCCCAGCAGTATATGCTAGCGGGGGCCAACTGGTTCAACCACGCCCGTGCTGACCCTTCTAACATCAAGGGTAAATGCTTCATGGCGACATAATCATTGCCTCCGCCAATCTGCACAGCCACTCGGTAATCCTCTAACCACGTCTCTGGCTTTGACTCGCCAGTGAACTTGTTAACTCCCATGGCCAACCTGAAGTTGGGTGGTATCTCCGCAGCCCGTATGGCCCTACTGAAACACTCGGGCCAAAAGACAAACACACCACTTCCACTCGGACGATCTCTATCCAAGCTCTCTCGGTGAGCCCTGCCTCTGTCGACTAGATTTTGTACGAGGACTGACCTTGCGTTGAACCCTGGATCTCGGGGATCGAGTGGCTCCCTCCACTCGTCGCCGTATGGGCGCCTGTCATTGTACCGCCAGGGCGCATGTGATCCGCCCCTCGGAGGGGGCGTAGGCACTCGACGGCGGTCGTCATGGTGATGTCGAGGAGCAAACTGACCGCGGCCTTGATCCAGGTACTGATCCTGGTGGTAACCACGATCTTCATGCCGAGGAGGCGATCTCGGGCTGTGGGCCGAATGAACTGTGTCTGCCCTCACGGACCTACTGTGAATTCTGTTGCGCGACTGGGAAACGGCGGAATTCTGCTCCCCGAGTGAGGCGTTCGCTTACTGAATCCGAGCGATTGCACTAGCTACTTTACTGAACCCGAGCGATCGATCCCTTGGCTGTTAACTGAACCCGTGTGATTCCTTCACTACTGCTGCTAACTGAAGCCGATCGAACCTGCTGCCTCTTGATGAACAGTGAACGATGTTGGGGGTTGGATGAACAGTTCCCGGTGGGGGTTGGATGAACAGGACCCCGTGATAGGAGAGGCCGTTGCCGCTGGATGAACAGGACCCCGATTGAGCCGGTTGGGGGTGGATGAACAGGACACCATGGAGGGCTGGTTGAACAGTAGCCGGTGGAGGCTGGATGAACAGGAGCCCGTGGATGAACAGTAGCTGGTGGAGGCAGGAGGGAGACGCCGTGGATGAACAGTCACAGGTGGAGGCTGGAGGAGGTCAATGGTGGATGAACAGTAGCCCATGGAGGCTGGAGCGAGGTAGTAGACGGTGGATGAACAGTAGCCTGTGGAGGCTGGAGCGAGGCAGTAGATGGTGGATGAACAGTAGCCTGTGGAGTCCCGTTTTGCGGTACGGCACACCCCTCCCGATGAACAGGACCCCCGTTTCGACCATAGGAGGTTGAAGAGAAGTCTGTTTCCTCTGTTTTGCGGTACGCCACACCCCTCCCGATCAACAGGACCCCGTTTTGACCATAGGAGGTCGAAGAGAAGTCTGTTTCCTCTGTTTTGCGGTACGCCAGACCCCTCCCAGTGAACAGGATCCCGTTTCGACCGTAGGCGGTCGAACAGAAGGCCGTTTCCTCTGTTCTGTGCATACGCCAGGCCTCGTTTCGACTGTTCCATCCAAGCCGGTTGGCTCCCGATGAACAGGACGCATTCTATTGTCTCCCGATGAACATGACGCAGTTTCTCCGTTCCGACCCAGCCGGTTGGCTGCCGATGAACAAGACGCCGTCGCTGCTCTCCGCTGCCTCTCCATGTACACGAGCCCTGGCCGTACGTATGCGCGAGTAGGCGTTCGAGACCCCGCGCCGTATGTACGTACGTGGCCGTATTTACTTTCTTGCACCCTGGTTGTACGTACGTGTACACGATATAGATGGGATTGCGTGACATGCTACGTCCGCGCCTCTACTACGACACATGCCCTTCCTCACTCGGCCACAGTTGATCGCTGCAACCTGCAGACAGACCGATCGACCAGTATGTACATACACATTCGCGACCAGACAGACAACCCTACGTACGGTTCGACCGAGTGGGTCCCAGCTGTAAGGGAGGTAAGGAGGCACTTCCTTGCATGCGAAGATATAGCTGGTGGGTCCCAGCTGTCAGCGGGAGAATTATATTTTTTGCCCGTAATATGGACGCACTTCCTTGCATGCGAAGATGTAGCTGGTGGGTCCCAGCAGTCAGGGGGAAATGTTTTTTTCATGAAATACGATGGCCCGTCCGGTGGGTCCCTGCTGTTAGGTGGAGGAATCATTATTTTGCGCGTAATAAGGAGGCACTTCGTTGCTGCAGCTGTGGACCCAGCTGTCAGCCTGTCTGATGGAAGTCGTTCCTTGACCACATTGACCACGCCGCACTGAGAGCACCAAGGCATGGACGACGGCGAGGCCTAGGAAGGGGACGACACGGAGCCGGGGAAGACGCAGCAGTGGATGCCCACGCGGAGAGGAGTACGAGGGTTGACTGGTTCGGCTGCGGTGTGAGGCTGCCATCGCCGCAGAATAACAGGGGTTGTGGGTGAGTAGAGGGATGGCCTGGCCAGAGGTTGGAGTAGGGTGGGGCGGTCAGGCCTGCGCGGCAGCAGAGCCGGCCACGGGAGGCAGGAGCAGGCGGCACGACCGGCGCTGGTTTGGGCGGCTGGAGCAAGAAGACCAGAGGTTGAAGAAGCACTACGGCCGTTGGATGGACATCGTATGGTCACTGGAGCTAGAATCGTTCATATTGACTAAGTTGACAAAGCCCTCCGTCCGCGTCAACTTAGTAGGCCCACAAGTCAGCCTCCCACTATGGTGGGTCCCAGCTAGCAGGGGGAGTATTCATTTTTTTGTGCGTAATAAGGAGGCACTTCCTTGCGTGCGAAGATATAGCTGGTGGGTCTAAGCTGTCAGCGGGGGTAATGTTTTTTTCGCGAAATACAGAGGCCCTTCCGGTGGGTCCCAGCTGACAGGTGGAGGAATCATTATTTTGTGCGTAATAAGGAGGCATTTCCTTGCGTGCGGCCGTGGACCTAGCTGTCAGCCTCTCCACGTACAGTCCACTTCTGATGGATGTCGTTCATTGACCACGTTGACCACGCCGCGCCGAGAGCACCAGGGGTGGACGACGGCGAGGCCTAGGAACGGAACGACACGGAGCCAGGGAAGACTTGGCAGTTGTTTCCCATGCGGAGGGGAGTACGAGGGTTTACTGGTTCGTCTGCCGTCGCTGGAGAATAACAGCAGGTGTGGGTGAGTAGAGGGATGGCCAGGCCAGCGATGGGAGTAGGGTGGGGCGGTGAGGCCTGCGCGGTAGCACAGCCGGCCACGGGAGGAGGGAGCAGGCAGTCCCGCCGGTGCTTGTTTGAGCGGCTGGAGCAGGAAGAGCAGAGATTGAAGAAGCACGATGGCCGTTGGATGGACATTCAACAGTCACTGCTCTCGTGCGTTGACTAAGTTGACACGGCGTAGCGTGTGCGTCAACCTTTTTTTTTTAGGAAAGCGTACGCGTCAACCTATAGTAGGCGCACAAGTCAGCCTCAAATCTATGGAAAATAGCATACAACCCATCTGCCATTATTTCTAATAATTTATAGCCCATTTGCTAATTCTTAAGGTTTTTTTGGAGCCCATATTCTTTTTGTTAGCATTACAGCCCATATTGTGGCCACGGTTAAAAAATTATACAAAAATTTGCATATTTCGGTGCGGTCCGAACTGTTTTTAATCCCGAAATTTCGAGTCACATTCAAACTAATTTTAAAAATAAATTTATATCAATGTAAAATCCAAATAATTGTCCACGCATAAAAATCAATGGAATTTAAAATATCGAAATGAAAAAAAAATTGAAACTAATTGCCGGTTTGATGTGTTTTAAAAATGTACATCCCATTTTTCATTACTGATAGCCCATTTTCTGGGCAAGCCGAATGAAGCTCTCCTCGTCTTGAAAGATTTGCAGCCCAGCAGGGCTGACAAAGCAAGTAGGCCTCGGTTGGGTATTCTGCAAAAGAACAAAAAAAAACTGGGCTAGCCATTTTCAGAAAGAAAAAAAACTACTGGGCTGGTCTTGTGGTAAACATAAAAGAAAAGGCTGGTTAGACAGGCCAGAGTGCCCCGCACAGCCCAGTTGACACCCTGCTTCCGTCTCAAAAACAAAAATAACTGGGCGAGCTGCTGGGTCCCTGGTGTCAGCTGCTTGTTGTGCAATTCTCCCGTTTATTGACTACGTTGACAATGGCATGGGACCCAGATGTCAGAAATCCATTAGGAGGAACCATTTTTTTGGCTTGAAATAAGGAGGCACTTGCTTGCGTACTGCCATGACCCTGGTGGGTCCCTGCTGTCATCCTCTCCACATACAATCATCTCCTGATTGTGTACGCGTCAACCTAGTAGGCCCACAAGTCAGCCTCTAAACCCGTGGTGGACAAATACAACCCATTTAAAAAAATAACAGTCCATTCAGCCAAGTTAACTATCTACTCCCAGTAATACTCTAGTAGTGTACAAGTACTAACTTACTCTTAGCTAACTAGACGATGCCGGCCGCCATCTGCAGTACACGCTAAACGCCGGCACCGACGTCCTCCTCCTTGCCTTGGACTTGCCAGAGGTGCGATAGGGCGCGTTGCTCGCGCGCGTTGGCCCTTTCCATGCCGGCATGGTCCACCGAAGCTTCGGCTTCTAAGCAGGAAACCCACTTGACGAGCTGGTAGTAAAATTCAGCGTCGCGAATGCGTGAGTGCCCGACAGCCTCCAGGGCTATTTGCCGGGCCCCGGCCTCCATGTAGTCGGCCTAGTTGCGGGCGCTCTGCTCGCGACTCAGAGTGTCGGTGCGCTGCTGCTCCATGCCCCGCTGGCGGCGCTAATCGGCGATACGCTGCTCCTCCGCCAGGCGGTCGCGCTCCAACAAGTCCTCGTACTCCGCATTGCCATCTAAAGACCAATAGAATGCCTCCTCCCTCCGTCTGCCTTCTGGTGAAAAACCAAACACTAGTTCCGGCGGTGACCGCCTCCGGCGTCGCCTATTGCGGATGGGCGGGGGCATGACGGACGTGGCGAGAGCGAGGACAAGTGGTGAGCGACGTCGAGCCGGTGGGGGCTTATGCGGATAGGGCGAGTTGGGTGATGGTGCCACCAGAGAATGCTGGGAACCAGTAATTATAGACGGAAGGTAGGTGAAGCAGCGTGTCGCGGGAAACGCGACAGTCATCGGAATTCAATGCATAAGCAGGCATGGCTTAGCGCGCCAGCTTACCGTGGGAAACTGGAAAAACTGATGTGTCGTCCCGTCCCGTCAGTGGCTCGTCCCGTCCGTGCTGGATCGTACATTGGCATGACGGTTAAACGAGTGCACTCGAATCATCCAGATGAGGTACTCCCTCCTTGTCAAAAATTATTCCACCACTCATCATCTACCTTGGTTGGTGAGATTTCTGAATTGAGCCCTGCAAACCGGAAAGGAGGTGGTACGTGTGTGATCTGCTATTTATTCGTGTAGGATCGAGTAGGTCGGATAGTGTACGTGTAGGATCGCATTAGCTAATGAACGTTCGCTGGGAGACAAGGCATTTGAGAACGCTTTTGCTGGCAATTTCTTCAGATTCGCATGGCATTTTCTTCAGAACAACTTGTCAGTTTCTTTAGAGGTAGGCATTTTTATTCAAAAAACTGCCACTTCGGATCTTGCGTCGCAACTAAAACTGCCAGGAGCGTATTAGTAGGCTAGCTAGTGATCGATCAGTAACTTGTAAACACTGAGCGAACAGAAATAAGGAACTGCTAGTAACTTGTAAACACTGAGAACATAGAAATAAGGATCATGTTGTGCACAGTAGTAAGAGCCGATCCGTTCAAAATGTTCACACGAGACTCACAGGCCTGGCATTGTAATATGTTCACATTAGTAGCCCAAATTCACAACCAACTAGTATGATTCCCATACATAAGATCAACATGTTAATGCATCTCAATGATTCACAGATCATATACAAATATGTAGCTCCAAAAGCAAAGATCTAGAAAAAAAATCTGTTCTTCCTACTAACATGGATGCTTCTCTGGGCCAACATTCAGTACAAAGTGAAAGACAAATTTGTTTGTGAAGTATACAATTCCTCTTGCAAATGTAAGTGGTTTCACCAACAGCTGGAACCATGAGAATGAACCACACATGATGGAGGAACATCCACTGCAATATGATTTGGTCTTCTCTCGATCACACGGCGAGACTATTTTCGGAATACAAACTTTAACTTAGGCAAAATGATGCCCATTGTATAATCAGACCAAAGCAATGAAGCACCTAGTGTTGGCCAATAAATAGTACAGTACTACTTTTGTGCAGTCCATGAAGTGACTATCCAATCTTTCTGTGTCTATTTTCAAATGGCACTGCATGTAGTGACTATACTATTCTCTTGTGCAGTTCCACCAAAATTGTGGTCACTTTGTTTGTTTGCCAAATAGCAACGGGCAGACATCTGTCTGCACAAATATCAAGCAGCTAGTAAACATATACACCACCTTGTATTTTTGGTTTAAACACGTCTCTTCCGCTTAGCATCTGTCATGTTTTGCACTGGACAATTTGATACTGTCATGTTTTGCCCTGGACAATTTCGTACTGAATTGATTTGCTGGTATAGAGCAGAAATATAGCGCCTATTCTTCATCAGACCAAGGATATCCATGTTCGCAGTGATGGAAGAGGTGAAATCGATACAACCGAAATTGAGCATCCAATCATTGAATCATGTCCTGCACCTCCAATGTAGGTCCACCCTGCCAATAAATTCACATGCAAACCACTAATATTACTATCTAATGATAGTACAAAAAGACTAGCAAGATAGTAGCAAACCATGTACCTTCATAATGAACAGCTCATAGTGCCACCAAATTGGATATAACGGTTTGGAAGAAAACATGCTCCTAATGTTGAACCATTTGGACTTTTTGTGCAGTTCCACTAAAATCGAGCATCCCTGTTTGCATAGATATTGAAACTGTGATTACTATAAAAGTGGCACTAGTTGAAGCATAGACTCACAAATATAAGCATTCCAATTTCTTAATGGGAAAAGGTAGCAAGACTGTTTCTAACCACCTGTTTGAAGGAATTAATAAGGCAACAACGGCTGATGTCAGGAAGGCATACATAGTATTTTATTAAAAACTGAACCATTCCTGACCTTTCCTCTTCTTTTAAGCATATTTTGTGCAGTTCAACTAAAATAAAATGCCATCACCGCCTTGACAATTCAGTGACACTGTACAAAAAGAAATGACTTAACATTACATCATGATGTCAGGTATGTAATCAACAGGCATTAGAGACAAACATACAGACCTCCTCCGATAATATAATGAACATTAATTTTAACAAAGGTGTGACTAGCTTTACCGGAATAATTTGAGTGAACTCTACACCCTCTGTTCCTTAATATAAGACGTTTTCGCAGTTCAATTTAAAGTACCTAAACATCTAGTATTTAGAAAAACAGGTAGTAGTTTTCTTGAGCACATATCTGGGAAAGCTTGCCACACTTTATATCTGTCCATACGGTAATGCAACACCATTCGAATAGTACAAATATACACTAATCCAGTGGCTAGTGCAACAGTAGAGTAGTTTTTTTATTACGGGGTACAGTACAATGGTTTTAATGAACAGATTTCCATAAGCTAGCACTGGAAGATTTCTATAAGCATTACACTTACACTTACACTTACTAAGCCTTTTGTCCCAAACAAGTTGGGGTAGGCTAGATATGAAACCCATTCATGAGGACTTCCCAGGAGGTCACCCATCCTAGTACTACTCTCGCCCAAATGGGTTTCATACCCAAAGGACTGGCTAGTTTTTACGTTGGCTCGCCAAGCCTATCACAACCCTTAGATATGAAACCCTTTCACGAGGACTTCCCAGGAGGTCACCCATCCTAGTACTACTCTCGCTCAAATGGGTTTCATACCCATGGAACTAGCTAGTTTTTACGTTGGCTCGCCAAGCCTATCACAACCCTCCTCCTTTACCCGGGCTTGGGACCGGCTATGCCTAGAAGACATAGGCGGAGTTAAGGAAGATTTCTATAAGCATTAACAATACAAAATGTAAAGGTAACAAGTTTCACCATTGGTATACTAGCTGTGCAACAGCATTAAACCAAATACAAAGGTCTGAAGGTAACTAGCATTATTAACTAATGACAGTATAATTTTTTTTGCAAACCATGTACCTTCAAGGTAAATATCATTTCGAACTCGAGGGGACCTCAAAATTGCTATCCCAATCTTGATAATCGATCAAACCTAAAAACTTGATCGAACGAATCAAGAGAACAGCTGGAGGAGGAGGTGCCCACTCTTGACCTTTCCTCTTGTCTTCATAATTTTTTGTGCAGTTTAACCAAAATAAAATGACATCAGCGCCTTGGCATTTTGGTGACACTGTACAAAAAAAATTGACTTATCTCATGAAAGTGAGGTATGTAATCTATAAGCATTAACAGTGCAAAAATCTGAAGGTAGTAACAAGTTTCATCATTGGTATAATGGCTGTGCAACAGCATTAGAATGCCTTAGCTGAAAAATCTTTAATACATCCACAATCAACAGCTAACCCTGAAATAATCCAGTGACATTAAATGGCATTGCTTAAATTTATCGGTGGCATTAGACTGAGTGCGGCATTAGTTAAATGTGGCATCACTTTAGCAGTAGCATTGCTTGACTTTACCGCTGGTGTTATACTAACAGCAAAAAAGTGGCAATAAGAGCATGGGAGGCCCATTCTGACAGTGGGCGCACCAGTACGATGTACCTCCACCGACACATAGAGTGGTGAGGGAGGTATGGTTGCCCAGAGAAACAAATATCCAGGCAGCATATGTGGATTACGTCGCATTTTTGTTCTCTCTAGCCACCTTTTTCCTATGTGAGGACAACAAACCGATCGACCTCGTCATTCTCTATTGCGTTGTCATGCCTTTCTACCCTTTTTCACCCTTTTTCAACCAAGAGACACAAGACTCATTCCTTAGCTTCTGATTTCCCCTTTTCAAGCTAGAAGCGGGTTCGATGCCTAGTCTCTTCGACAGTACTTTCTCCCTTCCTTTCCTTATTCAACCCAGACATGGATTAGTCTGCATGAAGTAGGGTTTCCTTTAATAGTGCAAATTAAGGTTTTTGTCTGTGTGACCAGCAGAGCAGAGGATAGCAAATTGGGAAGATGGTGGAGTGGAAAAAGATCCACATGCAGTGACGTGGCAGATGGGGCAATAGAACAAGGGTATGGTTCGAAAAGAGGTAGCATACCTGAGGGTCAGTGGGAAGTGGCTTCGCTCGTGGTCGTTGTCCTCCGCACACACTACGGCAGCGAGCTTGGGGACGGAGGCCATTCCACACGGGCGCTAGGTCTGAGAGGACGGCCTTGTCGTCAGTGCGTGACCTCGCTCGCCGACGATGAGTGCGTCAACGCTGCACGTCCTTTTCTTCCCCGGCGGATCTATGACCACCGGTGAGGAGGGAGAGAGAGGCCGTCTTTTTTAGATCTGGAGAGAGGGTGATAGTGTGAGAAGCAAGTGGGCAGCCCTTAGCAAGCAAGCGCCAAAGCTCCAGCCTATATATCTTTTTTGATACTAGTACTAGAGGTGGAGTAGTGGTAGAGTAGTTTATATTTTCTCTGCCTACAGTACCAGTTAGTCGTGCTTCAAAACTGAATGGCACGCCATTAAAAAAATAAAGTCGAGAAATAATGCGGCACCTCAGGCCAACACGGCCAGATCACATTTTGCACGAGAAATGACACACCATGTTTTGTTGGCATGTGGTCCCGTTCCAACATGTCAGTGAGATGACGGCGAGTCCTTTTGTACAATTTCCGAACGGACGTCTATGTAGGCCGGGGCACCTCTTCCTGTACCGTGGCAATCATCCACCACCTCTTCGCCTTTCCCTCTCGATTTGGAACTGTTGTCGCACGCTCTTCCTCCCTCCTCCATTTGCCTTCACCCTTCCTTCTGCCATTGTTCGATCGTCTTCTCCATGGAGGGAACAGTCCGGAAACGACCCTGTTATTCTTGCCCCGATCTGAAAGATGACGTGGTGGAGGAACTCATTGATCGGTGCGACGTCATCACCTCGGCTAGCATGGCAGGTTCGTTCAAGACCATTCTCGACTCAAATAATAACATCATTACAGAGAACCCAAGGGTCCAGGAGCGGTTTGATCTCCCCTATCTTCTTCACCATGACCCTGCTCGCTGGCGCGCGGACGACGGAAGCCTCGCCTTATGCAAGTTGATGCCGCTTGATAATGATACGTGTGATGTTAAGATGCCATCGCTTAAGGGTAAGGCTTGGGCAGGCGCAAATGGAGATTGGGTTGTTTATATTGGGTACAACTGCGAGTGGGAACTTGTGAATGTGTACACTCGTCAGTGGATTCCACTTTCAAAAATCTCAGAGTGCCCTGAGGTTGAGCACACAGATGATCTACGTACGTTCAAATACGATCATGGTGACTGTCGTCTACGGAAGATAGCAATTTGTCGAGTTCCCAACCGCTCTTGGGATTACACGAACTATGAAGTTGTTGCTATCTTCGACAAGCTTGTTGCCGTCCTTACTTCCACGCCTCGATGGATATTGCTCAAAAATCAATTTCTTTACACGGATGAGTACTGTGATGCAATTCAATACGAGCGTCTTGTGTTTGCTGCCACCACTCGTGGCACTGTTTTTGCATGGAATCCTTATGGTTTCGGTACGTTTGTCTTCCACCGTAATTATAATTGTTTCATCCACATGCATGCGGGTTAGCTAGTTTCCCTTTACTAATTAACCTTCTTGTGTTTCCAAGGTCCTGTGAACATTCCACCACCTATACTTGAAAATTTTTATAACCAAGGGGGAGATGACGATGGTGATGATCACGAGCATGAGTACGAGCAGGACCTATATACTCAGTGGTGCCTGGCAACTTATTCCGATGGATCACCTCTTCTTGTCTGTATACAGTGCACTGTTGATGTTACTACTAAGGAAGCAGGTGTTGTCTCCCATGGTCACACTCTCCGGACCTATTCCAATATCCGTTGCAGGGTATTCAGTATGGATACTAGTGTGCTAGCGCCAACACCTTCTCCCTGGTTCAGTATTGATAGTCTTGGAGAAAACTCGCTCTTCCTTGGACAAAACTATCCAATGATGGTGAAAGGCGATCCAGCTGCTGTTGACACAACGTTACTACCATTTATGAGAAGCAACTGTATCTATACCTCGGGCATTGCTATGGTTCCCTACCCTGGCTATCACAATATGCGTCCTGATATAGGCCGCTTCAGCCTGGATGATCAGTCCTGCGTTGGTCTTGATATTGACAATAGCTGGCCCTTCCTAGAGGCTTACCTATGGTTCAAAGCAAGCGTTTCCAATGCCGAGGATTGGTTGAGCTGAAGTTCATTTCATTGCTTGTTATTTGTTGTGTGATGAAAACTTTAGTATTTACTAGAATGTTTTGTTGGAAATAATCTATAATCCAACATGTATCCTCGTTGTTGTTGTGTGTTGATGACTTGTTGTATGTAATGAATGGTACATTTGCATATGCATGTCATAAACTCAATTTATGAATGGTTTTCGAGTCACTTCCTGGAGTGTGAGTACCGTAGTAGTATAGCCAGCATCCGGTTATATGAAGTTGCCACATCACATAGAGCCAACCTAATAGTGGAGTATGCTAGTGCAATAGTTAGTTCTAGTTAGATCAACTAGAGCTAGGTGTTGCACGGAGGCCGAGAAATATGGTGATAGCGTGACTGCGTGAGGTGGGCTTGTAGTACGTAGTATGATGTAGGCACATGGCTTGCCGTGTTTCCTACTCCTTCGGTCTAAATGTGGAGAAGATTTGGTCGAGTTCTTCCTCCTTTTGCCGACACGTGGGACATCCAGCATCCAGGTCATTTCATGCAAGAAAATGGAGTGCTAGTTGAAGCCACGTGATGTGCATCTTGGGTTAAACTATAAATAGAATCTTACTCTTGAGTAACTCCAAAAGCAGCAACCGAAGATCTTTATTGGATTTGTTTTTCATCACCAGCACGTCGAGGCGAAAGATGTGCAGGTTCAGTGGGTCGTCTTGCGTTTTCACTGACATGTGGGACCGCATGTGAGCAAACAGACGATGGGCTCCGCGCGTCTGCTGGCTGGCTGAGAAGAGAGAGAGAGGAGGGCTGAGCACGGACTCCAGGAAATTTTGCGACAATGTGAGTAGTACTAGTGGTGTACCGTACTCCTGGAGAGATATAATGTGTTCGCTCTACGTAACCAGCACCTCGATATAGTGGGGTGGCATGGGCCATAACTAGCATTCACGTCTAGCAGTACGACACACGCCACCCACACGAGTCCCATCTGACACCAATTTTCTTGGAGTCCGTGCTACAGCCATCTCTTCTCCCTTTGTTTTCTCAGCCATCGCGCGGTGGGCGGGGTGGGGGTTTGCCGATAGTCGGTTTTCTCAACTGCGGTCCCACTTGTAAGTGAAAATGCAACACATCACGCATTCCCCCTTGAGCGGCATGCCGGACCAACCGTGTGGGGGTGCAACGCGAACACGGCAGGCTTTTCCTTTTGAACTTGTAACTTGTAAAATTTGGTTCTGCTCCATGGCTCGACCGATAGATAGAAATAATGATTTTCCCTAGAGTAATGAGAAGTTTGGTTCTGGCGCGGTTCATGCATGGAGTGTGTACGAAAATCATGAAGTTGATGCGAAAGGTAAGATAATTACTAGTACAATATACTACTACATGGATTTGACGGAAAGATAAAGATACATACGGATCCATCAACGACATCCTCACGCCCTAGTGCGCCGGGTCACCCACCGACGTGTGAGGAGCAGCGGCGTTGGCGGAGAGCTCAACGTGCTTCTGAACAATGTCGTCCAAGGTTGCCCTGCGGTCCAAGAAGGCCAGCGTTCTATCGTCCTCCTCTTGCACGTAGTAGTCCTTGTGGACGATTTGCGTGTAGACGTGGGTGATTATGTCGATGGTGTCTTGCTGCACCAGGCGCTGCGCGGCGAGCGCGACCTCGAGGTGGACATTCTCCGGCGCGACGGCGGGCAGTCGTAGGGCCACCAGTGTGTTGAAGAGGTTGTCACCATAGAGTCCGTTGTGGGTGGCGGGCATCGCAGAGCCTGGGCGCGTGGGCTGGAGGCGTACGTCAAGGTCATCCGCGAGCTTCTTGACGACGGTGAACTTGTCGAGGAAGCCGACGAGGACCTCGTCGAACAAGGAGACGAAGCTGTCGTCCAAGAGGCCTCTCGCCCTGGTGGCCTCAAGCACGACCTGGAGACATTCCTTGGTGCCGGGCCGCAGGCCGGCGTCGTGGACCATCTGGCATAGCTGGCTGATGCTCGCGCTCATCGCCTCCATGGGTCTAGCTTCTAGTCAACTGATCTTGCGATTGGAGTGATCACTCTTACCCTTGGTTAGGGTGCGTAGGTGCGTAGGATTTCGTAGATTGGACTGGCGGGGAGCCTTTATATGAGAAGTGCATACTGCATTGCATTCACGTGTGTGTTGGCCATCTACTCCTCGGCCCTCCCTCCGTGCCTGTGCAGTATAGTCATCTCACCGAGACCAAGTTGGGGCAAAAAGAGAGACCTTTGATGTTTACTGGTTTATTGGTCCCCTTTGCATTTTGCGCCAAGTTTTGACATTTCATTTAACTAATAAAATGTTAATGCATGTAACCAAAAATGTTGTGCTAAGGCCCTTCCCAGTGCTCCATGGTGGACAGGTGCTAAGCATGCCACATAGGCAAAAAAATGACATGGCACAGTAATTAAGGAGGAGAGAGCACTTTGGTGACCCCAGGAAGAACCAATGCCAAGCACGTGAACCTAGGCAAATCACTTAAATGAAAGAAGTTGACCAATGCATGGAAGAGTTTAGGTGCTAAATCATTAAATACAGTGAGCTTAGCAACAACAAGTTAAGCACCTATGCATTGGTGAGTTGAGTTGCTAAGCTATTTAATGCACTTAGCACCTCTTCTAAGCACCTTTGCATTGGAACAGGTCTAAGTAGTCTTAAGTCATTGAATGCATACACACCCCACGTCTCCTATTGGGTGATTTCTTTTTTCGTGGCAAAAAATAGGGAACGAGGTGGGTAGTTAATGCATCGTGCCTAAAAGTTTTGGGATTATTAGGTTTTCGTAACGTGACTAATGCACCAGTACGGAGGGAGTACAATAGTAGTCTTTGATTGCAATTTTTTGTTGGTAGCTTACCAAGCTGAGCGCTCGGTGAGTACAATAGTAGTCTGATTGATGAGACTTCAGATTTGAGCCATCTACCGGAAGGGAGAGTGTATAATATCATCGGGAACTACGTTCAAAACCGAATAAAACAATACTCCTTGTATTTATTTACAGAGGGAGTAGTATATTTTTTGTGACATGCATTACTAGATATTGCTAGTCAAATATTAAATCCAGACGGACGTGGTAGTACTACTAAATCTAGACGGTGGTGCTAGACTAGTAGTAGTACTACCAATGTAGTACTAGTACTGTACTACCCGTTGGTCAAATTACTCCTCACAGTGAAGTGACAAGACCCTGCGCCGGAGATGACACCTGAGTGTAGGCGCCGTGTTCGGCATACCAAAGTCAGCCTCACCATGTGCAGTCACTATCATCATGGCTGTAGAGCTAGCCTGCTTACAACTAGCCGTGTTCGACATAATTTCCCGTGCGTTGCCACAAGTATCTCTACTCTTTTCTTATACAAGTAAGATGCCCGTGCATTGCACGGAACACCAAGATTGGGGGTGGACGGCACCGACAGCGGCCATCGCGCCAGATTGTTCCATGGCCTTCTAGATGTGGTGGGGAGGAGATAAGGCTGATTGTGAGAGACAAGGAGTTGTTTGTAAATAGGGAACAAGTGCGGGCATCTTTTTGCAAAACTGCAGAAGTTTGCTTTGTATGCGTCAGATCTAGATCCGACGGCTATTGGTGAAAGATGGCAGGCAAACCATCATCACCAACTCAGGACCTCTTTGATTCGCAGGATTTTGAAAACGCAGGAATAGGACACGTCAATATTACAAGTTTCAAACTGATATTACAAATGTTAGGAGTAATGCTGCACCTAGGAAGAGGGAATTATTAGGAAGTTTACGTAAGAACTTTCGTTACTTTAGGTGGATGCAGCATTATCGTACAAACTAAAATCCACCGCCCTGACAAGTCACTAATGGGCAAATAAATTTTTGAGTCTCTGGCGACTTGATGTTTCAAAAACAAATTCAGCTTCTGCGGAGACTTTGTCATTTAGGCTTAGACGCTTGCGGTGATCAGCACGCCATTCATTGTTGCGCCAGAGAATGCCAAACTTCATTCCCTTGAGCACACTTGCCTCCAGAACAAAGAACCTGGCCAATTTAATCTCAGATGTGCTGCCTCGGTAGTCGATCAAATCAATTTCTGTACGATGGAGATAAAGGTATTCGATGAGATTGTTATAGTGCAGCACATTTTTCACTTTCGGGTCTTTTTTTATCTGCAAAAGAAGAGAACATATTAGAGCAGCTGCCTGTATTTTTTTTGAAATGGAGGCAAAAGATTTACCTCATTCATTAAATAAGAGAGAAGAGTTTTAGAGTGTTACAAATGACCCACACGCCCGGCATGGCAACTACTCACGCACAAGAATACACCCTAGTTTTTTAGCGCCCGCGAGAACCCAAAGCTTGACGTCGTTGATGATAGCATGGAGAAGGACCGGAGGCGGCGCACTTTTGCGTCGGAAGACTTGCCGTGTCATCAAGAGGTGCCAATATCATTCGCTCATACGATAGGGTTGGCTCTAAGGCTAGCGATTTTCTCTCTCTCTCTCTCTCTCTCTCTCTTTCTCTTTCCTCTCATTTACCTCGGAGCACGTGAAGAGCTTGGGAATTTGTTGCCTTCCACTATGTGGCCGATGCCATATTTCTCAAAAGTATGCCACATAATACGCATCGATGTCAAATCAAAAGATTTTGCCACCGCTCTAGCGATGTAAGAGAGTTGGCACCGCTGTGCACACAGACCCACATGTATAAACAAATCAATTGAACCAACTACACCAGCCTCTCACTCTCCCAAACAAGTGTTTTTTTATTGCCTCAGTCCTCTCCCTCTCCCACGCAAGTGTTTTTTCATTGCGTGAGTTAATTTGGCACCGGAGCAAAGTAGGTGATCCAGATTGGGGCACCAGGTGAGCAATGGAGGGGCATCGATGCCAAATGCATCACAAGTGAATTTGGCACGTGTTTTGGCCTACATAGTGGAGGGCCGTTATAGCCCACTTTTGTACTACCTCATATTTAGTGTAAAATTTTAACCATAGATTTACCTAAGAAAATGCCAATGCATGTCACCAAAAATTATACCATTTGAAATTATGTTCAAATACGAATCCAACGATATAACTTTTAGTGACATGCATTAACATTTTGTCAGTTAAATTTATGGTCAAATTTTGATACTACAAAATAGGAAGAGTAAACCAGGATGGAGGTAGTACTTGCTCTTAGGGTAACCATAGAGTTACTAGTCTAAGTTACTTGCCACTATGACTAGCCTAGGCTACTAGTAGTACAACAAAATAATGATGCAGGTGATCACGTGAGAAAAAAATACTAAAAACATTTCTTTCGGTCCAGTGCGTAGATGCAGTTTTGAACCCTACACTTGTCATCGTAATTTGAGAAAATTACGAAAAATTTGAGCTACGTTGTGATTACCGTTTACTAATAGGAAAGAAGTTTCACCTCGATGAGTAGCTTCTCCATGCACGGAAAGCATGTAAGGAATCCAACAACTTGATCCAGATTGGGGCCGATAGATTTTATTGCCAAGATCTTCACTGTGCGCACAGCCTGGGTCAAGCTTGTGGGAATCATTTTCTGGATGATAGTCGTAAATACATCAAGAAGAAATTTAAAATGTGAATTTCAAGAAGACGGAGAAGAAGATGAGTGTTGTACCTGAACGATTACGGATCCAATAAAGAGTTCGGAGAATTTGGCAGACGAGTACACCAACGCTGTCAATTTCGGCACGTCAATGACCCTGATTTTTGTTGCACCTTCTAGATCAGATACAAGCAATCTCTCAAGGAAAGGCGCATTCTCAATGACCATAACATGGAACAGCTGGAGTGATCTCTTCCCAATTGATGTCTTGTTGCGGGGCCAGCAAGACACATAAATCCATCGGAGATTCGTCGAGGCGATTTGGAGGCTAATGAACCCGTGGATCTGCCGAAGATGAAGGTACTCGAGCGCAGTACAGCTGTGGAGCAGGTGCTCCATAGCCTTCTTCGAGATGCCAACATCGAAGAGGTCGAGCTGCTTGAGTTGAGGGAGAAGAAGGGCGGGCACGGCATTAATCTGGGAAAATAGCAGGAGCTGAAGCTGGCGCGGCGCAGCGTTGGCGTGAGGCGGAGCACGGACGGCGGCAGAGAGCGACATCGTCCAGCTTCAAACCTGAGCTCCTCGAGCTGATCTAGGGCGGGGGGATAAGAACCACTCGTCGAACTTGGCTTGGACCTTGCAGTTGGTACTGAACATGCGGATGTCAAGGTGTCTGGCTTGCCCAGGGTGTGATGAAAGGATCTTGGAGACTGCGGCCATGCGTTTGCAATCCCCGTCGCAGAGGCAGCTGTCGACGGTGAGGTTGAGGGGGGACGCGGCGCCAGAGGGGGCGCCACCGCCGGGAGAGCAGGGTGGTCTGCACGACAGATTTGGTGGGGAGGAGGCCGATGATGACGAGTAGCATGTCGTCGGGGAGGCTGCTGATGAAGTCCAGGCTCGCCGGATGCAGTTTCGGCTCGAGCCGCCTCCGCTTGTTGGCTGCCTCGCCGTCCATCTCAGCCGGCGCCGACGCCGGTGTACACGTGTGCTGGTGTGTATTGTGTGCTGGGTGTGCGCGAGTGTGTCCTTGTGCGCATGCCGTCGCGCAGTGGTGAAGTGTGCGTGAGTGCGTCCTTCACGCAGAAGAAGTGTGTCCTCAATTTACTAGCATGTGGGGTGCTACCCTGAGTGGTTTCAACTTTGTTTACTTCACCGCGTGTCAGATGGGCCTCTAGTTTACTTATTTTCACCCACTGCCACATGGGCCAGCACACGAAGATAGAGAACAAGAGCTGACAAGGCAGCATGTGGACTGGTTGACCGGTCAACTAAACAATATATGGAGCTATACGCTGACACAGTGACCGTATAATCCCTCGGTATATAGAGTTCGAGTGAGAGGGGAGGCCCGTGAGAGATAGTAGAGAGAGAGAGAAAGAGCTACTCCCTCCATTCGATAATGTAGTGCCTATATTTTTTTTAAAGTCAAACTTTTGAAACATTGACCAAGTTTATAAAGAAATTACTTATATCTACAATACCAAAGATAAATGATAGTATGAATTAAATACATGTTGTGATGAATCTAATGATCGTTCCAGATGTAAATGTTTTTCTCCACATATACCTGGTCAAACTTTTCTGAGGTTTGACTTTTCAAAACATCCATATGCTTATGGACGTGAGAGAGTACCTAACTAGAGAGAGAGAGAGAGAGTGTGTGTGTGTGTGAAATAGAAAGAGTGAGTGAAAAAAGTGTGTGTGCGTGTGTGAAAGAGACATGGACAACACACGATAAAGTAGAGAAAAAGCGTGTGTGTCTTATGCAAACATATCACACGTGCACCTTCGATAACGGAAGCGAGGTGAGGAGATAGTGCGTGGTCGTTTGCAACCGAGGGAGAATGACCCCTAGCATGTGGCCAAGAGAGGTCTGGCAAACAAGGGAGAGAGGTCGAGAGGGACGTATGGAGAAAATGCAGACATGGGGAGGAGAGAGTGTATGTTTGTGACAGAGAGATCCCTTGGAGATCGTGATGGGACTACATGGGTGGGAGATCGAGTGACAAGGTGTGTGCGCGATAGAATATACCCCGAGAGATATTGAGATAGACGTATGGATGGAAGGAGACAATACGTGTGTTCCTGATGGCTAGTGAGAGATAGTCATACTTAGGGGGGGAGTGCGTGTGCCTATGATGGAGTGAGGGATTATGGTACTTGGGGGGGTGCGTGTCACATAGAGAGAGAACAAGGGCGGAGAGTGTTAGATGGGTCTATGTAGCGCGAGCGAGATATGTGTATGTGTGAACCAGGGAGATATAAAGTTTGACAGAGATAGAGGAGCCCCGATACGGCTGAGTGGTGCGTTAGATAGCTGAGAGGGGGAAAGAGATATTCCATCCGCTTGATAATGCAGTGCATATAAATTTTTTAGAAGTCAAACTTTGGAAACTTTGACCAGGTTTACGCAAATATTATTTATATCTACAATACCAAAGATACATCATACGAAACTACATCTCATGATGAATCTAATGATATATGTTTGTTGTTCTAGATGTAAATGTTTTTCTCCACGTACATGGTCAAACTTTGTGATGTTTGACTTTTCAATAAATCTATATGCTATGGACCGAAGAGAGTGCCTAAGTCGAGAGAGATCAAGTGCGTGTGAAGGAGAATGAGTGAGTGTGCAAAAAGAGTGTGTGTGTGAAAGAGAAAGGGACAACAAACGATAAATTAGAGAGAGAGTGTGTTCGTTTCTTATGCAAACATATCACGCATGCATCTCCGAGATAGAAAAGCGAGGTGAGGAGATACACGAAGATAGCTAGTGCGTGATTGTTTGCAACGGAGAGAGACACCCCTATAGCACATGTCCAATAGAGGTCTGGCCAACAAGGGACAAAGGTCAAGAGGGACGCATGGAGAAGATGGACGCATGGGGAGGGAGAGAGGGTGTGTTTGTGATAGAGAGATCCCCTCGAGATCGTGAGGGGACTATATGGGTGGGAGATCGAGGGACGAGGTTTGTGTGCGATAGAAAGATGCCCCGAGAGAAATCAAGATAGACCATGCACATGTTTGTATGGAGACTAAGAATTAGCTAGTCATATACATATAGGGGGGACTGCGTGTGCCTACAATTGAGTGAGAGACCATCATACTTGGCTAGGCGTGAGATTGTGTGTGTGCGTGTGAGATGGAGAGAGAACGAGGGAGAGAGAGTGAGAGTTTTAGATGGGTCTATCGAGTGCGAGTGAGATATGCATGTGTATGTGTGACCCAGGGAGATGGAGAGTTTGAGAGAGAGAGGGAAGAGCTCCGAGACGGAAGAGTGGTGCGTGAGAGAGTTACGGGCAACGAGCCAGGGAATTTGTGTGCGTATGATGAGTGCACCCAAGATATTTAGCCTGGACTAGAGAATCATACATAGTGTGCGAGAGAGACCTATACATGGAGTGTGCATGCGAACTAGAAAGACCCCCCCACGCACAGAGAGAGAGAGAGAGAGATAGAGAGAGAGAGGGAGAGGGACCAACAAGGTTTGTGTTTGGATGCGTGTGATAGAATTGAAGATTGTCGGCAAGAGAGAGAGCAGGAGTCCGGGAGAGGGGGAGGTCGCGTTTTATGCATCAAAGACTGATATAAACCATGTTTCGATATAAACTTGCATTCAAATATTTGAATTGGAGAACATGTTGTCTGCAATCCACACATGAACGGCGATGTGCGTATCAAACAAGTTCATTATTTTGACTTTCAACATGTTCATGGAGTACTATAATACTGTACAACATGCTACTCGATTGAGGTGTTCAATTTTGGATTTACTTCACTATTTTGACCTGGTGAACGAGCTATTTCATTGAATCGAGATATTTCATTTTGGGTTTGATTCCCGTTTTTGAGTGGGTCAACTATTTGTCATATAGTAAATCATTGGCAACGAGCATGTAAAAACACATTAGTCCCGAGCATCATCTCTCCATCTAAAAAAGAAGTGGCAAGCTAATATTTCAAAATTTGATTCGAATCGACTTGGTAAGGTAGACGTGGATGCTCGTTCTCCCAAAATTTGAACGAACAACTAAACACCCTTTGCTCGGTGGAATTCGCCCGAGCAAATAAATGGGAGACGCGAAATTACCGGCCTATGTGGGACACACATCAATTGGCCCGTTGTACATCGAGGGTAGGTTCGTAACTTCATCCAAGCGCGCCTTCTCCTCGGCCGAAATGACATGTGCCGAATAATTCATAAACCATGGGCGGCAAAACACCCTCTCCTCGCCCGAAATCGCTCGCACCGACTATTTCAAAACACACCCTCCTCGTCCAAAATCGCTCGCGCCCACTATTTCAAAACACGCCCTCCTCGCCCAAAATCGCTCGCGCCCACTATTTCAAAACACACCCTCCTCGCCCGAAATCGCTCGCGCCCACTATTTCAAAACACGCCCTCCTCGCCCGAAATCGCTCACACCCACTATTTGGGAGAAGCAAAGTTACTCTACTATCCCCGACCCTCAGTACACAGACCCAAGCCCAGAAGGACTAAAGGCAGGGGTAGATAGAACTGTAACTCCCCCCCCCCCCCACACATTTCAGACAAATGCGTTCGTAAGACATGGTTCCCCCTCCCAATTCCCCATTCATACCTCGTGGGCGCCAAATCACCTTCTCCCCGGAAGCTCCCTTCTCCCCAGCCACGAAACCTCAGCTCCTCCTCCATGGCGCCCCCACCGCACCAAATTCACCGCTGCCCTCCTCCCCAATGCCGGAGATGTTGTCCGTTTGCCGTCGTGCGCTGGGCCGTGTGCCTCTTACTCCGTGTTGCCGGAGCTGCCTCGACGACGGCCGCGTGAACCGTACCGGAGCCGATTCACCCCCGCTGTTGTGCACGGCGCCGGACGGCTCCAACTTCAGATGCGCCTAGGGCCCCGGCGCTGCTTCCCCGTAGCCGTCAACTATCGCAACATCTCTGCTTTCCTGCCGCAGGTAGCCATCGCAACCGCGCCGGCCTCACCGACTCGGCAGCTGGAGCTGCCTACTTCACCGGGCCGCAAGATAGGTCGTACACTCATCTCAAATCACTTTATTTAGGGGTTAGTTGTCTGAATTTTTATTCTGGGCCAATCGATTCCCAATGGGAAGCAGCACCCCTCGAGGCGGCGGAGCTCCTAGGCTGTCGGTTGGCTGGTGTCTAACGTAAGGGTGTGGGGGCGCAAGTTCGCTGCGGAAGCATCGCTTAGATGGCTATCTTAGAGTTGTGTGGGTTGAAGGTACTGCCGCCACCGGATCTAGATGACGGCGAGTCTTTGTGGATTGGCCGGGGGCGGCGCAACCACGGCAGTGCGGTGGGGCGGGGAGCGGGGTTTTGGTCGGAGCTCTTGCGGCCACGGACGGCGGAGGCAGGCTGCTCTGCCGATGGTCACTGGCTCTTCGGGGAAGATTCTGAACAGTGTCAGTCGGGAGGCACAAGACGGCCATCAAGCCATCCGGCGTAGATCGGACAATACCAAAATAAAATAAAATCGTGTGACCCCAATTTAGTCTTCAGTCAACAGACGTGTGACCACTCTCGTACCTTACTGTTGATCTCTTAGGGTATTTCTTCAGATCAGAGATATGTGTCGTTCTTAACATTATGCGTTTTCTGCATCTTCAGCCACATCATCTTCCTTCTCACCGCAACTGCTCCAACAAGGGAAGCATACACCAGAAGGGAGCTATAGTCCCCACTCAGCAGTTCCCTGCATCGAATGCGCGTGCCCGACATGGACAGCCACAACAACTGCAGGGCCATCGACAAGTCAGCACATGATGCTCACTCCTATGGATGGCGGCCAGATAGGTTGTACCCTCATCTTACTTGTGTGCAACATTTATGGCTTTGTTATTCATCTAAGCATGGAAAATAGATTATCACATTTCACTGTATATTCATGCTCATCTCTTACGGGTCTTGTTCAGGAGTTAACGATGTTCCATAGTTCAGCTAAGAGACTTGTTCTTTAGGTAATGTTGTTCCATAGTTATCATCCATCAGCCAATGCTACCCCACAGGCTGGTGATTATAGTATTATACCACTTCTAGTATTACCTATGTTGTTCTTTAATACTTTTGTGTGCCATCTAGTTAATCTCGAGTACAAACGATACATATTCTGTAGCTTTCATCTATGTTCTCCCTTTAGTTTTTGAAACCTGTTGCTGCTAGTTAACCCCAGTCCTACTATTTATGTCGTCTCCTACATGCACTCATTACATAAATCTAACTACTAGTTGTCTTCCATGCATGTCAGATATAATTGCACACACTGATATATCCATAAGAACCTCACGGAGCAATGTAACGGCCAACAAACTTGACGTCAATGATACCCAATATGATGGAACATGTAAAGGCAGTTCTTCAAAAGACTTGCAGAAAGATGATGAATCCTATTCACCCCACAAGGTCCTTGCTCTAACTTGGCCCATGATATGGGTACATCATGCATATAATGTCCTGGAGTGCATCTACTCTGTTGCAATGCCATGTGCTTAGCCTGCTGATCATGCATGTAAATATGTCATGCCTTCCTGTTTTTCAGTACCTATTCCATTCATGATAACATGTTTTCAAATTCAAGTACTGTCATTCTACTCTATCGCAATGCCATCTGCTTAGTTTGGACATCATGCTTCTGAATATCTTATGCATTGTTATTCATCAGTATGTACTTCATCTGTCTACCATACCATGTTTTTTTACATTGAAGTGTTGTTCTAGTGGTCTGTTGCAATGCCATCTTAGTTTCCCAATCATACACGCATATGTTGCCTTAGTGTTTTTCTGTATGTATTCCGCTAGCATACAGTTTTACATTCAACTAGTGTTTTTTTTACTCTGTTGTCCTGTCGTATCCCTAGCTCTTACATCATACTCCCTCCGTCCGGATTACATGTCACAGAAATGGATAAAAATGGATGTATCTAGAACTGAAATACACCTAGACCCATCCATTTATTTCCGGATGGAGGGAATACATGTCAATATGTCATGCCTTTCTATTCTTTAGTACCTATTCCATCTCTCTGCTGTAGCATGTTTTATAATTGAAGCACCATTCTTCTATATAAGGCATGCAAGGGGAAGACGGCTATGTTAGAATCTGAAGGGTTACAAACAAGGTCTTTGCAAAAGATCCAAATGACAGGAGATAGTAAACCAACTCCAGTGTTCATAGATACTGCTCTAGCACAGAGAAACCCAACTCCTACTAATAATAAGCAGATTCTAGTGGCCAAAGAACTAGTCCGCTCCAGTCCAGCAAAAATATGTCAACTCCATTCTAAGAAGCGTGTGTGTATCCTCGCATTATGAAATTTTATAGCATTCTGATCATATTTTCTACATGTTTCTTACCCATCTCTCTTTTAGAAAATAAGCTTAAAGGATAGAAGACTTTCTGCACTGGGATCGGATCCGAGGAAAGTATCTTGCGGGAATTGTCTGTGCTCCAATGCTGATGTAAGTACCTGTTGTATATCACTATATTTTTACACCAGCATGTATTTTGTTAATCGGCGTGAATCCAACCTTTATCTGATCTAAATTTAGTTGTAGCAAAATGTATAATTAAAGGCGACAATGTTGATTTTTGTAAGGAAAACTGTCTGGTAGTTTTGCATACTGAGCTGCATGAGTTTACTATCTCATATCATGCACATTACTGAATTGTAGTGCTATTCTGGTTTCCCATTCATTTATTGTGTCAATGTTGCTTTCATATTACCTTACCTGGCTGATGATAGCTGTGCCATATTGTGTTTATTTGGTGTAGGCTGGTGTGGTCTGGTTGCCCAAACATTTGTTGTGTCAATGTTGCTTTCCTATTATCTGACCTGGCCAATGATAGCAGTGCTAGTGTGTTAATTTGGTGCAGGCTGCTGAAGATAAGAAGACAAACTCTGAAAATAGCAAGGTAACCCCATTGTTTCTTTCCAATAAATCCAGGCCAGGTAATATGGCAATAACTCTTGATTAATCTGTTCGGTTCCCCTCCTAATTTATGTTATGATGCAGTGGTCGAGACACTCTCCACTATCAATAATACAAGCCTGCCAAAATCGCCATCTGAATATGTTCAGTTTCCTCTGCCTCGGAAAAAATGTATGTTTGTGAACCAATTACTGGCTGAAGCAATGATGGAAATCGTGGAGGAATCAGAGGTGCACATTCTTGCGCAACAACAACTGATCAATGTTTTCAAAGACAGTCTAGCAAAGAAGGAAGAACTTGCTCACATGCTTATGGGCGTCATCCGCGCTGAGGTTGTAGAATGTGACGTTGTCGATCGTTAGGTTCTGTTCATTTATTTGCAATGGCATCAATCTTTGATTGCCCAGTGGATGTAATTTCCTGTAATATATGCTGGATGTGCAACGTTTTTCCTTATATGCCGTAACTTTGCTTAGCGCGCCTCGCATTCCAGCTAACTGGTCGCTAGGAAGCTAAAAAAGCAGTGAAATTATTAGTTGGCACGAACAGTTGTGGGCCCTATATGAAGGAAGCAACCCACTGCCCTTAATGGGCTTCCCTAATGGGCTCGCAGGGGCCAAAATTCTCATAGGCCTTTGATTGATCGGTTTTGGTCCTGTGCATAATTGCTCGTCGTAATGGGCTCAAATTATCTAATTGGGCCTACAGACATATTCGAACTTTAGTGGGCCCATTAAGTTAATGGGCCGTAACCAGGCCCAAAGCTCTATTGGGTCGCTATAATTGAAACGAGCCAACAGTTAATGCTCAGCCCTGTTACCTCCTGGGTCGTTAACAGGCTGACATCGAAGCGGGCAACAGGTGGGCCCATTTGATTTCACGGGCCGTTAACAGGCCAATACTAAGGTCGGGCTACATATGGCCCAACTACACTGTGGTCCTTTAGCAGGCCGAAAGAGACAGCGGGCTCGTACTGGACCATCAAGAGCATGGGCCGCTAAGAGGCCGAAAGTCAGGTCGTACTGTATATGGCCCAACTGTGTTGTGGGCCTTTAGCAGGCCAAAAGAGAAACCGGGCTGGTATTGGACCATGAAGAGCATGGGCCGTTAAAAGGCCAAAACTCAGGTCCGACTGCAAATGGCCCAACTCATTTATGGGCCGTTAACAGGCTGAAAGACACACCGGGCCGGAAATTAGCCCACCACTTAAATGGGTCGCTAAAAGGCCGAAAGACGTACATCCTGAAAATTGGCCCATCCATTGAATGGGCCGTTAATAGGCCGAAACCACATCGGGCCAATATTGAGCTCAAATATATAGCGGGCTGTTAACGGGCTCGAACTGACGATGGGCTGCAATGGTGTCAAATCATTGACGGGCCGAATTGGCACATCTCGTATGGGCCGTGGGCTTAAATGGACCTGACACAAGTAGGCCTTATATGGGCCGGCCTGCTAATTTTTACTGGGCCAGGATTTTTCACCGGAATGGGCCACTGTTGGGCCTTGCCATGTGCCGACGTATCATAGGCGCCTCCCGTACTATGAGTGGATGACATCTGTCCCAACGCTGAGCCGACACGTGGATCCTCCGGTGAATGAGAATTTTACACGTGGAAAATCCCCATTGGTCGGGCTGTTAACGGGTTATCGGATCCAAACCGGAACCCGATAGCTTAACGGCAACTCGTTACGGTGGATGCCACATGTCGGTTACCCTTGACGAAAGCACTTCTATGACGCGCCATTTATCATCATGGAAGTGGACACTTCCGTGATGATAATTTTGGTATTGTCATGGAACACTTCTACGACAGCACAGGTATGACTATCTTGATTCTGTCATAAAACCGTCATGGATGTACATGCATGACAAAAAACGTGACCTAATATGACAAACACGTATCATCACGAAAGTGTATTTTTTTTGTAGTGATACCTGGTACTCGTTTCGCGATCCACTCGGGAACAGTTGCCACTGCCGTCGATTGGAGCTTGGAGGTTGCCTGCGAGCACGGTCGTCGAGTGATTTCTGGAGCTCCTCAAGACGCGTGCGCTCAGCTAGAGTGGCTATGCGCACTGTCGGTGCAACAAACCTTCACGTATGTTGCCCGGACTATAGACAGGCTCAAGTGGCAGAGATACAAACAACACCAAGCATTCAAGACAGAACCAAGCCGGAGAGATAGCCCTTTGAGGAAGCAAGGGGCGGATCAAGAAGACCAAGACAAGCCAAGACAGCAAGATATCACCAAGGGAAAGCCTCCCTTGCCGGGCAGGCGAGCCTGGACGGGTCGAGGCCACCCCAAAGACAAAACCCAAGACTTCCCCGGCAAAGATTGCCGGGGCCACTGGCGGCCTACATTCCCACCAAGACTCCACCGCTCCACCACATCGCAACGCAAGTCATCCATCGGTGCGGTGTCGAGCCCCCAGATAACTAAGTGGCTGTCATTTGGCACGTGGCGGCCATTTAGGAGGAAGATCACCTCCATATGACACCCGTCCAGAGGTGTGTCAAGCAGACAGGTGGAAGATGACTAAAGTGGTGCGGCAGGCCTGCCGGGCCGCATCCACAGCGTGACACATGGCGGTGCATTTAATGCACTTTGTCCTAACTGCCAGAGTTAGGTATGATAGCACTGTTAGCTATCTAATCGGTGGATAATGACCGTTTTGCCATTGTGGTAACCCCTTAGCCTATAAAAGGAGGACTGTGGCAACCTTAGAAAGGATTCGTACCCTCGTGTACTCATACGCGCGTAGCTGCTCTCCCCAAGGCGACCTTGCCGGGCTCGAGCGTCGCGCGTTCTTCACGGTCTCTCCATCAATCCACCAAAAGTAGGAGTAGGGTTTTACACTTCTCAGCGGCCCGAACCTGGGTAAAAACCACCAGTGTCACCACCGCCGTGCTGTCCCATGGCCTTCGCTCTTTGTGCAATGCGTCCTCCCCCCTACCGAACCACAAAGGGGCCGATGGCCCCATAGGTGGCCGTGTTCTACCACGACATCTTTGGCGCGCCAGGTAGGGGGAGCGCTTGTGCGAACCCGAGGTCGTAAATAGCGCCTCAGTCTTCATCATCATCTTATTCATCATTGGCTTCATCATCCATGGCGCCCAAGAAGAAGTCCGGCGCAACTGCTCATCCTTCCACCTCGAAGGCCCCCTCGCATGCAGCCGCCGATGTTGTGGGGGTTGCAGCGGCGTCGAGGGACACGAACACCGTGGGGAACATGACCAGCGCAGGCGGCGCTGTCGTTGTCCCCCCCGTAGCTGAGGTGGGAGCAGAAAACGCCAGAGGAGGGCGGCAGCAACAGCACTCCGACAGCCATGCTTGACAACACACGGGTGGGGAGAACATTCAGTCTCCACCTCCCTACCGTGCCGAAGGACGCAGCCACAGCGACAACGCTGGCTCTGGTGTGAACCGCGCCCCCCGGTTGTCCCTGCAAAGGGCGCAATAGTTGTGCAAGCGCCTCCCCCGGGGCAGGGTAACCAAGACGAAGCACCGGATGGGGTCATCAACCCCTAGGCGCACCCTTCTCGCCACCGTACCAGCGTGGCGGCTAGCTCACGGCAACAAGAGCACAACGCCGCCACCACTGGTACTGGCAGGAGCCGGGCAACGTCACGGTCTGCGTCGTCGTCCATGCCGAGCACTGCTTCAGAAGCCATGGCGCGAGCCCAACTCCTGCTGAGATTCCCACCAGCGGCCGATCAAATGGATGAGTGGAGAGCCACCATCCAGAGTTTGATCGGTTTTGCTGAGGCGGGAGGATCACAGTGGGCGGATCCGCCACGGCACCCGCAAGCGACAGCCATGGCCCGGGCTGCTGGCCGTGCTGAGGGGGCCACCCCAACGGTGTATTCCCCTCTGCGATAGCCAGCGCAAGGACCACAACCAGAACTAAGCAACCAAGATCCCGACGAGGTATCGATGGCCTCGTCCGACCCTCGGGCCCGTCGAGATCAGTGGCAGGTCCTGGAGGATCGGCGGAGGGAAGACGCGCGCGTCACCATAGAACGACACCACGAAACCTGCTGCGAATCCAACAGGCGCAACGGCCCAGACATCGACGAACCCACGCCCAGTGAGGGCGGATACCTACCTTTCGAGGTCGGGTGTCCTGCCTTCACTCACAAGCTGCGGCAAGTCCGTTGGCCATCTGCCTGCGTTTTCAAGCCAGAAATACCAGAAAAGTATGATGGAAGGCTGAACCCGACAGAGTTCTTGAGCATCTACACCATCACTATTCAAGCTGCCGGAGGAAGAGATGAGAAGGTGTTCGCCAATTACTTCCCTTTGGCACTCAAGCCAAATGTGAGGTCATGGCTGATGCACCTTCCGGAGAATTCCATCTCATCATGGGCTGACCTGTGCAATGAGTTCGTTGGCGCCTTCACGGGCGACCATCAAGAACCAGGACGGCCCAGCGATCTGCAGCTCCTTCCACAAAAGGAAGGGGGGAGCTTGCAGAAGTACATGCAGAGGTTTAGCCGGATGCATAGAAACATTCCAGACATCCACCTGGCAGCTCTGATTGCCGCGTTCCAGTCCAACGTGCGCAACAGGAGGATACGTTCCAAGATGAACTTCTGGTTGCCCAAGACTATGGACGAGCTGTACACCCTGGCGGATAAGTGTGCCTGAATAGAGGAAGGGAGGCGGCTCCCCGAAGAAGAGGACGGCGTTGAAGTCGACTCAGAGGATGACGACGATGCCGCTGACCCGAAGAGGAAGAACAAGAAACGCAATACAAAGCGCAAGGAAAAGGCAGTGTTGGTTGTTGAGTGCTCTGGCACTCCTAGTACCGGCAAGAAGGCCAAGACCGAAGCCCCCGGCAAGGAAGTTGCTGCATGCACTGATTGCTAGGAAGCTGCGGCGGTCGAAAAGGCTGGGAAAGCTGACGGGCCATACTGCAAGATCCACCGGACCAAGGGCCATGATCTCCAAGAGTGTCACCAAGTTGAGTAACTTGTCAAGAAGCAGAGAGCTGAGTACGAGAAGCGTGACAAGGAAAGAGACCAAGAAGGTGTTGGTGGGAAGGGCCGAGGCGGCAGAGGAGGTCGCCACGGCAAGGCTCCCCATCATCCAGAGAGGCTTGCAAGAGGCCGTGAGAAGAAAGAAGGCGAAGACGAAAGTGATGGAGGGGATGAAGAGGAAACCAGTGAGCAAGAGTTCCAGAAAGCCACTGAGGCCTTGAGCGTTGACGGAGGCACATCTTTGCACTCCTCTCACCGCCAGCTTAAATAGTGGGCGCATGAGGTCAATGTCGTAGAGCCAGCAGTAGACTCCCGGAAACCGCACAAATGGTCCCACACGCCCATCGTCTTCGACGAAGAGGATCACCCTGACCGCACCACCGCGGTAGGGTGCTTGCCGTTGTTGGTTTCACCAACAATCCGCAACCTCAAGGTCACGAAGATGTTGGTTGACGGCGGGGCTGGGTTGAATCTGATTTCCCCCAAGGTGCTCAGCAAGCTTCAAATATCAGATGAAGAGCTCAAGATTACTGACACTTTCCAAGGGATCACACTACAAAAAAACCACTTCCGTGATGATACGTGTTTATCACAGTAGGTCAAATTTTTTGTCATGCATGTACATCCATGACGATTTTATGATAGAATCAAGATAGTCATACCTGTGCTGTCGTAGAAGTGTTCCATGACATTAGCAAAATTATCATCACATAAGTGTCCACTTCCATGATGATAAATGGCGCGTCATGGAAGTGCTTTCGTCAAGGGTAAACGACACGTGGCATCCATCGTAATGGGTCGCCGTTAAGCTATCGGGTCCGGTTTTGGATCCGATAACCCGTTAACAGCCCGGACCAATGGGGATTTTCCACGTGTAAAATTCTCAATGGCCAGAGGAACCACGTGTCGGCTCACCGTTGGGACAGATGTCATCCACTCATTGGACTGGAGGCGCCTATGATACGTCAACATGTGGCACGGCCCAACAGAGGCCCATTCCGGTGAAAAGGCCGGCCCATTTGACTTGGTCAAAAGGTAGCGGGCCGGCCCATGGAAAGCCTGTTAACGGCCTGTTCACATATAGCCCATTTACAGCTCGCTAACTCACGGCCCGTTACGGCCTATCCGAATTATGCCCGGTAGTGTCATCTGGGCCGTCCAATATGATTCCAGCCTATTGTAACTTCCGGCCCATGTATGGCCCATGACGTCTTTCGGCCCATATGAGGCCCTTTGTAACTCTTGGCCCATTAACGACCCGTGGTGAAACTGGCCCGTAATGAACAGTGTATCGCTTTATACCTATTAATGGCCATTATTCCATTGGGCCGTTTCCAGCCCGTGTTATCTTTCGGCCTTCTCAGGGCCCATTTATTCTTGGGCTCATTTCTACCATTCGGTTACTTACGGCCCATTACTAGCCTTTTCTGCTTGTGGGCCAAATTCAGCCCGTGGTTACAGTCGGCCCGTTTGTGGCCCGTTAATCCGTTGGGCCATTTTCATAACGTCATCAAATACGGCCGATTAACGATGGCCCGTTATGGTCGGCCCATGAACGAACGATTCCAACTCTAGCCCGTTTACGGCCCATAATGCGGTCCGTTATTGGCCCATGTTTGGCCAATCGATCATATGGCCCGTAGAAGGCCCATTGATGCTACAGCCTGTAGAAGGCCCATTGTTTCTACGGCCCGTAGGAGGCCCATGGTCACTACAGTAAATATGTAGCACATGGTTATTGTGGCATAGTTTTAAAAAATAGGTTATTGCGGCCACTAGCAAACCGTGAAAAAAGAACTGCACTGACTACAAGCAAACAAATAAACAAGACAACAAGGAAATAAATAAGCAAGCAACTTACGCTAGGCTATCACGACTATTACACATATTACATCCACTGGGCATCAAAGTTCGCCACCAGTGCAAATATAAGGAACAAAGCAGCATATCACATACACTGGTTGTCAAACTTGGCGACCAGTGCAAATAAACTCCGCGGCAAAACAAGTCCAGAAATGAAACCACTTCAGAAGAGCTCAAGAAACTATATCCTGGGTACCCATAATGCTGGCAAGATGCTTAGCAAGCTTATTAACTTTCTCTTGTTTGGCGCTTAAATCCTCCAGCGCTTGCTGTTGCACCAGAAAGTATGCATCTGAATTCTACAGGGACTTCCTCAGTCCTTCGGCTTCCTGTCGTAGAACATCTGTTCGATGTCTTTCAACTTGAAGTTGAGACTCAAGAAGCTGAACTGATTCAGGCAGCAAGTTTGAAGAGCTGGTGCCAGCAGTAGTGGCCAGTAACTCAAACACTACATCAAGACAGGACTTTGGGGTTGTCTCAGTGTCTTCAATATAGTTTTTATCAGCTTTCTTGGAGACCAACAGGGATGTCTCACTATCTTGAACCTTATCTGCATTACTTCCTTTACCAGTGCATAACGGGGTACTCTTCTCCAATATTTTATTCGCATTCTAAAAGAGAAACAAACAAACACATCACAGGTTTACCATGTTGTATATGAAACTCATTTTGGTAAACCAGTTCAGTAGTAAGGTGGACAGGATAACAGCATGAAACAAACATATATCTATGTAGTATGGTCACTGTATGGTCTATATCATTCTAGTTTATGTTGCCAAATCAAGATAGAGACAGTTCAAATCATATCTATTTAAGACAAAGCAGCATAGACAGAATATAAGTGTGGGAAACTACACAGCAATAACAACACTTGTAATGTGCATGGCATGAGAACATAACTGTTTATTCAATTGAAATTGAAATCAACATAGAGCAAGTTACAACAGCAAACATGTTAAAGAAACAGGTTTAAAACATACATGTTGCGCCATTGGAGTTTCAATTGCATCCTTCAAATTTGAAATTAGTTGGTATGAGTAAATACAGTGATGCAAGAGCAAAGGAGTATGAACCATAGCTACGGAACCTGACCTGAGAACAATTCTTCTTCTGCTTTAAGCGTTGACTTGGGGTTCGGAGTGGTGGTCCTCGTGCTTTGGGCATTGCAGTTGCCTTACTAACTGCTCGTGTTTGGGTGCTCTGTGGTGGAGACGGTGTTGTGTCAACTGGAACTGGGTTACTATCTGCTGGGGTTGGGGTTAGAAGGGGTGTAGTTGGTTCTCTGTCCAACTGGGTAGGGGTACAATCTGCGTGAGTCTGGGTTATGTGTGGTAGGGCTAGTTCTTGGGTAAGTACAACCGTGGTTCTATCTGCATCGACAGGTAGCACGATATTTTCTGAAGACCATGTTTTTACTCCCATAGATACTGCCATCACTGTCGGTGTCAAAACCGGCAGACCTCGGGGTAGGGGGTCCCAAGCTGTGGATTCTTGGATCAATGGTAACAGGAACGATGAACACGGTGTTTTACCCAGGTTCGGGCCCTCTTGATGGAGGTAAAACCCTACGTCCTGCTCTTGTTTATATTGATGAAGTATCAAGGTACAGAGTTGATCTACCTCGAGATCGTATGTTGTGGTCTAAACCCTAGGGGTATGATGAGTAATGTCATAATCTCCCTCTCAACTAGCCTAGCCTCGGCTTATATAATGTACCGGAGGCCTAGGATAACAAGAGTCCTAGTCGGCTACGTCGGTGGAGAGGAGTCCTTGTCTTGATCACCAAGTCTTGTGGAATCTTCCTCGTATATGTCATAGGTTGTCCAAACTGGCCCATTAGTGAATCGCCATGGGGGTCCTCGGCCCGACCCACTGGTCGGGAGACGACGTGGTGAGTACCCCTTAGTCCAGGACACCGTCAGTAGCCCCCTGAACCGGTCTTCAAGTCGGGGACGCTCCTCGGTTCTTCCGAACTATTCTTCATCTTCGGTCATCGGTCTTGAAAACTAGTTTAACAAATCTTCCCATCTCTGATCTTGAGGATCGCCGAGGTATATCCGAAGAGTTCACACATCGGGTATCTGAGGAGTCTTTTAAGTTGTTCACGGCCTTTATCAATGCCTTGTTATTTTTACGCCACACCTCGGGTTCGAAATTTTTCCCGTGCGGCGGTACCCTCTTGCATCCGAAGTCCAACGCTGGATTGCATCCGAGGTATATCTTAGCAGCCGAGCTCCAACGCCGGTCTATATCCGAGCTCCAGCGTCGAACTGCATCTGAGGAGGCATAAAGTACCTCATCTCTAAAAAAGTTTGAAGGAGGTTATCCGAGCTTAATGCCAAAAAAGTTCTCTATAGAGCCAGCCACTCGCAGCTGAGCTTTATGCCGGACTGCTTCCAAGGTGGCCTCTCACAGCCAAGCACCAACGCCGGACTACATCAGAGGTGTCATCTCGCAGCCGGGCACCAATGCCGGACTGTATTCGAGATGTCATAGATTACCTCGGTCTTGAAAAAGTTAAAAGGGTTAACCCGAGCTTAATGCCGGGGATGCCCTCTATGGAGCTAGCCACTTTGCATCTGAGCTTTATGCCGGATTGTTCCCGCGATGGTGCACCACCTCGGCTGTGGGCTGATTTTTGTGACTTTAATTCCGATTTGTGCAATTTATTCTCTGTCGAGACATATAGCCAGTAGCCCTCAAGGTGTGTATCGGCCAAAAATCCGAGATGCACCTGAAGGAAAACATAAAACCGCTGATCCCAGTAGCCCCTGAGACTCAGGTCGATTCACAAAATCGCACTAAGGATTAACTCCTAGCTCTGCAGCATACTTAGGAATAGAAGCGCGGTGTAATATATTAGAGGAAATAGTGATCGGCAGATGGGCCCTTGAGAGAGGGTCTTGAGAAGTTGCCGTAATATATTAGCTTGATGCCGGATAGGTCCAGATGGTACCTACTGTTGTCCGAAGACGTGTTTGCCCATAGCTCGGTCAAGCCGAACACTTAGCACTTTGAATTTTCTGCATTGAATAGGCAATGCAATAGCCCCCGATCCACTGGTCGGGTGGCAACACCAGAACAGGGGATCAATGTGCCCCTTTAATACTTGTAAATGATAAGCGCCAGGCCCAGTAGCCCCCGAGCCTTAATGTGGGCACGGGTGGCCGAATTAAGGATCGATATCCGTTTGACAGAAAAATTTGTTGTGTTTAACACAAACTTCTCGGAAAGAGAATAAAGATCTCTTAAAGGAGATAGAGCTAATGAAAGCTGAGCTCACCAAGATCGGCCTCAAGGGGCTTAATAGATAGGAAATCAGTGCCAATAGGGAATTATGAGAGCGTTATGTCAGCTGCTCGGTTGTCTCAGCGAGATTGTGTCCTTGACTCTTTGAAAGATTGGCTACAATTATTTGAATTTTGCTCGCAATTATGTGTAATGATTCTATGTACCGAAGTACTTTACATCACTAAAGCTCGGATCCGCATTGTACAAAACTTTGTTGACCGACCATCGGCTTCAACCTCCTCAGCCAGTAGCCGAGGAGTGTTTGTCCCACTTTATAAAGCCTTTATGGGGGCAAAGATTTATGGCAAACGAGGCAATCCGGCCATATAGTTTTATAAACAAAGGTATGCGGAGAGATATGTTATACTACTGTGTAAGAAACATCTTCCAAAGAAAATAGCTCCGCTATCGGTTCCTTTCTTTGGGTTCTCATGCTGACCATGATCATGAAACCTCATCTCCAATCAATGTGGGAGGAAAATATTGAGGATTTAGTTAGGGGAGAGTTCCCGAACTCTGTGGTCCACGATGAACCAGAATTTTCGCTTCCATCGTTGCCGACCAATTATATCCTTTAAGATGGCTAGCTTTCGGCTTCACCCAGTCTGAGGTACTAATTCGGATGACCCGGTAGTAACGATCACAGAGGTGCTCCCTTTACCTCCTAGCCGAACAATCGGGAACGTAGGGGTAAGCACAGGAGCCAGGTAACCCAGCTTGGCCAAAATCTTAAGTCAAATTGATGCATATTTATGGCTTTATTACGATAATTATGGAACGCAAATTCTCCATTGAGACTGTTTATAACCTGAAAGTGACCCATCGTCGGCTTCTACCCCTTTGTAGATGCTACACAGGGTGTTTCTGTACTAACAATACAACCCTTAGCCGACGTCTCGGTGCCCGGAGGCGGTTGTGTTAGCGGAAACGAGGCAATCAGATATGCAGGCTTTATAACTTTCACTTAGTCAT
Source organism: Thinopyrum elongatum (assembly GCA_011799875.1). Classification (NCBI taxonomy): domain Eukaryota; kingdom Viridiplantae; phylum Streptophyta; class Magnoliopsida; order Poales; family Poaceae; genus Thinopyrum; species Thinopyrum elongatum. Next base: position 258,537,560 of record CM022297.1, read on the forward strand.
AGGAGCTTTAAACTAGGGAAGCTAGCTACGAGCCCCCGGTTAGTGTTCGGCACCGACCGAAGTCTAGCCATTAACACTTCGGCCAGTGTTATGAAAGGCCCATCGTTTAACACGGGGTAATCGGTATCGATGTATAGTTTGACATCGTCATCGGATCGCTGACCAGTTTATGCCCATTGTGACAGTCAGTTTTCGGCTTTCTCCACTGAGGTGCTTAACCATTCGAGCTGGAAGCACAATCACAGTGGTTCTCCCTTTGCACACCTAGTCGAACAAAGCGGAACATAGGAGGCAAGCACAGGAGCTGGGCAACCCAACTATTGACCGAAGACACAATTCAAAACCGATGCATATATAGCAATATCCGACAATGTTTTTGCCGAATCTCAAAAGGTGTCCGGCGTTGCACTGCGAGACTTATGCTGGAAACACACAAATAGGTTAAAAGTGCCATAGGCTCGAAAAGCCAAAAACTTATGTAAAAGCTTGACGTCCGGACTAAATCAAGATTTTGCGTTCCAATCCGAAATTGGTCTTTAAAAAAAATTGTGCTTCTGTCATGCTTTAACATGATACATCCGATCTCCAGACTTAAAGCGGGTCAGCCTTCGGCTTCAACCTCCTATCCCGAAGGCGGAGTGTTTCTCAGGCCAGTTTAGAGAACTAAACGCAAGCGGCTTTAGAGAGAAAACAGGCTATCCGGCTATTGACCACACACTCGAGTCGAGAAATGAGTAGTAGAAAAAGACTTTGCAACGACTAAGAAGAAAGAAAAAATATTTATTATAGAACGGCTGATATAAATTTTAAGAGCCCCCAGTTAACATGGGTAAAGGGAGTTTGTTTTAACAAACAACGTATGTGAGCACGGTCGAACCGAACACAAATAAAAAATTTAAAAACTTTGAGCATGAAAGCAACTTAGCTGGTTAATGTGTTTGGCGTTGATGATGTGGGCCAAGCTTGCGGCGGGTCGAGGTCCCAGCCCCCAAGCTGGTCCCGAGGTGCCCGAGCGAAGAGCTCGGCTCGATGAAGTGGCGATGCCGCACGATCGATGTGGCGAGCCGAAGCCCCTGGTCCAGCCGAGGTGACAAAAACCCTCATGACCGAGGTGACAAAGAGCTCGGCCGAAAAAAGAAGTGTTTAACAATCAACGTTTGAACGAACAACTTTTTTGTTTAACACAAATATAATGTTTGGTTGAACCGAACAAGAAATAAAATAAAAAATAAAAAAAACTGAGCATGGAGGCGACTTAGCTGGTTAATGTGCTCGGTATTGTTGACGAGGTCCGAGCTCGTGGCGGGACAAAGACGTAGTCCGCAGCCTAGCCAAGGTCCCAGCCCCCAAGCCTGAGGTAACCGAGCGAGGAGTTCGGCTTGATGAGGTGGTGATGCCGCATGGTCGATGTGGCGAGGCGAAGCCCCCGGTCCAGCTAACGTGACGAAGCTGGTCGGCTGGTGACCCCGAAGTCACCGGAGTAGGTTGATGAAGAGATGGCGAAGCCCCCGGTCTAGCCGAGGTGACAGGGCAGGTCGGTAGTGTGACGTTTGCAGCCCCATGCCGACCGAGGTGTCAAAGCAGGTCGGCGTGGTGGACATCGGCTTGGTCAGCCGGATTAGTATTTGGGATTTCTTCGGAATCGTCCTCCGGTACTATGGTGCGAGGGGCGAGTCCGGCCAGGGTTGACTCCTGATGTTCGGACGCCGAAGTCGCGTCCAGGATTGAAGCTGGATACGGGATAAGAGAGGCGAGTCCGGCCGGAATTGACTCCCGATCTTCGAACACAGAGGTCACATCCAGGCTTGAAGAAGCAATAGTGCGGCGATGCCGTCGCGGGCCGGATCTTGTGACGCGGTCGATGCCCGCTTGATGAAGTGACCATGCAGCGATGCCGGTGTGCCCGCTCCGTATAATTCCTGGGGCGACAATGTTGGTGATGATTTACCCTTCACGATGCCGAACTCTTGTTCGGCTTGCCGAGATAATGATCGGAAGGGGTTGAGTTCGGCTCGATGAAGCGACGACCCGTCTAGCGCAGGTCGGCAGCTGTGCAGCAACGTTGTCAGGCTGGTTTGACACCGGCGCCACGGTGAAGGTTACCTCCGAAAAGAAGAAAAATTTGTGAGCATGTGTTCGGAAACAAAACACAATACCCTAGAAAAAGTTTCCTTCAAAAAGGATGTTCGATATCCCGTTCATGAAGAAGATGAATTCGGGTCGGATTCATTTTCGCGCAGAAAATAGATCCGAAAATCGCTGCACTCATCGGAGGTTTCCCCGAGTTTGAACGGTCGGATCGAGCTGAAATTTTGAGGGGTGGTAGATATAGGAATTCCGCAGCCGATCAATGCTAGAATCTTCCAAAGGACGTCCGAGTTAGACGTTGGACTCTACGCCCTAAACTCATCCAGATTCACGCCCAGATTTGATAGGGTTCCGGTATATCGTAGATCGCCGGAGATTCCTCCATCGGAATACGACAAAATTTTACAGGGTTGTTATATACACAATTCCGCACTATTCCACCAAAGCAATCATCAAAGCGACACTCGAGGAAGCGGCGACAGCGAATACAAATCTGCTGTATAGAAAAACAGCACGGTCACCCGAGGACAATGTTGAAGTTGAGCCCCCGAGCTATATGGATGATTCCTCCACGATCTTGATAGAGATCAGAGTTGATGTTGATGAAGGCCCTCGTCCGATCATGATGATCTGAGGTGGAGCGCAGTCCTCGGTCGAGCCAGGGTGACCAGTTGAGCCGCTGACGAATATGCCGACGTCGTAGTTGATCTGCAGGTGAGCCATTGATCCATTGCTGATCACACAGCGGAACTCTCAATGAAAGCACCATTGTCGGTGTCAAAACTGGCAGACCTCGGGGTAGGGGGTCCCAAGCTGTGGATTCTTGGATCAATGGTAACAGGAACGATGAACACGGTGTTTTACCCAGGTTCGGGCCCTCTTGATGGAGGTAAAACCCTACATCCTGCTCTTGTTTATATTGATGAAGTATCAAGGTACAGAGTTGATCTACCTCGAGATCGTATGTTGTGGTCTAAACCCTAGGGGTATGATGAGTAATGTCATAATCTCCCTCTCAACTAGCCTAGCCTCGGCTTATATAATGTACCGGAGGCCTAGGATAACAAGAGTCCTAGTCGGCTACCTCGGTGGAGAGGAGTCCTTGTCTTGATCACCAAGTCTTGTGAAATCTTCCTCGTATATGTCATCGGCTGTCCGAACTGGCCCATTAGTGAATTGCCATGGGGGTCCTCGGCCCGACCCACTGCTCGGGAGACGATGTGGTGAGTACCCCTTAGTCCAGGACACCGTCAATCACCCCCTCCAATTCAAATGGCTGATAAACAAGAAAAGTAATTGAATGTACAGACATTGTAAGATAGACAGGTGCAATGGATATTAGGGAAGAAAACAGGGCATGAAATAATTCACATTTATGTTGTCTAACCAAACAGAATAGCATGACATAATTTCACATATATGATGGCTAATTAAACATGATAGCATGACACAATTTCACATGTATGATGGCTAACTAAACAGGATAGAATGACATACTTCAAAATATGATGACTATGTAAACAGGATGACATGATATAACTATATGATGTGTCTATTAAAGTGGTTGGCATGCCATAATTCACAAACATGCCGTCGATGGAAACATGATGGCATGATATAATTCACGGATAGAATGACATAATTCAAAATATGATGACTATATAAACAGGATGAGATGATATAACTATATTATGTCTTTAGAAAATGGGTTGGCATGCCATAATTCAGATACACGCTGTCTATGTAAACATCATGGCATGATATAATTCAAATATATGATTTATATACTAAGCAAGTGAGCAGAGGGCAATCGCATATATGATGTGTCAACTAAGGAGATGGCATTCAATATTGTGTATATGATGTAAAAACTAAGCATTGTAAGACAAGATATGCATGATATGAGTAATATAACCCTGTCATCTGCCTCTGAATCCTCCTCTGAGGAGCTATCTGTAACCAGCAAGATATCTGCTTCAGCAGGTAGCATTGTCTGCTCTGAAGACCTTGTTTTCACTCCAGATTTCTCCATCACCAATTCAAATGGCTGATGCACAGGAAGAGCAGTTGAATATACAAACATTGTCGACAAATGCAATGAGTAATACAAAAAAAGGATGGCATGATATAATTCACATATATGACGCTTGGCTAAACAGCATGGCATTGCATAATTCACATACATAATGCCTTGCAACAAGATAGCATTGCATAATTCACATATATATAATGTCTTGCAACAAGATGGCATTGCAAAATTCATATACATGGTAATTAGACACTAAACAGGTGGCATTCACATAAAGCATGTCTGAACTAAGCAAATGACATGCCAATGCAAGACACCATATGCACGATATGAGCAATATAACCCTGCCAAGTTAGAGCATGCACCTCAGGGGGGGAAATATGACTGGTCATCTATCTCTGAATCCTCATCTGAGGAGCTATCCGTAACCAGCAAGACACGCGCTTTGTCAGATAGCATTGTCTGCTCTGAAGACCTTGTTTCCACTCCAGATTTTTCCATGACCATGTCGAATGGCTGATGCACAGGAAGAGTAATTGAATGTACTAAAATTGTTGACAAATTTAATACATAATAAAAAAATGATGGCATGATATAATTCACATATAAGATGACTGGCTAACCAGGGTGGCATTGCAAAATTCACATATATGATGCCTGGCTAAACAAGATGGCATTGCATGATTCACATATATGATATAGAAACTAAACAGATGGCATTCACACAATGCATGTCTAAACTAAGCAGATGACATATTTTATGTATAAAGTAAGCAATGCAAGGCACCATATGCATGATACGACCAACATCAGCATGCCAAGTTAGAGCAAAAGACCTCAGGGGGTAAATAGGAGTGGTCTGCTCCCTCTGAACTATTATCTTCCTCTTGATTACAGTCTGGAATGGGGGAAGGAGGGGTTGCTTTTGCGCCGACCATGGAGCGACGTCTGCATGAAATTTTATTGCCACGCAAGGCTCGCCTCTTTTGCTCTACATGTTCAGTACCATTGTGTACAATAACTGACATGCATAGGAATAAAACATAGTGAGATTATGTAAGGAGTGCATGCACAAATCCAGAGTGATGGTAGCAAACTGTGGATAGACCCAAAACCAATGATAGCAGGCAGATAATAGCTTTAGTTAAAAAAATACAGATAATGGCTCCTTTAATGTTTGTTTCCACCCAACATGAAACTCATAGTAGTCACCCGAGATTAACCAGATAGTATTGATTGCTGCCCCAATATGTACCCCACAACCATTTAAAAACTCAAGTTTGAGCATTAGTTTGGACCTGACTTGGAGTCTAATTGGTGAACAGGATGATAAAGTAGCATGTCATCATATTAAGCGATGCATAACATAAGCAGACACGAAAGAGTGCGACCTCTCTTGCGGACCCGTGTAGTCCTCAAGGTCATCTGCTCAGTTGATGATGGTAATGCAGTTGTCGTGGCTGCCGGCGGCGGGGAAGAAGATCTGAGGCGGCGAAAGACAGTCTGGAGGGTGGATCCCTACTGTGGTGAACCCTTCCATCGTTGGAGCAGCTGAGCTGGGGTGGAACACAGCGCAGCAGGAGCGGGACAAACCACACAAGGTTTTCTTTGACACATATCTGTAACAGAAGTAATTGTGTAAGGGCTTGTTTGAATTTGAGGATTCTAACAATGCAGGGATAGGAAATACACAGGAATAGGATAGGAATGCACGTGCAAAACAGAGAATTTAAAAACACGGGATTTCTGCCAATCTGGGTGTTTGGTTCACAAGAATTGGAAGATCACAGGATGCAAAGAAGCATGGTGAGATTAAGTCAAACCACAAGAAAATGTATGGTTATATTGCTATTATGCTACTATCTCTTAGTCTTGTGCTTCATGAATAGGAATTTGAAAAGGAGGATAAGTGGATATTAAAATTCCTACGGTTTTTCTTTCAAGGAGACACTAAAGGAACAAATCCTACAGTTTTCCTTTGCTCCATTCCTTTGAACCAAATGCATGAATAGTAGTACCATAGGAAACTTTCCAATTCCTATGTTTTTCCTTCACTTTTCCTTTCAAGCACTGGCGATTCTAGTAGGCAGGCTTGAGCAGGGAAAAGCCTACACTCAAAAAATGTTTTTGTGCTACTTCTACTACTTTGGACCCAGGCCACTGCCCTACTAGCTCAACTCCTAGGCCCATCTACAAACGCACAGCTCAAACGCGCAGAGATAAATAATGATGGCGTTCAAGAGAGTCCATCACGGATAGCTAAGTTGCCTGGTACCTCACTGCTTGTCATATAGTAGGAGAAACCAATCGTATTTCACATTACTACGTATGCTCAGTGGACAATATATATAACATGTAGAGTAAAAAAGCGATGCAACAAGTGTACAACCTCTTTGGCGAAGCCATGTCGATCTCAGCGCGATTGGGTTGGTCGATGAGGATGGTCCGGCTGATTTGGCTGTCAGAGGAGGGGAAGAAGATTTTAGGCATCTGGAGATGGAGCCGGGGGTACTACTCCGCTGTGATGGAGGGTTTCGTCGTTGGAGCAGCTCCGGTGAGTTGTATGACGGCGAGGCTGAAGCAGGACAAGAGAGACAACGTTAACCTGAGTGGAATTCTAATAGCATCTCCAATAGATGACGTAAAATACATAACCATAAAGTGCTAGATGTAAAATACATCAGCCGCTCATCTCTGATCTTAACTGTCAAAACTGAATTTAACTGTCGAAACTGAATTTAACTGTCGAAACTGAATTTTGCTGTCAAAACTGAATTTTACTGTCGAAACTAAGCGCACTAGTAGCAGAAAAGCAATAGCAGCAGCAGCGCGTGCGAGAGCCGGGGCAGCTGGTCGTGTAGCAGCATCTCAGGTAGCAGCTGTAGGGGCTCGAGCGAGAGCAGGATCTGCTGCTCGTGCAGCAGCAGCACGCGCAAGAGTAGAGCAGCAGCGCAAGCAAGAGCAAGAGCGAGAGCAGCAGCGCAAGCAAGAGCAAGAGCGAGAATCACAGTGCGAGCAAGAGCAAGAGCAGACCACGCAGGGGACCGAGAGCAAGAGCATAGCAGCAGCGCGAGCGAGGGCCAAAGCAGCAGCAGCTCCTACTGATGTGGAAGTCACCGCCGAGGGAGAGACACCATGGAGGAAGTAGCCGGTGACGCCGCCGTGGATGGAGCCGCGCCATGTCGGCTCAGGACCGAGTGCCGGCAGCACCGTGAGATCGAATCAAGAAGAAAATGTGGCGATTAGTGTAGAACCTCTTTGGTGGCGCCGATTAGGCCTCAGCTTCATCTGAGGAATCGGTGATGATGCTGCTCTTCCGGTGGTGTAGGTGAAGGTGGCGGTGTGGGAATGGAGGTGGCGCGAAAGACGAGGGGAATGTCGGGGAAGCTCCTTGGAGGTGGAGGACGGGGTGGCTGAACCGGCGGGACGACGAGATCAACGACGGATCCTCATCCGGTGTGGTGGATGAGGGACGTCGAGGTGTTGTTGTGGACGACATCATCGGGGAAGAGGCTCCGGCTGGGTGGCGGACGGAGGAGGGTGTGGGGCTTCGCGGGTTTTCGCGGCCTCGGTGTACGAATGGGTGGGCGGATGGGATGGGAGGGGGGAACCATGGCTTAGGGATGCGCTTGTCCGAAATGTGGGGTAAGTTACGAAAGTACCCCCACTGATTTGATCTAGGCGGTTCTTTCGGTTCAGGGGTATCACGGGCATTTCGCGTGTCGGGATTTCGCAGGAGGTGGGAGTTTTTACGCGCGTTCTAATTTAGGGATAGCAAGGCGTGGGTTGAGATGGAGAGAGTTTTCGGAGCACAACGAGACATAGATATATCTTAAAATTTCGGGGCAACAAGGCGCGGGTTGAAGAGGCGGGAGTTTCGCAACACGATAGACAGAGATGCTAGCTTGAAATTTTGGCATAACAAGGCGCGGCTTGAAATTTCGATAGAACAAGCTTAACGTGTACAAAAAAAAAGATAATTCGCACCTCATCACTAGAGAGAGCCATGTCCCATTTTACTATATTACTAGAAATGCATTCAAATACAACAACAACAAAACTAAAAAAATCAGGACAACAAACATAACGTGTACAGTACCAAATCAATTTGCACTTCCCTCAACAATAAAAAAACAATTCGTGTTGTCTAGCATATGGACTAAATTTGAGTACATTTTCCCTGTTTGAATGGGACTGTACTTGGGTTAGTTATACAACCATCTAAATATTATCTTCACAACACATGACATGAATATAGGAGTAGGAAATTCCTATATAAATACGAACTACATGTACATACGATCTCAAATTCAAATATATGTATCCATTTTATGTTGAATTCAAATCATAGTACATGTATGCTCTAGCTAGATGTTCGGAATCTCAACCATGTATGATACTATGTACAATGTGTTTAACACGCACAACACACACACACAAACACCATTTAGACTAGTAAGGTACACATGCATTGCACGCATGAGATTTGGCAACCAAGTTATAAATAAATACCATATTATAGCATGTAAGCTTTGAGTCATATATGCATGATGTAGATGTTCATTTAATTCTTATAGTTCATCTCATTCAAAAACAATTAGTTTAAATAAAAAAGCTAATCTATTTTAAGATTCATGGAATTGTCCGTTGTAAAGCATAAAGTAAAAACAAATAATGGCAATTCATGTAGAAAAAAATTGGGTAATTATGATACGGAAGATTCTAGAACAAAGGAGAAGTGCTTGTGTTTTGAGGTTTGTGCATTATGCTTAAGTTCAACCATGGAGTCTTCTAGATTGTACATGTGGAAAAATCTGGTGGAATATAGATGATATCCAACGGCCAGTAGTGCTCAGATTTGCCATCTCTGCACCGTCGGATTGGCTTCATCCAACGAACATCTTTCAAAGTTATTCGCACACTATATAGGGGTATAGACTAGTAAGGTACACGTGCATTGCACGCATGATATTTGGCAACCAAATTATGAATAAATACCACATTATAGCATGTAAGCTTTGAGTCATATATGCATGATGTAGATGTTCGTTTAATTCTTATAGTTCATCTCATTCAAAATCAATTAGTTTTTATAAAAAAAGCTAATCTATTTTAAGATTCATGGAATTGTGCGTTGTAAAGCATAAAGTAACAACAAATAATGGCAATTCATGTAGAAATTTTTTGGGCAATTATGATACGGAAGATTCTATATATCTAGTCAGGTCTCACCCTCTTTCCCATGTACACATCGATCAATCTATACCTCTCTATATAGGATTACATAGCTAATACACCCACATTATATATCCATCGTCCCCCTCTCATCATCCATGCCTTCTGCTTCATCTCTCAGACGCGCGCACAGTGGCGAAGACAGGGGGCAGCACGGGCCCTGGCCCCCCTAACATCACTATATATTGAGGCTAATATGAATGTGATCAGTAGATCAATTGCTGGTAAAATGGTTTAAGTTGATGAATTGGCCCTCCCCGTAAAGGATTAGCAATGCTTGGCCCCCTAGCTCATTCATTTTTCATGGCTCCGCCACTGCGCGCAACCGCGCACTCGCCCCCTCTCTTTAAATATCGATCTCGCACTAGTGCACTCCTTCATAGTCTCCCTCCACTTGGCCCCTCGCACCATCTTCCAGCCCCCCACCCCCATATCCCAGCGCTTGTACGCTCGTAGAGCTCTTCCCTCTATCTGTCTCTATCGATATATCGCGCGGTCGACCCCTCCCCTCCCTTCTCGTATATCACCCCGGCCCCATGCACATAAATGTATGTATATAGGCCTCTCCTTCACACAAATTGCATTGACACGTATTCCCTCACCATATCTTAGTATCTCTCACACACACGGACTACATGTGCGAAAGAGAAGAGGTGCACACACACACTCGTTCCCACATACAAACACGCGGGTGCACGGTGGAGCACATTTGTACAAAAAATGAGCGTGTAGAAAGCCTTTAGATGATGTGCCAAACTAGTCTATATCTATACCTCTATATCTATATCTATACCCCTATATTGAGTGTGAATAAATTTCAAAGATGGTCGTTGGATGAAGCCAATCAGACGGTGTAGAGATGGCAAATCCGAGCACTACTGGCCATTGGATATCATCTATATTTCACCAGATTCTGCCACACGTACAATCTAGAAGACTCCATGGTTGAACTTAAGCATAATGCACAAATCTCAAAACACAAGTACTTCTCCTTTGTTCTAGAATCTTCCGTATCATAACTGCCCAAACTTTTTTTCTAGTTGAATTGCCATTATTTGTTTTTACTTTATGCTTTACAACGCACAATTCCATGAATCATAAAATAGATTAACTTTTTTATGAAAGCTAATTGATTTTGAATGAGATGAACTATAAGAATTAAACGAACGTCTACATCATGCATATATAACTCAAAGCTTACATGCTATAGTGTGGTATTTATTCATAATTTGGTTACCAAATCTCATGCGTGCAATGCACGTTTACCTTACTAGTACTTCCTTTTTCAGTTAATATATTATGATTAAAATGATGTGGGGGCATCCATGAAGCCACGTGGCACATGTGGAGGCGTTGTCACGACCTCCTTGTGTGGATTGATCACAGTGACGTGCTGCTGGTTCCAGAAGAATGTACTCGTCCTCTCTCACGCACACTGGCAGTACATGCACGAAGCGAAGATATGCACGCATGCACTCATTCCCTCGCACACACACGCGGGTACACGCTGGGGCGCATTTTTGTACGAAGATCCACCCCATGTGATAATTTGACGCGTGTAAAGTCGTTCACTTCATTGATGGCCAATTAATACAGTGCATGCAAACTGGAGTGGACATGAGGGAGGAAGTAGTTGAGAAAGACATTACTACTCCACCGCGTGCATGCGAGTAGTTAAATCATGGGTTGCTACTTCCATTGGTCTCCTTCGTATTTTGTGCCAATTTTTGACCATAATTTTAAGTAACACAATATTTATGCATGTCATAAAAATTAATGTCATCGAAAACTACTTTCAAATGTGATTCCAATGATATAATTTTTTGTGACATGCATTAACATTTTGTTAGTTAAATTTTTGGTCAAAATTGGCACAAAATAAAAAGGGGGCCAATAAACCAGGATGCAGGCAGGATGATCAATTTTTGCCTGGGTTACTGTTGATGGCCTTTGTATTTAAATATGGACGGAGTGGAGTAGTACTATCTTTATCTTAGCCTCATAGGGCTCTCCCAGCGCCTACTCTCGCCTCCCCACCTCGCCCACCGGATCCCGCCATGGATAATCCCTTAGATCCCAGAATCCCGCGGGCTGCCCTCTCACTGCGGCCCGCAGCACTGCCGCCTTTGAGCGAAACCCACATGTGTTTCAGAGGGGATCCATTGCTCTGGAATCACAAATCGGTGGCGACGGAGGACATGCCAGGGCTGCGTTTCAGGTGGTGGGCAGCAAGGGCAAATCGGATCGAGGAAGCGTCACATCGATTGGAGACAAGTTCGAAGGAGTTGCGCCTGGCGAAGCACAAGGCGGAGGAGCAAGTCGATCTCAGGGGAGAGATGCTGAGGGATGTTAGCATCTGGTAGCATCGCATTGATTTCGAGCTAGGGCTAATGGCAGAGATCATATTCACAGAGTCGGCTGCGGAGGAAAGAACGCGCATGCCTGCGGAATGGCATGAGCAGCCGGTGCAACTGTTCAAATGGGCGGTAGGAGAAGCCAAATCCCGGGACCAGCTACGGCGGCGCCACTGGGCATGCATCGTAGGCGAGGTGAGCTGCCCTTCTTCCCTGCCAGCGATGCAGTGACCTACTCGGTTGCTGCTGCAGTGAACTTGCAACGCCATGTCGGTTTGCAACCTTGACAATCACTCCATCTATATGTATTGTATCCCTGTGAAAATACTTGGTCGTTTGGAAAAAGATGGTAATTGATTTATCACTAGTTTTTGAATGCTTGGTCGTGACAATCACCCGAAGCCACAACCAGAAGTCTCCATCGCGTAATACTTACGATCGGTCGCACCAACAGACGGTCGGTCCGACCAGCGTCTCACCGAAGGGTCACGCATTGGCTTGGTCTGACATGTACGACTAGTTACATCACTGACTTATGCGACCGCATTTGAGCAGTAGTACTTGAAATTTATGTTCCACTAAACTCATCGGGAGCCGTTTCGGGCCTCGAAACCAAAACCATCAATTAATCTTTAGCTTGTTCCCATCACATTCCAAAGTAGTACTACCATGCTATAATTAAGTGCAAACCTGCTCACACCTAGTACGTATCAAACCTGAACGTGTTCCCACTGTGCAGGTTTTAGTACTAGTAATAGTACTAGGTTATAAAAAGGGGAACTACCTAGCCGAAAATTACTCTACCTTCCTCCGCATAAGTCTTTCTTGTTCATTCGTCCTTGCCATGGCCGGTGTGCAGAGCTCTAGGTCAAGTACTAGTCGTAACAAGGCAGCGGCGACCAAGGCCGCGAAAAAAAAAGAGAGGGCTCGCCGCCTCGCAGAGACCTCGAAAGATCTCTCACGGGCAGGCGAGGGCTCCCGGGAGCACCCTAGCCGCGAAGGCGAACATGCCAAGCTAGCGGCGCTGGAGTCATTATCCCTCGACGACATGCTCGATCAGCTCAATAAGCAGAAGGAGTTCATCAAGGCTTGGTGGAGCTGCTGAAGGAGAGCCTCGACGACATGCCCGCTGAGCTCAATGAGCAGGGGGAGTTGACCGCTGGCTTGGTGATGCTGCTGAAGAAGAGCATTGCCTCAGATAAGAAGGCGACTGGCAAAATCCTGCAACTTTAGGAGGACAATGCGAAGCTCCGCCACGAGCTCGACCTGCTGAAGGAGGAGAACGCCGGCTGGAAGAAGCTGCATGAATAGAGTAGTTCCTCGGTGAAGATGATGCACGCCCTCATCATGGAACAGAAGGAGGAGTTGGCGAAGCTCTGCATCGAGCACCCGGCTGCTGTCAAGGTACGTAATACGGCCGTGGAAGAGATGATGAAGGCTTGCGTCGAGAAATCCCGCATCATGGATAGAATGAAGAAGATGGCGGAGGAGATGTGCGAGCAGATGGAGGTTGTGGAGGCGATGAAGAAGCAGTTACGACTCCGCGGCCATCAACCCTTCATGTAGTAGAGAGCAGCGCCCAAGACTTGTGTGTGCGTCTTCCTCCTTTTTTGGGGGGGATAATCTTCCTTCTTCTTTTTCTCCTATGTTTCTTCTTTTGCTTCGGGTGTTTCACCGCACGTGTCACGTTCTCTGTGAGGCATGAATAGAACAATGCTAACGATGAGCGGCGCCGTGGGATCGATAACTAGCAAATTAGATCATTTTTTATCCCCATATCGCACTAGGCTGCCGTGTTTCGTGCTCCTCCGTCGTACTAGTACTCCAGTGGAAAACTTGAGTATACCGCACGGTTCTTTGCTCCTCCTCAGGTCGTCGGCAACATTTATACGAGCAGTCAAATCACAAGGCCCCGCCTTCCAGCAGTAATGAGTCGTCAAATCACAAAGGCCCTCGCCTCTCGTGAAACCGACCAAGCGAGACCGCCCCGCCCTCTAGCCTTTTAAATGTATATTTTTGTACAGTAGTAGTATCGATGGATTGCGCCATGGAGCAAAACTAACAAGATGAAATTAAAGAAAAAAGGTGGTACATATAGAGAGCGCTCGTCGCCAAATTATGCATATAGTACTATTAAAAAAGCTAGTACGTGCTTAGATGGGGTGTTAAATTCTATTAAAGAAATTAGCATACCTATTTAATTCTTGGGTTTTTATTATTTATGCCACTAGTTGTGTCTCACTACTCAGTTTTGCCATTAGAAGTTACAACTACTCAAAAATGCCATCGATCCGTGAGATGCTTGCTCAAAAATGCCATTAGATATCTCGAAAATGCCATCGTTCCGTTAGATGTTTGCTCAAAAATGCCATTAGACATTGTTATTTTCACGTCAAACCCGTTGACCATGTTATATGACAAAAATAAGCCTAGACCCACATGTCGATTCTCTCTCACACAATGATAAGTGTGGCCCCGCTTGTCAGGAGTAACCAAGCGAATAATTTTGAGTCACAATAATGGTGTGCAGTGGCATTTTTTAGCATGTGTCTAACAAAGCGATGGCATTTTTGAGCGGTTGAAATTCCTAGTGGCAAAACTGAATAGTGGGACACAACCGGTTGCATAAATGATAAAACCCTTAATTCTTTGACAACTAAACTGCTGACTATATGATGTTGGCCATATATATTGTACATATATAATGTGAAGAAACGAGTGGTAGTACTACCAACTACAAGATGAACTATAAGAAATACTAGTATGTACGTACTGAAGAGTTAAAGTAACGAGAAGGAACATAACATAGTTTTTCTGGGGGCTCAACACAACACACCCCTCAAATAAAACTAAGCACCCTGAAATTAAACTAAGCAACTAATCCGGTAGACACTGCATTACAACCACCATGAGCAACGACACTGCCACCTTACTCGGACTCCTCGTCCATGTGCTCGACTTCGTCCTTGTCCCTCTTCCTCTTGGCTGATACTTCTTTGCTTGAACCGCACACTTGGCTCTCGCTCTTCATCCAACCCTTGTAGATATTGAAACAAAGGTAGGCATCCATTGCAGCGTAATGGATGTGGTCTCTATCTAGTACATTCCACTGCCATGCAAGATGAAACTTGGGCGGCGGTTTTGTCAGTTTACCGTACGAAGGATCAACCATGGCTACTGCCAGGGTCAGCATTGAAGGCTAACGGGAGGACACCAGCACATTCCTCTGGAGGTCGAAGGGCTGGCCTACAACGAGGCCTATCCGACCCAGGACTTCTTTGTCGTTCGTAAAGTCTACAGAAATGATTTTGACTTTGCCGCCCCCTAGGAAGTTCTTAAAATCCTCTCACTCAACGTCCGCATGGCATATGTGGTAGACCAAGAACAAGTTATGCACGCAAACCTGGATCATGGCAGGCTTCTTCTTCTCTTCCTCCTTTAGATTCTTCTCTTTTCCCAGGACTGTGGTGTACTCAACATCTAGCCCAGCGATCCACTCATCACCCTTTGACTTTTCAAACATGCGTCTGAAGCGAGCAAGGCATCCTTTCACCGTCGCGGAAGAACGGGTGTAGATGACGTCGAACTCATCGCCAGTGATGGTTCTAACCTTGTACTTACTGCCGCTCATGGAGATTTGGGACGCCATGGATTTGAGAGGAGGGTTAGGATTAGTGGAACTGCTGTAATGTGAAAGGACAGGACGACTAGGAGCGAACTGCCGTAATGTTAAAGGACGGTCGGGGACGAGTAGGAGCGAACTACTAGCAGTTTTCCGATTGTAAAAATGCCGAGTGGGGCGTGCGAACGGCAGGGTAGTGGCTTGCCCGGTGGATAAATGGATTCATGCACAGTACTATGGGGGCCCAATTAGATGTCATGTCTACTAGACGCCCAATTAAATGGCTTCATGCATCTGCGTGTTCGTACGTCAAGCGTCAGAAGAATTACAGGTGATACGAAGCTTTCCATGCTCCCATGATACGGGCTTCCGAGAGCCCTTGGATCTGAGATCGAACGGTTGCATGGCGTGATTCTAGACCTATGGGTGAATATCCTATCCTGGAGGGTTATTCTGCAAATTTTCAGCAACCTAGCATGCGACCGTTCGATCTCAGATCCAAGGGCTGTCAGCAGCCCGTATCATGGTCGCGCCTACCACGACTGTCGCCTTGCTCGCGCCCTTGGAGATTTCAGACGGCTATAAATGAGCATTTTTTTGCCTACTTCGCATGCATGAAACTACTTCCTCCGTCCAGGTGTGTTAGGCTATCTGATGTTGGCATGTCATACATAGTCATCACTTAGTCACTCATACAACAAGGTTAGCTGTAAGGTTGGCTATAAGAGTATTTTTTTTACTTCTCTCTATCTCTTTCTTCGTAGTATTTATTGCATTTGCCAAAAGGAGTAAGGAGTACAGTACTTGGCACCTGTATACCATGGAGGTGGTCAAGAATCGGGAGACTCACGCCGGTCGTAGCACCGCAGTTAAAATGATAATGGCAAGTCAAATCACAGGGCCCCACCTGTCCAGCAGTAACTCGCCGTCAAATCACACAGCCCTACATTTGCAGCAGCCTACTCCCTCATCTTCTCGCCTCTCTGTCAAACCGACTAGGAGGAACTACCCCGCCTACCGCGCGGGAAAAGCCCCGCCCTCAACTTTTAAATATAATTTTGTATCCATGGATTGCGCCATGGAGCAAAGCCTCAAGAAAACTGCGGTACACATGTATACAGCACGCCCGTCGCATTCATGTCGCACCCCAGACGGTCGGTGGGTCTGGCACGCCACTCTCCGAATGGAACACGCGTCACATGTGGGACCGCAGTTGAGAACCGACCATAGGCACACTCCCCGGCCCCGCAAGTCGGCTGAGTTAATAGAAGAGAGAGATGAGCGATAGTACTGGAGCAGTGTTGTACAGACGTCGGTGCCTGGACGATCCCTGCATGGCACGGAAGATCAGTTCGTCCATGCATGTGACCAGACTCCAGCAGACGGCTAGATTGGCTATCGTCTACATATCATGCAGGCTGTGTTGTACAGGGCTATAGTTCTGATGAGAAATCTAAAAAAAAGGTTTCTTGTCATCTCGCAATATTAGGTGTCATGTGCTTCGGATCACTGCGAGGGTTCAACAGCGATAACTAAGTTCCTCCAAGGCGCTGGTCATTGGGGGCACATGCACGAAGACTACTCGGCTGCCATCTAGGTCAAGCCGGCTATGTTAATTAGGACATCTATCGATGGATCCCTTTTCTATGAGTTTATCTTTAATTTGAGCTTTGATCCTCGTCTAGTTTATCCGTCGGGATTCATGTTGTCTCCTTGGGGCAGTGAGGTTATGGTTTCTTGTCATGTGGCATTTTTTCATGTTATATGGTAATCTGGTGCTTCAAATCAAAATGACGACAACTGCGCCTCCGGGGCACATGCATGAAGACTTCTCAACAGTCATTAACGAGGTCAAGCCGGCTCCGGTAGATAAAAGAAAACTACTCCACTATATAGGCAGGAGCCTCCGCGCTTGCTTGCTAGTGTTGCTCTCTTCACACTGTCTCGTGCTCTCCAGATCTAAATATGACAGCGGTGGCCACACTCTATCTCTGCTCACCGCTGGTCACAGATCCAGCCGGATCCCCTCCGCTGGGGAAGGTGAGAAGGTGCAATGTTCACGCGGTCGTCCTCGGCGATGGCTCTTACCCACTGCCGGCACGTCCCGATCAGTGTGCCTTGCCGTTCTCTCCCACGCAGCGCTGGCTAGGGAGGGCCTCCGACCCCTTCTTCCTCGCTGCCGTAGTGTGGGCAGATCCGGCCTCCCGCCGCCCACCTAGCGACATCCCGGCGACCCTCAGGTATAACTTCCTTTGAAACCGGCCTTGCTCTACTTCCCCAATTCCTGACGTCGCTGCATTTGTATCTTTTACTATTTCTCAGGCCCCCTCGTAGATAGGATCGATCGACTATTCGAAAGCCACCTAAATTTTTACTGTTAAGAGGTAAAACTAGTTCATGCAGTCGAATCTAGTACTACTTGGTTCAAACAGGGAAGAAAGGGGGTGGGGTGGGGGAAGATTTGTTACCTGAATCTAGGACTTGTTCGAAAGAGGAAATAATGGGGGCGAAAAGTAGCAGAGACTGGCTATCCAACTGGTCTCTTGGTCTAATAGGAAAATAAAGGGAAACGCAGTACAAACTCAATATAAACCGATCTATTGGTTGAAAAAGGAAAGAAAGTGGGGACTGGGGGACAAGTCAACAGAGTATGTCCAGCACTAGATTTGCTAGCCTCACACAGTATAAGGTGGCTATACCGAACAAAAATCGGACCAACCCAGATATCCTGTTCTGATGTTTGTTGCCCCGAGCCCCTCTTATGTAATGCCACTGGTAAAATGTAGCAGTCGCACTGTTAAAAGTAAGGACACATTAAACCAATGTTGTTTTCAATGTAATGCCTCCAGTAATATGAATCAATGGCACTGTTTTTCATGTCCTGCTAAATTTCCCATTAAGATAAGTTGCTTCTTTTCGTTAGAAATGCAACTGTCCTGGTCCGCCTACTCTCCCGTGCCCAAATACCAACTCTTTAGCAGCTGTTAATGTAATGTTGCTGGTAAAATGAAGCAATGGCACCATTAAAGTAATGTCATATTTAACGGTTGTCATAGTTAATCCTAATGCCCACACTAATATGTAGCAATGCTGCTGCTTTAGAAATTGCTACTGTCCTTGTAGGATCGCCATTCAGATAAGGAACATGCTTCTTTTCATTTGATGTATGTTTCATCACTTGTTAGTCACCCTCCTTTCCACTTTTTTGTGCAAACAGAGATATACATTTCACACTTGATCTTAGTTGAACTGCACAAATGATATCCAAATTATAGAACATTCCACGAGCTTCACAACCAACCTTGATGTTGCTCAATTTTGTTGCAACTAATGAAGAAGAAGCTGCTAGCTCATGGGACATTGCTTCATTTTAGGTGAACTGCACAAAAAGGTCCCATGAATTGAATCATCCATGTTGGTGACTGGTGTCATCCCTTCTACGATGGCGTTGACTGCAGATATGGTTCCCATCACGAGGTATGTTCCTTTTTGGTCCGACCGTTTGCCAAAGATCCTGCATGTTGAGTCTGCTCTTGTGCTACTGTTTTGGCACTGCCATGATAAAGCAATAATGTTATTATTTTGCACCTTAATCTAGTGGCACTATTAATTTGAGGCAATGTTTTGGCACCGCTAGTGCCACTGATTTTATATATATATCGAAATAGGGGGTTTCCTCCGATTTCATTAAAGAAACCCAACCATAGAGAACCATTATCCGACAACATCTCAGTGTAAACGGGCAGTTATGCAACTACTACTAGAACGGATTGAGTACTAGCAGGAGACAAGTTCGCCACATAAGCTAGGCAGGTAGGGGGACGCAACACCAGCTCGACCAAGTTTGGATTACAACCCAAATGCTACCACAGAAACATCAGGGGGGAAGATAGGGACTGAAAGAGCCAGCTTCAGCATCCCAGTCTAAGCACCCCCGGCCTCCATCCTTGCGACGCACGGTACACCTCGCTTGCCACCTACTCGACACTAGTGCCACTGATAAAATGAAGTAATAATACAGTTAAAATAGAGCGAGCGTCCCCTCTATCATTTCATTTCCAATATAGATAAAGAAAGTGCTTCTCTTTGTTAGTATATGTTTCATCAACTAGTCCCATTGTTAATGTTTAAGTGTTTCTGCAAACTGGGGTGCTTAATTTTAGTTGATCTGCACAAAAATAGAGATTGGAATGTCTCAAGGCCCCTCCTTGTACTACCGTTGTACACTGATGTTCATCACTGGCAGAAGGTGTATCGGGGAGAATTGGGTTGATTTCCAGTATGAGGCCTACCATATGAGGCGTCGCAGGGCCCATCTCGCCCTCGCAGCAAGGCATACTATGATACTATCACAATATTTTCTTCTATTTATTAGTGTATGTTTCATCAACTAGTGCCACTATAATGTAATCATGCTTTTTCATTATCTGTGCAAACAGGGTTATTTAGCTGCATTTTGGTGGAACTGCACAAATGTACGGATGGAACCGGCATATATACAGAGTGCGAGGTGTGCCAAGTAAAAATTACCGACACCAACCATGCTCCATCTAAGCATTGTCATCCACCACCACCAGTGGGATGTGTGGCGCTCTCTGTGGACGGATCTTTCTCGGCAGCAAATCCTCTAACCAAATACTAGTAGCTTATATTGGCACTTTTCTAGGGAGTACTCTTTTCTGAAAGAAGCACCAATCTACTTTTCTTTATTTGTACACAGTGTCACAACTTTGTTTTTGGTCCAGAGCTATTTTAGGGTGATTGGTGTAGTACTCGGAGACTGATTGTAAGCATGATTTTCATTAGCCGTCACACTGATTGTAAGCATGAGCAGATGGAAGATCAGGTTAGTGTGAAGCTTACCTTAAACCCTACCGCCGCCGTTGAAACGAGGCGAGCGGCGAGGGAACCGTGGAGAATGGCGGGGAGCGACATCGCGCCATCCGGCCTCCTCTTGCGGCGGGAGAACGAATACTCCTATGGCTCCGGCTGGCTCTACACCCTCACGAACGGCACACCGTACTCGATCGATTCGTTATCCTCTGGATGCTCGACCTTCGACCTGTACGCCCACCACCTCCGCCTGACTTTCGCCTCGGGCGAATCTGTCTCGCCCAAAGGAGATACTTGATGAACTCAAAGGACTGCGGCGTGACTGCCGCCGAGGAGTACATCGCCGCCCTCATCGCCGCCGTCTCGCTCTTTCGCATACATTGCCACATGGCCCTCACCGTCCTCGAAATCGCCCACTCGTTGTCAAACCAAGTAAGGATCTCCTTCAACCTGGCTAACTTCGCCTGGTCGCCGCCGGCGATCTGCCTGATTCGCTGCTGCATCCTCTCCATAGATGTCCTTCTGACAGGTCCGGTGATAGCTTTGGAAGATGGGAGGAGAGACGGTAGTCTTGCAATGGAGAAGAGGGAGAGGCGAGACGGTGGTTTTGCAATGGAGAAGATGGAGAGGAGAGGGGGTGGTTTCGCAATGGAGAAGAGGGAGAGGCGAGACGGTGGTCTTGCAATGGAGAAGAGGGAGAGGTGAGACGGTGGTTTTGCAATGGAGAAGATGGAGAGGAGAGGGGGTGGTTTTGCAATGGAGAAGAGGGAGAGGCGAGACGGTGGTTTTGGAATGGAGATGATGGAGAGGAGAGGAGATTGTTTTGTAATGGAGAAGAGGGAGAGGAGTGTGCGGCAGCGATTTAGGATTGGACGAGAGGACCGGCGCGCTGTGACTGGATCAAAATCAAAATCAATTTACCCTTCAATTAAGAAAGCGACCCCACATTAACTAGTCTCCCTTTTATTCTGGGTCATAATTGACCATGATTTTCACAAATAAAATATATGTTATACGTTGCAAAAATAATATAATTTGAAAGTACATTCAGATACAAACCAAATGATACAATTTTTGGTGACATGCATTCACATTTTGCTTGTCAAATACAGTACGTGGTCAAACTTTGACCCAAAATACGCAAAACAAAAAAATACTTCCAAGACCAGCGCCGCTCCTCTCCTCTTAAACCACCACCGCTCCTCTCCTGTTCCAATCCAAATCCAGCGTCGCTCCTCTCCTCTTCCATTTCAAAACCACCGCCCCTCCTCTCCTATTCCAATCCAAAACCAGCGTCGCTCCTCTCCTGTTCTAATCCAAAACCAGCGCCGCTCCTCTCCTCTTCCATTCAAAAACCACCGCCGGTGAGTGAAGGTGCTGTGGAGAAGTAGATCGATGGAGGAGTACAACCGATACATGAGGATCGCAGACGGCGACCCTGTGAAGCTAGCTAGGATGTTGGAGATAGAGTCTTGGTTTGACAACAAGGACCAACTAGCGGCGACAGCGACATCCATGGCCAAATATCTACAATAGAGCGAAAAGGCGGCGATACTCCCGAAGGGAGTCGCGCGGGAGTACATAGAGCTGCTCCTCTGGTCCATGGAGCAAACAGAT
The DNA here is from genome assembly GCA_011799875.1 of Thinopyrum elongatum. Taxonomy (NCBI): domain Eukaryota; kingdom Viridiplantae; phylum Streptophyta; class Magnoliopsida; order Poales; family Poaceae; genus Thinopyrum; species Thinopyrum elongatum. The sequence continues at coordinate 258,559,338 of CM022297.1, forward strand.
TCACCGAATCCAATCGTGAGGTAGCGGTGGTGGGAGTATCGATCCAAGATGGAGCATCCACCAGAGATTGAAGGACCAAGCATCTACAGGGTGCCGTTTGTGAGGGTGTTGTGCCAGAGCGAGCCGGTGGAGTCTTCGTTGACCGAACCCAGCTGCAAGAGGAGAAAAGCAGTTGGCCTGACAACGCTTCCCCGCCATCCTCTCCCTCGCCGTTCACATCGTCTCACGGGGCGGCTGTCCGCCGCCGAGGAATAGGAAGGGACTGCCCCCCAACCCAATAGTCGGGCAGGTTGTGAATTGTCAGGAGGAGCTTAGGGTTGTCAGTATTTGCAGGTTGTGAATTGTGTTTTGTGTTGTGTATTTTGAGAGTACTTTTAGATATGAATGTCTTTTGAATTTCAGATTTGCAGTATTGAGCATATGAAGTATTTTATGAATTCTAGAGATCTATTTTTAGCACTTAAAAAATGTAGTTTCATATAAAAGTGCAGACAATGTGATTCTCAGAGAAGAAACTGCAAGTTTCAGTTTCAGATAAGAAACTGCAAGTTTCAGAGGCAGAGCATTCATATTAACACGCCCTTTTCAAACAGGGATAACATCATGTTGGAAGTTTTATTCATGGTCGAAAATGGAACTACCAGCCAGTTAACATCATGCTGATCAATATTCATGCATAGCACATCTTCATATGATGCACAGTCAAAAAGATATGCTATTTTCAAAATGCCCACACAATGTCGAGTGTGTGAAAAACAGAGAAAACGAGGGACGAAGTTTTGGCAAGTGTTGGACGTGGTGTGCGTAGATTACAATGGGGACCCACATGTCAATAATGGCAGAGGCAAAAAATTTGGAGATATTTTCATTGCATCAGGTGGAATCGAACCCGGGCGGAACAGCGGTCGGGTAGTGTCACTTGGCCACTGGGCTAGTTCAGTAGTTTCGCTAGAAATAAGGCACAGCATCTACCATTACTGTAGCATGCCTTCCCCGGCTCCGGTTCGTTCTCGTCCTCCGCCTTTGTGCGCTCGCCACGGCGACGCTGTCTGCCATTGTGAACATGCTGAACAAACGAAAGGAATCTGGAGAGGACTGTACGTGGAGAGGCGGACAGTCGGGACCCACCAGGTCTATGGCCGTATGCAAGCAAATGCCTCATTGAAAAAATACTTTCTCCTAATGCTATACTGACATTGGGGCCCACAGGTTTGTCAACATAGTTACATTTTTTTTAGGTGCTTCAACATAGTTACTAAAGGAGATAAATTTACAACGAAGCCGGTGAGCTGGCAGGTATCATTTATTATCAGTGGGCCAACAAGTATCAGCTGGGTTGTGAGCTGCCCCGTCTAGGCTTTATTTTCTAACATGCGCAGCCCACAACATGCCGGTTTGTATTTTCTTGAGGGCCGTCATGTATCGACCGGCCTATGGACCTCCCATCCTAGGTTTTATTTTTCCTGAAACATCCGCAGCCCAACTTATGTATTTTTTTGAAGAAAACGCAGAGGTCTGTTCTATTTTTCTATATAAGAATAGGAACGCCAGGTCCAACTTATGTTTCCCTTCTAACTATATTATATATATTTATATTATTTTATATATTATTATATACTATTGTTATTGTCATCATATATTTAACAGATACTTACATCTATAAGAAAACAATATCCCACGTCTTATTAACTTATAAAAATAATTTTTTAACAATAAAATCCTGGATTTTTTTACATTAAGGCAACAAAAATCCTGGTGATTGTGTACAAAAGCTTGGTAAGATTTAAGGACCAATGTAATAATAAAGCACTTATTATTTAAATATATTTATAACAAAATGCTCAGCCCCTGTTTATTTTTTGATAACATTGCTGCGCCCAACCCAACATTATAATTAGAACCAGCCCAGCAAAATCGTGTATTTCGAGAAAGTCCAAATGGGCTGTAATTTTTTAGGAAAAAATAAATGGGCCGCATGGACGCTACATTATTTGTTCAACCAGCCCAGCAAATTCGTGTATTTCGAGAAAGTGAAAATGGGCTGTAGTTTTAAAAAAATGGGCCGCATGGATGCTACATTATTTGTTCACCCAGCCCAGCAAATGGACTGTAATTCTCAAAAAAAAGATCAAATGGACTGTAAATTCTGAAAAAATGGGTTGAATATGTGCCACATTTTTGGAGGCTGAAATGTGGGCCAATAGGTCGAAGCCAACGCAAGTTATTGTCAACTTAGTCAACAAATGATTCTGACATCGATAGCCGTTGAATTTACATCCAACGACCGGCATCCATCTTCAATCTCTCGTCTTCTTCCTCCAGCGCTGCCGGGACCACCTGCTCCCACCTCCTGCTGCTAGCAGCTCTGCTTAGCATGCTTTGCTGTGAAGCGCTACCCCACCGCCGGCCAGGCCATCCCTCCACCCCTCCACACCTTGTTCTTCTCCACCGACTGCCGAACCACGCTGCACCAGAACCAGTTAACCCTCGTACACTTCTTCGTCTGCGACTCCACTCCCGCGTCTTCCCATCTTTGGCTCGTTGGTGTCCGGGGCCTTGCCGTCGTCCACCACCTTGGATCCGCTCGGTGCGGCGTGGTCAACGTGGTCAACAAATGAGTCATCGGAAGAGGACTGTACGTGGAGAGGCTGACAGTGGGGACGCACCAGGTCCATGGACGCACAAATGCAACTGCCTCCTTATTACGCAAAAATAAAATTATCCCTCCCCCTGAAAGCTGGGACCCACCACATATATCTTCGCATGGAAAGAAGTGCCTCCTTATTCCTGCCACTGACAGTTGGGGCCCACTAGCTACATCTTCGCACACAAGGAAGTGTGTCCATATTACGAAAAAAAATGATTCTTCCCCCGACGGCTGGGACCCACTAGCTATATCTTCGCACGCAAGGAAGTGCCTCCTTATCCTCCCTGACAGCTGGGACCCACCCGGTCAAACCGTAGGTAGGGTTGTCTGTCTGGTCGCGAACGTGTACGTACTCTCTGCAGCGATGAACCGTGACCGAGTAAGGAGTGGCACCTGTCGTAGTAGAGGCGCGGACGTAGCATGTCACACAACCCCTTCTATATCATGTACATGTACGTACAACCACGCTGCAAGAAAGTAAATACGGCTACGTACGTACATATGGGCGGGGTCTCGAACATGTACAGCGACGGTGTCCTGTTCATCGGCAGCCAACCGGCTGGGTCAGAACGGAGAAACTGCATCGTGTTCATCGGGAGGCAACGGAATGCGTCATGTTCATCGGGAGCCAACCGGCTTGGACGGAACAGTCGAAACGAGGCCTGGCGTACCGCAGAACGTAGGAAACGGCCTTTTGTTCGACCGCCTACGGTCGAAACGGGATCCTGTTCACCAGGAGGGGTCTGGCGTACCGCAAAACGAAGGAAACGGACTTCTCTTCGACCTCCTACGGTCGAAACGGGGTCCTGTTGATCGGGAGGAGTGTGGCATACCGCAAAATGGAGGAAACGGACTTCTCTTTGACCTCCTACGGTCGAAACAGGGGTCCTGTTCATCGGGAGGGGTGTGGCATACCGCAAAACGGGACTCCACGAGCTACTGTTCATCCACCATCTACTGCCTCGCTCCAGCCTCCCCGGGCTACTGTTCATCCACCGTCGACCTCCTCCAGCCTCCACCTGTGACTGTTCATCCATGGCGTTTCCCTCCTGCCTCCACCAGCTACTGTTCATCCACGGGCTCCTGTTCATCCAGCCTTCACCGGCTACTATTCATCCAGCCCTCCACCAGCTACTGTTCAACCAGCCCTCCACGGGGTCCTGTTCATCCACCCCCAACCGGCTTGATCGGGGTCCTGTTCATCCAGCGGCAACGGCCTCTACTACCACAGGGTCCTGTTCATCCAACCCCCACCGGGAACTGTTCATCCAACCCCCAACAATGCTCACTATTCATCAAGAGGTAGCAGGTTCGATCGGCTTCAGTTAGCAGCAGTAGCGAAGGAATCGCTCGATCGGGTTCAGTTAACAGCCACGGATCAATCGATCGCTCGGGTTCAGTAACGCATAGCCAGTGCAATCGCTCGGGTTCATTAGGCGAACGCCTCGCTCGGGTTCAGTTAGAGCCCAACGCCTCGCACCCATGCGCATAAGTGTACGAGAGAAATGCGCAATCCCTCCGTGCATCGCTCGGCCCCGACCACCCACCGTAACCGGGAACTCCCTGATATTTTCCTCGCCCTCGCTTCTACCACGGTTTTTTCCATCATGGACGGCCCAAAGAATGTCATGCAGTTGCATCTCCGGCCCGCCCAGGACGAAAAGCCCATTTTCTGTCATGATTTTTTGTCATAGAAGTAGGAGCCCACCACATCTATGATGATACCGGGTTTTGTCACAATTATCGTCATAGAAGTGTCATAAGCATGACAGGAAAAAAATTCGTTCGGCCGAAAATGTCACGGATGTGTCTTTTTTTTGTAGTGTCAACCCTGGCAAGAGTCATCCTAAGGGAAAGATCACACTGCCAGTGACGTTTGGAGGAGAATTGAACTACCGGACCGAGAAGGTTGTGTTTGATGTGGTTGATCTCCCCCTGCCGTACAATGGAATCCTTGGTCGTCCAGCCCTGGCAAAATTCATGGTGGCATCCCACTATGCCTACAACACACTAAAGATGCCGGGGCCGATGGGCGTCATTTCCATTCCGTCAGACAAGAAGGATGCAATCATATTCATGGATAAGATGTACCGAGACGCAGTCGCCGCTGAGGCCGCGTAAGCTGCAGCTCCCGCCAAGGAAAGTAAGAAGGGGAAGAAAGCTAGCAAGGATACCGGCAAGGAAATCGGGAAGCACACCTCTTCGGAGTGTGCTGCACCCGTCGATGATTTGCCGGAGAGCTCCACTAGCAAGAAGCCCAGGGCTGCCTCACGTACGGTGAAGAAGGTCTCGGCAGGGCTGGATGGCGTTGGTGGTACGCTCACCATCAGCTCCACCCTTGATGACAAATAGGAAAGCGCGCTCATTGCCTTCCTGCGGGTGAATGTAGATGTGTTTGCCTGGCAACCATCTGACATCCCCGGTGTTCCCAGGGAGGTAATCGAGCACCACCTAGTTGTCTGCCCTCATGCCCGGCCCGTCAAGTAGAAAGTCAGGAAGCAAGATTTGGAACAGCAACAGTTCATTGCCGAGGAAATCAAGAAGCTTGAAGCAACTAGTTTGGTCAGAGGAGTGTTGCACCCAACATGGTTGGCGAACCCGGTGGTAGTGCGCAAGGCGAATGGGAAATGGAGGATTTGCATAGACTTCACGAACCTGAATAAGGCATGCCTGAAGGATCCGTTCCCCTTGCCACGCGTTGACCAAATCATAGATTCCACTTCCGGGTGTGATCTGCTTTCCTTCTTGGATGCATACTCTGGGTACCATCAGATCTTCATGTCCAAGGAGGACATGGAGAAGACTGCGTTCATAACCCCGTGTGGCACATACTGCTTCGTGCGGATGCCCTTCAGGTTGAAGAGCGCTGGATCCACCTTTGCAAGGGCAGTGCAAATTGGTTTTGAGTCTCGATTGCACAGGAATATTGAAGCTTACATGGATGACATAGTAGTCAAGATCAAGGACATGTCAACTCTCATTCAGGACTTGGAAGAGACCTTTGTGAATCTACGCAAGATCAACTTGAAGTTAAACCCTGAGAAGTGTGTGTTTGGCGTTCCCTCCGGCAAGCTACTTGGTTTCATTGTATCCCACCGGGGGATAGAGTCCAACCCCAACAAGATCAAGGCGATCGGGCAGATTCAAGCACCCAAGACAGTCAAGGACGTGAGGCGCCTGACCGGATGTGTTGCCGCACTGAGTAGGTTCATTTCCAAGTCTGCATAGCGCGCCTTGCCATTCTTCAAAATTTTGAAGAAGGCACGGCCAATGAAGTGGACCCCGGAGGCAGAAGCAGCACTGTAAGACTTGAAGACTTATCTTTCCTCTGCTCCCACCTTGGTCGCTCCTAAACCTCAAGAGCCGTTGCTGTTGTACTTAGCGGCAACCAATCAAGTGGTTAGTGCAGCGTTGGTGGCGCAGCGGGAGGTAGATGAAGGAACAACCACAGCTCCTGTCCCCTCCGGAGAGGAAAGCGAACCTATCCAGGCAAGGCCCGGTGCAAATCAAGAGAAAGAAAAGCAGGATAACGGAGACAATTCCAAGACCGCGGCAAAGAAGAAGGTGGTGCAGCGGCTGGTGTACTTTGTTAGCTCCCTGTTGCAGGGGGCTAGATCAAGGTACTCTGGCATGCAAAAGTTGATCTTTGGCCTCATCATGGCCTCGAGGAAACTGCGCCACTACTTCCAAGCTCACGAGGTCATAGTTGTCACCCGCTTCCGTTTGCAACGCATACTGAGGAACCCGGAGGCCACTGGCAGAATAGTAGAATGGGCTTTGGAATTATCGAGCTTTGGTCTGAAGTATGAGAGTACGTCAACCATTCAGAGTAGAGCATTGGCGGAGTTCATCGCGGAATGGACACCAACCCCAAATGAAGAAACACCAGAAATAGTTATCCTCGGGAAGGAGGCCCCCCAAGAGTGGGTCATGTACTTTGATGGTGCCTTCTCACTGCAAGGTGCAGTGGCTGGCGTGCTCCTTGTCGCACCCACTGGAGAGCACCTCAAGTATGTGGTCCAAATACATTTTCCCTGGGAGAAAGCTACCAACAACACTGCAGAATATGAAGGACTCCTTGCCAGGCTCAGGATCGCAACAGAATTGGGAATTAAGAAGTTGATCATCCGTGGAGACTCGCAGCTTGTGGTGAGGTAAGTGAACAAGGATTACCAGAGTCCATTGATGGAGGCATACGTCAAAGAGGTGAGGAAGTTGGAGGAGCGTTTTAACGGATTGCAAACAGAGAACATGCCACGTGCGGAAAACAGCATTGCTGATCATCTGTCAAAATGCGCTGTGCAAAAGCTTCCTGTGGAACCGGGACTATTGTTCTCCACCTGACTCAACCCTCAGTATCCCCGACAACAATGACCAGAAAGAGGAGGAAACTAGACTCCAGCAAGCCTCTCCCGGCAGAGCTTCCCGAAGCCCCCGGTAGAGAGGTTGGCGTGAACAACTCCACTTCGCCTGGTGAGCAGCACCCTCCCGCCGAACTACCAGTTCTTGCGGTTGAGATATGTGCTCCCACGAACAAGGAGGTGCCGTTGGTCCTGGTTGCCGAGCCTCAGGCTCCAACTTGGGCACGACACATTGTCCATTACCTTCAAATAGGAGAACTTCCTGAAGAGCAAGAAGACGCTGAAAGAGTAGCCCGGAGGGCCTGTATGTATCAGTTTGTCGATAACATGCTATACAGAAGGAGGCCCAATGGTGTGAAATTGAAGTGCATTTGTCGGGAAGAGGGGAAGGAACTGTTGGCAGAGATACACAAAGGCATGTGCGGCTCCCATATTGGATCAAGAGCCTTGGTCAGAAAAGCTTTCCGGCAAGGTTTCTACTGGCCCACGGCCCTCCAAGATGCAATTGAGCTAGTCACCAGATGTGAAGCCTGCCAGTTCCACTCCAAGAATATCCATCAACCTGCTCAAGCTCTCCAGATGATCCCCTTGTCATGGCCAGTTTCGGTCTGGGGGCTCGACATCTTGGGCCCCATCCCCCGTGCTACCGCGGGCTTTGAATTCTTGTACATTGCAATCGAAAGTTTACAAAGTGGCCGGAGGTGGAGCCTATGAGAAAGGTGACCGCACAATCAGCTCAAGTTCTTGAAGGGATTGGTGTGCCGTTCAGAGTACCTGCCAAAGTCATCACTGACAACGGCACCCAATTCATAAGCCGCGCCTTCATGCAATATGTTCAAACCCTCAGAAGCAAGGTTTCATTCGCCTCTGTTGCTCATCCCAGGAGAAATGGACAAGCTGAGAGGATGAACGCTAAAGTGCTGCAAGGACTCAAGACAAGAACTTTCGACAAGATGCGGGAGTGCGGCAGACGCTGGATTGACGAGCTGCCGGTGGTTCTTTGGTCCCTTCGTACGACACCAAATCGAGCTACCGGCCAGACTCCCTTCTCCCTAATCTATGGGGTAGAAGCAGTGATCCCCACGGAACTCATATATGGGTCACCTCGAGTATTTGCCTACGATGAAGTAGAGCAAGAGCAGCACCGACATGACGATGCCGTGCTCCTTGAGGAGAACCGTCTTTGGGCTGCTACGCATGCCGCATGCTACCAGCAAGCCCTGCATCGCTATCACAGCCGCAGGGTTCATGCCCGGAGCCTTGAGGAAGGTGACCTTGTCCTTAGGCGTGTTCAGTCCGCCAAGGGTGCAAAGAAGTTGACGCCGAAGTGGGAAGGCCCTTAGCGGGTAGTACAAGTCACCAGACCCAGCGCAGTCCGTCTGGAGGCCGAAGATGGCATTCAGTTGCAAAACTCATGGAACATTGAGCATCTTTGTAAGTTCTACCCATAAGGCGCGGCTGTTGGGCCTTGCCCGGTAGCCACCCTTTTGTACAAGCCTTGCCGATGCGCATGTAACCCTTTGTACAAAGCCAGGCGCAGACCCTGAGCACATACAATAAAACGAAGTGTTGGGGGCCCCCAAAAACTTGCATGCATGCATGCATAGCATAACATGAGCATGCCATGATCATGTAGATGAGATCATATGTTGCTTTGTTTTCCTCTGCACTAACTGCAGGACTCTTGCCGTGCACTCGGTCCCAAAAAGAAGAGACGGAAACGAGCCTACATATTGATCCCCGACAAGCCAAACAGATAAGTTCCTTTTTATCCATACATGTCTCTGTAAGAAGAAAACTTGTGCATAGAGGAACCTCATCACCAACGAAGCATTTGTGCTCCCATCCTTTGACCCAAACGTTGCTTCGGTCAGGATGGCTGTAGTGGCTTTTGACGGAGGGGGTTCGACGAGGAGCCGGTCCCCTTCCATAGTTTTGAGCCCGGCAGGCCAAGCCCCGCGGCAACAAACGGAAGGCACCGGCACGATAGCTTGCCGGAGAAAACTTGTTTACTTAAAAGTATAGAGGCACTCCTCCTCTGCATGGATATAGTACATGCACAAGTACCCAGCAAGACCATCTTTTTTCATTAATATGCGGATAAACGAGTACAAAGCTTACAGAGTACAAACATGGATAGAAGAGATTACATGTTTGAAGCTAAAGTTTGGCAAGTGCCTACATATTTTAGATTGAAAAAAGATAAGTGCCCCGTAATCCCTTTCTTGTCCCTCTCCTCCTAGGAACTACAGCAGGAGGTGAAGAGGGCAAAAAGAGTGCCTGGGTAGAAGCCCAGCCTGACCCCGTCAAGACCTGTAGGACGCAGCCTGACAAGATTGAGAGGGCGCGGATGAAGGTGATGGTTGGGGAGAGCGGCTAGGCGATGACCTGGTCACCGCCACCAGGGCCAGTAGGAAACGGCAGGGCGGACGAAGCCGGAGTCCACGGGGAAGCCTGCCGGGGTCCAGCTGGAAGACTGCTGGAGGAGCCGGAGACACCATCCACACCCAACACCCCAGCAAATCGCCTTGCCGGGGAGGAGATGTAGGTGCAAATGGTGGTGCCGCTGACCCCCCCCCCCCCCGCTGACGGTGACGGTGCGGCCGACGTTCAGCCAGAGTCGGAGCCGTCGTCCTCCCCATCGGCGCCATCATCATCGCCGTCACTGTCCTCCTCGTCGCTATCGCTTGAGGAGGAGCTTTCGTCGTCAGTCAAGCTCTCCGCGCAGCACCCTAAGCGAGCACCCGAACGCCCGAAGACCTTGACGGAGAGCAGGGCGGCGTCCATTAAATTGAAATGGAGAACGTGCCCAGCCGCCAAGCTATGGGCACTGGCGAAGGTCTTCTAGCCACGCCGGAGAAGCATGACATGAGGAGCGAGGATCTCCATGTCCGCCCGCATGCTGCCATTGCAGCAGCCCCTCATGTGCAGTCTCAGCCCCGGCGGCTGCTCAACCTCCATCACCCTTGCAAATGGGGTGGGAAGCCGAAGATGGCTGCGCGGGGGCCCGCGCAGCTTGACGATAAACTCCAGCGGCTGGTTCCCGACGTGGCCTTCATTCGGGTCCTGAGCGGCTGGAGGAGGTGTGATCAGAATGCCGCCCCATCCTCCTCGACCCCGAGCACCACGACGACCATGGCCACGTCCTCTCCCGCCTCCTCTCACGACGGGCTCCGCCCCCGCATCCCCAACAGGAGGAGGGAGGCGTTGTCGAGCAGAAGCCCTCGTCGCCGCCACTGGGGTGCCACTACGCCCTCTCCCCCTCACCATGGTGGAGAGATAATATTAGGTGGAAGGAGGAAGAGATGGGTGTGAGCCAGCACCTCGCCCACGTTCCCTTTTATAGGCAAACGAGACCGGGGCTGGCTCCTCACCTAGGAGGCAACCGCCCCGATCCACCAATCCGACTCCTCTGTGTCACTAACGGCGCACGGAATCAAGACCGACCTCCTGCGCCTATCCATGGCGCCTGGCTTTCTGCCTTGGCACTCATTTCCATGCCCTCCGCGTCCGCCACCAACCTTGCGCCATGCATGTGGCATATGTGGCAGAAACGGCGGGGGCAGGGGAGTTAGTGGAATGGCAGTTACCGTCCCGTGAACATGGGACGTGGGCGACTCACGGGTCATGGCGTAAATCTCCCCCACGACGTCTTGCATGACGCACGGAAAAACCGGGAACTGACTCAAGCACATGTTAATGAAGAAGCAAGAAAAAAATCCAGGAAGAAGCGAGTATCAGAGCAAGACCCCTGCCTATGTACCTGATAGGGCCTACCCCAACGATGATCGGCAGCACATTTGGTCCAGGCCCAGGGGCTCCTGTCGGTGCAACAAACCTTCATGTATGTTGCCCGGACTGTACACAGGCTCAAGTGGCAGAGATACAAACAACACCAAGCATTCTAGACAGAACCAAGCCAAAGAGATAGCCCTTTGAGGAAGCAAGGGGCAGATCAAGAAGACCAAGACAAGCCAAGACAGCAAGATATCACCAAGGGAAAGCCTCCCTTGCCGGGCAGGCGAGCCCGGACGGGTCGAGGCCGCCCCAAAGACAAATCCCAAGACTTCCCCAGCAAGGATTGACGGGGCCACTGGCGGCCTACATTCCCGCCAAGACTCCACCACTCCACCGCATCGCAACACAAGTCATCCATCGGTGCGGTGTCGAGCCCCTAGATAACTAAGTGGTTGTCATTTGGCACGTGGCGGCCATTTAGAAGGCAGAGTTAACTTGTATTGAACATGATGAAGGGAAACACTTACTGGTGGAGCCGGGTTTTGTTTATAAAATGGTGGCAGGCCAACTTTATTACAGTTCTCCTGAGACTCATCAAGATGGGTCCTCATGGTTTTAAAGACTTCTTCAGCAGTAAAGTTGTCTGTCGTGAACCGTTGAGGGTCATTTGCTTCGCCAGAATATTCATACATTAAGCCGGGGCGGCAGCTTAATGGGAGTATCTTCCAAGAGACCCAGCATCGGGTCAAGTCAACTCCAAGTAATCCATGAGCCAACAAGGCTTTAGCCCTAGATAGGAATGGGAGGGCCACGGCATGCTCTTCTGGAATAATCTTGCTTGGTGGGTCAAAATTCAGTGGAAGACGCTCAGCTCTAAACCCGGGCAAAGGGTTTTCTATGGCTGGAGCGGTGTTTTTATAGTAGAACCAAATGGTTACCCATCCCTTGGGGTGACTGGGTAAGACGATGGAGGGGAAGTTGTTGTCTCTCCGTCTCTGAATGGAGATTCCACCTAACCCTTGACTCGGGCCGTTTTTGCATTCAGTCTGGCGGTTTATATAAAAGAACTCGTTGAAGAGGGGAACTGTGGGTGTTGTTTGAAGATAAACTTTGCAGAAGATTTGGAAGTGGCAAATATTGGACACTGAGTTCGATCCTATATCTTGAGGGTGCAGATTGAAATAGTGAAGGAGATCTTGGAAGAATTTAGACCCGGGTGGAGTAAACCCTCTGAGTATGTGATCAGTAAAGACTACAATCTCATCTTCTGCAGGAGTAGGGATTGCTTCCCCATTGCTGACTCGCCATTCAATTTCTTGTTGAGTCGCCAATAGGCCCTGGCTTACATAATCATCGAGAATGTTTTTGGTGACCAGAGAGCGTTCCCAATTGACTACAGTCATTTTTGGCGGCTAAAGAACTACGGCCTGGAAACGTAAGGATGAAGCTATTATCAAGATAAGAACAGTATATTGCATTAAATACAGAGGCATGAATCGACAACATATTGGCGGATTACAGGTTCATGATTAAGTTGGCCAGTGGTTGGCGGGTTATCAAGTTAAATTTCCCAGTTAATAGTGGGCGGGGTAGTTATTTATAGATCTAGAATTGATGAAATTCTGCTAAGTACGAGACAAACAAGTTTCACAATTTATTCCTATAATTTTGGATCTACTACAACTCTGAAAATAAAAGAAAATGGCTAAACCTAAAGCATGGCACTGGAGGAACTAGAGACCTAATCGTTGGTTTATCAAGAAGATGGGATCTAGACAGGATATGAATAAAGGGCTAAAAACTACCGCCGTGCTACTTCTGTTTTTGTTTTTAGGACAGATTATATGTTCTAAAGCAATAGATGGTTGGACTGGGACGAGCTCTGAAGAACTCCGATGAACCCTATGAACATGATTGATCTAATGTGGATCTGAGAAAGGGGAGAAAGAGTACCTAGAAGTGTTGATGAAGAGCGGAAGTACGCCGCCGTTCTCTGGTCCGATCAGGTTGATGCAGCGGCCTGGATGGAGTTGCTCGTGATGGTCGACTGGGGCAGCCGAACTCCAGCGGCGGCGGACAACACGAGGAGGAATAAGAAGAGAGAGAGGCAGGGGTAATAGTGAAAAGATGGGCCCCCTAGCCTATTTATAAGGAAACAGTAAAACGGCATGCGCAGAAATCCAGGAGGCAACATGATTATTTCGACAGTACAGGCGCCTCGATTCTCGGACAACCAGTTAATGCAAAAGATCCGTTGTGATGTCATGAGTTTTTATGGATTTACTTCGCGTGACATCATGGCGGGTTACAGTGATTTGTTCAGAGTTAAACTTTAGAAAGATGGCTTGTCAGCTGAAGCAATGAAGATTGACATGAACAAGTTCAAATCAATCTGGGGCCTAATGTTGGGGATATGACTCCGAGGTGTGACCCGCCCAGGAGGGGCCGGGTTACACCGTTGGCGACTTACTATGAAGAAGGCCCAAGAAAGCTCCAAGAAGACGAATCATAAAGATAGGCGGCAGCTTAAGAGGTGGGCCTAGTGGAGGCCCAAGACCCGAAGGTGTGAGCCGCCCGATGGTGACTTGCCTGGCAAGGCAAGGCAAGGCGACTTAGAAACCGGGCTGGTCACGTTGTGTGATCCGGCTTGGACTCTTGTAAGCCCCAGAGCCTCGACCTATGTATATAAAGGCGAGACCCGGCGACGGGTTAACTCAAGAAACAACTAATCGATAGCTAGTTCAAGCGTGATCGCTCCCTTGTAATCGATACTCAAGCAATACAACTAGAAGCAGGACGTAGGCTTTTACCTCGTTGTGAGGGGCCAAACCTGGGTAAACCTTGTGTCCTTTGTCCCGTTCAACCCCTTCGAGCTAACCTACATTGCGATGGCTCCACGCCTAAGTCCTTTCACAAGGGCATCTGCCGTGTTAAATCCATGACACAATCTGGTTTGGTCGTGCCTTACAAGCCGGCTTAACAAATATTTGAGTTATACATACTCTCTATTTCTGTTTTGCAGAAGTTTTTTACAGATGAGAAGTTGTTGGGTCATATAAATCCGGGTTATATTGCTCTACATTGAGCCTATTGAGGCTATAAGCCACCAAAGTGATCTTTTCAAAGACCGGATATGCCTATAAGCCGCCCTGGATTGTTGGGTTATTTAACTCACCCTGGATTGTGACTATAAGTCGCCAGTACAAGACACTGTTGGATCTTTTACAGATTATATATCAAGCTTTCAAGAAATTTTGGCAAAGTTGAAAGACCAAATGTGCATATATAAGGCAAGATCAAAAAGATTAAGTCGCTGAAGCATAGTTGGCATAACATGCTCGAAGGCATGACAAAGCAGTTAAAGTTTTAACTACGCTATTACATGGCTGCAACAGAACCCAAAAGTTCCTCAAAGTTTTTCAAGAGTTGAATCACCCCTCTAAGCTGGCCTCTGTGCCATTCGGGTTAGACCCCGCCGGGTTACTATCATCATGGCGCCTTGAGGTAGAAGCCTCCGGGTCATCCCGTGCCGGCTCTTCGTCGTCTACCATCTGGAGATCACCCGACGTCCAGTCAATGCCAGTTAACGCCTCAAAGGTCACCTCATCGTTAAGAATAAGAGAAGGGTCAATATCAGGAGTGAAGGTATGCTTACACCGTTGAGGGGTCAAGTCGACAATCTCATGTGTCAGCGGCTTCATGCGAACATTGTTGCTGTCATAACCCGCCTGATACTTGGACAGATCTGCTTCTTGTGCAAGTTGACATGCAAGAGGCCTCATCTCTTTAACACATTTGACAAAGTTAGCTTCTTCGGAAATAGATCTGTCGTCGGTAAATTCTGAACACCCGCTAGCCATCTCTGCCGGGTCTAATTCTGTTTGCCATGCCTTCGCCCTGCTTAAAGCAACGATGGCTCCTATGCAGGCGGTTGACAGCTTCACCTCTTCAATTTGCGCCGGCACCGTGGATAGGTGATCTAGCATAGTTTTCATAAGTTTTGGAGGCTTCTTGCCGTTTGATATAGCCACAAGTGCTCGCAGGCTTCCAGCGTATAGCTTTTCTGTCAAAGAGTACATGGCCTTCAGCTTCATCACAACGTTCTGTCCAAGGCTAGGACTCCTGGCACCTGTTAAGAAATTTCAAGCATGAGTCACCAGGCGGGTTACCAATCATATTACAAGTCACCAGGCGGGTCAATGCAACAAAATATATGTTTTACTTACCAAAGATGGCAGCTGTCATTTGAGAGATATGTTGTCTTAAGCCGGACAGCTCTTCAGTCACCAGTTTAAGCTGAGCCTCAGCATCTTCTGCTCTCTTTAGAAGATTGGCCTTCTTAGTTTCCAAGGCAGCTCTTTCTTCATTAAATTTGGCCTTGATCTTCTCAATGTTTTCCAAGGATGATTTTAGGCTTAATTCAGCCTTGGAGCGTTCACTTTGCTGCATCTCCAGATTTTTCTTTAACTCGCTGATGTTTGACTCGCCCAAACTCAAAGCTTCCTGCCAAGGGTGACAAGCAATGTTAAGGTGATTAAGTTCATATTCAACAATGGTATTTAAAGTCCCAAGCACATTGCAAGCAATATACTTGGCACTTGGGGGCTAATGTAGATCATTTTAATTTATCTTATGACCCGGCTCAAAGATAAGCCAACCCTTGGGGGCTACATATTTGGTTCTCACAAGTGATTATAAGACCCAGCTCATCTTATCAAGATAAGCTGGCCCTTGGGGGCTACACACGATTCTTTACAAAGTTACTATTGTCAAAGACCCGGCTCATTTAAAAAAAAGATAAGCCGGCCCTTGGGGGATACACTTTGGAAATTTTCACAAAGTCTCAAGCATACAGAATATTATTCCTATACTTAAGACTTGGGGGCTAATATGGACATATATATGCAAGGTTAAAGAGGGGTTCAATATATTCATACCTCATATTTCTGCTTCATCAAATTAATTAAGCCGGCCTCCAGGTCCCGACTGGTGTGAAGGTGGTTTAAGTAGCCCGCATACAACTCGCCTGCACTGAATGAGGAATAGCTTTCCACATCTAGTTTGGCTTTGCCTTTTTCCAGTGAAGGTACTTCTTCCTTAGCCGAGTGCTTGGCTAGCACAGTAGAGGCTCCTGGCGCTATATAAGCCGTCCCAGTGATAGTAATATCATCAGAGTTCTTCTCAGGAGGAATTTCTTAAACTGCTTTGGTAAGAATTGGACTTGGCGGGTCATGGCTGTCTGCCGGGTTAGCGTCGGTGTCTATGGCCTCAGAAGGTGCTTCAGTTTGTGGAGGCGGGTCATTTTCCTGGCTGACAGGGTCTTCAGGGTTTTGGATTGGGCCCTCAGGGGTCTCCAGCGTCTGCTTCTCTGGCTCAGAAGCTTCAGGAGCCTTGGAAGAGCCGCCCACCTTTTGCTTCTTGCCAGTTTTGGCCTTGCCCCTAGGACAAGAGTACAAGTTTATGAGTATGTGATAACAAGTTTTTATCAACAAGTGAAAGTACTTACCCTTGGGCGACAACGAAGGCAGGAAGTTGTGTTCCAGTTGAGTCGCTAGATGATGGAGGCGTCCCCTGGTAGTTTGAATCAAAAGAATTAAGAGGTTGACGCATGAGACCGGCTTGTGGAAGGGATAGAGTCGGGCTGTGAGGCACCTCATTGCGATGTTTCCAGTGAGCTGGCATGTTGGATAAGCCGGCAATGAGGTCTTCAGTGCCGCCACTCTGGGTCTGATGCCTTGACTCATGCTGCTGTTTCTTCAAAAGAAAGTTGGGGTCCAAATGAGCAAGAGGGTGAGAAAATCTTACTTTTCGGATGACCCGCCGTGTTTTCTTTCTTGGCAAGGGTTCTGAGTCAGAGGAGATAATAGTTACCTCTGCTTCATTGGCTTGGCTCATCTCCACTTCGTCCTGAGAGGAATCAGCATCAATAAGTTGCATAAAAAGAAGACCAAGAGAGTCAAGTTCTACCTCCGACTCATCTAGCTCGAGAAGCTCTTCTACTGTTTGTTTCTTACGGCGACGCGTGCCACGAGACTTCGTTGCTTTAGTCTTCTTAGTGGGCGGGGTGGCTGTTAGCTTCTTTTTCCAGAAAGAAGAGTCGGCCTGTATACATATATGAGTGAGAGTTTAAAGGATATGGAGCACAAGAAATAGATAAATAAGTTAAAGATTTGTTCAAGATACTTACAGCTGGAGCCGGGTTAAGAGTGCAGAAAGGATTCAGTCCTGCTTTACTGCAAGCTTCTAGAGGTTCCCCAAGCAGTGTCTTAACTGTGTCATTGATCTCTTTATCAGTCAGACATGCTTGGTTATAGCGATGCGGGTCCTTCATATCACCAGTATATTGGCACATTAAGCTGTCGCGCCGGCTCAGTGGTAAAATCCTCCATGCGACCCAACAGCGGGTCAGATCAACTCCAGTTAAGCCGTTGGCTATTAAAGCCCTTATCTTTGAAAATGTGCGGGCATACCGGGTGCGGTCTGCGGCAGTCAATCGACCCGGAAGCTCGCTGCTGGGGCTGAGCCGGTAGGGGCGATAACCCGGCAAGGGATTTTCTCCAGCTGGAGTGGTGTCCTTGCAATAGAACCAAGTATAGTTCTAGTCCTTGGGGTGGCTGGGTAGTGCGGCAGAGGGAAAAGTTACATCTCTCCACCTCTGGATGGAAACACCTCCAAGCTCAAGACTGGGTCTGTCTGACATCTCTGTCTGGTGATTGATATAAAAGAAATCTCTGAAAAGATCAATAGTGGGCTCTTCTTGAAGGTACACTTCACAGAATACTTGAAAGTGGCATAGGTTGGAAATGGAGTTGGGTCCGATATCTTGAGGATGAAGATTGTAAAAATGCATAGCATCCCGGAAGAATTTTGACCCGTGTGGTGAAAAGCCGCGGAGGAGGTGATTCGAAAAAATGACAACTTCACCCTCTCCGGGTTGAGGAATAGTTTCAGGACCCGGAACCCGCCAGTGGATAACGTCTTTTGCTGGCAAAACCCCCATGTCCACATATTCGTTTAATACTAGCTTGGAGACTCTGGAAGCAACCCAGTCGCAAGAAGTGGGAGTCTTAGTCATGATTGACCGGGTTAAAAAGCTGTGACCAAGGAATAAAGGTGTGGTGGGTTAAAATTGCAATGGTAAGCCGCCCAAGTGATTACATGGTGTTTTAGCAATAATGAGCCAGTTATGGTTAAAAGACTATGTCGTGGAAAGAACACGGCCACCTATGGGGCCATCAGCCCCTTTGTGGTTCGGTAGGGGGGAGGACGCATTGCACAAAGAGCGGAGGCCATGGGACAGCACGACAGAGATGACACTAGTGGTTTTTACCCAGGTTGGGGCCGCTGAGAAGCGTAAAACCCTACTCCTGCTTTGGTGGATTGATGGAGAGGCCGTGAAGAACGTGCGACACTTGAGCCCGGCAAGGTTGCCTTGGGGAGAGCATCTGTGTGCGTATGAGTACACAAGGGTTCGAATCCTTTCTAAGGTTGCCACGGTCCTCCTTTTATAGGCTAAGGGGTTACCACAATGGCAAAACGGTCATTATCCAGCGATTAGATAGCTAACAATGCTATCATACCTAACTCTGGCAGTTAGGACAAAGTGCATTAAATGCACCGCCATGTGTCACACTATGGATGCGCCCCGGCAGGCCTGCCATGCCGCTTTAGTCATCTTCCATCTGTCTGCTTGACACGCCTTTGGATGGGTGTCATATGGAGGTGATCTTCCTCCTAAATGGCCGCCACGTGCCAAATGACAGCCACTTAGTTATCTGAGGGCTCGACACCACACCGATGGATGACTTGCATTGTGATGCGGTGGAGCGATGGAGCGGTGGAGTCTTGGTGGGAATGTAGGCCGCTAGTGGCCCCGGCAATCCTTGTCGGGGAAGTCTTGGGACTTGCCTTCGGGGTGGCCTCGACCTGACCAGGCTCGCCTTCCCGGCAAGGGAGGCTTTCCCTTGGTGATATCTTGTTGTCTTGGCTTGTCTTGGTCTTCTTGATCCGCCCTTTGATCTCTCAAAGAGCTCTCTCTCTCTTTGGCTTTGTTTTGTCTTGAATGCTTGGTGTTGCTGGGTCGGAGGCCTACTGTCCGTGCACAAGTCAGGGGAAACATACACCCCTGTTTGTGTACCCGGACAGACTACACCTTGCGGTGAGCTATTAAGAAATTATGAGCCGCCCAAGCCATGGAGTGAAGTAACTATCAAGTTATGAGAATATGGTGGGTTAAGTTATGAAAGCATAAGCCAGCAGCATGTTGGCGGGTTAATTGAAAGAAGCAGTCCATTGTTAAGCCGCCCGAAAAGTGAAAGGCGGGTCAATTATCTATGGATCCAAGATTACTGAATTCTACTAAGTATGAGGCAAACAAGTTTCACAGTTCGCAGCTATATTTACGGATCTATGAACAACGCAAAAAGGAAAATAATTGCTAGACCTAAAAAGTACAGTGACAGAAAGGCTAGCAGGTTATGTGCTGATTCTGAAGAGGAAGTAATCTACTCAAGGTACAAGATGAAGGCCAAGCTGCTACCGCACTATTTCTACCCCGTTTTTCTATTGAAATACGAATTCTATCCAAGAAGCAGGATGAACTTAGATGAATGCCGATGAACTCCTAAGAACTCGGGTGACCTAATGCAGATCTAAAAAGGAAGAAAGATGGTACTTGATGACGGCGAAGATGAGCGGGCGCGGGCCGCTGAGCTCTGGTCACAACAGGTTGATGCGACGGCCTCGTCGGAGCTGCTGGCGCGGTTCGGTTGGTGCGGCGGACTTCTGGTCACGGCGGGCGTCACGAGGAAGAAGACGAGATGGAAGAGACGGGGGTGAAAAGTGAAGAGGCAGGCCCCCCGTGCCTATTTATAAGGAAAAAGGGAGGAACAGTAACATGCTTGTGCGAAAATCAAGGAGACGTAATAACTACGGCGACAAAGGGGGCGCCTCGATTCTCGGAATGGCTGGTTAATGCGAAAGATCCATTGTGACGTCATGAGGTTTTTTTCTAAATTTATTAACATGACGTCATCTTTTCTTATGGCGGGTTATAAAGATCTATTCATGGTTTAAGTACTAAGAAGAATGAAAGAAGACTCGCCAACCAGAGGGATTGAAGATTGACATGAACAAGTCCAAATCAATCTAGGGCCTAATGTTGGGGATATAACCCCATGATATAACCCGCCCTAGGAGGGCCGGGTTAAGATGTTGGCGACTTAAAGATAAGGCCTTAGACAGGCCCAAGAAGCCAAGAACTGAAACCAGGCAGGCGACTGATACGTCCATTTTGCATCATGTTTTCCTACTGTTATTTATAATATTTTTAAGCATAATAATGCTTTTGGGAGTAATTCTAATGCATTTTCTCTCATAATATGCAAGGTTAACACAAAGAGGGAGAATACCGGCAGCTGGAATTCTGGAACTTAAAAAGCTACGTCAGAGTTACCTATTCTGCACATCTCCAAATGAGCTGAAAATTTACGGAGATTGTTTTGCAATTTATGAAGAATATTGGAGCAAATAACTACTAGAGGGGGGCCCACCAGGTGGGCACAACCCACCTGGGCGCGCCCTGGTGGGTTGTGCCCTCCTCGGCCCACCTCCGGTGCCCCTCTTCTTGTATATAAGTCATTTTGACCTAGAAAAAAAAATAAGGAGAGGACTTTCAGGACGAAGCGCCGCCGTCTCGAGGCGGAACTTGGGCAGGAGCACTTTTGCTCTCTGGCGGAGCGATTCTGCCAGGGGAACTTACCTCCCGGAGGGGGAAATCATCGCCATCATCATCACCAACAACTCTCCCATCTTTGGGAGGACCATCTCCATCAACATCTTTAACAGCACCATCTCCTCTCAATCCCTAGTTCATCTCTTGTGTTCAATCTTTGTACCGGAACTTTAGATTGGTACTTGTGGGTGACTAGTAGTGTTGATTACATCTTGTAGTTGATTACTATATGGTTTATTTGGTGGCAGATTATATGTTCAGATCCATTATGCTATTTAATACCCCTCTGATCTTGAGCATGAGTATTATTTGTGAGTAGTTACTTTTGTTCTTGAGGTCACGAGAGAAATCATGTTGTAAGTAATCATGTGAACTTGATATGTGTTCGATATTTTGATGATATGTATGTTGTGATTCCCTTAGTGGTGTCATGTGAGCGCCGACTACATGACAGTTCACCATATTTGGGCCTAATGGAATGCATTGTGGAGTAGTTATTAGATGATGGATTGCTAGAGTGACAGAAGCTTAAACCCTAGTTTATGCGCTACTTCGTAAGGGACCAATTTGGATCCAAAAGTTTAATGCTATGGTTAGATTTTATCTTAATACTTTTCTCATAGTTGCGGATGCTTGCGAGGGGGTTAATCATAAGTAGGAGGTTTGTTCAAGTAAGAACAGCACCTAAGCACCAGTCCACTCACATATGAAATTATCAAAGTAGCGAACACGAATCAAACCAACATGATGAAAGTGATATGATGAAATTCCCGTGTACCCTCAAGAATGCTTTGCTTATCATAAGAGGCCGTTTTGGCCTGTCCTTTGTCACAAAAGGATTGGGCTACCTTGCTGCACCTTATTTACCGTTACCGTTACTTGCTCGTTACAAATTATCTTGCTATCAAACTATCTGTTATCGATTATTTCAGTGCTTGCAGAAAATACCTTGCTGGGGAGTGAAGCACTCTTGGTAAGTGGAAATTGGTAAGGAAAAATTATTACTACATGCTGAAATTTATTGTCACTTGTTACTATGGAGAATCATCCTTTGATGGGTTTGTTCGGGGTATCTTCACCTCGACCGGAACCAAAATTAGTTGCCCCTCAACCTACTGCACCTACTAAAAATATTGGTTATGAAATTCCTTCGGTATGATAGAACAACTGCTAGCTAATCCTTATGCAGGAGATGGAACTGAACATCCTGATATGCACTTGATATACGTGGATGAAATTTGTGGATTATTTAAGCTTGTAGGTTTGCCCGGAGATGAAGCTAAGAAAAGGTTTTCCCTTTATCTTTGAAGGGAAAAGCATTGGCATGGTATAGGCTATGCGATGATATTGGATCTTGGAACTAGAATCGATTGAAATTGGAATTTCACCAAAAAATTTATCCTATGCATCTAGTTCATCGTGATCGGAATTATATATATAATTTTTGGCCTCTTGAAGGAGAAAATATTGCTCTAGCTTGGGGGAGGCTTAAGTAAATGTTATATTCATGCCCCAATCATGAGCTCTCGAGAGAAATTATCATTCAGAATTTTTATGCCCGGCTTTCTCGTGATGATCAACCCATGCTCAATACTTCTTGTACTGGTTCTTTTATGAAGAAGACTATTGAATTCAGGTGGGATCTTTTACAAAGAATTAAATGCAACTCTGAAGATTGGGAACTCAATGAAGGTAAAGAGACAGGTATTAAGCTTGAATTTGATTGTGTTAAATCTTTTATGAATACCGATGCTTTTCACAAGTTTAGCACTAAATATGAACTTGACTCTGAGGTAGTAGCCTCTTTTTGTGAATCATTTGCTACTCATGTTGATCTCCCCAAAGAGAAATGGTTTAAATATCATCCCCCTATCAAAGAAGAAATTAAAGAACCTGACATAGCTAAAGATGAAATTATTATTTACAATGTTGATCCTGTAGTGCCAACTGCTTATATTGAAAAACCACCTTTCCCTGTTAGAATGAAGGAACATGCAAAGGTTTCAACTGTGGTTCGCAAAAGTCATATTAGAGCACCTAAACCTGCTCAACAAATTAAAGTAGAACCTAGTGTTGCTATGGTTAAAGATCTCCTGGTAGAAAATATTGATGGGCATATTATTTACTTCTGTGATGAAGCTGCTAGAATTGCCAAACCCGATGAAAAAGATAAACATAGACCCGTTGTTGGCATGCCTGTTGACTCAGTCAAAATAGGAGATCATTGTTATCATGGTTTGTGTGATTTAGGTGCTAGTGTGAGTGCTATTCCCTTTACCTTATACCAAGAAATTATGAATTACATAGCACCCGCTGAAATAGAAGACATAGATGTTACTATTAAACTTGCTAATAGAGACACCATCACACCACTTGGGATTGTTAGAGATGTTGAAGTCTTGTGTGCGAAAATAAAATACCCTACTGATTTTCTAGTTCTTGGTCCCCCACAAGATGACTTCTGTCCCATTATCTTTGGTAGACCTTTCTTGAACACTGTCAATGCTGAAATAGATTGTGAAAAACAAACTGTCGGTTTTAGCTTTGGTGATGAGTCTCATGAGTTTAATTTTTCCAAGTTTAATAGACAACCTCAAAAGAAAGAATTACCTAGTAAGGATGAAATAATTGGTCTTGCTTCTATTGCCGTGCCTCCTACTGATCCACTAGAACAATATTTGCTAGACCATGAAAATGATATGCATATGCATGAAATAAATGATGTAGATAAAATTTTCTTTGAACAATGACATCTGCTCAAACACAATTTGCCTATTGAAACTCTAGGAGGTCCTCCTCCACCTAAAGGTGACCCCGTGTTTGAATTAAAACAATTGCCTGACACTTTGGAATATGCTTATCTCGATGAGAAAAAGATATATCATGTTATTATTAGTGCTAACCTTTCAGAACATGAAGAAGAAAGACTACTAAAAATTCTGAAGAAGCACCGTGCTGCCATTGGATATACTCTTGATGATCTTAAGGGCATTAGTCCCACTCTCTGTTAGCACAAGATTAATATGGAACCTGATGCTAAACCCGTTGTTGATCACCAACGATGTTTGAATCCTAAGATGAAAGAAGTGGTAAGAATTGAAATATTAAAGCTTCTGGAAGCAGGTATACTCTATCCCATAGCTGATAGTAGATGGGTAAGCCCCGTTCATTGTGTACCTAAGAAGGGAGGTATTACCGTTGTTCCTAATGATAAAAATGAACTCATTCCACAAAGAATTGTTACTGGCTATATAATGGTTATTGATTTTAGAAAATTAAATAAAGCAACTAGAAAAGATCATTACCCTTTGCCTTTTATTGATCAAATGCTAGAAAGATTATCAAAGCACACACACTTTTGCTTCCTTGATGGATATTCTGGTTTTTCTCAAATACCTGTTTCACAACCCGATCAAGAGAAAACCACCTTTAGTTGCCCTTTTGGAACTTATGCTTATAGACGTATGCATTTTGGTTTATGCAATGCACCCGCTACCTTTCAAAGATGTATGACTGCTATATTCTCTGATTTTTGTGAAAAGATTGTTGAGGTTTTCATGGATGATTTTTCTGTATATGGAACTTCTTTTGATGATTGCTTGAGCAACCTTGATCGAGTTTTGCAGAGATGTGAACAAACTAATCTTGTCTTGAATTGGGAGAAGTGCCACTTTATGGTTAATGAAGGTATTGTTTTGGGGCATAAAATTTCAGAACGAGGTATTGAGGTGGACCAAGCTAAAGTTGATGCAACTGAGAAAATGCCATGTCCTAAAGATATTAAAGGTAATCGTAGTTTTCTCGGTCATGCTGGTTTCTATAAGAGGTTTATTAAAGACTTCTCTAAAATTTCTAGGCCTCTTACAAATCTTTTACAAAAGGATGTTCCATTTGTTTTTGATGATGATTGTGTAGAAGCCTTTGAAACACTTAAGAAAGCCTTAACTTCTGCACCTATTGTTCAACCACCTGATTGGAACTTGCCTTTTGAAATTATGTGTGATGCTCGTGATTATGCTGTTGGTGCTGTTCTAGGACAAAGAGTTGATAAGAAATTAAAGGTTATTCATTATGCTAGCAAAACTCTAGATAGTGCCCAAAGAAATTATGCTACCACTGAAAAAGAATTTTTAGCAGTTGTGTTTGCTTGTGATAAATTCAGATCTTACATTGTTGATTCTAAAGTCATTGTTCACACTGATCATGCTGCTATAAAATACCTTATGGAAAAGAAAGATGCTAAACCTAGACTTATTAGGTGGGTTCTCTTGCTACAAGAATTTGATTTACATATCACTGATAGAAAAGGAGCTGAGAACCCCGTAGCTGATAACTTGTCTAGGTTAGAAAATATTCTTGATGACCCACTACCTATTGATGATAGCTTTCCTGATGAAAAACTAGCTGCAATATATTTTTGTCATAACACTCCTTGGTATGCTGACTATGCTAATTATATTGTTGCTAAATATATACCACCTAGTTTCACATACCAATAAAAGAAAAAAATCTTCTATGATTTAAGACATAACTTTTCGGATGACCCACATCTTTATAAAGAAGGAGTGGATGGTATTATTAGACGTTGTGTACCTGAGCATGAACAGGAACAAATCTGACGGAAATGTCACTCCGAAGCTTATGGAGGGCATCACGTGGGAGATAGAACTGCTCATAAGGTATTGCAATCTGGTTTTTATTGGCCTACTCTCTTCAAGGATGCCCGTAAGTTTGTTTTGTCTTGTGATGAACACCAAAGAATTGGTAATATCGGTAAGAGTCAAGAAATGCCTATGAATTATTCACTTGCTATTGAACCATTTGATGTTTGAGGTTTTGATTATATGGGACCCTTTCCTTCCTCTAATGGGTATACACATATTTTGGTTGGTGTTGATTATGTTACTAAGTGGGTAGAAGCTATTCCAACTAGTAGTGCTGATCATAACACTTCCATTAAAATGCTTAAATAAGTGATTTTCCTGAGGTTTGGAGTCCCTAGATATTTAATGACTGATGGTGATTCACACTTTATTCATGGTGCTTTCCGTAAAATGCTTGCTAAATATGATGTTAACCATAGAATTGCATCACCCTATCATCCTCAATCTAGTGGTCAAGTTGAACTTAGCAATAGAGAAATAAAACTTATATTACAAAAAACTATTAATAGGTCCTGAAAGAATTGGTCTAAGAAATTAGATGATGTACTTTGGGCCTACAGAATAGCATATAAAAATCCTATGGGTATGTCTCCCTATAAAATGGTTTATGGAAAAGCTTGTCATTTGCCTCTTGAGTTAGAACATAAAGCTTATT
Organism: Thinopyrum elongatum; assembly: GCA_011799875.1. Classification (NCBI taxonomy): domain Eukaryota; kingdom Viridiplantae; phylum Streptophyta; class Magnoliopsida; order Poales; family Poaceae; genus Thinopyrum; species Thinopyrum elongatum. Next base: position 258,585,136 of record CM022297.1, read on the forward strand.
GGGCAATTAAAGAATTTAACTATGATTTCAAACTTGCCGGTGAAAAGAGGTTATTTGATATTAGCTCACTAGATGAATGGAGAACCCAAGCCTATGAAAATGCCAAGTTATTTAAAGAAAAAGTTAAAAGATGGCATGATAAAAGAATCCAAAAGCGGGAATTTAAAGTTGGAGAATATGTTCTTTTGTACAACTCTCGTTTCAGATTCTTTGCAGGAAAACTTCTCTCTAAATGGGAAGGACCATATATCATCGAGGAGGTTTATCGCTCTGGAGCTATCAAAATAAATAATGCCAAAGGTACTAACCCGAAGGTGGTCAATGGGCAAAGAATTAAACACTATATCTCAGGTATGCCTATTAATGTTGAAAGCAATATTATTCAAACCATAACACCGGTGGAACACAAAAAGGAAACCTACCGGAACACTCCAGAATACTAAAAAAGAGGAGGTACGTGATACGGTAAGTAAACGGACTCCAAAAATTCCGCAAAAATATTTTCTGTCAGTTTTGGAATATTACAAAATTTAGGAAAATAAGAAACAACCAGGAAGGCACCGGAGGGGGGCACAAGACACCAGGGCGCGCCTGGGCCCCCTAGCGCGCCAGGTGGGTTGCGCCCATCTCGGGAACCTTCCCGACTGTTTTCCTCCCGTTTGCTTGTTTCCCAAGATAAAAAAATCTTTATATACCCCCCGAATGTATTGACCACCGTATCGTGGAGAATCTTCTGTTCTTCTTTCTTGCAGTTTTCCTGGTAGATCTGAAATATGTCATCTCAAGATTCGGAAGAGGATTGCCCAGTTTCGTATCAGCCTTTGGATAAAAATATCTTCAAGGACACCTATCCCTATATATGGTTCACCGATGAGGAAGATGAATATGAATGAGTCCCTCCGCATTTCAAGCAAGAAAGCAAGGAGGCATTATGCAAGAGGATAATAAAGCATGAGATGAAGAACGATGAGTTGAGGATAGATAATTTTACCCTCCGACGCAAGCTGGAGAAAAACGATAAGCCCGCTACTACTTCACCACCACCTTCATCATCTTCTCCAACAAAAGGAGATTTGATTTCATGGTATGGACACTCCCCTTGGCTTGTGCCAAGCTTGGGGGAGGTGTCCCGGTATCGTATCACCACCAATATCTTTGCTCTCATCTATTTTAGTTCGATCTTTAGTTTTCCAATGATTTAGTTGAATAAAAGTTTAGTTCGATCCTTTCTTTTCGAGTGCTTGCTTAGTGATCTATCTATCGATGTAATTATGTGCGAGATATACAATAAAGAGTAGTTTGAGTTTTGTTTCTTTACTCTTTTGTTCCAATAAAAGAAAGGAAAATAAATGAAAAGATCATATGCTAATCTTATGGTAAGTAATGACATCACATAAGGAAAAGTATAAGTGGTAAAATTTATTAGAGATTGACAAACATAGCATTGGTCAATGATGCAATTCATGAAAGAATTAATAAGGGAAGAGAAGATTCACATGCAAATACAATATCTTGGACATCTTATATGATTGTGAGCCCCCATTAAATATATTGTGTCAAAATAGTTGACGTTGGACAAGGAAGACAATGTAATGATTTATGTTTGTTCATATTCACATAGAAGTTATATTGTCATAGATCCTTTAACATGTGGTGCTTGCTCAATATCTTTTCTAGCCAAAAAATCACTAAGTAGAGATACTACTTGTGCATCCAAAAACCCTTAAATCCAAATCTTATTTTGAGAGTCCACCATACCTACCTATGGATTGAGTAAGATCCTTCAAGTAAGTTGTCATCAGTGCAATAAGGCAATAAAAATTGCTTCTAAATGTGTTGGATCATTTAGTGTAAGAGAAAATTGAGCGTTGTACGAACTTGTGATGGCAAAGTAATAAAAGCGATGGACTGCATAATAAAGGTTGCTATCATAAGGGGCAATATAATGTGACGTTCTTTTGCATTAAGGGATTTGGCATACAAACAAATAAGCGCATGACAACCTCTGATTCCCTCTGCGAAGGGCCTATCTTTTACTTTTATGCATTTACTTTTATGTAAGAGTCAAAAGTTTTCTTCCCTATTCCTTTTTATTTTCTCTTTTTGCAAGCATCATGTGGTGAGGAAAGATCTAGGCACATATATCCAGTTGGATATGAGTAGGCATGAGTTATTATTGTTGACATCACCCTTGAGGTGAATACGTTGGGAGGCGAAACTATAAGCCCCTATCTTTCTATGTGTCCGGTTCAAACTTTTTGTTCATGGGTATGCTGTGAGTGTTAGCAATCATAGAAGATTAAATGATGGTTGAGTATGTGGACTTGCCTAAAGGCTCCGATACGTGACCCTTCCTGAAAATATGATGAATTGTAGTTGCAAAGTTGACTCAAAACATAGTTTGTTGGTTTCCAATAAGGTTTATGCTTTATACTTCGGTGTTGTGATGAATTGTTACTTGTTTATGAGAAGTTATATAATAGAAGTTGTATAATAAAGTTTTATGATTAAATTCCTTGCTATTATAATAATAATCATGATGCTTCTATGTCCGTATTTTGTTTTTATCAACACCTCTCTCTCTAAGCATGTGGACATGTTTTTTGATTTTTGTTTTCGTTTGAGGACAAGCGAGGTCTAAGCTTGGGGGAGTTGATACGTCCATTTTGCATCATGTTTTCCTACTGTTATTTATAATGTTTTTATGCATAATAATGCTTTTTGGGAGTAATCTAATGCCTTTTCTCTCATAATATGCAAGGTTTACACAAAGAGGGAGAATACCGGCAGTTGGAATTCTGGACCTGAAAAAGCTACGTCAGAGTTACCTATTCTGCACATCTCCAAATGAGCTGAAAATTTATGGAGAATTGTTTTGCAATATATGGAAAATATTGGAGCAAATAAATATCAGAGGGGGGGCCACCAGGTGGGCACAACCCACCTGGGTGCGCCAGGGAGCCCAGGCGTGCCCTGGTGGGTTGTGCCCTCCTCGGCCCACCTCCAGTGCCCCTCTTCTTGTATATAAGTCATTTTGACCTAGAAAAAAAATAAGAAGAGGACTTTCGGGATGAAGCGCCGCTGTCTCGAGGTGGAACTTGGGCAGGAGCACTTTTGCTCTCTGGCGGAGCGATTCCGCCGGGGGAACTTCCCTCCCGAAGGGGGAATTCATCGCCATCGTCATCACCAACAACTCTCCCATCTTTGGGAGGGCCATCTACATCAACATCTTCAACAACACCATCTCTTCTCAAACCCTAGTTCATCTCTTGTGTTCAATCTTTGTACCGGAACCTTAGATTGGTACTTGTGGGTAACTAGTAGTGTTGATTACATCTTGTAGTTGATTACTATATGGTTTATTTGGTGGAAGATTATATGTTCAGATCCATTATGCTATTTAATACCCCTCTGATCTTGAGCATGATTATTATTTGTGAGTAGTTACTTTTGTTCTTGAGGTCACGAGAGAAATCATGTTCCAAGTAATCATGTGAACTTGATATGTGTTCGATATTTTGATGATATGTATGTTGTGATTCCCTTAGTGGTGACATGTGAACGCTGACTACATGACACTTCACCATATTTGGGCCTAAGGAATGCATTGTGGAGTAGTTATTAGATGATGGGTTGCTAGAGTGACAGAAGCTTAAACCCTAGTTTATGCGCTACTTCGTAAGGGACCGACTTGGATCCAAAAGTTAATTGCTATGGTTAGATTTTATCTTAATACTTTTCTCATAGTTGTAGATGTTTGCGAGGGGGTTAATCATAAGTAGGAGGTTTGTTCAAGTAAGAACAACACCTAAGCACCGGTCCACCCACATATCAAATTATCAAAGTAGCGAACACGAACCAAACCAACATGATGAAAGTGATATGATGAAATTCCCGTGTACCCTCAAGAACGCTTTGCTTATCATAAGAGACCGTTTTGGCCTGTCCTTTGTCACAAAAGGATTGGGCTACCTTGCTGCACCTTATTTACCGTTACTGTTACTTGCTCGTTACAAATTATCTTGCTATCAAACTATCTGTTCCCTACTATTTCAGTGCTTGCAGAAAATACCTTGCTGAAAACCACTTGTCATTTCCTTCTGATCCTTGTTGGTTTCGACACTCTTACTTATCGAAAGGACTACGATTGATCCCCTATACTTGTGGGTCATCAGCGACTTACGTGGTGAGCCAGACGGAGGCCCAAGGCCAGAAGACGGTGCGTGACCCAGAAGTGTAAGCCGCCCGATGGCGACTTGCCTAGCAAGGCAAGGCGACTTAGAACCAGGGTCGGTCATGGAGTATGACCCGATCCGGACTCTTGTAAGCCCAAGGCCTCGACCTATGTATATAAAGGCGACTCCCTGCGGCTGGTAAACCTAAGTTACAATCCATCGATAGCTAGGTCAAGCGATTCCGCTCCCTTGTAATCGATACTCGAGCAATACAACTCAAAGCAGGACGTAGGCTTTTACCTAGATCGTGAGGGGCCGAACCTGGGTAAACTCATGTATTTTGTCCTGCTCAACCCCTTCAAGCTAATCATCATAGTGATGGCTCCACACCTAGGTCCTTTTGCTAGGGCATCTGCCGTGTTAAACCCACGACAATAAGAGACCGTATTGGCACGTCCTTTGTCACAAAAGGATTGGGATACCTTGCTGCATATTATTTACCGTTACCGTTCCTTGCTTGTTACAAATTATCTTGCTATCAAAATACTTGTTACCGACTATTTCAGTGTTTGCAGAAAATACCTTGCTTAAAACCACTTGTCATTTCCTTCTGCTCCTCGTTGGGTTCGACACTCTTACTTGTCAAAAGGACTACGATTGATCCCCTATACTTGTGGGTCATCAAGGATCTTTTCCGGCGCCGTTGCCAGGGAGTGAAGCGCTCTTGGTAAGTTGAAATTGGTAACGAAAAAATATTACTACGTGCTAAAATTTATTGTCACTTGTTACTATGGAGAACCATCCTTTGAGGGGTTTGTTCGGGGTATCTTCACCTCGACCGGAACCACAATTAGTTACCCCTCAACCTACTGCACCTACTGAAAATATTGGTTATGAAATTCCTTCGGGTACGATAGAACAATTGCTAGCTAATCCTTATGCAGGAGATGGAACTGAACATCCTGATATGCACTTGATATATCTGGATGAAATTTGTGGATTATTTAAGCTTGCAGGTTTATCTGGAGATGAAGCTAAGAAGAAGGTTTTCCCTTTATATTTTAAGGGAAAAGCATTGACATGGTATAGGCTATGCGATGATATTAGATCTTGGAACTGGAATCGATTGAAATTGGAATTTCACCAAAAAAATTATCCTATGCGTCTAGTTCATCGTGATCGGAATTATATATATATAACTTTTGGCCATGTGAACGAAAAGTATTGCTCTAGATTGGGGGTGGCTTAAGTCAATGTTATATTCATGCCCCAATCATGAGCTCTCTAGAGAAATTATCATTCCGAATTTTTATGCTCGGCTTTCTCGTGATGATCAATCCATGGTCGATACTTCTTGTACTGGTTCTTTAATGAAGAAGACTATTGAATTCAGGTGGGATCTTTTACAAAGAATTAAACGCAACTCTGAAGATTGGGAACTCGACAAAGGTAAAGAGTCAGGTATTAATCTTGAATTTGATTGTGTTAAATCTTTTATGAATACCGATGCTTTTCACAAGTTTAGCACTAAATATGGACTTGGCTATGAGATAGTAGCCTCTTTCTGTGAATCATTTGCTACTCATGTTGATCTCCCTAAGGAGAAGTGGTTTAAATATCATCCCCCTATCAAAGAAGAAATTAAAGAACCCGACATAGCTAAAGATGAAACTATTATTTACAATGTTGATCCAGTTGTGCCAACTGCTTATATTGAAAAACCACCTTTCCCTGTTAGGATAAAGGAACATGCTAAGGTTTCAACTATGGTTTGCAAAAGTAATATTAGAGCACCTACACCTGCTGAACAAATTAAAGTAGAACCTAGTGTTGCTATGGTTAAAGATCTCCTGGTAGAAAATATTGATGGGCATGTTATTTATTTCTGTGATGAAGCTGCTAGAATTGCCAAACCCGATGAAAAAGATAAACATAGACCTTTTGTTGGCATGCATGTTGTCTCAGTTAAAACAAGAGATCATTGTTATCATGGTTTATGTGACTTAGGTGCTAGCGTGAGTGCTATTCCTTTTACCTTATACCAAGAAATTATGAATGACATAGCACACGCTGAAATAGAAGACATAGATGTCACTATTAAACTTGCTAATAGAGACACCATCACACCGCTTGGGATCGTTAGAGATGTTGAAGTCTTGTGTGGGAAAATAAAATACCTTACTGATTTTCTAGTTCTTGGTTCCCCACAAGATGACTTCTGCCCCATTATCTTTGGTAGACCTTTCTCGAACACTGTCAATGCTACTATAGATTGTCATAAACAAACTGTCAGTGTTAGCTTTAGTGATGAGTCTCATGAATTTAATTTTTCCAAGTTTAATAGACAACCTCATAAGAAACGATTACCTAGTAAGGATGAAATAATTGGTCTTGCTTCTACTGCCGTGCCTCCTATTGATCCACTAGAACAATATTTGCTAGACCATGAAAATGATATGCATATGCATGAAAGAAATGAGATAGATAAAATCTTCTTTGAACAACGACCACTGCTCAAACACAATTTGCCTATTGAAACTCTAGGAGGTCCTCCTCCACCTAAAGGTGATCCCGTGTTTGAATTAGAACAATTGCCTGACACTTTGAAATATGCTTATCTCGATGAGAAAAAGATATATCCTGTTATTATTAGTGTTAACCTTTCAGAACATGAAGAACAAAGACTATTAAAAATTCTGAAGAAGCACCGTGCAGCTATTGGATATACTCTTGATGATCTTAAGGGCATTAGTCCCACTCTCCATCAGCACAAGATTAATATGGAACCTGACGCTAAACCCGTTGTTGATCATCAACGACGTTTGAATCCTAAGATGAAAGAAGTACTAAGAACTGAAATGTTAAAGCTTCTAGAAGCAGGTATAATCTATCCCATAGCTGATAGTAGATGGGTAATCCCTGTTCATTGTGCCCCTAAGAAGGGGGGTATTACTGTTGTTCCTAATTATAAAAAAGAACTCATTCCACAAAGAATTGTTAATGGCTATAGAATGGTCATTGATTTTAGAAAATTAAATAAAGCAACTAGAAAAGATCATTACCCTTTGCCTTTTATTGATCAAATGTTGGAAATATTATCTAAGCACACACACTTTTGTTTTCTTGATGGATATTCTGGTTTTTCTCAAATACCTGTTTCACAACCTGATCAAGAGAAAACAACCTTTACTTTCCCATTTGGAACTTATGCTTATAGACGTATGCATTCTCATTTATGCAATGCGCCTGCTACTTTTCAAAGATGTATGACTGCTATATTCTCTGATTTTTGTGAAAAGATTGTTGAGGTTTTCATGGATGATTTTTCTGTTTATGGAACTTCTTTCGATGATTGCTTAAGCAACCTTGATCGAGTTTTGTAGAGATGTGAGCAAACTAATCTTGTCTTGAATTGGGAGAAGTGCCACTATATAGTGAATGAAGGTATTGTCTTGGGGCATAAAATTTCTAAACGAGGTATTGAGGTGGACCAAGCTAAAGTTGATGCAATTGAGGAAATGCCATGTCCTAAAGATATTAAAGGTATTCGTAGTTTCCTTGGTCATGCTGGTTTCTATAGGAGGTTTATTAAAGACTTCTCTAACATTTCTAGGCCTCTTACAAATCTTTTACAAAAGGATGTTCCATTTGTTTTTGATGATGATTGTGTAGAAGCCTTTGAAACACTTAAGAAAACCTTAACTTCTGCACCTATTGTTCAACCACCTGATTGGAACTTGCCTTTTGAAATTATGTGTGATGCTAGTGATTATGCTGTTGCTGCTATTCTAGGACAAAGAGTTGATAAGAAATTAAATATTATTCATTATGCTAGCAAAACTCTAGACAGTGCCCAAAGAAATTATGCTACTACTGAAAAAGAATACTTAGCAGTTGTTTTGCTTGTGACAAATTCAGATCTTACATTGTTGATTCCAAAGTAATATTTCACACCGATCATGTTGTTATTAAATATCTTATGGAAAAGAAAGATGCTAAACCTAGACTCATTAGGTGGGTTCTCTTACTACAAGAATTTGATTTACATATTACTGATAGAAAAGGAGCTGAGAACCCCATAGCTGATAACTTATCTAGGTTAGAAAATATCCTTGATGACCCACTACCTATTGATGATAGTTTTCCTGATGAACAACTAGCTGCAATAAATGTTTCTCATAATACTCCTTGGTATGCTGACTATGCTAATTATATTGTTGCTAAATACATACCACCTAGTTTCACATACCAACAAAAAGAAAAGGTTCTTCTATGATTTAAGACATTACTTTTGGGATGACCCACATCTTTATAAAGAAGGAGTAGATGGTATTATTAGACGTTGTGTACCTGAGCATGAACAAGAACAAATCGTACGTAAATGTCACTCCGAAGCTTATGGAGGGCATCATGCGGGAGATAGAACTGCTCATAAGGTATTGCAATCTGGTTTTTGTTGGCCTACTCTCTTCAAGGATGCCCGTAAGTTTGTTTTATCTTGTGATGAATATCAAAGAATTGGTAATATCAGTAAGCGTCAAGAAATGCCTATGAATTATTCACTTGCTATTGAACCATTTGATGTTTGGGGTTTTGATTATATGGGACTTTTCCTTCCTCTAATGGGTATACACATATTTTGGTTGCTGTTGCTTATGTCACTAAGTGGGTAGAAGCTATTCCAACTAGTAGTGCTGATCATAACACTTCTATTAAAATGCTTAAAGAAGTTATTTTCCCGAGGTTTGGAGTCCCTAGATATTTAATGACTGATGGTGGTTCACACTTTATTCATGGTGCCTTCCATAAAATGCTTGCCAAATATGATATTAACCGTAGAATTGCATCACCCTATCATCCTCACACTACTAGGGAAAACCTTATACACAGAATCTTAGCAGTAGCGCTGGACAAGAAGGGGCGCTACTGCTAATTAGCAGTAGCGCTAGCCCAAAACACGCGTTGCTGCTACCGACTTAGCAGTAGCGCGGCTCGGTGGGCCACGCTACTACTAAAATTCCCCGACCGTTCCCGCCACGCTAGGTTTAGCAGTAGCGCGCCCAGTTTAACCGCGCTGCTGCTAATGTATTAGTTGTAGCGCGCTTTTTTTCAAGGTCGCTACTGCTAATTTTGAACCTGGCCACATGGCGGGCCCCACTTAGCAGTAGCGCCTCTTCCAGAAGCGCGCTACTGCTATATTATTAGCAGCAACGCGTTTTACACCCAGCGCTACTGCTAAACCGCAGCCATACCACCTTTTTCCTCCCCCTCCCCCCTCCCCCATCCTTTCTTCCTTCACTTTCCCCTAGCTCCCACCTCCTCTCTCCCTCACTTTGCTTCTTCCTCACTACTTCTCCCCCCCCCATTACTCTCCTTCTTCTACCTATCTTTCTCTCTCTTTATTACTCCTAGCTAACTACACCACCTCCATTAATGCATCTCCTTTCTCTTTTTCCTTCCCCCTCCACTAGTTGAACTTGTCTCCTCCCAAACTAGCTAGCTAGGTAGATATAGCATTTAGTGAAGTGACCTATGTACCTCCCTAACTAGATCTAGCCTTGTCAAGAAGAGCTTTGTCCACTTTTGATCATTCCATAGGTGTGTGTGGCGACACCTATCGACATCATCATCACGGTGCTCGATCTCGAGATAGGTGATTAAAAAATTATGCTTTTGCAAGAATGGAAATATGTGTATGTGTGCGATATGACATAATCGGGCGATATGATGGAAATTGTGTGTGTGGCATGAGTTGCCGCCGAATTATTCTTGTGAGTTGCCTATGTTTTGCCGAAATGTCGATTTATTTCCGTTTCGGCGAATTTCGGGCAAACTCTATATGTCCTATTTTTAGGGAAGGTCATGCCAATTTTTTGTATGACTTTGATGCATGCATGCATTTTTATAATCAATTTGTTTATTATTACCGTGTAGGCATTCATGATGGTCAGTGGAATGATGGTGGACAGGTGGTTGCGGTCGGTGGTGCAGGACATGAAAGAAAATAACCTGACAGAGATTTTATGTCCGTGTCGAAGATGCAAAGGACGAGTTTGGCTCGACCCCTATGATGATGGTCGTGTGATGGCGCACCTGCTCATGACTGGTTTCATGGATGGCTATACTCAGTGGATAATTGAAGATGAGGATGATGATGTTGAGGACGCCGATAGGGCAGGCAATGATGACACGGGGCAAGATGAAGAGATGATCGATAATGGCGGCAGAGAAGGGGCCGGACATGGCGGCGGGGAAGAGGCCGGACATGGCGGCGAAGAAGGGGCCGGACCTGGCGGCGGAGAAGGGGCCGGACATGGCGGCGGAGAAAATGTGGACTCCACGCCACAGACTTCGTCGGTACTAAGTTCAATCATGCGGGACCCTCATGTTCAAGCACTGCTTCGCAAGGAGATGAGTACTGAAAGAGCTGCTTCTAGAGAGGAGGCCAAGCTGCAGCAACTGGTGGTAGACTCGAACACTCCATTGTATCATGGTTGCGATCCCGAGGTGACCCGCCTGAGTTTCATGCTCGAACTCCTGAAGACGAAGGCTAAAAACAAATGGACCGACACTAGCCTCGATGAGCTTCTCAAGTACCTAAAGGATGTTCTTCCCGCGGGGAATCTATGTCCTACTAGTGTGGATGAGGCCAAGAAGATCGTGTGCCCTCTTGATCTGCCGCATGTTAGATACCATGCATGCATCAACGATTGCATAATTTATCGGAAGGAGCACGCGGAAAAAACCAGCTGTCCGGTGTGCAATGCTTCTCGATACAAGAAGGCCGGGAAGAAATCTCCCCAAAAAGTTGTATGGTACTTACCGATCACTCCTCGTCTGCAACGTTATTTTGTAGATCCCAAGGAAGCAAAGCTCATGCGTTGGCACACGGAGAGGACAAAGCCCGACGATGGAGATGATCTGAAGCTGAGACACCTCATGGATGGAAGCCAGTGGAGAGCGTTCAAGGGCGAATATCGGTATTTCGCATGTGATGCAAGGAACATCGTGCTCGGCGCGTGTACCGATGGCATGAATCTGTTTGGCAACCAGAACACCAACCATAGCACATGGCCCGTGTTTGTATGGATGTACAACATCCCCCCCTGGGTGTGCATGAAGTCAAAGTACATACACATGAGCATGCTGATTCAAGGGCCGAAACAACCGGGAAATAATATTAATCTGTATCTGGGGCTACTTCAAGAGGAGTTAGACACGTTATGGAAAACACCGGCTAAGACATGGGACGCCAGCAAAGGCGAGTATTTCTATATGAGGGCCGCGCTGATCACGACGGTGCACGACTATCTCGGTTACGGATATGTCGCAAGCCAGGTGTGCCATGGATATTGCGGATGCACACAGTGCATGGATGATACAACGTCTCAGCAGCTAACGTCAAGTAAAGATGGCGGGTCTGGGAAAATCGTGTACATGGGGCATTGAAGATGGCTCGAGAAGGACGACCCGTGGAGAAACCGTGGAGATCTATTCAATGGTGAGGCTGAGCATCGAGGACCTCCACGTAAGCGTAGCGGCGCCAAAATCGATGAGCTGTTGAAAAACTGGGAACAGTGCCCCGCGCCGGGAAAGACGATGAAAAAGGCGCCGGAGCCGCTGTTGAAGGTATGGAAGACGAGGTCTGTTTTCTGGGACTTGGAGTACTGGCACAAACTCGACACGCCTCATTGCCTTGATCAAATGCATATCTGTAAGAATGTCCTTGAGAGCTTGCTTGCGACACTGATGAACATGCCGGATAAGACCAAGGATGGGCCGAAGGCAAGAAAAGACTTGCAAGATTTGAAAATCAGGGAAGATCTGCACATGCCGCCCCGTAAAAAGTCAGAGGAGACAGAGACGGAGACAGAGGCGCGGGAGAAGAAGGGCAAAAAAGTAAAGGAAGATGATTATTGCCCCCCTTCTTGCTTCACCTTAAGTCCGGCTGAGATCGATCAATTCTTCAAGTGCCTTACCGGAATCAAAGTTAGTTCCGGTTACTGTGGGAAGATAAGCAGATTTCTAGACACGAAGAAGAAAAAGTTCAGCGGGATGAAGTCCCATGACTGTCATGTGATGATGACACAGATACTACCTGTTGCCCTTAGAGGGATAATGGACAAGCATGTCCGTGACACGCTTATTCGTCTCTGCAACTTTTTCGACGTCATCTCTCGAAAGTCGATCAGTGTGAAGCAGCTCCGAAGGCTACAGGAAGAGATCGTTGTGATACTAAATGAGCTTGAGATGTACTTCCCGCCCGCATTCTTTGACGTCATGGTGCATCTGTGTGTCCATATTGTGGACGACATAATAGACCTGGGGCCGTCATTCCTGCACAACATGATGCCCTTTGAGAGGATGAATGGGATCATCAAAGGATTCGTTCGTAACATGTCCTGTCCGGATGGAAGCATCATCCTTCCCGATGAGGGAAGATGACGATGACGATGAAGTATACGTCAAAAGAAGAATCAATACTACATTACCTAATAAAGATTGTACTCCATGGAAAAGGAAAAGTCACAATGAGGGGCTCAATTATTCGTCAACGAACAAGATGGGAAAGAAGCTCGCTCAAAAACGAAAACGTCAACGCTAAGAAACCGTTGTCGGTCAAATGATGTAATATATATGTTCCTATTTTGTATGCACACTTAACCGTTATGGGTCAAATGATGTAATATATATGTTCCTATTATGTATAGCACACTTAACCGTTATGGGTCAAATGATGCAATATATATCGCCTTAGTTATACACATTGTATCACCTTCCCTTCGTTCCGGCTCTCGGGAAAAGTGGGAAAAGGAAAGAAAAGGAAAAGAAGAAAAGAAAAGGAAAAGAAGAAAAGATTACCTAAAAGAAAAGAAAAGGAAAAGAAGAAAAGAAAAGGAAAAGAAAAGAAGAAAAAAAGGAAAAGAAAAGAAAAGGAAAAGAAAATAGAAGAAACAAACAGGAAAAGAAAAGGAAAATGAAAAATGAAAACAATAGTAGGACCGCTGGTTGAGTAAAAGCGCTATAGCTACGTTATGTAGCAGAAGCGCTGTTCCAGAAAAACGCTATAGCTACTTCATATAGCAGTAGAGCTTTTCTTGAAAACGCGCTATAGCTAAGTTAGCTACAGCGCGCTTTCAAGGAAAGTGCTACTGCTATTTTCACATAACCCCCCGCGCGGGCTTCCCTCCTCGTCTTCCTCCCCCAATTCCCCCACTCTCTTCTCCCCCTCGTCGCCCCTGCCCTCGCCCTCGCCGGAGCCCGAGCGCCGACCCCGACGTCGCACGCCTCCCTCGCCCTCGCCGGAGCCCGAGCGCCGACCCCAACGCCGCGCGCCTCCTTCCTCGGCCCCGGCCCCGACCACGACGCCGCACGCCTCCGTCGCCGTCGCCCGGCCCCGGCCCCGACCCCGACGCGCCACGCCTCCCTCCTCTACTTCCTCCCCTCCCAACCTCGGCCCTCCTCGCCCTGCACCCTCTGTAAGCCCCCCACCGCTCCTCCTCTCTCTGCCATTAGAGTTCTAGCTAGGGTTCTTTGGTTAATTTACTTAGGTTTTAGTTAGGGCAGTAGGTTAATTAGGTTATCTATTTAGTTAGGGCAGTAGGTTAATTAGGTTATCTATTTAGTTAGGGCAGTAGGTAGTTATTTTTTTTGCAGTGATGAATTTAGTTATGAATTTAGCTAGGTATCAAACTAGTAGGTTAATTTGGCTATATTATGAACCCCTAGGTGCATTTTGAACCCTAGTTAGTATGAAGCCTAGTTAGGATTAACCCTAGGTTTCAAATATTGTGAAGAAAAATGACTTCTTGCATTTTTGTTCAAGTTCTATATTTTTCTTCCTTTTATATGCAAATTTGAAGTGGACATGTGATTTGGACATGTCATATTTGGAATTTGGACATGTCATATTTGGACATGTGATGTTTTGGACATGTCATATTTGGAAAATGATGATTATGTGCAGGGTAAATGATCCGAGTGGCCTATGTTTTGCCGGAATATTGATTCATTTCTGTTCTGGTAAATTTCAGGCGCTCGATATGTCCACTTTTTAGCAAAGGTCATGCCAAAATTTCCCGTGAATTTTCACATGACTTGTGCTAGAAAGTAGGCATATCGAGTGCCGGGAAACGGCATTCCGGCAAACCATAGACCTTTTTTTATGTCATTTCTCATTTTATTATAGTTTTAGAATTAAACGAGGAGACTTAACCATAGAAAACATGTCGAACAACGAAGAAACCGGGCCTTCGGACCAAGATGCAGACGAGATGGATTATGAGGGTGAACAACAGTACCTCGACTTTTTGTCTGCTAAGCACTGTCAAGGTTTGCAGGGCAGCCTCGATGATGGTACTGACGCCGACATCGACACCGACGGCGCCGGCACCGATGGCGGCACCGAGACCGGCGGGGAAGATACCGAAAAGAAGAAGCAGATGAAGCAGAGGATATGAAAACCTAGCAAACTCGGCATCGGACGACTAGTGATCACAAAGATGGCCCCTGGCAAGTTTGAGCCATTAGAGCCAGAAGAACCTCGCAAGTGCTATGGGAACCAAGTAGGATGCATCCTATGGGAATGCGCGGGCATCAACGACGATGACTTAAGGAGTAAAGAACATTTGAGGTAGTTGCTCCTGACGAAGTTGCACAAGAGATTCAAGTTCCCCGACCGGGATGATAGCATAGAACAACTGTGGGATGATCCGAAGATGAAAAAGATTAACAATCACGCAATGGGCATGTTCAGCAATGATTTGGCCTCCTGGAAAGGGAGGGTGAAACGAGCTATTGAGGCTGAGGAACCCCTGTCCAAGATTTTGGAGGAAAATCTGACACTTACGGAAGAGGAGTTCCAAAAGTTCAAGGACACTTGCGCTACCGAGGCAGCCAAGGCTAAGGCTGCGAAATTCAAGAGCCTTCAACAAAGGAACACAGGGAAGCATCGCCTCGGAAGCTGTGGCTACCTTGGCAAAAGGCCCATATGAGATAAGGAGGACGCGGAACATGAAGCCGCGGGTCTCCCAGACCCCTTCGCGAAGTTCACCAACCCCTTGGAGCGTGACTTCATCAGGGCCCGCTACAAGTGGGACAAGGAAAAGTAGGTTTTTTACACGGACCAGATCACGAGGAAATTGATTAGAATACTGGTAATTATTCTTTTACCACCTTACATTTAGCTTCTGATCAAGTCGACTACACATTCGTAAATGGTTCACGTTCCTTCTGCAAGAGAAGCAACACGAGCTTGCAGCCGAAAGCCCTACTTCGTCGATGAGGCCCAAGTGGGACACCCCTCTCAACGGGCCTTGAACGGACTTAAGGGACTCCCTTTGGGCCAGCGGCCACAATATGGACGTGTGCACGGCGCCGGAGACGGCGTCACGTGGAAGGTGTTTTACAACGAGGGCCCGGAGGCCAAGAAGCAGAAAAAGAAGTTTAGTCAGGCAGACATCGATGAGAAGATGAAGCTTGCGTTCGAGAAAAAAGCAGCTGAGGACGCGAAAAAAGCAGCCGAGGAGAAAAATGAATTGCTACAACAGGCAGTCGATGCAGCTGTACATGCCTGCAGAAATGATTTCGCTACTAACTTGATCCCGGCTATCATCAACTGGACGAAGGAAAATCCAGGCAAGACGGTAGATGATTTCCCCATGCCCAGTTTCGTCGGGAGCAACTCGGTGAACAACACCACCACACCATCACCTGCTCACGCAACCGCGCCTGCTCCCGCACCCGCACCCGCACCCGCTCATAGCAGCCCGTCCTCAGTCTCCGGCATGCTAGGCGAGCCTTCGTCTTTGGCTGAGCTCGACGCCCTCACGGTAATTACATGTCGCACCAACATATATCTAGAATATTCCATTTTTGTTGCCTTTCGGATGTTTTACACCGCAGACATGTGTTTGTAGGCCGACGAAACCCCGTGCACCGTACTCTACTTGATCAAATTCCAGATGGTGGACATGGGAAAGGCGGTGATAACGAAGCCCTTGGAACTCACGTTCCACGGCCAGCCAATGCCCGGTGGGCACTTCAGGGTTACCTTGTCGAGTGTGAAATCGGGACACGAGGATTTGCCTCCTCCAGTACGGCTAGGGGGAGAGGACGACGAGACCCCACAGCAGATTGGAAACTGCAAGGGTTGGGTGCTGCTATGGCCGAAGAATCTTCTTCGTCTGGAGCCGGCCGAGAGCACACCAATAACCACACATCAACAAGCAGGTATGGACACCACCACCCCGCCTACGCAATTACCAGCGCCTGTAGTGCCGGGTGAGAGCGGCGGACAACGTGATGAAGGGGGTCCAATAGTGGGTGATGTAATCGCCCCCGTAGAACAAAGAATGGATGATGAGATGGAGGAGGACCCTCTTCGGTTCCTCAATACAGGCGCCTATGACGTTGACTTAGATATGATGAGTCAGCCATATGATGACTCGGGCTATCAGCATGCTGATGAGGATATGGATGATCTGCCCGGGCAGGAACGTCCTAGCAGGGATTGCAAGAAGTCTCTCTTCATGCAATGACAGGACACGCCTGAAGATGCCGCTTCAACATAGGCTCAACTAGCCGAGGGTCGTACAGTGCTTAGCCCGACAACACTGGGGCAGGGGTTAAGGAAGGGTCTGGAAGGTCAGCCCAAGAAAAAGAAGAGGAAGAGACCGGGGAAGAGAGGCTCTGCTGCCTACAAACAAGCCAGAGCACATAGTAGCCAGACGGTGGATTTTGAAGAGCGTGTACCGGTCAAAGGTGCGGCCATGTTCCATGTCACGGGCAAGCCGATGCTACCGCCAAAACCGCTGGAGGCAATATCAGGGGATCTCAGGAGACTGCATGACCATGTTCTATCGATTGAGAAAAGCCTACTAGCCTCGAAGGATCCAGGATATCCGACATACGCGGCTCGTGTGCCTGAGGGGAAGTGCTACGTCGACACACGGCCCGCGAAGGTGTTCTTCCTGCGGTTTGAGCATATCTTTGAGATGTTTCTTACAAGGCGGCTCGATTGTACAATCGTCCGCCTTTTTGCGCTACATATGAGCTCCGTCATGAAGAGAGAAGAAGTATCGCAAATCTGTGTGGCGGATCCATACTACATGCACGAGTCCTTCTTGAGGACTTTGAGCGTAAAACTGCTAGGGAGTACCTCAAAAACTTCATGCTACAGAATAAGGACCAGGAAATTGTCCTCCTGCCTTATCATCCAAAGTAAGTCAGTGCTGGACAACCCTTTCGTACATTTCAATCATTCCTTCTCGCTCATATGGAGAATAATTTGAGGTGTTTTTTTTTCCGCAGCAACGAGCGCGTCGCCCTTATCGTTCTTTACCCGCGAGTCTCCCACGCCGTGTATTTCGACCCTACCAGAAACTACGAGATGAAGGACTACACCCACGTAATGAATATTCTAGATGATGCTCTCCAAGGCTTCAGCTTGAGGGGTGGCTACCTGCAGATCAGGAAACAAAGGAACAAGAAGACGGGTTTCTCGCATAAAACTAACTTCTGCTGCATCCATGTCCCAAAACCAAGCAGGAACGATGGATTCTACCTCCTCCATCTCATGATGGAGTTCAGAAGGGATCACCAAAAGCTTCGCATGACAAGCAGAAACGATGATCATATCCGCAAGTGGGTAGAATCTCATGGAGAAGCGGATCATAAACTTAGAGATGACTTCTTTCGCATCCAGAGGGACATTGCGACGATCATCATGAAAGAAGTCGTCGAAGAGAAGGGGATGTTCCACCACGGCCCTATATGGCGAGCTGACGTCCGAACTCGCATAGGCATGCAACGTCAGGACCTCACGCCATTCAAGAAGCTAGGGTCCATCCTCGATGATATGGAAGGATGGAACTTCTAGTGATTTACGATGCCGATGATGATGATATGTGTCGGTTGAACTTGTATAGTTTCTGTAGCGATGAAACTTTGTGATGTCCACGGTCCCTGCCAAACTTGCGTAACGCTACTTTGTTAGTTTGGGTACGATGACCTGCGTACCTCTACTTAATTAGTTTGCGTACGATGAAACCACGTTGATTATTTGTATGTTTACTATATGTTGCATCTAGTTGCTAACCCTTTTTTTGTGTTGCTCAAGTATATTTTGTTGCATATGATTGTACACTCTCTTGATGAAGATGCATCTCTAACAGGTACCAAGATTCTTGATGGCGAAGAAGTATTGCTATGTCATGTACAAAGGGAAGATTCCGGGAGTGTACGACGAGTGGCCTGAGTGTCAGGCGCAAGTGGAGGGGGTCTCGGGTGCTAGCCATAAAGGCTTCAAAAGCAGACAAGAAGCAGAAGCTAGTTACTTGAGGTTCACGCTAGCGCGAGAGAGGACTCATAACCGCCGCCTCATGTACTGCATAGTTCCGCTCTCACTCCTAGTGATAGCTCTTCTCGCGTATATCATTGTTTAGATGGATGACGATGTAGTTGCAAGTATTTGAGACTTGTATTGCTATTTTCGAGATGATGACGAGAGACCACTTTGTGTTGGATGATGATTATGATGATGACATGATTTGATGAGACTATCTGTATGTATATGCTATGATTACATTTGTATGTGTATGATGATGACATTTGTATGTGCTAAAGATTATTGTATAAAGCCTGTTCAAATACAAAACAAATATGCAGAAAAAAATCAGAAACTAATAAAATTAGCAGTAGCGAGGGGAGAAAAGTTAGCAGCAGCGCACCCTTACCAGTAGCGCGCCTTAATTCAGAGCGTTGCAGCTATTAGCAGTAGCGCGTGGCTGTAAAGATCGCTACTGCTACGCATGCATAGCAGTAGCGCGGGCCGACACGCGCTATTGCTACAGGTTAGCTGTAGCGCCGTATCAGTAGCGCGGGAGCCCGCGCTACTGATACACCTAATACCCGCGCTACTGCTATGCTTTTCCCTAGTAGTGTCAATCTAGTGGTCAAGTTGAACTTAGCAATAGAGAAATAAAACTAATATTACAAAAAATGTTAATAAGTCCCGAAAGAATTGGTCTAAGAAATTGGATGATGCACTTTGGGCCTACAGAACAACATATAAAAATCCTATGGGTATGTCTCCTTACAAAATGGTTTATGGAAAAGCTTGTCATTTGCCTCTAGAGTTAGAACATAAAGCATATTGGGCTATTAAAGAACTCAACTATGATTTCAAATTTGCCGGTGAAAAGAGGTTATTTGATATTAGCTCCTTAGACGAATGGAGAACCCAAGCTTATGAAAATGCCAAGTTATTTAAAGAAAAGGTTAAAATATGGCATGACGAAAGAATCCAAAAGCGGGAATTCAAAGTTGGAGAATATGTTCTTTTGTACAACTCTCGTTTTAGATTCTTTGCAGGAAAACTCCTCTCTAAATGGGAAGGACCGTATATCATCGAGGAGGTCTATCGCTTTGGAGCTATAAAAATTAATAATGCCGAAGGTACTAACCCGAAGGTGGTCAATGGGCAAAGAATTAAACAATATGTCTCAGGTACGCCCATTAATGTTGAAAGCAATATTATCCAAACCATGACACCGGAGGAACACATAAAACAAACCTTCTGGAACACTCCAGAATACTAAAAAAGAGGAGGCACGTGATGCGATAAGTAAACGGACTCCAAAAAATCCACAAAAATATTTTCTGTCAGTTTTGGAATATTACAAAAATTAGGAAAATAAGAAACAATCAGGAAGGCAACCGAGGAGGTCACAAGACATCAGGGCGCGCCTGGGCCCCCTGGCGCGCCCAGGTGGGTTGTGCCCACCTCGGGAACCTTCTCGACTCCGTTTTCCTCTCGTTTGCTTATTTCCCAAGATAAAAAATCTGTATATACCCCCCGAACGTATTGGCCACTGTATCGCGGAGAAAACTTCTGTTCTTCTTTCTTGCTGTTTTCTGGCAGATCTGAAAATATGTCATCTCAAGACTCGGAGGGAGAGTGCCCGGTTTCCTACCAGCCCCTAGGCCTAAATATCTTCAAGGACACTTTTCCCTATGTGTGGTTCACAAATGAGGAGGACGAAGACGAGCCTATTCCCCCTCGCTTCCTAAAGGAAAGCAAAGAAGCGCTATGCAAGTGGATATTGAAGCTTCAGCTGGAGAATGAGGATCTCAGGGAAAACAGTTTCAGCCTCCGACGCAAACTAGAAAAATTCACTACTACCTCTCCACCACCTTCATCATCTTCTCCAACAAAAGAAACTTGAGTTCATGGTATGGGCACTCCCCTTGGCTTGTGCCAAGCTTGGGGGAAGTGCCCCGGTATCGTATCACCACAACTATCTTTGCTTTTATCTATTTTAGTTTGATCTTTAGTTATCTTATGATTTAACTGAATAAAAGTTTAGTTCGATCCTTTCTTTTCGAGTGCTTGCTTAGTGATCTATCTATGTAATCGTGTGTGAGATATATAATAAAGATAAGTTTGAGTTTTGTTTCTTTCTTTGTTTGTTCCAATAAAAAGAAAGGAAAATAAATGAAAAAGATCATATGCTAATCTTATGGTAAGTAATGACATCACATAAGGAAAAATATAAGTGGTAAAATTTATTGAAGATTGACAAACATAGCATTGGTCAATGATGCAATTCATGAAAAAATTAATAAGGGAAGAGAAGATTCACATGCAAATATACTATCTTGGACATCTTTTATGATTGTGAGCCCCTATTAAATATTTTGTGTCAAAATTATTGACGTTGGACAAGGAAGACAACGTAATGATTTATGTTTGTTCATATTCACATAGAAGTTATATTGTCATAGATCCTTCAACATGTGGTGCTTGCTCAATATCTTTGCTAGCCAAAAACTCCTCACTAAGTAGAGATACTACTTGTGCATCCAAAAACCCTTAAACCCAAAATCTTTTTGTGAGTCCACCATATCTAGTAAGATCCTTCAAGTAAATTGTCATCGGTGCAATAAGGCAATAAAAATTGCTCCTAAAAGTGTTGAATTGTTTAGCGTAAGAGAAAATTGAGCGTTGTACGAACTTGTGATGGCAAAGTAATAAAAGCGACTGACTGCATAATAAAGGTTGCTATCATAAGGGGCAATATAACGTGACTTTCTTTTGCATTAAGGGATTTGGCATACAAACAAATAAGCGCATGACAACCTCTGCTTCCCTCTACGAAGGGCCTATCTTTTACTTTTATGCATTTACTTTTATGTAAGAGTCAAAGTATTCGTCCCTATTCCTTTTTATTTTCTCTTTTGGCAAGCATCATGTGGTGAGGAAAGATTTAGGCACATATATCCAGTTGGATATGGGTGGACATGAGTTATTATTGTTGACATCACCCTTGAGATGAATATGTTGGGAGGCGAAACTATAAGCCCCTATCTTTCTATGTGTCCGGTTGAAACTTTTTGTCCATGGGTATGCTGTGAGTGTTAGCAATAATAGAAGATTAAATGATGGTTGAGTATGTGGACTTGCTAAAAGGCTCTGATACGTGACCCTTCCTGAAAATATGATGAATTGTAGTTGCAAAGTTGACTAAGAACATAGTTTGTTGGTTATCAATAAGGTTTATGCTTTATACTTCAATGTTGTGATGAATTGTTACTTGTTTATGAGAAGTTATATGATAGAAGTTGTTTGATAAAGTTTTATGTTAAAGTTCCTTACTGTTATAATAATATGCATGATGCTTATATGTCCGTATTTTGTTTTTATCGACACCTCTCTCTCTAAGCATGTGGGCATGTTTTTCGATTTCGTTTTTTCGCTTGAGGACAAGCGAGGTCTAAGCTTGGGGGAGTTGATACGTTCATTTTGCATCATGTTTTCCTACTGTTATATATAATGTTTATATGCATAATAATGCTTTTGGAGTAACTAGAAAAGTGGCCCGCTCGATGCGCGGGCTAGAAATTTATAAAGTTGATTGATGAGAACATATGATTTCATTTTTCAAAAAAAAAAATTGGAATTACATGCGATGCCATTTTTAAATATTAGACTTTTGTGAACATCATTTTATCTTTGATATATTTTGGGTTTTTACCGATATATAAATATTGTGTTATCCCTTCGTCATTTACGTGTAATTATGTTTGATGTACTAACTATTTTTTTTATGGTCAGATCCGTTGTTCAAATTGTATTTGTATATTTTTTTCAGCTTTTTTTATCATGTTGTTTAGTTATATTTTTTCTGTAAACACAAATTTAGAAGTTATCATTTGTTATTTTGTAGGCATGGGTAGATTTGCTAACAATGTACAAGATTGGTAAGTATTTGTTTCAATATATGGTGGTGCTACCCAGAACAACCAATATTAGCCAACCCTATTTTAATTGAGCCCGTGTGTCTTAACTTAACTTAACTAAATGAAATGACCATCAAAACAAATACCTACCAAAGAAAGTTTTAGTGGATG
The DNA here is from genome assembly GCA_011799875.1 of Thinopyrum elongatum. Taxonomy (NCBI): domain Eukaryota; kingdom Viridiplantae; phylum Streptophyta; class Magnoliopsida; order Poales; family Poaceae; genus Thinopyrum; species Thinopyrum elongatum. The sequence continues at coordinate 258,607,722 of CM022297.1, forward strand.
CGTGCAATATATAAATACACTCTAAATTTTTATATCAAATTAAAACGAAATCACCTGGAGTGCAAGAATCACTCGTTAGGTGCGCCGTGTACCAAACTCTGCTCGGATTTTGTCTTAGCGATCGTAATCCTATTTCAGTGGAATGAAACTCACTCAGTGGTACTTCTTTCATTATAAAAAATGCATTGTGCACAGTACAATACATGTACAGAATGTCACTGGTTCCCACCATGCTAATTGTTCGCCTTCCTTTTATGTAGTCTTCTCGACTTCTGAGTAGAATTTTTCTGTCTTGTTTCTGAAAAGTTTATTTCTTCTGCTGGTGGAATATTATGGGATTTAGCCAAAAAAAAAAGGCTCATGCAGATGGACATAGCGACCACACATCTTTCCTACCACACTAAAAAAACATATCATCGTTCCCATTCACACTTTCACAGAGTCACATGTTCCTCTTGCCCGATCCCCTTTCTCTCTTTCAGTCTTTCTTGCTCTCTCCGGTCACTCCAAAATTTCTGCCGCCGGCGCCGAGTAGCTCCCATTAGCTTTCTTCCTTGATTCTGTGCCTTGAGCTTGCTCGTCCTCACCTACAGCCACCCCCACAGCTCAATTCGCTGTTGCAGCCACAGGGTGCCCCACAGCTCGATTCGCTGTTGCAGCCATAGGGTGACCTTCGACGGCGGCTGGTCTGTCTCCTCGTGCGCGTCCTCGGTCTCCTAGGCTGGTAAACGGCGATGGAGGGGTAGCACGGCGCAAGGTGGAGCTGCGCAAGGGAGGAGGCGAGATCATCGATCTGCGTGGTGTTGTTGCTGCCAGCATTCGTGCAGGTGATGTGGGCATGGATTTCGTCTCCCGCAGTCAGCTTTGAACCATCTTTAGCATGAGGATGGTGGAGGCGTTTTCTGCCCCTAGAGCGCCAGCCAGACGCATCCTACACATCGGCAACATTCTTTGAAGGTACCCCTTTTTTTTCTGACTTTTGTCATATTTTTTTCGTAACCGGTTCCTTTGTTTGTGCGGTCGAACCAATATAACGTAATTAAGGGAATGCTTGTTAGTGAAAAATATTTTTCCATTTTTCCTTGAAATCATGGAAAAACATGTCATTCTTTTTTTAAGGATGAGGTAGATAATAATTAGTGATTGAAAATCAAAAAGAATGTAAGTACATTTCTACGCACACATGATAACTGAATAGTGTGAGGTTCGTGGGGCGTTGTTGTCCTGAAGCTCCGACTCGGATGTGTAGTCACTGTCCTAAAGCGAGGCAGCTCAAAAATTTGTCTTCGTGAGGCAGCCCGGCTTGGTCATCGAGTATTTTTGCTCCTCTTTGTTCAGACGTTGTTCAGAGTTCAAACTACCAAAGATCCTCGAGTGCTCTTCTTTTTGCTCCACTTTGTTGTAATTAATCTCTTCATTCAATAGCCTGTTTCCAAGTTCAATTATTTCTGAAGAAACTGGAAGCTCAATGCCGGGGTTTTACCTTAAGTGACTTTTCGAGCTTGTCTCTAATTCCACTAAGGCGTGTCCTTGCTTCTGTGAATTTGTGCCATAAATTGGTCTTCTAACTTGGCAGTGGCATAATATTGTTGTGAATAGTTGTCCTAGGTGGTTGCCAATCGCCCACTGAAGCCACTCTGTTGTCATCGAGAAATCCTAGTGCTTCGCAAGCAGATCTGTATGATGTGTGGACAACTCCATTTACTATTCTTATGTCTCAGAAACATGTGCATCATTTCTTGATGTTTAGTAGTATTCACATGTACTATTTTTTTCCGATTGCGGGATGGGCATAATATATCCTTCCAACTGATCTTCATTTCTTCCTTTTGCTTCACTTCATGTCTTTCTTCTTCCATACCCATTTTGACGGGAACTCTGCATATGTTAATTCTCTGGCTTCCTCACACATCTTGTGTGTCTCCATCCACTGTGTAAATTTAGTGATTCAGCTCCCCTTTCCTTACTATCTTTGTTAAATCTGTAGAATCTGATAAAATGACTTGTTGCTCATTTTCCAGGTGGAAAGTCAATCTTCCATTGTACGGATCTCTGAAGTGCATTTCAAATTGGAATATTCTCCAACACACGTCATCTCTTGATCTCATTGTTTCGTATTAGCACCGTGGATTGGCCATCACCTTTATTTATGTATTTTAAAAGGTATTTTCTTGATAAAGATCTGCTGCACACCTCTTCATTTATATGTGCTTGATATTTTACCAGTAGATTTATGTTGTATGGCGTACACAATGTTGCTTCATGTATACTACTACCAGTCGTGCATCATTAGTGGTAAAGTTTAGAACCAAATGGATGATAATACACATGCGAGTAGAACCTTGTGAAGATTTTCTTGCCTCACTTGTATCAAAGGTTGTCCTTTTGGTGTAGCTGCGCAGTGTGGGACATCCCCATGTATGATCAAAGGCTGACTATTTTTCTTGTCTGGAATTTCATTCTCCTTTTCAATCTTGCCATTTTTGTTGATTGTCTGGATTTGCATCAATAAGATAACAATTCAAAATATTGTTTTTCTTGTCCAAGCTGAGATCAATTAGGAACCTCTTGTGCCTGATTGGAATTGTTGCCTTTTTAGTTGTACCATTGTTGTGGTATCAGATATAAAAGATTCACAATTGGTAACGGATCACTTTGTTGGATTGCATATTTGATTTGTTTTAACCACCTTGGCAGGTTTCTCAAATTCCTTGCTATGTGGACCACCTTTTGTTTTCGTTCTTTATTCCTGCACAATAGAGAATGCAAATCTAAAGTTAAAGAGGACCATATGAAATATTATTACAGAAAGTGGCAGGCGATAGACGACTACAAAGATCAATGGCGATGCGCCTGCTGGTCTTTGGACTGGGGAGAGTACCATGCTCTGCCGCTTGAGACCTGGGCCGGCCTTGCTCGTCCAAATGATGGGTCGACCAATGATTACATATTACTCCTCAAGTTGAGGAAGATCCATTATTTTTATTAATTTTTACCTTATAAACCTCTGTTCCTAAATATAAGTCTTTTTAGAGATTCTACTATGAACTACATATGGATGTATATAGGCATGTTTTAGAGTGTAGATTCACTCATTTTACTCCGTATGTAGTCCGTAGTGGAATCTCTAAAAAGACTTATATTTAGGAACGGAGGTAGTATTTATTTTTTCGTAGAAGTAAAGGAGATCAACTTTGTGCCGAAATCTTTAATGTTAAAGAGGATCTTAAGTTCCAATCATCACATGAAGACACAAATATTGAGTATTTTTTAGTAGCAGCTGGCTGAAGCCATCTCTATCTGATTAATGAGGTACTTCTTTTAGACATCATTACTGAGGTACCCAGTCAAAATATTTTGTGAACCATTATCTGTTCTACAAACTCTAAATGGATACCATACAACAGTGCCCTTTGCATCTTAATGGACTTCAGAGCTATGGAAGCCGTTCCACGACCCAAAAATTATAAGAGAAAAGTCCACATTTCAACCCTCAACTAACCACAAGGTTTGATTTTCAACCTTGAACTCTGAAACCGGTTGGATTCAACCCTCAAGTTGTCACAAGGTTCAAATTACACCCCTTGACTCAGTTTCGGGCTGGTCAAGCGGTTTTGACCCAGTCAAAGCTGACTGGGCAGCCTAGTCAGCATGCCACCACACATCCATCCAACCTTATCCCCATCTCTCTCTCTGTTTCCTCACAGCCACCCCCGACCCAGTACACCCCGCCGCCGCCGCCTGGCTAGCCAGGAACGCCGCCGCCCGCGGCCACCACCTCCACCGCCGGTGACCGGAGACCGGCGGCGCCGCCACACCACGGCAGGTTCGCCCTCTCTTCCCTCCCTTCCTCTCTCCCTTCCTCCCTCCCGTGGAAGAACGCTATCAGCAACCTCACGGCGCCGCATGAGCTCATCATGTATGGCAACCAGTTCGAGGGCGCCATCTCGACCTCCATCGGCCAGATGGCCAGCCTAGAGGTGTTCTGCTGCGGCTGCAACAAGAACCTCCAGGACGCGCTTCCGCCGGAGATCGGCAACTGCTCCAACATCACCATGCTTAGCCTCACCGAGACCAGCATCTCGGATCCCCTCCTGGCGAGCCTAGGCCAGTTCAAGAACCTCGACGCGCTGGCCATCTACACGGCGTTGTTGGTTTTAGAAAGCTATCCGAACCCAGAAGACTTCAATAGATGTTTTTGACGTTAACGGGAGGAGCTCTGCCTTTGCATTATAGAAGAAAGAAGTCATACAACAACCGATAGATGTGAGGGCGATCAGGCAGATGTCGCGTCTCGTTGGTGACTCGTGGGTGGCGTGTGAATTCGCCGCGGATCTCGCGACGGCGCTGCTCGTTTACCGGCCGGGATTCCTCCACCGGCGAGGAGAGAGGTTGGTCCTCGGCAACGCGGAGGGGCGGGTGGTCGACGCACGGGGCTGGCGAGACGACGGTGGCTTCCTGAGAGGGCAATTGGTTCACTTCCCGTGTCACACAGCAATAGTGGTGGGCGGTTCAGGTGCGCCTCGTCACGTTGCGAACTCCGAGGTGAGTAATGGCGATGGCGTGGAGGAGAGGCATTATAAGGCCACCCGCGATTCGGCTTCCCTCTCGCCTGCCCTCCCCCTTTCCACTTCCACTCAAACCCTAGATCGGGACGAGGAGAGAGACGGAGGCGGAGATGACAACTCGAGAGCAGCAGATTCTAGAGGTGGCGCGGGGAGATGCGGAGCGGATGGGGCGACTGCGAGAGATCGATCGATGGTTTCTGACCAAGGAGGAGCTGAACAAGGCGTCGGAGATGGTGAGGCGGAAGCTCAGCGAGGAGGAGGAACGCAGGTGCTTCCCCAACGCCGAAGCGCAGCCCGCCATGGGAGTGCTTCTGTGGGCGATGATGGAGGTAGAATCCCCATTCCAGGAGGAGAGGGCGAAGTGGAAGGTATTCAAATATCTTTGATTTGGAAGGGATCTGCCCCCTGCAGTGGCGAGGGAGGTGGCTATGTGGCTAGCGGCGCCTGGATCCAGGGCGGCGCCGATCGAGATAGTCGACGACGAGCCTGCAGTTCGCAGGGCCAGTGCGAGGAGGGTGGCGACGTCGTTGCCGCGGCGCTCCCCCTGATTCCCGCGGCGCTCCCCCAGGTTGCGGACCCTCTCCCTCTCTCTTCCTCAGTAGGGGTCTCACCGGTGGGGAGTCGATTTTGGCTTCTCGCCGGAGTAGATCCTGAAGGGAAAGACGGAGATTCGTCTTCAATTTCCCCTGGTATGTTATGCAGATCTTCAAAGTATTTGTGTTCTACCTCGCCAATTGGTGGGGATGAGCTAAGTGGGAAGTTGGGAGCGAAATCCATGAAGAAATTGAAAAGAGATATCAAACAAAGTTCATGATCTCTGTATGCAGAGATGAGTGAGGGGATTAGACAAACAAAAACTTATGTGGGTAAGAAAATTGGCCCTGGAAACGGTGTATTAAGTTTAGAAGAACAAAAAAATGTTTATGATGCTGAAAAAGTTATGAGGATTATGAATGAAGGAAAAATTCCTAAGGTGGGTATATGGTACAGTGAAGAATGTATTGATTTTGGGGAAACTGTGATTAGAAAAAAAAATCCTATCAGATACAATGGGTGTCGAGGGATTGAGGAACAAATGGGTATGGACAGGGAAAAATGGAGTTGGTCAGTTGGTGGCCCTGTAGGGTGTGATGTGGACATTAGGTGGGATTTTGGCCCAGCAGGGGAGGAGGGGACAGTGGGCCTGGAGCCCGTCAGCCTGGCCCGTGAAGAAGGGCCTATATTAACTCAACTTGGAGAGGGGAGAGAGACCATTTGCTCTGAATCTTTAGGGTTTCCTTCCCAGCCGCCGCCGGCTCCAGACAGGATGGCTGGAAACTACAAAGGTGGATTTTGGGGTGGTAGGTTTAGCAGAGGGGGGCGTGCTGGATTCGTAGAGCAGAAGAGATTCTTCAACGCCCTTGATCCACATGTAGATCGTTTCAGACCCAATTTTCAAGGGAAAAATTCAGGCAGACCTAGTTTTGGGGGTGAGGGAAACAGTTCGGGAGAATTCAGAAGGTGGAACAATCAGGGGAGCAGACAGGGAGATGGCTCTCAGGAAGGACAGATGGTATGGAAAGAGAAAGTAGGGCAGATGGAAATTGGTGGAACAGTGGAGAGACAGCAAGAGGGGCCGATCTGGGGAGCAAGGGAAGTGAGTCGAAGGATTTGATGGACTCAGTGCAGCAACAACAATTGTTGGCTAAATTGTTATCTCAATTGGCTCAGAATATGGTGGCTGGAGGGGAAAAGTTGTTGCCAGATGAGGGATCTAAGGGAAAAGAGGAGAAAGACAAGGATGGAACTGGACCTGAAAGTAGGGCTAGGAAAGAGAAATTGATGCTTGGCAATGGTGCTGGAGATGGAGGCAGAGAGCAAGAGCAACAGAAAACTAACTTCAAGGGGGTTGGTGCTCAGACTGGAGGTGGAAATAGAGGTGGAAGAGTGATCTGTGGCAAGTGCAAGGAACAAGGGCATGTGACTAGAGAGTGTGCTGCTGGAAATTGCCTTGTGTGTGGGAGAGATAACCATGTTACCAAGGAATGCTCTTGGCTGAAGCAAATTAAACCTGTCCCGAAATATGTTGGGTATGCTGCTAAAGGACTGGGGATTCTTTTGGTGCAAAGCTTTAAAGATGTGATGGTAGCTGAACATACAAATCCCTTAGCTGTTGTTATCATCAGATTAGGAAATATCTCTGAAACTGATCTTGTTAGTGCATTTGGTGAGATGTTTAACTGGGGCTGGCAATGGAGAGTTAGAGAATATGGGGAAAACTGCTACTTGATGAGATTCCCAAATAAGGCAAAATTAGTTGAGCTGGCGAAATTCAATGATTTCAACCTGCTAGACACAGGAGTGGTTATCAAGGTGCAAGGGTGGACCTTAGATCATCAAGCTATTGGGAAATTACACACTGCTTGGATCAGGTTTGATGGGGTGCCAGATTGTTTCAGACACTTTTTTGGTATGTGTGAAGTAGCTGCTGCTATAGGCCCTGTGTTGGAAATTGATATGGAAACTATAAACCAGGAATTTGTTAGGGCGAAATGTGGAGTGAGAGATGTGGAAAAAATACCTCAACATGTGGAAATCACTTCTCAAGAGCTGTTGTTGTTCAGTATTGGATCCAAACTAGAGAAGGTAGTGGAGCTTGGATGGTACAAAGAGGAGAAGAGAAAGAAAAGAGAAGATGAAGATATTACTGAGGGACTGGAACAAGAGGAAGCTAATAAAAAAATCAGGACTGAGGAAAGGAACAATAAGCATATTTCCTTTGGAAGTCTATCCTTAGCACAGGTGGAAGAGGTTGACAAGAAGGACAATAATCTGAGAGAGAAATTAGAAGAACAAATCACTGCTTTGCATAAGGAAGGGGTGGCTGCCAGGGCTAAAATGCAAAAGGAAATGGAAGTGATGTTCAGAAGGTTGCAGGCACTGGAAGAAGACAAAGTGAGACAGATTGCTCTGTGGGGCAAAAATGAGAAGAAAATGGATGAGTTGATTGAGGAGAATTCCATACTCAAGAAGGAAATGGCTGCTCAACAGGAGAAAATACAGCAAATGATAATAGACAACGAGCAATATGAATTTGAGCTGGCCAATATTGACTTGGAAGATAGTGGAAAAAAAGAGGATGATAAGAAGAGTGGATCTGATACTGGCAAATATAATGAACACACTGATTATAATGCTAGCCAGGAATCTGAGAACTTTGGGGGGAAAATGGCTGCCTTACATGGGAACAGAAATGAGGAAGAGGCTGGGGAGGATGATGAGGAGGAATTGAGGAGAAGCTTGAGGTATAAAGGCAAAGAAGATCTCAAGGTTGAGGATCTGGCAAGAAGTAGAGCTGAAGACAGAGACAATTATGGTAATATCCCTGATCCTTTTGCTGTAAATAGTTCTCTTTTACATATGACCTCGTTGATTGGAGTGGATTTGGGGTGCTCCATAGAGATGGTTAATAAAAACATGGAAATCATTAATAAAATGGAGAAAGCTAGAAAAGAAATGTACTTTACTAACTTGGAAAGGCAAAGGACAGTGAAACACAATGATCCTAGCACACCAGATCAAATTGATACTGGAGATGCTGATGTGGAGGAATTGTGCTCTGAATTAGAAAGATCAGATGATGATCTGATGGATGAGGGGTTTGAAAAAATTAGGAAACTATTCTCCGGTAAGAAAATGAATAAAGAATGCTCACCAATTATGAATTGTGTGAAGCGTTCTGTGGCTGTGGGTGTGCTGAAAAAAGGGAAGAAAGAAAAAACAATGAGAGGGGTTTTCTGGAATGCTAGGGGGATGAATAAAGACCCCAAAAAAAGATTTATTAGAGAATTGATAGTTGATAAGAGACTGGAATTTATAGGAATTGTGGAAACAATTAAAAATAACTTTTCTAAGAATGAATTAAACAATGTATGTAATGGGAAGAATTATGAATGGGTTTGGAGTCAGTCCAGAGGGATGTCAGGAGGGATTCTGGTGGATACAGACAAAGATAGTTTGGAGGTAGTCCATAAGGAGGTGGGGGAGTATTTGACCAGAGTTATGGTGTATGACAAGAAGGCCAAATTTCATTGCAATTTGATAATTGTGTATGGAGATGCTCAAATCTGTGGTAAAGCTAGTTTTATGGCTGAACTTGCTAGGGTTAATCATGATAACACCTTGCTCTGCCTTATTGGGGGGGGCTTCAATATGATTAGAAAAGAGACTGAGAAAAATAAACCTATGAGTAATAGACATTGGAGTTTTGTGTTTAATGCTATCATTGAAAATGCTGGACTGAGAGAGTTTCCTTTAAATGGCAGAAAGTATACCTGGGCAAACAATTTACCTGACCCCACTTATGAGAAACTTGATAGGATTTTGTGTAGCCCAGATTGGGAGGAAAAATACCCATTTTTTGTAGTTCTAGCTTTAGCCAGGGAGATGTCTGACCATACTCCACTATTCATTGATTCTAGAGAATGCAACACTATTTACAGATATGAAAACCAGTGGTATTTGAGGGAGGGTTTCAAGGAGTTTGTGGCTAAAGTTTGGCATGAGACTTACAGAGGGGACACCTTAGAAAGATGGCAAGCTAGGTTTAGGGTTCTTAGGAAGAAAACGAAAGGATGGAATAAAAATGTTGATGCTTGGTATAGGAAAATTAAAATTTTAGGGAAATTAGATGATCTAGATAAAAGGGCTGAAGATCAGGGGCTTTGTGCTTCTGACAGGCAGGAGCAGATTGAACTGAGAAGGCAGCTACATAGACTGCTTAAACAGGAGGAGGTCAAGTGGTTACAGAGATATAAAGACAGGGAAATTACTGATGGGGATGGAAACACCAGGTATTATCATGCCAAGGTGAATGGGAGGAGGAGGAAGAATAGGATTACTGCCCTAGAGCAAGATGAGGGAAAAATTGAAGGAGAGGAGTTATTAAAATACATCACTAGTTTCTATAAGAATTTATTCGGACAGCTTGATACTTCTAATGTTACTCTGAATGCCCAAAATCTTAATAAAATTTCTGAAGAAGAGGCAGAAAGGCTAACTAGGCCCTTCACCTTTCTTGAAATTAAGACAGTAGTGTTTGGTATGAAAAGAAATAAGAGCCCAGGGCCAGATGGCTTTCCTGCTGATTTTTACCAAGATTTTTGGGACTTGGTTAAATGGGAGTTAAAAAATTGGTGGATGATTTTGGGTCTGGTAGGATAGATATATCTAGACTGAATTATGGGATAATCACCTTGGTGCCTAAGACTGCTGAAGCTATGCAGATACAAAAATTTAGACCTATTTGTTTGCTAAATGTAAGCTTTAAGATCATTACTAAACTATTGATGAACAGGTTAAGTGAGTGTGTCTCCCCTGTGATTTCTCCTACGCAAACTGCCGTCATTAAGGGTAGATACATTATGGAGGGGGTGGTAATCCTGCATGAGGCCCTGAATACCATTCATGCAGAGAAAAAAGATGCTCTGATATTCAAGGTAGACTTTGAGAAAGCATATGACAAAATCAAATGGCCCTTTGTAATGAAAATGATGCAACTCAAGGGATTCCCTACTAAGTGGTGTGATTGGATAATGAGTACTATTAGAGGGGGACATGTGGGTGTTAGGGTTAATGACAAAATAGGACCATACTTTAAAACTTTCAAAGGATTAAGACAAGGGGATGCCGTGTCTCCCTTGCTTTTTGACCTAGCTGCGGATGCCCTAGCTATTATTATGAAAAATGTTAGAGATAATGATGTTGTGAAAGGATTGCTAGAAAATGAAAATGACAAAGGAGTGAATATGTTACAATATGCTGATGACACTATTTTCCTTTTACAAGATGATATAGAGTGCAATGAACCTGAAATTCATTCTGTGCACATTTGAACAGATGTCAGGTTTGAAAATAAACTTTCATAAGAGTGAATTACTTCTTTTTGGGAAAGCCAGGGAGAGAGAAGCTGCATATCAAGAGATATTTACATGTTCACTGGGGAAATTACCCATGAAATACTTGGGACTACCTGTACTGGATGAAAAAATTAGAAATATCCATTGGAATGGAGTGGTAGAAAAAATAGAGAAAAGATGTAGCTGTTGGCAAGGAAGGCTGTTAGGGTCTATAGCTGGGAGAATTACTCTTGTTCAATCCTGCTTAACTAACATTCCTTTATTCATGATGTCTTTTTATCCTCTTCCTATGGGAGTGAGGAAAAAAGCTGACTTTTATAGAGCTAGACTAGTTTGGCAAGAAGATGAAGACAAAAAAATATCATTTGGTGAACTGGAAAGAGTGCTGCCTTCCAAAAGATTATGGAGGATTGGGGATTATTAATTTGGATATCATGAATAAAGCATTGCTTGCTAAGTGGTTTTGGAGGATGGAAATAAAGCAAGGGCTTTGGCAAAAAATCTTATTTGATAAATATGTACCTGATGGATGTATCTCTAGAGTAAAAAAACAGAAAGACTCTCAATTTTGGACTAGCCTCCTGAAGGTGAAGGATATATTCTATAAATTAGTAAAGAAAAAATTGGAAGAGGGGAAGAACACTAGATTCTGGGAAGATGTGTGGGTGGATGACAATGCTTTAATGGATGAGTACCCCAGGCTTTATAATCTATGTTTTGATCATAATATCACTGTTGCTGAGGCTATAGATATAGGATGGGATGGGTTCAGATTCAGAAGAACTTTGCATGGAGAAACACTAGAACTTTGGAGAAGCCTCAAAGATAGATGTGAAGATATAGAGATGGGAGTTGGGAGAGATAAGGTTGAATGGACCCTCACTGGTGATAAGAGATTTTCTACTAGATCCTTATATAGGAAGTTGGTGACCGAGGAATGCAATTATCCGCAATTTTTTTTGTGGAAAGTGAAAATACCTGCGAAAATAAAGATGTTTTTATGGCTGGTTAATAAAAGGAACATACTTACCAAAGATGTTCTTGCTCGAAAAAATTGGGTAGGGCCAACCCAGTGTGTGATGTGTGGTAAGGAAGAAACTATAGACCATTTGTTTTTCACCTGCTCAGCAGCCGCTTTGATGTGGAGCATTTTGAAATGCTCCTTCAATTTGAAAACGATCCCTGAGAATGTAGAAGATTGTTTTGGGAGATGGGTTAAAACTTTTGTTAAACAGGAAAAGAAATTGGTGTTAGTGGGGATTTCAGCAATGTTGTGGGCCATTTGGAAAACTAGAAACACAATTATTTTTTAGAATAAAAAATATACTGATCCAATGATACTGATCAGATATATGACACACTGGATTGTGGCTTGGTCGATTTTGCAGATAAGGGAACAAAACAAAAAGGAGCTGGAGCTGGGATCAAAGCTTCTCGAGCAGGTAGCAAGTGAAGTCTTCAAAGCGTCGCAAGGATGGAGATTCAACGTCCCCAGGCTGGAAAGTTGATCTACATCGGCTTCTCTGCTGTGGAGTCATTTTGCTGGAGTTTCTCCTTCCTTGTCATTTCGGTCTTTTGGTCTTTAGGATGTCGATGCTCGATGATGTGTTGCTGAAACTGTATGCAGTCCTGTGGTTCTTGTATATTTTGGAGCTTGGCTAGTTGTTGGTCGCGTTCTCCTCATGTGGGGGCGCTTGGTCCTAGAAGTTCCCGTATACTGGAGCTCTTCTAGCTCCTTGGTAGTGGGTTCATGCTCTTTTTTTTTTCCTGTATCGAAACGACTTCGGGATTGGTTTCCCTTAATGGAAATTGGAAGGGGGAAACCCTTCTTTGATCCAAAAAAAAAAATCCGAACCCAGAAGCAACACGTACAGTACGTGCAAAGCTAGCTCAAACAAACAGACTAGCAGCTTGATCGATTTTGTCTAGCACACCTACGTGCAGCTCGCCGGAGACTTGCGTATGTGTACGACTGTACGTACGCCTGGGCGTTCGGCATGCTCGGTGCGCTCACCAAGCTCGTTCTTGGTGGCTGTGGACAGGAGTGGGAATTGGGCAAGTCACCTTAGGTGCTGCCGATCAATGTATGGCCGTATATAACAGAGTACAGGGTAAGCGGGAGGAGCGCTGTGTACATGCGCGACGTGCGCGGCGAGGCAGTTAGCTAGAGTACGTGCCTAGTGCACGATCTGGTCAGCGTGGGCTACGTGGGCAGGAGAGCTGTTGACTGACAGTGGAAACCGGCTCTCCGGTCAGATACTTCCGGAGATCGGCTCGTTGCGCGGCTTCGGCTACTGGACCTCACATGGTGACAACTCGCTGTCCGGCGAGTATCGGCAAGATTCCAGCTCAGATTGATCTTGACCTGAGCTTCACTGGACTGTCGGGTGCGATGCCGAAGGAGTTCGCCGGGCTCACGCGGCTGGGCGCACAACCAGCTATCATTCCAGCGACCTCCAGTTGATGTCCGCTCTCGAGAACCTCGTCGCGCTCAACGTCTCCTTCAAAAATTTCTCCGTGCGTGCGCCGGAGACGGCGTTCTTCGCGAAGCTGCCCATGAGCGACGTTGAGGGCAACCCAGTGCTCTGCCTCTCCCGGTGCCCCGGCGACACCAGTGACCGCGAGCGCACGGCGCAGCGTTCCCCTCGCGTATCTACAGCCGTCCTGCTCTCTGCTCTCGTGGTCACCTGATTGTCGCAGCGGTCGTCCTACCCGGCCGCCGGCACCAGCGCTCGGCCCTCGAGGTGGTTGAAGTTGGCGGCGAGGAAGGAAGGGAGAGAGGAAGGGAGGGAAGAGAGGGCGAACCTGCCGTGGTGTGGCGGCGCCGCCGGTCTCCGGTCGCCGGCGGTGGAGGTGGTGGCCGCGGGCGGCGGCGGGGTGTACTGGGTCGGGGGCGGCTGTGAGGAAACAGAGAGAGAGAGAGATGGGGATAAGGTTGGATGGATGTGTGGTGGCATGCTGACTAAAAACCGGTTGACCAGCCCGAAACTGAGTCAAGGGGTGTAATTTGAACCTTGTGACAACTTGAGGGTTGATTCGACTGGTTTCAGAGTTCAGGGTTGAAAATCAAACCTTGAGGTTTGTTGAGGGTTGAAATGTGGACTTTTCGCAAATTATAATAGAGAAGCACACTATAATTCTGTGGGATGGTACTTACCGGAGGTGGTCTGATCTCTCGAGAGAGCCGGTTATGATCAAGGATAGTCAACAGAAGATTGGGGGCTCGTGACCCATGCAGAAAGACAATGCTGAAGTGACACTTGTTGGATTCCCTGCTAGCTTGCTTGGGAAATAGAAGATTGATTACATTGTCGTATTACCAAATAGCCTTGATGCAAGCTTGCTTTTGTGTTTAGTGTTAACATGACTGTGAATAGTGGGCATAAAGTAATTCGACATTGTTAAATCGCAACCATTCAAATTCCTAGATGAGGTCATGTGCTAGCAGAGAACTTATGGGTTACATAGAAGTTAGCAACAAGCAAATTGCTTTCTCACCGTTTTCAGTTCATCCCTTTCTAGTTGTAGAGCATTGATCTCGTGTTAAACTCAGCACTGTCATGTGTAAACATTAGTAAACCAAAACTTAATCATCAAGGTATGTAATCAAGGGTGATGTTTAGTTGTAGAATTGAAAAAGATAACATGCATGACAAGGGGCTTACCAGGGGCATGCATGCGTGTATTAGACATTATCACCTTCACCTTCTCATCACCATCCTCGCCAAAGTGTATACGTACATCTCAGGTCTTTTTACTTACAATCACTATTTCCTCTTTGTATGTCGTTGATGTCTTACACGTTTGGGGCACAGGCTGTAGCCATCTGCACTGATGATCGACGTATTGTACTGAAATCATACGGGAATAAGCATGCGCTCTCCAATCTCCATGGATGCCTAGTGCCTCGTCTACCTCCATCTGCACCCGCCGCTGCAGCATGGCCCCGGCGTCTGACTCTCGGCTGCTGTTGCTGCTGCCATGGCGTCGTAAGCATCTGTCTGCTTCTCAACTGCGGCGTACCACCAATTGAAGCGGCCATTGGGAGTCCTACGGAAAACTCCATCCCCATGCAAGCTCCCTCGACAGGGCATGGTGGCGGCGTGAGAAAAAAGGAGTCGATAGTCTGGGCGAGGGCTCTCTTAAAGAACTTATTTTCGTGTTTGTGAAATTGTGTGGATCCTGAGAAATTGCATCGATCTGTGTAGCGTGCATGTAAATTTTTCTTTGAGAGATTGCATCTATCCACGAACAGGTCCACCTTTTTTTTGCTTATGTAGAGATCGATCTATGTACGTGTGAGCTTTAAAAAAAATATCTATGTACGTGTATATGTCAACTCACGTGCACATATGGGTCATTTTTTAACAGAATTGAGAGATTGTTTAGAATTGAGAGGTGGTTTCTGATTTGGTATGTAGGGTATATGGGTCCACCCTTTTACGAAGATCTAATAGTTCTAGATTGATCAATGGAATTAGGCCCACCGGATTAAAGGTTGGATGTTTCTAATTATTGTGGTATTTTTTAGACTAATTATCTTTTTTCTGGTTAACCCGTCAAGTACTTTTTAAATATAAATAGATTCTAATGCATTTTCTCTCATAATATGCAAGGTTTACACAAAGAGGGAGAATACCGGCAACTGGAATTTTGGGCCTGAAAAAGCTACATCAGAGTTACCTATTCTGCACATCTCCAAATGAGCTAAAAATTTACGGAGAATTATTTTGCAATATATGAAAAATACTGGAGCAAATAACTACCGGAGGAGGCCCACCAGATGGGCACAACCCACCTGGGCGCGCCAGGCCCCCCAGACGCGCCCTGGTGGGTTGTGCCCTCTTTGGCCCACCTCCGGTGCCATCTTCTGGTATATAGGTCATTTTGACCTAGAAAAAATCAGGGGGGGGGGGGGGGGACTTTCGGGACGAAGCGCCGCCGTCTCGAGGCGGAACTTGGGCAGGAGCACTTTTGCCCACCGGTGGAGCGATTCCGCCAGGGGAACTTCCCTCCCGGAGGGGGAAATCATCGCCATCGTCATCAGCAACAACTCTCCCATCTTTGGGAGGGCCATCTCCATCAACATCTTCAACAACACCATCTCCTCTCAAACCCTAGTTCATATCTTGTGTTCAATCTTTGTACCGGAACCTTAGGTTGGTACTTGTGGGTGACTAGTAGTGTTGATTACATCTTGTAGTTGATTACTATAAGGTTTATTTGATGGAATATTATATGTTCAGATCCATTATGCTATTTAATACCCGTCTGGTCTTGAGCATGATTATCATTTGTGAGTAGTTACTTTTGTTCTTGAGGTCACGGGAGAAGTCATGTTGCAAGTAATCATGTGAACTTGATATGTGTTCGATATTTTGATGATATGTATGTTGTGATTCACTTAGTGGTGTCATGTGAATGTCGACTACATGGTACTTCACCATATTTGGGCATAAGGGAATGCATTGTGGAGTAGTTATTAGATGATGGGTTGCTAGAGTGACAGAAGCTTAAACCCTAGTTTATGCGCTACTTCGTAAGGGACCGATTTGGATCCAGAAGTTTAATGCTATGGTTAGGTTTTATCTTAATACTTTTCTCATAGTTGCGGATGCTTGCGAGGGAGTTAATCATAAGTAGGAGGTTTGTTCAAGTAAGAACAGCACCTAAGCACCGGTCCACCCACATATCAAATTATCAAAGTAGCGAACACGAATCAAACCAACATGATGAAAGTGACTAGATGAAATTCTCGTGTACCCTTAAGAACGCTTTGCTTATCATAAGAGACCGTATTGGCCTGTCCTTTGTCACAAAAGGATTGGGCAACCTTGCTGCATATTATTTACCGTTACCGTTACTTGCTCGTTACAAATTATCTTGCTATCAAAGTACTTGTTACCGACTATTTCAGTGCTTGCAGAAAATACCTTGCTGAAAACCACTTATCATTTCCTTCTGCTCCTCGTTGGGGTTGACACACTTACTTATCGAAAGGATTACGATTGATCCCCTATACTTGTGGGTCATCACCGAGCTAAATGCAATCAACAACCGAACTAAAGTAGTGCATATGACTGCGACTGAGAATAAGAAACGTCTCTGGAAATTGATTCGCAAGTTCTTCACCGGAAAACAACTTCTGACTGTCAATCTCAAAGAACTTTATGAGTATCTTGACAAAGGTTTTTCTGTTGAAGATTACCAAGATTGCATTACTCCTCCTCTGCCTGCTCGTGAGCCAACGGCTGATCTACTCCATTTTAAGCTGCGAAAATTGCTCAAAGAATCTGAAGCTACCTCACCGACAGAGAAACCAGCCGAAGGAAATGTGTTATCTCGTGTTACTCTAGTGGCCGATCCCAATGTGCCTTCATCTTCACAGCCTCGAGCTGCTATTCCTGAAGAAAAATCTACTGCTGTTGAAGATGAAGATATTCTAGTTACTTCCAACGCAGAAGTCTCCTCGGACAGTTCTTCTAGAGATGCCACCGAGTGAATCAAATTCACAGCTTTTATACTCATGTTCTTCATCACCTTTTTGGCACTAGTTGACAAAAGGGGGAGAATTACATCGAGTTTCGATAGATTTGCTTATTTGGTTTGGTTTTGTGTGAGATTTGAAACTTATGACTTAAAGACAATCTGCTCTCTGATGTAAAACTTCTGTGCTGCAATGTTAATAACCCCGCCTGTTGCACTATTTCTCTCGAAGCATTTGTTTTGCAGGTGGAATCATTATCACAAGTTATGAATGATTGCACTACAATCTTGATGGATTATATCATCAGTGCGAATCATTCACTACTACAGGATGCTGCTAACGCGACACTACAATCAGAGACCCGTCGACGAAACTGTGTGCGATGCATTAATCACAAATGGTGATGTAAAAAAACCATCAAAAAAGATGCAAAACATTTGCGATGGCGGATACATCAAACACGGTTGAGATTTTAGTTGCGTGTGCGTTGCGGGGCATACGGTTCAGTTCAATGAACTATTTGTGATGAGGAAGAACAAAAGAAACGGGCAGCCAGATGGAGGCGTGTGCGGTATACGACATACAGTTCACTCGGATAAATTGTTTGTGATGAGGCGGAACAACAGAAACGGGCAGCCAGATGAAGGTGTGTGCCATATACGGCATACAGTTCACTCGTATGAACTATTTGCGTTGAGCCAAGATAACATAAACGGTTCAATTTAACAAGATGTGTGTGATACGCAACAAACAGGTCTGTAATCAGAAATGTGTGCGAAGACTGATAATAACACAGACGATTGCTGCTAATAAGACGTGTGTGTTGTGTGTTGGGATTGCATACAGAACAACAATATATATACACACTTATAAGGACATGGTTGCATAACCAAATTAAACATCCAATTACATAGGTGGCTACTACACACATGACATTTCCACACACCAAAGTCAACTATATATTACATGCATAATTAACTACGATAAACGATCATCTGATCATCATCTACTTCTTGTGACGCTTGCCGCTACTGCTATGCTTATGGCTCGATCCGGACTCGTCGATTTCGGTAACGAGGCACTTTGTCATATCAATGATCCGCCTGTGCATCTCGTAGCATGTGTACACGTTCTTGGCCACAAACCTGAGGTGAGGTTCATCCAGTTGCCGCATCCAGGCCCCGTGCCGGGATACGGGACTTGTTCTCTTGGCATCCTGCTTCATCTTTTCGTAGTAGGGGTCGATGATGGCCGAGGCGAGTTCAATCAGGGAGTCCTTCTTCGTGCTGCCTCAGACCCTGTAGTGCTCACGAATTTCGACAAGGTTCTTGCAGGCCAAGCCCGTAACCCTGAGTGCTTTACATCATCGATGGTTTCCACCATAGCGAACTTGTAGTCGGTGCTGTTGACAAACCTGGCAAAACGGTCGCAAGGCTCTGTGGCCATGCAATAGTGGTAGATGAGGACATGATGGCGCACGCACAACTGGGCGACGGCAACCTTCTGATCTTTGCCGGGAAGACCGGCGGTGTGCTAGAGGTCGATGCCGACCACCTTGTACTTGTCTCCAGCAAGCAACTACTCCACGGTGTTGATGTAGTCCTCCACCACAGCCGGGTCGATGGTGTACACCACCGAGAGATCCGTCTCCCTTGCGTGGGTCTCGACTTTATGCTCGCCGAACTCCATTGGAGCACCGCTAGATATCCTCTCTGTATATGTCGTCGCGGGTGTGCTTGTTGTGTTGTGGGGCGAGATCGAAAGGTTGAAGAGACTAAAGTTATAATGGCTGCGGGAATTAATGGGGAAGCCGGACGGACTGGAATATCCGCACACCCGGATGTCAGTTCTAATTTGCAGCGCGTAACTCCATCGTGCCGCACGTAACTACATCGTGGCGACGCACGCGGTGCAACCGCATGCATATGGGCCCCCAACATGATCGTGCGCAGGCCCCAACCGCTAGCAGAGCGCGCGCGCAGGGACGCGAGTAGAGCGCTCCGCGGAGCCTCAACAGCGAGCAATGATACGTCTCCAACGTATCTATAATTTTTTATTGTTCCATGCTATTATATTATCTGTTTTGGATGTTTTATATGCATTAATATGCTATTTTATATTATTTTTGGGACTAACCTATTAACCTAGAGCCCAGTGTCAGTTTCTGTTTTTTCCTTGTTTTTGAGTTTCGCAGAAAAGGAATACCAAACGGAGTCCAAACGGAATAAAACTTTCGCGATGATTTTTCTTGGACCAGAAGGAAACCAGGAGACTTGGAGATGAAGTCGGAGGAGCCACGAGGCGGCCACAAGGACGGAGGGCGCGCCCCCCACCCTTGTGGGCCCCTCGTGTACCTCCTGACCTAATTCTTTCGCCTATATATTCCCAAATATCCCCAAACCAACAGAGGCATCCACGAAAACACTTTTCCACCGCCGCAACCTTCTGTACCCGTGAGATCCCATCTAGGGACCTTTTTCCGCACCCTGCCGGAGGGGGATTCGATCATGGAGGGCTTCTACATCAACACCATTGCCCTTCCGATGAAGCGTGAGTAGTTTACCACAGACCTACGGGTCCATAGCTAGTAGCTAGATGGCTTCTTCTCTCTCTTTGATTCTCAATACCATGTTCTCCTCGATGTTCTTGGAGATCTATTCGATGTAATACTTTTTTGCGGTGTGTTTGCCGAGATCCGATGAATTGTGGATTTATGATCAGTTTATCTATGAATATTATTTGAATCTTCTCTGAATTCCTATATGCATGATTTGATATCTTTGTAATTATCTTCGAACTATCGGTTTGGTTTGGCCAACTAGATTGGTTTTTCTTGCAATGGGAGAAGTGCTTAGCTTTGGGTTCAATCTTGCAGTGTCCTTTCCCAGTGACAGTAGGGGCAGCAAGGCACGTATTGTATTGTTGCCATCGAGGATAAAAAGATGGGGTTTTCATCATATTGCTTGAGTTAATTCCTCTACATCATGTCATCTTACTTAATGCATTACTCCGTTCCTTATGAACTTAATACTCTAGATGCATGCTGGATAGCGGTCGATGTGTGGAGTAATAGTAGTAGATGCAGAATCGTTTCGGTCTACTTGACACGGACGTGATGCCTATATTTATGATCATTGCCTTAGATATCGTCATAACTTTGCGCTTTTCTATCAATTGCTCGGCAGTAATTTGTTCACCCACCGTATTATTTTCTATCTTGAAAGAAGCCTCTAGTGAAACCTATGGCCCCCGGGTCTATTTTCCATCATACAATCTTCAATTTTCAATCATATAAGTTTCCTATCTACTATTTTGCAATCTTTTACTTTCCGATCTATAAAACAAAAATACCAAAAATATTTACTTTATCGTTTATCTATCTCTATCAGATCTCACTTTTGCAAATAACCGTGAAGGGATTGACAACCCCTTTATCGCGTTGGGTGCAAATTGTTTGATTGTTTGTGCAGGTATTCGGTGATTTGTGCGTTGTCTCCTACTGGATTGATACCTTGGTTCTCAAACTGAGGGAAATACTTATCTCTACTTGGCTGCATCACCCTTTCCTCTTCAAGGGAAAAACCAACGCAAGCTCAAGAAGTAGCAGGAAGAATTTCTGGCGCCGTTGCCGGGGAGATCTACGCCAAGTCAAGACATACCAAGTACCCATCATAAACTCTCATCTCTTGCATTATATTATTCGCCATTTGCCTCTCGTTTTCCTCTCCCCCACTTCTAAAATGATTTTCGAAAACAATTGCCTTTTTATTCGCCCTTCTTCCGTTCGATCTTTTGTTTGCTTGTGTTACCATGTGCCTTCTTTTTGCTCGCATCTTCGCTTGCTAAAAGTTTATGGATCCTCATCCACTTGCTAATCTTTTTAAGAGATCCAATTATGATGAACCAATTTCTAGTGATTTGTGTGCACTAGATTATCTTTAAGAAGTTTTGCTTGAAATTCGTGAATCTAAATTTTTTGATGTAGTGTTAAAAGAAGAAATCTATGAAGTGATTCACATAGCTCCTTGGATGAAAAGCATGATTGCAATGGTTCTACTCTAAATTCTATTAATGACAGTTGTGTTAATGATATGCAAAACCCTAAGCTTGGGGATGCTAGTTTTGCTAGGTCCACTACTTGTTGCAATGATCATGATTGGGGTGATTTTTCTTATGATCTTGAAAATTTATTTAAGCCGCATGATGAATATGAGATTGATAATAATGTTTGCAATAATACTGAAAGTGGGTTTGGAAGAGTGTCAAATTTAGATCCCACATATTTGGAGAATGTTCAATCTGATGATTTTTTTGATAAAAGTGGGTTTGGAGAGGTCATGACTTTAGTTAATGTTAATCCCACTATTTTGAAAGAGTGTCAACTTTGCATGCATGTGGATCGTGTTGAGAATATGTTATGTGATAGCTATTTTGTTGAATTTGCTTATGATCCTACATGTAATTATTATGAAAGAGGAAAATATGGTCGTAGAAATTTTCATGTTACTAAATTACCTCTCTTCATGTTGAGATTGCTATCGTCTCTTTCTTCTTCCTTGCATATGCTAGTTTTTGCTTGCCTTGATAATTTGTTTGCTTATAAAATGCCTGTGCATAGGAAGTATGTTAGACTTAGATGTGTTTTGTCACGTGTTTTATGATGCTCTCTTTGTGCTTCAATTCTTCTCTTTTATGTGAGCATCATTGAAATTATCAATGCCTAGCTAAAAGGCTTTAAAGAAAAGCGCTTGTTGGGAGGCAACCCAATTTTATTTTTGTTTTTGCTTTTTTGGTTCTGTTTTACAATAAATAATTCATCTAGCCTCTAGTTAGATGTGGTTTCATGTTTTAATTAGTGTTTGTGCCAAGTAAGACCTTTGGGATGGCTTACGGTGATAGTTGATTTGATCTTGCTGAAAAACAGAAACTTTTGCGTCCAGTCTCAGAATTTTAGTAATTCACTGGAGCGTTGAAAAACCATGAATTGTTTATACGAGATTGATATACAAATTTTCTCTATTGTCCTAAATTTCAGAATTTTTGGAGTTACAGAAGTATTAGAACAATTCGGATCTTCGCAGACTATTCTGTTTTTGACAGATTCTGTTTTCTTTGTGTTGTTTCCTTATTTTGATGAATCTATGGGTAGTATCGGGGGGTATGAACCATGAAAAAGTTGGAATACAGTATATATTACACCAATATAAATAAAGAATGAGTTCACAACAGTACCAAAAGTGGTGATTTATTTTCTTATACTAACGGAGCTTATGAGATGTTCTGTTGAGTTTTGTGTTGTGAAGTTTTCAAGTTTTTGGGTAAGGATTTGATGGACTATGGAATAAGGAGTGGCAAGAGCCTAAGCTTGGGGATGCCCAAGGCACCCCAAGGTAATATTCAAGGATAACCAAGAGCCTAAGCTTGGGGATGCCCCAGAAGGCATCCCCTCTTTCGTCTTCATCTATCGGTAACTTTACTTGAGGCTATATTTTTATTCACCACATGATATGTGTTTTGCTTGGAGCGTCTTTTATAATTTGAGTCTTTGCTTTTTAGTTTGACACAATCATCCTTGCTGTACACACCTTTTGAGAGGGACACGCATGAATCGTGATTTATTAGAATACTCTATGTGCTTCACTTATATCTTTTGAGCTAGGCAATTTTGCTCTAGTGCTTCACTTATATCTTTTTAGAGCATGGCGGTGGCTTTATTTTAGAGAAATTGTTGAACTCTCATGCTTCACTTATATTATTTTGAGATTCTTTAAACAACATGGTAATTTGCTTTGGTTATAAATTTAGTCCTAATATGATAGGCATCCAAGAGGGATATAATAAAAACTTTCATATAAAGTGCATTGAATACTATGAGAAGTTTGATTCCTTATGATTGTTTTGAGATATAAAGATGGTGATATTAGAGTCATGCTAGGGAGTAATTGTGGATTTGAGAAATACTTGTGTTAAGGTTTGTGATTCCCGTAGCATGCACGTATGGTGAACCGTTATGTGATGAAGTCGGAGCATGATTTATTTATTGATTGTCTTCCTTATGAGTGGCGGTCGGGGACGAGCGATGGTCTTTTCCTACCAATCTATCCCCCTAGGAGCATGCGTAGTACTTTGTTTTGATAACTAATAGATTTTTGCAATAAGTATGTGAGTTCTTTATGACTAATGTTGAGTCCATGGATTATACGCACTCTCACCCTTCCACCATTGCTAGCCTCTCTTGTACCGCGCAACTTTCGCCGGTACCATACACCCACCATATACCTTCCTCAAAACAGCCACCATACCTACCTATTATGGCATTTCCATAGCCATTCCGAGATATATTGCCATGCAACTTTCCACCGTTCCGTTTACTATGACACGCATCATCATTGTCATATTGCTTTGCATGATCATGTAGTTGACATCGTATTTGTGGCAAAGCCACCATTCATAATTCTTTCATACATGTCACTCTTGATTCATTGCACATCCCGGTACATCGCCGGAGGCATTCATATAGAGTCATATTTTGTTCTAAGAATCAAGTTGTAATTCTTGAGTTGTAAGTAAATAAAAGTGTGATGATCTTTATTATTAGAGCATTGTCCCATGTGAGGAAAGGATGATGGATACTATGATTCCCCCACAAGTCGGGATGAGACTCCGGACGAAAAAAAGAGGCAAAAAAAAGAGAGAGAAGGCCCAAATAAAAAAAATGAGAGAAAAGAGAGAAGGGGCAATGTTACTATCCTTTTACCACACTTGTGCTTCAAAGTAGCACTGTGATCTTCATGATAGAGAGTCTCCTATGTTGTCACTTTCATTTACTAGTGGGAATTTTTCATTATATAACTTGGCTTGTATATTCCAATGATGGGCTTCCTCAAATTGCCCTAGGTCTTCGTGAGCAAGCAAGTTGGATGCACACCCACTTAGTTTCTTTTTGAGCTTTCATAAACTTATAGCTCTAGCGCATCCGTTGCATGGCAATCCCTACTCACTCACATTGATATCTATTGATGGGCATCTCCATAGCCCGTTGATATGCCTAGTTGATGTGAGACTATCTCCCTCTTTTTGTCTTCTCCACAACCACCTTCTATTCCACCTATAGTGCTATGTCCATGGCTCACGCTCATGTATTGCGTGAAAGTTGAAAAAGTTTGAGAACATCAAAAGTATGAAACAATTGCTTGGCTTGTCATCGGGGTTGTGCATGATTTGAGTATTTTGTGTGATGAAGATGGAGCATAGCCAGACTATATGATTTTGTAGGGATAAGCTTTCTTTGGCCATGTTATTTTGAGAAGACATAATTGCCTTGTTAGTATGCTTGAAGTATTATTGTTTTTATGTCAATATTAAACTTTTGTTTTGAATCTTACGGATCTGAACATTCATGCCACAATAAAGAAAATTACATGGTTAAATATGTTAGGTAGCATTCCACATCAAAAATTCTGTTTTTATCATTTACCTACTCGAGGACGAGCAGGAATTAAGCTTGGGGATGCTTGATACGTCTCCAACGTATCTATAATTTTTTATTGTTCCATGCTATTATATTATCTGTTTTGGATGCTTTATATGCATTAATATGCTATTTTATATTATTTTTGGGACTAAACTATTAACCTAGAGCCTAGTGCCAGTTTCTGTTTTTTTCCTTGTTTTTGAGTTTCGCAGAAAAGGAATACCAAATGGAGTCCAAACGGAATAAAACTTTTGCCATGATTTTTCTTGGACCAGAAGGAAACCAGGAGACTTGGAGATGAAGTTGGAGGAGTCACGAGGCGGCCATAAGGATGGAGGGCGCGCCCAGGGGGGTAGGGCGCGCCCCCCACCCTTGTGGGCCCCTCGTGCACCTCTTGACCTAATTCTTTCGCCTATATATTCCCAAATATCCCCAAACCAACAGAGGCATCCACGAAAACACTTTTCCACCGCCGCAACCTTCTGTACCCGTGAGATCCCATCTAGGGACCTTTTCCGGCACCCAACCGGAGGGGGATTCGATCACGGAGGGCTTCTACATCAACACCATTGCCCTTCCGATGAAGCGTGAGTAGTTTACCATAGACCTACGGGTCCATAGCTAGTAGCTAGATGGCTTCTTCTCTCTTTTTGATTCTCAATACCATGTTCTCCTCGATGTTCTTGGAGATCTATTCGATGTAATACTTTTTTGCGGTGTGTTTGCCGAGATCCGATGAATTGTGGATTTATGATCAGTTTATCTATGAATACTATTTGAATCTTCTCTGAATTCTTATATGCATGATTTGATATCTTTGTAATTCTCTTCAAACTATCGGTTTGATTTGGCCAACTAGATTGGTTTTTCTTGCAATGGTAGAAGTGCTTAGCTTTGGGTTCAATCTTGCAGTGTCCTTTCCCAGTGACAGTAGGGGCAGCAAGGCACGTATTGTATTGTTGCCATCGAGGATAAAAAGATGGGGTTTTCATCATATTGCTTGAGTTAATTCCTCTACATCATGTCATCTTACTTAATGCATTACTCTGTTCCTTATGAACTTAATACTCTAGATGCATGCTGGATAGCGGTCGATGTGTGGAGTAATAGTAGTAGATGCAGAATCATTTCGGTCTACCTGACACGGACGTGATGCCTATATTCATGATCATTGCCTTAAATATCGTCATAACTTTGCGCTTTTCTATCAATTGCTCGGCAGTAATTTGTTCACCCACCGTATTATTTTCTATCTTAAGAGAAGCCTCTAGTGAAACCTATGGCCCCCGGGTCTATTTTCCATCATACAATCTTCTATTTTCCATCATATAAGTTTCTGATCTACTATTTTGCAATCTTTTACTTTCTGATCTATAAAACAAAAATACCAAAAATATTTACTTTATCGTTTATCTATCTCTATCAGATCTCACTTTTGCAAATAACCGTGAAGGGATTGACAACCCCTTTATCGCGTTGGGTGCAAGTTGTTTGATTGTTTGTGTAGGTATTCGGTGATTTGTGCGTCATCTCCTACTGGATTGATACCTTGCTTCTCAAACTGAGGGAAATACTTATCTCTACTTTGCTGCACCACCCTTTCCTCTTCAAGGAAAAAACCAACGCAAGCTCAAGAAGTAGCAAGCAACCATATATATATGCATATAACAGTTGAACACACAAGGAAAAGCTATCCACAAGCCGAGCGCGTGGAGGTACGCGAGCAGAGCGCGCCGACGGACACGAGCAGAGCGCGCCGCGGCGCCTAATGGTGAGCACAGCGCATTGCGGCACCTAACGGCGAGCAGAGCGCGCCGAGGGACGCGAGCAGAGGCCGACACAGTGATACGTGGCAAATAAGACGAACTGTGCGAGCGATGGCGGAGACATCAAGCACGAATCAGATTAGAGTTGCGTGTGCGATATGTGGCATACAGTAAATCCACCCGAGCTTTTTGTGATGGAATAAGCCGTGTGTGTTGTGGGCAAACGCTTGCTGGTATACAACCGTCTGCAATTGATGAATTCATGACCGACGGGTTCCCTAGTGTGGCCCGTGTGCGATGTGATATGCTCTGTCTACAGAACATCAACATATATACTTATAAGAACAGCATTGCATAACCAAATTAAGCATACAATTACATAAGTGACTACACACATAACATTTCCACATACCAAAGTAAGCAATTACATGCATAATAAACTAGGAGAAACGAGCATATCTACATCTTGTTGCGACGACGTTTGCCATTGCTCTGCTTTCGGATGGATCCCTGGTCGTGAATGGTTAATAAAATCTAAGTCTATTGCATATTAAGGTCAAAATAGTACTACCAATATACGAGTCTCATACGATGCCATTTCAACGATTGTACCACAAAAGCCCGGAATATTACAAGGTTCAAATTCCAGAGTTACATGGCTCAAATTCGAAGATTACAAGGTTCAAACTGATATTAGAAATGAAATTCAGCTCATTCAGCTGCAAACGCCCGTGCTGATAAGCTGAACATGGATATAAGAGAGGTTCAAACTGAAAATAAAAATAGTAAGGCCGATTTCGAAACCTCGTCATTTCTGCAAAGGGATTAACCACTGACAAGTCATGTATGGGGTTGACACAATGACTTCCAATTACTCTGTCATATGCAGTTCCAATACGAAGTTTAGCTTTTTTTCTTCTCGTGGAATATATGGATGGTTAGAAATGATAAAATCTTCAGAAAGATAAGGCCATCTTTTGGTAGATGGAAGGCTGGGTTCATTCATGATATTTCCCTGATGGCACACAGGATAAAATCAAGACACAAGGAGGAACTTCTTCACTGGATTGCTTTCCTACCACCTTGAGGATTCTTTTATTTTTGCTGTCCTCTTTAGCTTAGTTTAGTTTAGCTTTTTATTCTTTTGTTTCCACTGCTTGTGG
Organism: Thinopyrum elongatum; assembly: GCA_011799875.1. Lineage (NCBI taxonomy): Eukaryota > Viridiplantae > Streptophyta > Magnoliopsida > Poales > Poaceae > Thinopyrum > Thinopyrum elongatum. The sequence continues at coordinate 258,635,077 of CM022297.1, forward strand.
ATTCTATCCTCATGTACATATGACTTTGTTTGCTCTCTTTTTTAATAAAATGCTATGGGGCCAAGCCCTGCAGTTTCCATGGTCAAAAAAAAGTTTAGCTTTTTTGGAGCCTCTTCCATTCTGCAGTAGCTGCCGGCTCTGATCAACAAACCATTCATATTTCCTATTTAAATGCATGTTCAACCTCATTACCTTCAGAATTTGGCGAATATAATCTCCGGTAAGGTCCCTCGGTAGGAGTTCAAAGTAATTTTTGAGAGATGCAGATCGAGGCATTCGACGTGATTGTCGTTATAAACATTATCCACCACCGGGCCTATTATTATCTGCAAAAGATGAGAACGTGTTAGTGCCTACATGCAGTTTTGAACACTACTACATGCCTATTTGGTTTGCAGGATTTGTAAAATGCACCAACGTGCCATGCATCTTCGATCTGACATGATTAACATGGGCATTTGATTACAATCTAGAAAAATGTAGCCTTCTTCACAAGAGGTTGGAGTGGATGAAAAATTCCCTAAGAGAAAACTAGTACAGATGAATCCAAAGGAGAAATGCTTATGGATTGTAAACCATATGAATCAAGCAACCAATATGGGCTGGGGGTGGGGGGGGGGGGGTTGTATGGTCTGAAATCCTCCAAAATTCCTTCAGAAATCGTAGTACATTGTCATTGTAAACTTGGGAAAAGGTGCCAAAAATTGAACTCCCTTATGGTTAACATTTAACAGGAAAGGAACATCACCTCGATATACAGCTTCTTCAGGCACGGAAAGCATCTCAGGAAACTGACAACTTGGTCCAGGTTGGGACCAATAGATTCTAGTGCCAAGACCTTCACTGTGCGCAGAATCTGGGTGAAGCTTTTCTGGATGACAGAAGAACATACATCTTCAAAATTAGAAATAATGTTGATATCAAGAAGGAGAGGCAGAAGGCGACTATTGTACCTGAGAGTAGGAGTATTTGACAGACGAGTAGCCCACCACTATCAATTTCGGCGCAGAAATGACATTGATTCTTGTTGGACCTTGTTGATCAACTACAAGTAATCTCTCAAGTGAAGGTGTTCCTCAATGACCATATTGTGGTCCACCTTTAGTGATCTCTCGTTGCAGCACCAGCAATACACATAAATAGACGGAGAGTCATGGAGGTGATGTGGAAGCTACTCGACCAATTCATCGCCTGAAGACGAAGGAACTCGAGTGCAGTACAGCCGCGGAGCAGGCGCTCCATGTCATCCTTTGGGATGCACACGGCGACGATCTCGAGGTGCTTCAGTCATGGTAGAAAAAGAGTGGGCGCATCATTAAGGGGGGATGGCAGTTCATGAACTTGGCGAGGCGCAGCGTGGGCGCGAAGCGGAGCGCGGACGTTGGCAGCGAGCGCATATGCCCATCATTAAAACTAAGCTCCTCGAGCTGATCTAGGGCGGGGGATCATAACCACTCGTCAAGCTTGGCTCGGTCCTTGCCGTTGGAACGGAACTTGCCCGTGATAAGGCCTCTGATTGGGCCATGGTGACTACCGAGGATCTGGGAGAACGCATCCAAGCTTTTGCTATAGCCATGGCAGAGCTCGTGGGCGTTGAGGAGGTCGAGAGGGGTGGAGAGCCATAGGGGGCACCACCGCCGGGAAAGGGCGGTTGTCCTCGCCCCATATTTGATTGGGAGGAGGGATATGATTACTGTCAACATATCATCGAGGAGGCTGTTGATGAAGTCTAGGCCTGCTGGAGTCACTTGCGCTTCTTTCTCGACCCGCCTCTGCTTGTTGGCAGCCACATTCTCCACCTCGTCGGCAGCGACGAAAACCTCTGTCTCCATATTCATGTTGTGCTCTGGTGCTTCAGCAGCCCCGGCGTCGCCACTCCCTCCAATGGGGCGCTTCGGCGGCATCCTCATACACTGACGGCTTTGAGGACTGAGAGCGGCGTCGAGGATGCGTGCGGAGAGAGAGGATTGTGTGTGTGGCGAGTATGGGGGGGGGTGCGGCCGCTCGGGCGCACCATTAATACGGACCAGTGGGAGCGAGGTGGGCGGCGGTTAAAGGCTGTCTCGCTTCCCGATGAGCCTGCGCAGCGGACTTCTGGCATTCCTATACCATCATTTGACACAGCTATTCGCACGCCTCCCGGTGACACTTCACAGCGAAAATGCCTCCCGTCAATTCACACGCCTGCATGCACGCCTCCCGGTCTGCCTACGCGGCGGACTGCTCGCATGCGTCTCGTCAACTCACGCCTGCTCGCATGCCACACGGGGCGCATGGCACATATTTTTGTTTTGTTTTTTGATGATTCATTCTGCCGCTTTACTGCATAATCGAAGCATGGCACGGTCTAACGCACGCGGTCCGAATAAATATTCCGTATGAGATATTGGTTTCCAATTATTAACAATCTCCCGTTTGTAAGTAGATTATATCAAAACTTGTCTCAAATTTGACGAAAAAATACAATATCATAGTCTACTGGTGTCCATATATGACACCACGATAAGTTTCATGAATTTCAACTAAGTTTTGGATTTATTGAATTTTAAAAATCAATATTCTCAATGTTTTGAAATTTCTTTCACGGGGAAACATGCACCAAGGGACACACACATGATTTTGCAATCCATTTTGGTGCACATGTAGCTCAAATTTGATTTTTGCACATTAATTCCCTAGGAAATCAATCAATGTATAAAACGGCTCGAATGATCTCTGTTTTTTTTAACTTTAACACGACACTCCTTTGGTCACATGTTCACTGCAGAAAAAGTTTGACATGCCTCAGAGTGGAGGTGGTGGTGCGGGATATGTGTGTGTGTGTGTGTGTGTGTCATAACCTCGCTCCATGTGGGGACTTTTCGGTTCCCGAGGCAGGTGCCACATCAAAGTTGTGCATTGGTATATTCAAACACCACGCAATACCATGCAGGCGGTGGTTGCCCTATAGGAACTCACTCGCGTGCGGCCCTTCCATCTGTGGGCCCGCGAGAGGTCGTCCTCCATCACTTTGACCCAACGAGAGAGAGAGGCACATTTGACGAACACAGAGGATTAATTCTTTTAGGGCTGTGTTAGGGTAGGAGTATATATATAGTACGTGTCGAAGGGAAGATGGGACCAACATATACTAGGTGTCACACATGAACCTCACTCTGTGTGGGGACTTTGCGGTTTTTGAGGCAAATGCCACATCAAAGGTTGTGCATTAGGTATTCAAAACATCACAACCATACACCTCTCTATATATATGTTTTGGCACACATGCAAGCGATGATGGTTGTCCTGTGGCACTAACTCACGTGGTTATCAGCGATGCTTCCATCTGTCGGCCCGCTTGGTCCATCACTTTCACCAACAACGAGAGAGGTTAATTATTTTGACTTAGGAGGGGATTAATTTTTTGCTTGTCTCGCGATATAGGCGAGATTACATATATAATAGTGCATGTGTACACATGAATCCATCCTGCGGATCGAGGGGGGGGGGGGTGGGGGCGAGCACACGACACGTCATGAACCTCTTGCTCTGTGTGAGGACCTGTGCGATTTTGAATGCATGCACCACATCAATGTTGTGCATTAGGTATTAATTCAACACATATGCATGCATCACGCACCTCCATAAATATGTTTGGGACACATGCATGCAATGGTTATCTTTGCACACTCTCACTCGCTTGGTTATATATGGGCGGCAAGCCTATATATATTTGTGGGCCCCCGTGGACGTCCATCATTTCGACCAACGACGAGAAAGGTTACCAGGGTGGATTCTTCTTCTTTAGTTCGTGTTACCGTATAGTAGTAGGTTGATCATTCTAGGCCTAATTAAGTTTGAGCGCATGCATGCTACGCATCGTGAACCCTCGATCAGTGTGGGGATTTTATGGTTCCAAAGCATGGTGCCACATCAAATTTGCACATTGCGTATTCAAACACCACACACACCACTTCCATACATAATTGGGCCACATGCACAGAGTGGGTTTTGTCTTCAGACAGTACTCCCTCGCGAGTTTATCGGCGACAAGCTAGCCCATTTTGCGGGGCCGTGTGGACGTCCATCACTTTGACCAACAACAAGCGAGAGAGGTTGCATGATCAAGTTGGATTCTATTTGGTCCGTGTTACAGTACGTCTTGGTGAGATGCCCTCCTCCCGACACGGGTGTTGTGTGTTTGGGGGGGGGGGGGTACTTCGCACTACCCGCAACCTCCGTGGGGCCTGGAAGTCCGGTTATTTTGCGAGCACACATGCCACATCAAAGTTGGGAATCGGTATGTGTCATTAAATATCACACCACACCCTTTTCATACATATAGTTTAGGGCCACCCGCAGGTGGTTCGTATGTGGTCTCACCCATCTCCCGCCACAAGCACACATTTGTGGGTCGGGACACGGTCCACCTTTGTCCGGAAGCGAAAGGGGAAGTTTGACCATATATATGATGGACTCCTATAGGTTTTGTGTTACGGTAGGGTGAGATTTCAAATCTAACTATCTGGGGGCATGCATTCGTAGCTAGGATTCCCTTACCGCCGACACGAAGTGGGGTTCGTAGGGGGTGGCTGACTAGCAATATTGTGCGCTTTGTGCGACAGGTGCCACATCAAAGTTGTGCATTGGGTATTCGAACATCAAACCACCCTTTTCATACATATAGTTGGTCCACATGCAAGTGTGTTCATGTTCTGACCCTTTCCCGCGTTATTCTTTTTGCCAAATTTATAAACAGCACACGAGTTGGATGCAGAAACCGTCTGCGATTGGGTACGCAACAGACACGGTTCGGTGAGACTACCCGTGTGCCACGCCCGTGCCCCTGCAGTCACTCACATCAGCACAGTAGATTGGGCTCCACGAGGTTTGTCTCCCGCTCTCGAAAATACCTACTGCCTCGTAATCTCGAAAATATCTACCCGCGTAGAGGGTTTTTCTGTTTGATAGCACACGATTCGTATGTGTGGACCGTGTGCGATGTTTGTTACTCCCGCTCTGCTTCAATCAATTGATCCAAATTTTCAGTAGCCCCGGATTTTTTTGAACTGGAGCCCCGGCATTTTACTCCCGCCTGCATCCCTCGCAATCTCAAAAATATCTGCTCGACTGGAGTGGTTTCATGTTTGATATACACGACTATTATGTTTTAACCGTGTGTGATGTTCGTTACTCCCGCCCCGCTCTGCTTCGATCCCTTGATCCAAATTTTCGGTAGCCCCGCCATTTTACTCCCGCCTAGTAAATTTTTTAGTACCTGCGGCATTTCCTCAAAAACCACCTTGGACACCCTCCACACACACACACACACCCCAAATCCCCCGCTCACACACATACACACCACCCCTCCCTCGCTCCAAACCTTGCTAGGTCGCCGCCGCCGCGCCGCCTCCATTGTCAACCTTTGCCGGTCTGCCCGTGCAGTTTACCCACCGATATACATACCCTCGCCGCCCTGAGTTTCTTAGATGACGCCTGCGAAACGCCCCCTTTCCCAGAGATCCCCATCCCCACCCCCTCCCCCACTCCAGAGCATCGCAGCCTAAGGCCGGCTACGCTTCCCGGGGAGCTCGAGGAGCGAATGGCCCAAAAGAGCTTTACCGCGTCCTCTTCGCCCGATGTCGGCGAGGTGGCCACCGAGGAAGCTGACGACGATGACTGGACCTGGATTGAGCCTTTCAATCAACGGGCTAGAGTATTCTGGCATGTCGCGGACGCTGGCTACGACATCGAGGTCGTCGACATTGACGGCTTGACACGGGCTATGTCATAGGGTAAGTTGCCCACCCCCAACCCTTCGGGTTCGACAGCCGTCGATCTCATTGATGGCCCTGCTGCTGATCTCCTGCGGCTCATTATGAACAATTTGCCATCCTTCATCGCCATGGAGCCCCTTTTGTCATTTCTGAAGGACACATTCTGCGACGCTGGCTTGGGATCCTCATCTGGCAAGTCAGACCTCATCGACGGTGACCACGAGGAGGAGCCAATCTGTGACAAGTGAGGAAACCCATGATTTGTTTTCTCGAACCCCTTTTGTAGTGAGAACGTGTCCATTATTTATTGCTATATTTGGTTGTTTGCATTGCGCCTTGTTTATTTCTACATTTTATGGTTGTTCGGTTCTTTGTAGTTAGCATATGTCCAGTTTCAATTGCCATCTTTGGTTGTTCGTAGTATGCCTTGTTTATTTCAGCTATTAACAATGTGGTGTTCTATATGTGCTAGTATGAACTGTGCAATTCAATTTCATCAATACCAATTTTAACAATAACTCTATGAATGACTATATTTGGTTGCTGTTAAGCATGTTGAACTCCCTCCGAATCTTTTTAGTTCGCATATAAGATTTGTCTAAAGTCAAGCCTCGTAAAGTTTGACCAACTTTATAGAAAAAAATACCAACATTCACAATATGAAATCAATATCAGTACATGTGTCATGACTTAAATTTTCATATTGTATAACTTTAGCATGGTAGATGTTGATATTTTTTCATATAAATAAGGTCGAACTTTATGAAGTTTGATTTCAGACAATTCTTATATGCAGAGTAAAAAGGACTGGAGGGAGTATTTACCACGCCTTTCCATTCGATTTAACAATGGCACTGTTTGGATACTCTAACTTAGCTAGACGTTAGAGTTAGTTTCTAGCTCATGACAGTTAAAAGGGAGAGAGAGAGATTGGTGGAATAGTTGATTGTATTGCTTGAGCCTCGTGGGCATATATATAGGAGTACGTGGTCATCTTGGAGTACAAGTCATGGTAGAATAAATCCTACGCTATCCTACGTTTCCTTAATAACAATGATACTCAACAATGACTAACCCTAAATTAACTCTAGCCAAAGAGGTGTTTGGATGATAGTGTTAGATTGACAATAAATGCACTAGGAGAACTAGCCCCAATCAGCACCTCTTGGGTGGGATAGTTGTTTTGGGTGGGTTAGACGCAACTAGCTCAAACTAGCCCTCATGTTTGGATACTTTAGGGCTATTTGAGCCCAAACTAGCTCAAACTAACTCTAACCCATAAATCCAAACAGGGCCAATAACTAGTGTACTTAAGACCTGCACAATACAAGTTTGAATGACTATGTTTGCTTTTTTTAAATATTAGGCCTGTTGCAGTTAATAACACACCTTTCCACTTCTTGTTTTTAAATATTAGTTTTTTAACAATTTGGTCTTGCACATGTAGGTCCTGCTGTCAGAGGTTTTGACCCACTGTTTGACCCTTTTTGCATATGTGGAAATGAGTTGTCCATGAATATCAGTCATGTCAAGAAACTCAGAAAGATTGTTACGATAAAGAAATTAGCGACAAAAACAACAAGATCTTTGTCTGCACAATGAAGAAGACATCAGTTCACTACAGGATGGTACTAACTGTTATACCTTGTCTTTTTAATTCCTTTGCGCCATTTCAAATCTAGAGAAGATATTTATGTATATCCTTGTTTTCAGGACTTTCCAAAGCAGTTCACTGATGATTACCTCTCAAACTACCTGTATAGTCAGGAGGCGAGGAAGGTATTCATACAACACGCACGGTTCAATATTGAAGTGTTCCTGAAGAGGACGAAGGATGGACAGGCGATGGCCTAAAGTTGCAAAGACCTTCAACATCAATGAAGGCTCAATATTCGCCTTCAGCTTTAGCAGTTTTCCAGATGAGATCCATCTGTCTATGTACCGTCTATGATGCTAATTTCGAAAGGTTATAGATGTTGCATGTGAAACTTGGTGCAGGTGCAGCTGTGTAATGGGGTAGCTGAGTGCTGAAGCTATATGATGTTGTACTCTGATGTATTTCAATTATGAAATCATGCTTCCTTAATATGAAAATGAAATATAATGTGTGCTTAATATGAAATGTCAATTAGATTAATAAATGAATTATTAATAATAGGGCAATTAGCCTACTAATTAGGTTTTCTATTGCAAACGGTTATTGAGAAAACACCATGGGCGATGACCTCAGGCAACGCACACAGTTTTTAGGAATAAACCGTGTTGGATCAATGAACAATCACACACGACATCCTCTTGAAAACTGTTTGCGTTAGGCCACCTTGCGCAAACGTTTACCACATAAAAAGTGTGTGTGATGGATATCCTTTGCCACATAATTTCTTCTACGCACCGTGTGTGATGCATTCAATAACACAAACGATAAAATTGTTAATATCGTGTGCAATGGCAACGCTATCACAAATGATTTAATGGGGAAAATTGTGTATGATGTACCTGCGAACGGAAACGTTTTCCTTGGAGTGACTGTGTGAGATGTATATACGAACGGAAACGTACTTCTTGTATTAACTGTGTGGGATGTACATACTAAAGGAAACGTATTCCTTGGATTGACTGTGTGGAATGTACATACGAACGGAAACGTTTAGCCAGAACTGACTGTGTGGGATGTACTTACGACCGGAAACGATTTGGCCTGTATAATTATATTTTTTTAGCACAACTATACGTATAACCGTATTTGATCGCTCGCCCGTCGCACACGACCTCATTTTGCCGAGCGTGTGTGCCAGGAGGGCCTATCCCCGACGGTTTCTGGGTCGTGTGGGAATTACCCCCCTATCGCAGTCACTCACTTGGCGACGGTTCGAAACACCGTCGCGGAAAGGGGTTAAAAATCGTTTGTATAGCACCTCGCTGTACCAGTGATTATCTCGAATAATTGAAATTTGCTCTATATACTTCAATGAATTGCAGGAGAATTTTATCTCATATCTGAAACCCTGCATACATCTAGGGGAGTGTATTTCATCATCGAGTCAACTAACACAAATTCACTCTTGTTCGATTTATTTTTCACTTATCTATTTTCACTTTGATGATTATCTGTTTTGTCAACAACCGTCCAAAAAGGGGGAGATTGTTAGTGCAATGATAGGCCCCTTATGTTTTAGAGTTTGTTGACATAAACAGTATGGGACTTATGTGTTTGCTAGTTTACACAGAGTAACAGGTCCCTGAGATCATGAGGAGTTTCGGTTAAACGACGAAGGTAATCTCCCTGCGCTGCAGTGAAGGTTATCACCGAAGATTATGATAACAAGAGTGACCCCTCTAAAATTGCTGAAGTAAAGCAATTGGTTCGGTGCCTGTCCGAGAAAGTTGACTGCATCCGAGGAGATTGAAGATGAAGTGAAGACGTAGCATTTATTTCGTTGTTCTTCTTCTCTTTATTGAGTCATAGGACCACCGTCCTATTAAGAGGGGTGTAGCGTTCAAAACTTTGATTCTCTGATGCTAAACCCAAATCCTATGAAAGTTGCGAGAGATATCTCTTTGTGTTTCGAGTAAATACTTGCCAGCAAGAGACTGTGATCTTCTTCATTGCGAGAGATTTGTCTCAGACCGAGGAGTTAGAATTACTTGTTCCTCAAGTAATGTTACCGTTGCTCCAAAATCCGACCGTTGTAAACATGTCGGTTGGGCATTGGCTGAACCGTGTGTCCAATATGGTCATTTCCCACCAGGGAAGGCTGTGGCTATAAATAGCCACCCCGCGCCGGCTTTATCCGGTGGCTGCTCCGTTTGATTCTGAGAAGATTGTTGAGCAACCCCCTCTCTGAGCGATTTGAGTTTAAAATCCACCGAGAGAAAACCCCTAGATCTAAAGAATTAGATAGTGGTTCAGCATCACTCGAATCTAAGTCCAGTACGCTCCGCCTATTACTCTTGAGAGCTGCAAACTCTCTAGACGGTTAGGTGTCAATTTCTTCAGAGACCAAGAGTGATTGTGGTTCTCGAAGAAGAAGTCTGTAAAGGTTCGGAGATCGCCTCAAGTATCTACCATGAGTTATATGCATTGGTTGACGACATTGGTTGACGAACCAATTGTCGAGAACAATAGGGTGAAGAGAGTTTATCTTCCGTGTTAAGTCACAGCCCCTCTAACCAGGCGTAGTCCTTGTGCAGAAGGACGAACAAATACCCCGTCGCCTTCGAGCATTCCTGGTTACCTCAGCTACCCATATTTACATTCGATCTGTTTTCCTTCGTTTCATTTGTCTCGATGCATGTTTTAGTTTCCATTCGGTACTTTGTTAAAGCTCCCTATAGTTTGTTTTTCATTCGCTTCGCTGTTGGGTTATGAGAGTTTTAAGATTTCCGAAGGAATTTTAAAACTCTCATTAACCCCCCTCTGGTAGACATACTTCTTTCCTACAAAACTCCCTCGTAAGGGGCAAGATCAACTTATTTGATGCTCGTTTTGACTTGCTTGCACGAATATAGATCGGTACAGACTTGCTCTCTTCTTATCATGGATTTAAACTTGCGATCGGATCCTACAACTTACCATCAAACCCAACCGTTGGCGCGAAGATCAACATGTCGATGGAGCTTCGGCATGCTTGGAGAAGAGTTGCGGCGTGGAGAGGAGTTGCGGCGTGCATGTGCAGCCTCTGCATGAGTTGTATTAGGATGTGGTGGACTGATGGATGCACGCATGATGGATGTAGTGGGCTGTTGGTGGATGTGTTTGCGTGAGTCTTGGTGCGTGCGTGTGCGAGGCGATGTTGCGGCGTGCGCGTGTGGGTTGAGGAGGGCGAGAGCTTCGGCCGAACGTGCGTACTTCTCTGCAGCGTCCAGGGCTGGCATTATATAGGCGGACATTCGTGACTTGAAGCGGTGGAAAACGTCTGAGTTTTAAAATGGCAACATAGTATATCCCAAGTTTGCGTGTTGTGTCCTTCCTTTTCTAGATTTCTTTCTTTCTTGGACACCAATTAAACTCATCCCAAGAGTCCCTGTTACGTGGGCCTTGTCCCATCCGGTCATATTGCATGCAACTCGTGTACATCAGCAGCAAGTCGTCACGGCCGTATGCATGCACACCGATTCCAAACTTGGCTCGCTTTACATGCATGTATTTTCCTCTTTTGACAATTATTTCTCTTGAACCAAAGAGTACAATTTCATATTATTTGCACCACTGTAACTACATGATGAACTCTACGAATAGAGTCCAATATTGAATATTTTCTTCTTTCATAATTTTCTACCAATACATGGGACCCACACGTCATAAGGTAGCATACTTTGTTAAACCAAAGTGATATCCTTTTCACATATATGCTCATATTTATTTTGCATGCCGGTCCACCACGGCTCACACAAATTATTTGACTTAGTGGTACAAAAATTCATCAACAAATGCCCCCCGCCCCGAGTGTAGTTCATGGGCGAAGCAACATGGACTATGCTCGGTGAAATGATTGATTGATCAAATAGACAATATTTCTTGGGCTATCCGAACTTAGTGTGCTAGTGCAAAGCTCCAATTTTATATGCTTCGTTCCTGTACAAAGATAGGTATGTCTTATATTGTAAAGATATAGCGGAAAGTCCATGCCATATTCTTTGTATGCATTATCGAGAAATATTATGATGATTTTGGCGTATAGCTCGTGCCATGTTATTTCGAACATAGGATATATTTCGGTATTACTCCACTGCGACCATATTGGTGCCAGCCAATGGATATGACGATTCTGACTTGCCAGGAAATTGCCACTGGTGTAGAAATGTTTTATCAAGTTTGATGCAACCGTAAAGTTGCACGGTGCCAACCATCAGACTCGAAAGGTTTCACAGATCAACACTGGCCACACTGGCGTGTTTCATTGCTCCCGAACATTTGAAGTGTTGATGCTCCAGAAAGACATTAGTAGCTCACTTCAATAATAATGAGTTGGAATATCATCGACTATGTGAATGGACTAGGAGGTGATGGTGCCCCCAATGTTGTTGTCACGATCAGTGGGGAGGTGATGCCCCCAGTGATGCCGCACATGTTGGTGTATAACTGTAGGCGTCATAATGTCATCGACGATTTTTTTGTTGAGGGAATATTGCCTCCATAAAGAGATGCTTCATGATAGCTACACAAAGTCATTAGGGGAAAATAGCAACCGCAAAAGACTAGCCGAATTAAAAAAATGGCAAAACAAACAAAAACAACAAAATGTTTTTTTTTGTGTGTGTGTGTTTTGGAATGTTGGCTTTCCCATTTAATGCTAGCTATAATCGTGACATCAGAAAAGGCAACCAAAGGGCTTAGTCATCAGGAATCGTCAAAAGGCCATGACGATTATAACTTAGCTTCGATTAATGCATGTGTAAAGCAACATGCTTCCATGATGCTTTCAGGAGACAATGGGAATTCATACCCTAGACTTCATAGGACTGAGTAACCCCACGGCTCCATCATGCCCCCCGCACATGCCCCAAGAACTCAAGAGGCATATGTGAGAGTAATTTCGGACATTAGGGTGTAGGAGAACGGCTTGGCGATTTTCCATGCCCGTGTTGAGGGGTGGAGCACAACTACCCTCCTCCTTCTTTCCAGTGGTTCCCCTAGCGTGGTTAGGACTTGCATCTTGTAGACTTGGACTTTAGGAATTTTGATAAATCTCCTCTTCTTTTCTTGAAGGATTACTTGCACTTCTTGAACTTTTAACTGGACTTTCTCTTCTCTTTTTCTTTAATATATATTGCACTTCTCATCGTAGCTTCTTTGGTGTTTGCTAGGGAACCCACCATCAGAACTCGGAAAGTAGTTGCACGCCTTTGTGGACTAAGTAAACCCTCAAAGACATATTTTGGCTATGGTGGAACACCCTGAAGGTGTCAAGACGCTCTACACTGAAAGCAACTTTTGTTGACCAGGTAGGATCTTCTTGCTCTTTTCCCTATAGTTTTCCCCAGGGTGTTGTGCCCTTGTGAACTCAGAATATGGCAGGGAACATGAGGAGTATGGGGACTCAATACATAGAAGTAGCCCAAGTAATTTTCTCCACGCCTTCTGAAAGCATACACTTGGCATGTGTTGTGTGTTGTGTGGGTATGGTGCTGCTCCACTTTTATGCCTGACACAAAGTGTCGCCTTCAGACCAGCCCTAAGGCAACCTAGTCTTCAATCACTAGCATGACGTGTTTTGGGAAAAGCCATTTTATTGTAGGACGACTGCGTCCATGGTTTTGTAAAACATTTTTTTCGAAGATAGAGAAAAAAATTCAAAAGAAATGGCACGAAAAGAGGGGGGGAAATGCGGACGCGATCACACGTAGTACTTCTTCAGGAACCTCCCATTAATAGGGGGCATGGGATGAACTCCATGTTGGTGAATGAAGTGATAAGCTCCACCATCATACACTTGCTCCATAATAAATGGCCCTTCCCATTTAGGTTCAGGTTTTCCTTTAGCTTTACCTGAAACCATAATGGGGCACCTTAGTACAAGCAACAATTCGTACAACAAAAGCATACTCAAAGGATTCATCTTGAGTTAATGTTTCCTCGAGCGATTAAAGACAATGCTTAGATCATCCTGATGTTGCAGGCGATCTTTTGTTTTGACAACTAGGTCATCAATGTAATATTCCACACAATTATGAATTAGATCATCCAAAACTGTGGTCATTGCCCGTTGGTATGTTGCACTAGCATTTCTTAGCCCAAAAGGCATTACTATGCAATAGAGATTGCCTTTCAGAGTTCGAAAAGCGGTGTCAATTGCATCATCTTCATCCATCTTGATTTGGTTATAATGTGATGACCCATCGATGAAGGATGGGGCACCATAGCATGTAGTGGCATCAACAACCATCTCAGTGATGGGTATAGGAAAATCATCTTTGGGAAAAGCATGATTTAGATCTCTAAAATCAACACACATTCGCAATTGCCCATTATTTTTTATAAAAGGGACAATATTAGCTAACCAACGTGGATATTGTACCTCCTTTATGAAGCCGATGGCGATAAGCCTATCCACCTCGGCAATAATGTCATCATGTAGCTCTAGGCAAAAGCAGCATGAATGCTGCTTTACTGGCCTGAACTGAGGATCAATAGCAAGCTTACTGGTGAGGAGTTTAGGAACTCCTACAGTTGCGGAATTCAGATTAGTTATATTTTGAGGTATCATAGGTGTTAAAAGAGAAAAAGATCCTTCTTTTATTATGAAGTTTGATAGAGGGCTCGGATACAAACCTCAGTAACAGAGGAGTTGGAGTAGAAGCCTCCGCATTCAATGATAATTGCGGGGCTTGTAATGTGTTGGTGGTGTGTCCCTCTTTCCCAAAAGGAAAGGGCTCATATCGACGGGTCATGGGAGGTCTTCCTCTTCCATGACCCCTTCCTCCATGTGGAAACATTTCCCTTGAGGAGTGCTTGCTAGATGAAGACTCTATCCCTGACAATGAGATGAAGCCAGGTGTGATAAGTATATCAGTTGGAGGTTCCACTCGTCCTTGCTGAGTGTGTGGATCCTCGCTTGGGAAGTAGTATTTTGCATCGGCATGATGTGCTTCTTGAATGGTATAAGGATTAACATTACCATCTATGCGGTGTTGCTCACCACTTTCATCGGAAAATTTCAGGCATTGATGTAGCGTCGAGGGGACTACTTGATACTTGTGTATCCATGGTCTACCCAACAATGCTGAATAAGAGGTGTTCGCTTCTATAACAAAGAAGCGCACCTTAAAACTGAAAGACGACATTTGGATTTTGAGAGTGATAGAGCCTAATGCTGATCTTCCTTGATTATCAAAACCACATATCACAACCTCTGTTGGTTCTAGGTCATCCAATGTGAAGCCAGCACGGGTCAAACTACGAACTGGGAGAATGTTGACAGAAGAACCAGGATCAATGAGAATGCGTCTCAAGTGAGCTTATCCAATGTTCCCTTCTATGTAAAGTGGGCGATTATGATTTTCATCCATCACCACTTTATCTTCTTCAGAAAAGGTTATCTCATTTGCAGTCAACTCATTGCACAATATTCTATGCTTTGCCATTGTTATTTCAAATAATTCTGGATTTTGTAATGTTTGAATGAGAGCGTGTCGTAGTTCAGGTACCAACATTAGTGCATCATAGACACTTAAAAGTGTCAGAATATGTTTCAAGTGTGCTATTATGTTGTAATTTATTTTAGGGGCAACCCCATCGACATCTCTGGGAGCTTGTGCCACGCCATATTGGGTGGTACCATTTTGTGGATCATCTGTTTATCTCTTATGACCCTTTTAGGTTGGGACTTATGAGGGTTAGGTAAGATCTTTCCTCCTCGCAAGTTCATATGGACTTCAAGTTCAGACTCACGCGATGAGCTTTCTGCATGCATAACTTCTTTTTCATCTGGCGTAGCTGCAACCTCAGGCGAGAAGCAACCAGACGTCAAACCATCTAGCACAACATTTCAAGCAATCTTGCCGGAGGATGACACAAGAATGACTTCCTTTGTTTTCTCTTCCACGATAGGTTCAACCCTCTGCCCCCAGCCATGGGGCATGAATTGCTCTAAGGTAGGAAGTGCACGGCTTGGTCTAGGGAATGATTCATCTCCCTCAGACTTAGGCACAAATCTTGGTGGCATGCGATGCATGCTAGGATTATACCACTTGGGTGACATCTTTGTAGTATGCCGATAATAGGGCACAAAATGTGTTCCCTGTTTGGGTAGATGTTTTGATGCAGGCCTATAGGGTCTGCCCTCTCGTGGTACTCTTCCTCCAGCCCTAAAGGTCTCACGAGTGACCCTTAGGCTGGTCAACTTTTCTTCAACCTGGGCCAGTGGCAGCCATGCTTCCTTTTCCTGTGTGGGAAAAAAAATCTGTCATCACCACATTCATAGCATGGTAACTCGGATTTATAGTATCGGTTATATATGAAGTTTTTTTCATCAACGGCTCGTTGGAGCCATTCCTTAAAAGCAACACAATCTTCAATGACGTGCCCTACATATTGATAATATGCACAATATAGAGGGTTATCCTTCATATGTACTTGATCAGGACGTTTTGGTTCTGGGAGGGTTAGGTGGTTATGCGCCACCACTTGACTAAAGAAACTTTTTTATCATCTCTCGACGGAATATGTATTGCTTCCTAAGAAGTTCTTGGATGGATTGTCTTGCCCCTGTAGATTCATTTCTTATGCCTAGCACGGGCACATTACTTTGTTGCACTGCTCTAGTGGTGTTAGCCTCATTGGAATTTTTAGGCCTAGCCACATTATTATTTGGTTTTACCGTCGAGCTGAATCTCTTAGCATGATCATGTGTGCTGGCATTCTTATACAACTCCATGATTTGAGGAGACTTCTCAATCTCTAGTTTGGTTGCCGCCACGGCCAAGCTGAGTGCAATAAATGTTTTGGGTTCGCGTCGAGATACCTCGAGCGACCAATGTTGTTGCATTCCATGGACGCACATTTCAATGGCATCCTCAGTGTGCATTTCTCTTGCAAGGTGCACAAAGCTGTTACGGAATCTGACTATGTAGTCATCAATCTTTTCATCATGCCTTTGTCGAACTTGTGCTAGCTCGATTACTGAGGAATTTTTTTCCATTGTGACAAAATGAGATTTGAAGAGATTTTTCATGCTTTTCCAATCAGGAATAGAGCTCACGAGGAGGCGACTATACCAATGGAAGGCAGGACCGGTCAAAGAACCTGAGAATTGCCTCAATAGGAGTGAGGGGTTGTGAGCAGTATCTCCACATGTTGCCTCAAAATAGGCTAGATGCTCTCTTGCATCTCCAGTTCCATCAAATTGGCGGAACTTGGGTGGATGCGACCCAGCGGGGTAGGCTATGAGATCATGCCATGGCTCATATGGTTTGTCAAGCTCACTCTCTGATGTTTGAGGGGCTTGTTCTGCGGCAATTTGCTTCATTTTTTTATTCACCATATCCTCAATTATGGCATGATAATCTTTAAGCATATCAGGGGAAGCACCACTAGATGCCACGGGTGGGGAGTTTAACAACTGGGTGTGCTGGTTAGTGTCCTCCTTTTGGACAATGGGCCCTAGCTCTTCTACCTGCGGATCGACAATTGCTCGGCCATCGTTAGATGGTGCGCCACGTCCCGGGCCTATAATGAGGCTAAAAAGTTGGTCAAACTTTGCATTTAGGTGATCCAACTGTAATTGTTGTGAACGAATATGTTCTTGCATTTTACATTCACGCTCCTCGGAGGTGCCTAAGTCATCAACAGGTGGCTTTTCCTTGTTTGTGCCATCACCTGAATTTAGTTGATCTTGGCTACTCTTCCCGTGCTCATTTGCCATGTGTACTGGGGCGGTATTGTCCTCTCCAAATTGTCTCTCATCATCTGACACTACCGAATGTGCAAGGTCAGAATAATGGGGAGAGATAGGGAATTGCTTCGGAGGAGGGCTAGATTCCCCATCTGACACGTCTCCCTCATAACCTTGATCATCTTCAAAGTGAACTGAATCTTCTGCTACCCTTTGTGAAGCGATTCTTTTTAAACGAGTCGCAATACCCGGGTGCTCTACAAACTTTTGAAGCATGCTAGGATCTTGTGGAAGTCGAGATTCCAGACTCACATAAGGACGAGAATAAATTCCCAAATCTTGTTGTGGTTTTTCCGGAGGAACATACTTCCTGTCTGTAATAGGAAAACAGGGTGCAGTCGATGATGATGCCATCTCTTTATTACTTTCTTCTTTTTCAGAACTTTTAAACCAACCACGGACCTTCCCAAGACGGGGAAGGAAAAATGATGCCTTTGGGTTGGGCATGATCTCTTCATTGTAAGGATAAGAAAAATCCTTTTGAACTGGAGGTGGAACCTAGTTTTCATGTTTATTATGTTCATCGTGTGCGGTCAAGGTGCCACACATCACTATGTCCTTTGCCACATTACTTTCATCTTTGGAAGTTTCATCCATGGTGTACGGACTTGTTTCCATGTCACCTCCATGAGGGGGTGATGTTGAGTTTTGTTTTGATGTTATAATCTCTGTTGTGACATGATTGTCTTGCTCAACGTCCCGTGAGGGAGTTGGCGAAGTTTCTTTTTCTTCATTTTCCTCCATGAGATGGATTGGATTTTGAGATCTCAATTCAGCATTGGCCCTAAGAGGGCCCACTATAGATGTTTTCTCATGAGCACCCTCTGTAGGGGTCGCTATAGCATTTTACCATGTGCTTCTGGCTCTTGGCTTGTTATGTCACCTTGTTGCCGTGACTTTGGCACAAGACGATCACGAGGTAATTATACCTCTCATTTTGCAGTAGTGTTGGGGAAAGCTTAAAAGTAATTTTATCATAGAACGAATGCACACGCCCATCTGACATGACTCGTACATGTACGTTACCGAGCACAAGTTCTTGCAACTCTTGATAGAGTGCTCGCCGATTCCTTCTACGCTTGTCCCGCTTGTGTTGGTTGACTCCAATGGGGTATGGAGCTCTGGGTGGAATAGATGGAGTCGAAAGAAGAGGTTGAGACTCTTGAGCATTTATCAAAGGTGGTGCCAAAGAAGGCGACACACTAGATTTTGTGCTTCGCAAAGTTTGAGGTGGGGGCGGCATTTTGTTTTCTTGCCCCCTGTTCGCATTTGGCCATGATGAACGTACCTTGTTCTCATGGTGATTCTCATGAGGGTGATGCTCCTTTCTCGGGGACATTGGTCGCCATTCTTAGCATGACCAAGCGTTCCCACGAGGGGGTAGTTCTGTTTGTCTTGGTCGATAGGACGAAGTAGCGGGGATGCTCCGACGAGGTGCCCAAGTATTACGGTCATGTTGCGGACGATAACTAGGAACATGGCATCTAGCTTCACCCATTTGCGATGACTCGGGTGCTTGCGAAAAGTTTCCACGAGCTTGGAATCTTGACCTAACCCCATCATGAGATGGAGGTTGAGGTTGGGATTGGTATTGGCGAGGAGCATGGTGCATTGGCGTGCCCCCAGCATGTGAGGATGGATCATTTACTCGTTGTTGCAGCTCTCTCACTTGAGATTGGAGCTGTTGCAGCTGGCATTGAAGGTCATTAGTGCGGGGCGCTGGTGCCTCATGGGATAGTACATTGAACCTATTTTCGCCAGTTGTAATGTGACATGTTGAGACTAGCACGGTTGGGTTAAAATGGTTCAGCTATTGACGATGGATGGGCTACATCCTGGAAAGCTAGTGACACGCTTTAGAGTGCGTGTCCAGAAGTCGTTCATGATTGCTTGCCTAACAACCTCTTTCATCTGATGTGGTCTTGCGATCCACTGAATCGGGGAAAGAACATAGGGCTCATTTACTGGGTCTGGATATTTTGTTTCATCCTCCAGTGAAGTACCAGTTTCAGTGAAATCATCGCTCAACTGAGCATGTAACCTTTTCATTTGACTACGCTTTCATCGATAGTTATGAAGCGCGTTAGCATTCTTGTTTGATCTTGCATTACGCATAGACCAAGACAGACGATAAGCAGCCATATCGAGCCTCTTCAAGAGCTTGGTTTTGCTTTCTTGCATGAGTGGGGAGGGAGAGCTTAATGTAGTGGTGGCACTACTTTCCAGCAGATTAAGAGCTTCGGTGATAAGAGCCTTACGTTCCTCCTTATCCTTAGCAGCAGCAAGTTTTTTGGCATTCTTGGTTTCAGCGGTATGGAGGGACATCGGGTCCTGGGTCGGGTGATAGTGGGGTCTGCTTCCATGTTCAATGCCTACCATAGGCGGTAGCGATCCAAACTTGAGCACACTTGGTGTTGAAGTTTGTCTCATAGTTTGTTTCATGGTGATGACAGGGAAGGACTCACCTACAAAAGGGAATCCTTCTGTTAGAATACCGTCGTAATATACATGCTCATCAAAACATTATATAAGCAAGAACTGATCATATCAATCAATCGCTTAAGTACAAGACATATATTCTTTTGACGGGTATTTTTGGGCCTTTTTCTTTTGCCACCCATGCGCATAACAACATCCATCTCAGTACGGATGTAGGTTGACCTTTTTTTATTCAAATATCATCTTGTGCACGTCTTTGGGAAAAGAGAGCGCCGACGAGGCATAGGTGTACCAACGAGATGATTTTTTTATCAGCACCAGCCAATATTCATGAGTGATGGAATTTCTTTCTCGAGTCAAAATACCATCGTGTGATATTTTGGATGGTCAGGGCAAAGATGAGGATAGATGGGAAAGTTTTGCCATGCATTTTTTTGCACATACATAGAGCATCAGGACCTATGAGTATACTTCTATACATGCGGCATTTGTGAGTACCCGCCAAGTACTTAGACATGATTTTTTCTAATAGCCATAGGAAGCAGAATTTTGTTTCGATAGGCAAAGGCTTGCACCACAATTCGTAGAAGTGGATGAAGAATAGAAGACGTGCCATCATGCGTTTCTTTTTTTTCTTCATAGTACACATAGGGTATTAAGCTTAGAAGCTAGATATTTTTATTTGGACCATAGTGAGGAAATGTGTGACGTGCATGCACTCATAGGCACATGAAGCACAAGATGGATACGTGCATGCCTGTAAGAACCAGGCCCGTGCACATCCTTTTTTTAAGGGGCACTTGTAGCAGACTTATCTCATAGTACTTCTGGGACTTCTCTTAGTGTTTCTTGCTTCATCAAAAAGAACTTGTAGCAGATCCCTCACACGATACTTTCTGAATTTCTCTCTTTTTTTATCAGATCAAAGAGAACTTGCAGATCCAGAACACAATACTTATTGGTTCGTGCATCAGACCAAATTTTGCTTCCGGCCGGTAAAAGAGAGCAAGAGAAGTTGGACGATGATCCGAGCGCAACGAAGATGGGAGGAGAATCATGTCCCACCGGGCGTGCCATTTTGTTTCGAAAACAAAATACATGACAAACGTGGAAATAAATTATGGGAACTCTGTATCTTTATTCATCATCGTACATATTACAAGTACATCAATGTTACATGCTCCCATGGGAGTTTGTCTATTTTGCCTTCTTGCGACTATGCTTAAGGAGTATCTGACTTGGAGAGATTGCATGTAGTCCGCTGATTCCCGGCGCTTTTGCAAAGCGTCGGGTTAATTACATCTGCAGGTCGAGCCTACAGAAAACCTTCGATTAAGCTGTGCACGGTCGTCGTCGTGTAATTTGCTCATCAAGATACTTGCAAGATGTAGAGGAGAAAAGTTATAGATCATGGTGATGCGTAGGTGCGGGTGGCTTTGTTTTGTCTGGACCCAGTCACAATACGCCATCGTCATGTCGGTATTTGGAACGGAATTTGTTGATGAAGATGGTGACTTTCGCCTCGTCGATGCCCAGTCATGTACCCATGAATTCATCCAACATGGACGTGTGTGTTGCTTTTGCCTCGTCGGTGCCGAGCAACAAAGTATCTCATCTTGTTTAGGATTATGACATGTTGATGGAATACAGTGACCCGGCCTCGTCGGCGCTCGGCCATAAATTTGTCTAACCTCATTGGCACTAGACATATGACGATCATGATTTACCATAGGATTGATGTAGATTTTTGCAACAAACACATCAACGCCCGCCATGGGATTGTAGAGTTTTGGGACAAACACACCAACACCCATCATGAAACCGGTGTAGGATTTGCTTTGGTGGAACAAGCCTTTTGCTCATCAGTACCCGACCATGGTACTGATGTAGGCCCTTCTTCTTGTCAGTACTCGACCAAGGTACTGATGTAGACTATTCGTTTGGTAGGACCGTCTTTTTACTCGTCAGTACCCAGCCACAGTACTAATGTAGTACTTGATATTAGTGGGACAGGTCTTTTGCTCATCAGCACCCGGATACGGTACTGATGTAGAACTTGCTTTAACCATGGCCTTGTGGCCGGTGAGATAGAACAAATCGAGCTCCCTCGTAAGGGGCAAGATCAACTTATTTGATGCCTGTTTTGACTTGCTTGCACAAATATAGATCGGTACAGACTTGCTCTTTTCTCATCATGGATTTAAACTTGCGATTGGATCTTACAACTTACCATCAAACCCAACCGTTGGCGCGAAGATCAACATGTCGATGGAGCTTCAGCGTGCTTGGAGAAGAGTTGCAGCGTGGAGAGGAGTTGCGGCGTGCGTGTGCAGCGTCTGCGTGAGTTGTTGCCGGATGTGGTGGCGTGATGGATGGACGCGTGATGGATGTAGTGGGATGAAGGGTGGATGTGTTTGCGTGAGCCTTGGTGCGTGCGTGTGCGAGGCAATGTTGCGGCGTGCGTGTATGGGTTGAGGAGGGCGAGACCTTCGGCCGAATGTGCGTACTTCTCTGCAGCGTCCAGGGCTGGCATTATATAGGTGGACGTTCGTGACTTGAAGCGGTGGAAAACGTCCGAGTTTTAAAATGACAACATAGTATATCCCAAGTTTGCGTGTTGTGTCCTTCCTTTTCTAGATTTATTTCTTTCTTGGACACCAATTAAACTCATCCCAAGAGTCCCTCTTACGTGGACCTTGTCCCGTCCAGTCATATTGCATGCAACTCATGTACATCAGCAGCAAGTCGTCACGACCGTATGCATGCACACCGATTCCAAACTTGCTAGCTTTACATGCATGTATTTTCCTCTTTGGGACATTTACATCCCCCTAATTTTGTCCTGACCTCATCTTCACTCCTAAATAAAAACAATACTCAACTATACCCCACTTCCGTCTGGTGCCCTTATGGAAATACCCCTATGTGCCGTTTCCGTCCAGTCAAAGGGGTTTGATGTTGAAATGGATGTTTTCTTGACATAGTTGCCCTTGTGTGCATATGCCACCGACAAGCAGGACCTAGCCTTGGGAAAAAAAGAAAAAAAGAAACTCTCTCTTTCACACAACCTCTCTATCCCTGACATGTGGGCCACCGGACCCATGGTCAAAGTCAATGGCATTTAAATTAATCCTAAGCAGACTCTATTAGCTTCCTAATTAAACTAGGGGGGCCCACATGTCACAGACTAACATTTTGACTAAATGGGTAATTACCCATTAACCTAAACTAGTGGGAGCCACATGTCGGTATCACATCCCCGCAAGGTCATCCCAGCGACCAAACTACACGGCGGAGACCGCATGGCCGGCCATGGGAGCGGAGGGTGAGGCTCCCAAGGTTTACCCTGAGCTCGTGCGCATCCAGGGGACGCAACAGGAGGGCGTGGTGTGGCCGGAGGCGAGCTGTTGTGATACGTCTCCAACGTATCTATAATTTTTTATTGTTTCATACTGTTATATTATCATTCTTGGATGTTTTACAATCATTTTATAGCAACTTTATATCATTTTTTGGGACTAACCTATTGACATAGTGCCCAGTGCCAGTTGCTGTTTTTTGATTGTTTTTTACTTTGCAGAATATATGTACCAAACGGAGTCCAAACGCTGCGAAACTTTTTGGAGATTTTTTCCAGACCAGAAGACAACTTGGGAGCCAAGAAAGCACCTTGGGGAAGGCCCGTGGGGCCCATGATACACCAGGGCGCGCCAAAGGCCCCTGGTGCACCCTGATGTATCATGGGGCCCACGGAGGTCTCCTCCATCGCCTCTCAGCTCTATAAATACCTAAATATTCTAGAAACCCTAGGGGAGTCGACGAAACACAATTCCAGCCGCCGCAAGTTCCAGAACCACAATATCCAATCTAACACGATCACGGAGGGGTTCATCATCCTCATTAGTGCTTCTTCGATGATGCGTGAGTAGTTCACCATAGACCTACGGGTCCGTAGGCATTAGCTAGATGGCTTCTTCTCTCTTTTTGATTCTCAATACAATGGTCTCTTGGAGATCTATTTGATGTAATGAATTTTTGCGGTGTGTTTGTTGGGATCCGATGAAGTTCGAGTTTATGATCAGATCTATATCCATGAAAGTTATTTTAGTCTTATTTGATCTCTTTTATGCATGATTATTTATAGCCTCATATTTCTTCTCCTAATCTTTGGTTTAGTTAGGCCAACTAGATTGATTTTTCTTGCAATGGGAAGAGGTGCTTTATGATGGGTTCGATCTTACGGTGTCCTCACCCAGTGACAGAAGGGGTAGCGAGGCACGTCTGTATCGTTGCTATTAAGGATAAAAGGATGGGGTCTATTCCTACATGAATAGATCTTGTCTACATCATGTCATCGTTCTTATTGCATTACTCCGTTTCTCCATGAACTTAATACACTAGATGCATGCTGGATAGCGGACGATGTGTGGAATAATAGTAGTAGATCCAGAATCGTTTCGGTTTACTAATCTTGGACGTGATGCCTATATTCATGATCATTGCCTGGATATCGTCATAATTATTTGTTCTTCTATCAATTGCCCAACAGTAATTTGTTTACCCACCGTATGCTATTTTCTCGAGAGAAGCCACTAGTGAAATCTACGGCCCCCGGGTCTATCTTTTATCATATTGCTTTCAGATCTATCTTTTATTATATTTGTTTTCAGATCTATTATTCCAAAAACGCAAGAATACATTGATTCATTTTTTCTTTACTTATTTTATTTCGCGTTTTATTCAGATCTATTTATCCAATCTCATACAAACCAATCTATCTTTTTACCGTGGAGGGATTGACAACCCCACTTACGCGTCAGGTTGCAAGTATTTGTTCTTTGTGTGCAGGTACCATTTACATACTGTTGCTTAGTTCTCCTACTGGATTGATACCTTGGTTTAATAACTAAGGGAAATACTTACCGTAGCTGCGCTGCATCATCCCTTCCTCTTTGGGGAAATACCGATGCAGTCTCAGCCACGTCATGCTGGCGGACCTAAGCGGCGACAGAAGCTCGGACGCGATGGCGGCGAGGCTACATGGCACATGCAAGCCGGTTGAGGGGCTATTAGCTTCCTGGAGATGCCAGGAACGCATTGAAGCTCTCATCGACAACGAGCACGGGCTGCAGCGATGGCACACGCCATGGCAGGCGATGACAGAGCTCGACCATGGTGGGGATCCTAGCTAGGAGACGAAATCAAGGACGGGGGCAGAGGGGAAATTTTTGCGAGCTCAAAGCGAAGCTGCCAGTGCAGTTGGTGAGGCTGGGGAGGCTCTGTAGACAACGAATCGAGTGACGGTGGCGCTCAATGCAGTAGACAAAGACGACGATGGTTCGCTTGATTTCAGCCCTCCTAGATCGAACCCATCAGTGGTGAGGCAGAGGGCGTCCTTGCGGAGCTCTTGGACATGGTGATTGGATGGGGGCTAGCCGGTGGCTACGCGGATGCGGAACAACGGCGAGTGGTAGCTCTCAGGGACACTCGGGATCGAGAGAAGGAGAAAGGCAAATGTGCGACTGGGAGAGGGGGAAGCACTAGGGAGATACGTGGCGTTCATAGCCAGTCCTGAGCGTCGGCGGAAGCATGAGGGGGGCGTCGCGCGTGCGCACTTGCGCTCGCGGCCTCCACACAAGCTCGTGCCAGGAGGCACGAGGTTGAAGAAGACGATTGGCCATGCTGGTGGGCTGGGCTGCCTACATGGGCCGGCTACAGGTGAGGTTCTCTCTGCCTTTTTTCTTTTTTTAGTTTTCTCTATTTTCTTTAGTGAGGGGTAAAAATGTCTAGAAAACGTCCATTTGACAGTCAAATCCCTTTTACCGGACGGAAATGTCACGGAGGGGTATTTCCATAAGGGCACCAGACGGAAGAGGGGCATAATTGAGCACTGTTTTTTTAGGGGTAAAGATGAGCTCGAGACAAAGTTAGGGGGGAAATGGAATTGGCCCTTCCTCTTTTGACAATTATTTCTCTTAAACCAAAGAGTACAATTTCATATTATTTGCACCACTTACATGATGAACTCTACAAATAGAGTCCAATATTGAATATTTTCTTCTTTCATATTTTTCTACCAATACATGGGACCCACACGTCATAAGGTAGCATACTTTGTTAAACCAAAGTGATATCTTTTTCACATATATGCTAGTATTTATTTTGCATGCCGGTCCACCACGGCTCACACAAAATATTTGACTTAGTGGTAAAAAAATTCATCAAACACCAGGTACCATCCACTACTGCTATACTCACCATGCCCCGACACTTGTTCGATAAATTGTTGAAGCTAAAAAAGTTGCCCCTTCTTATTTCAAGCAATGGAATCCGATTTGGAGTACATATATGAGAACTATGTTGAGTCGTCTGACGACTGAGCCGACGAGGAGAAGTACACAAATGAGACGGTGATGATGCAGGCAGTCCTTGAAGACGTGGAGCGTGCGGAGGAGCATGTTCTCAATTTCAACGGATCGATTAAGGGTCGTCTGATGACCCACAATTATAGGGGATCAATCGTAGTCCTTTCAATAAGTAAGAGTGTCGAACCCAACGAGGAGCATAAGGAAATGACAAGTGGTTTTCAGCAAGGTATTTTCTGCAAGCACTGAAATAGTCAGTAACAGATAGTTTGATAGCAAGATAATTTGTAACGAGCAAGTAACGGTAATGGTAAATAAGATGCAGCAAGGTAGCCCAATCCTTTTGTGACAAAGGACATGCCAAAACGGTCTCTTATGATAAGCAAAGCATTCTTGAGGGTACACGGGAATTTCATCATACCCCTTTCATCATGTTGGTTTGATTCGTGTTCGCTACTTTGATAATTTGATATGTGGGTGGACCGGTGCTTAGGTGATGTTCTTACTTGAACAAATCTCCTACTTATGATTAACCCCCTCGCAAGCATCTGCAACTACGAGAAAAGAATTAAGATAAAATCTAGCCATAGCATTAAACTTTTGGATCCAAATCGGTCCCTTACGAAGTAGCGCATAAACTAGGGTTTAAGCTTCTGTCACTCTAGCAACCCATCATCTAATAACTACTCCACAATGCATTCCCTTAGGCCCAAGTATGGTGAAGTGCCATGTAGTCCACGTTCACATGACACCACTAAGGGAATCACAACATACATATCATCAAAATATCGAACACATATCAAGTTCACATGATTACTTGCAACATGACTTCTCCCGTGACCTCAAGAACAAAAGTAACTACTCACAAATAATAATCATGCTCAAGATCAGAGGGGTATTAAATAGCATAATGGATCTGAACATATAATCTTCCACCAAACAAACCATATAGTAATCAACTACAAGATGTAATCAACACTACTAGTCACCCACAAGTACCAATCTAAGGTTCCAGTACAAAGATTGAACACAAGGGATGAACTAGGGTTTGAGAGGAGATGGTGTTGTTGAAGATGTTGATGGAGATGGCCCTCCCAAAGATGGGAGATTTGTTGGTGATGACGATGGCGGTGATTTCCCCCTCCGGGAGGGAAGTTCCCCCGGCGGAATCGCTCCGCCGGAGGGCAAAAGTGCTCCTACCCAAGTTCCGCCTCGAGACGGCGGCGCTTCGTCCCGAAAGTCCTATCCTAATTTTTTCTAGGTCAAAATGACTTATATACCAGAAGATGGGCACCGGAGGTGGGCCGAGGAGGGCACAACCCACCAGGGCGCGCCTGGGGGTCCTGAAAGGATCGAGAAGAGGTGTCTAGAGGGGGGGGGGTGATTAGACACTCAACTAGCAAAAGTAGCAGATTTTAAGTTCTTCAAGTTGAGGTAGAGTTTTAGCACAAGTTTAAGCATTCATAATATATTTCAAGCAAACATGATAAGAGTATATGAGCAGCGGAAAGTAAAGCATGTAATTTGCAAGAAAGTAAAGAGATGGGATTGGAGTGTGCAAACGCAATTGGAGACACGGAGATTTTTGGCGTGGTTCCGATAGGTGGTGCTATCGTACATCCATGTTGATGGAGACTTCAACCCATGAAGGGTAACGGTTGCACGAGTCCACGGAGGGCTCCACCCACGAAGGGTCCACGAAGAAGCAACCTTGTCTATCCCACCATGGCCATCGCCCACGAAGGACTTGCCTCACTCGGGTAGATCTTCACGAAGTTGGCGATCTCCTTGCCCTTACAAACTCCTTGGTTCAACTCCACAATCTTGTCGGAGGCTCCCAAGTGACACCTAACCAATCTAGGAGACACCACTCTCCAAAAGGTAATAAATGGTGTGTTGATGATGAACTCCTTGCTCTTGTGCTTCAAATGATAGTCTCCCCAACACTCAACTCTCGCTCACAGATTTGGCTATGGTGGAAAGATGATTTGAGTGGAAAGCAACTTGGGGAAGGCTAGAGATCAAGATTCTTGTGGTTGGATTGGAATGTCTAGGTCTCAACACATGAGTAGGTGGTTCTCTCTCAGAAAATGAGTAGTGGAAGTGTAGGCACGTTCTGATGGCTCTCTCTTGAATAGAGAAGGGGTGGAGGGGTATATATAGCCTCCACACAAAATCTAACCATTACACACATTTGACCCAACTCGGTCAGACCGAATGGAAGAACTCGGTGAGACCAATTCAATTCAAAATGTGAACGTTAGGATTTTCGGTGGGACCGATAAGATCAACTCGGTGGGACCGATGCGCTAGGGTTAGGGCAAAACCTCATCTCGGTGTGACCGATTGCATGAACTCGGTGAGACCGATTTCAGCAATGAGCAACCAGAGAGTTGGTCAGGCAAACTCGGTGTGACCAGTTGCACATCTCGGTGAGACCTAAATAGTTGCAACAGGCAACAGAGAGTTTGCCAGGCGAACTCGGTGAGATCGATCGCTCATCTCGGTAAGACCGAAATGTTACGACGGGAAACAGAGAGTTTGCATTGCCATCTTGGTGAGACCGAGATACCTATCGGTGAGACCGAACTGATTAGGGTTTCTGGCAGTGGCTATGTCAAAGGAACTCGGTGGCGCCGGATAGATCAAATCGGTGGGGCCGAGTTTGACTTTAGGTTTAGGACATATCTAGAATTGAGAGAGTGGTTGAGGGCTTTGGAGCATATCACTAAGCACTTTGAGCAAGTAGACCATTAAGTAACACCTCATCCCCTTTTAATAGTATTGGCTTTTCCTATGGACTCAATGTGATCTTGGATCACTAAAATAAAAATGTAGAGTCTTGAACTTGTGCCAATCTTTGTCCTTAGCATTTTGAAAGGGTTCCACATCCTCTTGTCCATGCCATGCCATTTTTGAACTTTCTGAAATATACTAGATGAAAATATTAGTCCAACAGGAGATATGTTGACATTAATTACCAAAACCACCTAGGGAGCACTTGTGCTTTCAATCTCCCCCTTTTTGGTAATTGATGACAACATACATCAAAGCTTTAGATAAGGATATGAAAGGTAACAAGTAAAGCTTTGGAAGGACATGTAAACATGCATAGGCTCCCCCTACATGTATGCAATCATGCAAAGATAGAATATGAGAGCATGTGAATGCATAAGCATGTCAGAGCAAGCAATGAGTTATATGTATCTTGGCTATATGCATCAGAGCAAATGATGTAGATACAGGGAATGTACCTTCATGTTCATGGGTCCTTCTTGCAAACAATATGTACATCAGTAAGAGATCATCATGCACATGAGTGTGATGCATATACTTACCTTGTGGTCTTGAGCTGGCTTTGGAAGAGATGGCTCTGAGAAAACAGGGTTAGATAACACAGAAACACTACTAAACAAAGCAAGTTCAGAAAACCACAAGAGTACCAAGACTGGGATGACATGAAGTAAGTGAGTACTTAGTACTCTATTTGGGTATAGACATGTCCCCAAAGATTAAAGATATGCAATGAATTCCAAGGATTTTCTTCCCTTAGATATGGACTCCCTCTCCCCCTGAATCTGATATTGGATAATGGGAGAAGGCAGGGTAAGAGAAAATCAGAGCAAAAATAAACATACATTAACATGTCTTTCCCCTCTTAAAGACATGTGACTTCTCTCCTCTATTGTTAATAAGCATCTGGAGATGTGCTTTTCTTTCCCATGTGATAAGCTTTGATGTGCTCTCTCTCCCCCTTTGACATCAATTTCCAAGAAGGGTCTTCTGGAGCATGAGTCAAATAGGATTGGTCCTTGAGTCACATTATAAAGCAGCATGTAGTTTAAGATGCGAGTAGAGGATAAGAATCATCCAGTGGAGCTGGAGAAGAAATGACATTTGTAATGGCAAAAAGTTTTCCCAGTAGTGAAATCGGTAACGCTGATTCATTTTCATCGGTGACACCGAGTTGGCAGTGGCATAGATGATGCAAATCGGTCAGACCGGGTTAGTCCTTGTCGGTTGCACCAATGAACTATCTACAAGGTGTTCTTGTAGTTCGGTCTAGCCGATTGGCGTGAATCGGTGAGGCCGAGTTCAGTACAGAGGAAAATTTTGTCACCTCAGCTCACTTGGCAAATAAGATCTCACAAAGATTTGCAAGGAATTAACTAAAGGATTTGCAATGAATTAGATGCAGAAAATGCAGAGAAAAATAAAAGAAAGGATCTAGATGATTTTTTTTAAAAGGGGAACAAACAAGCAAGAAACATATGCAAGAACACAAAGAAACAATAGAGAACTTCATCTAGAAGGTGTCGGCGACAAAGTCACTTATGTTAGAGTATATTGACTGAGGAGTCAAGTGATAACACTTGATCGTAGGTCATACTCATCGTTTGAGCTCAAAATGGGGTTACCATTTTTCGTTTAAGCATTTTGATGTATTCTCATCTTGTTGAGTTGCTTTGACCCATGACTTATGGTAAAGCTTCTCTAAGATGGAATAACATACCTTGGGTGGTGGTGTTGATCTTGATCATGTAGTCGAACTTGTGTTGGATGCTCAAGGTTGATGTAGTTCATCAAGAGTTGGGAGCACCACTTCTAGTTTGAGTTCATCTTCCTACATGGGTTAGTCTTGCAAGGAAGAGCACTTGTGTATCCAAAATGACAATCATGAAACTTGATACCAAATGAAATTTGATATATAGAAATTATCAAAGGATATGTTGAGTGAATTCAAGCTTCCTTGTCTTCAACCACCATATTGTAGAGACTTGGTGATGTAGAGATCACTCTAGATGTGAGTGGCTTGCAATCTCATAGATTTGGGCTTATCCAAGTACCTACAAGGGTTAGATAACATGCAAGGGTACAAGTATAGATCCAAGACAGATGATCATCATCGTAAGAGAAATATCAAGGATTAGTCAAAGGCTCATGCCTTGCATGTATCCATATGGAGTTTATACTCCAAGTTTGAGGCATCAATGATGTTCAATTCACCTCTCAAACGACAAAAAACTTTCTCATCAAGCGGTTTGGTGAATATATCCGCCAATTGCTTATCGGTACAAACATGCTTAAGATCGATGTCTCCTTTTGCAACATGATCTCTAATGAAATGATGACGAACTTCAATATGCTTAGTTCGAGAATGTTGCACGGGATTGTGAGCAATCTTAATAGCACTTTCGTTATCACAAAGCAATGGAACATGTTTCACATATATCCCATAAACTTTAAGAGTTTGGGTCATCCAAAGTAATTGAGCACAACATGAACCGGCGGCAATGTATTCCGCTTCGGCGGTGGATAAGGATACCGAGTTTTGTTTCTTGGAGGACCAAGACACAAGAGATCTACTAAGAAATTGACAAGTTCCTGAAGTGGACTTTCTATCAACCTTGTCACCGGCATAGTCCGAATCGGAGTAGCCAACAAGATCAAAAGAAGACCTCTTAGGATACCAAATGCCAAAGTTTGGTGTATGAATTAAGTATCTCACTATCCTTTTCACAACCTTAAGATGACATTCTTTAGGGACCGCTTGATATCATGCACACATGCACACACTTAGCATAATATCTGGACGGAAGGCACATGGATATTACAATGAACCAATCATAGAGCGGTAAACCTTTTGGTCAACCGGTTTGCCATCATTTGTCAAGTCAAGATGTCCACTAGTAGGCATGGGTGTTTTCATACCTTTGCTCTCTTGCATGTTGAACTTCTTGAATAAGTCCTTGGTATACTTTGTTTGGGAAACAAAGGTACCCTCCTTAGTTTGCTTGATTTGCAAACCAAGAAAGAATTTAAGTTCACTCATCATAGACATCTCAAACTTCTTCGACTTTAGCCTTCCGAACTTTTCACTAAAATGAGGGTTAGTCGAACCAAATATGATATCATCCACACAAATAATTCACCATCAACCCTTTTAGTAAAAAGCGTAGAATCAATCTTTCCAATCTCAAAGCCTTTTTCAATAAGAAACTTAGTCAAGCATTTATACCATGCTCTAGGAGCTTGTTTAAGACCATAAAGAGCTTTGTGAAGTTTGTAAACACGATTAGGTTTCTTGGGATTAACAAAGCCGGGAGGTTGTTTAACATAGACTTCCTCCTCATTTTCACCATTTAGAAAAGCACTTTTAATGGTATAATGTGATATCATGATGATTGGCATAAGCAAGTAAGATGCGTATGGACTCAAGTCTAGCAACGGGGGCATATGTCTCACCATAGTCCATACCTTCGACTTGTGTGTAACCTTGGGCGACGAGACGAGCCTTGTTGCGTACAACTTGTCCATCTTCATCTTGCTTATTCCGAAACACCCATTTGGTTCCAATGACATTGTGCTTTTCATCGGGCTTTTCAACAAGCGTCCACACTTGATTCCTCTCGAAATTGTGTAGCTCTTCATGCATAGCGTTCACCCAATCCAGATCATCAAGAGCTTCTTCAACCTTCATAGGTTCAATGTTAGAAATGAATGAATAATGTTCACAAAAGTTAGCTAAACGAGACTTAGAGCGAGTAATTCTCCCGGTTTGAATACCATCGAAGATTTGTTCAATGGGATGATCTCTTGAAACTCTTGCTCTAACTCGCGAGAGCTTTTGTTTGGGTAGGGGTGGAACATCCTCTTCGTCATCTTGTTCTTCCTCTTGTCTTTCTTCATTGTTCTTGGCGTTGATGTTCTCTTGTGGAGGTGGAGAGGGAGGTCGAAGAGGTTCATCTTGATGTACTTCCTCATTTCCTTCATCTTGACGTGTTCCACTTGTGGATGCCTCCAAGTGTCGGTGTACTAAGTATTGGGCCACTAGTACCCCGTACTTGTGCACGGGCAGTTGTAGCCATCCTCGCGGCAAGGCTTGCCGGGGAACAGTTCGAGGTTGATTCAAGCCACCAAAGAAATCATCCAGTCAGAGATCTGAGGATCAGCAGATAAGAAGAGCTGGAATCCGAAGGCCAGCTTCCCCGGCAAGATCTTGCCGGGGTGGCCTGCGGAGCCCGGCAAGGATCGGCGCCCGACAAGGCTTGGCGCCCGACAAGGCTTGGCGCCCGACAAGGTTTTGTTGTTGTGCCACCGCTCTAGCACAGCGACAAACCCGACATTCTGGGTCCTTCTTTGGATGCGTGGCGACGCGCCAGTGGAGGAGAGCTTAAGCGGTGCTGATGGGATGGCCCCTTTTTCCATCCCCAAGAAAGTAAGGACACCTAAACGGACACCTCACGGTGCATTAAATGCGTTCGTCCTAGTCCGTCAGGGGTTAGGTATGGTAACCCTGTAGCTACTTTACACCTCAATGTATGTACATTTTGCCACTGTGGTGACCCCTTGATGGTATAAAAGGAGGCCCACGTCAACTGCTACAGGGGAGGAGAACTTCCGGCCCATTCTGCATGCGTAGCTGCTCTTTGAACGTACTGTTCACTGCGAGCGCTCCTGGAGGCTGGGCTTAAGAACACTAATAAGAACACAAGGCAGGAGTAGGGTTTTACGCTGATCAGCGGCCCGAACCTGGGTAAAATCTTCCCGCGTCGATCGTTGGTTCTGCTCTTTGCGCATACCTCTCCCCCTGCCGAATCGTAAAGGGGTCTCTTGGGATCCCATAGGTGTCGCACGCCGATATCTTTGGCGCGCCAGGTAGGGGGATTGAAGGTTGCGTGAACCTGATCTAGTGATCGGCGCCTTAGTTTCTTCATCATCTTCATCATCATGCCACCCAAGAAGAAGAGCGCTGTGACAGCGCAACCATCCACGTCCGTTTTACCTGAGTCTTCGCGTACAGGCGATGGCGTGGGTGCAGAAGGAAGAGGACTAGAACCCCCACGGCGTTCTGGTGATCCGAGCCAGGCGAGCGGCATCGTTCGCAGTGGCAGCGGCAACCTGCACGCCGCTGGATCCAGAGACGGCACTGTGTTGCCTACGGGTGGCACAACGAATTCCAGAGATTGGAGGGTGCCTGCTGGAGCTCCCGCGCCGGCGCAAGCATCACGACCTACCCAGGTCGTGCACGATGAGCGACGTCATGGCGCTGGTGGTTCCGGGCGTCCCCATGAAAAGATTTCTGTGCATCGATCCCAAGATGCGCGGGACCAACATCCACACCGAGCTGCCGACGGAGGTGGCGCGCGGTCGCGTGACCGTGGTGGTGCTCCTTCTAATATGGTTAGGAGTCAGAGCACCTCACGTACCTCGCACCTGTCGCCGCCGCCTACGCCAGCGGAAGCCTTGGCACGTGCGCATCTACTCCTCGATTTCCCTCCTGCCCCGGAGAAGATGGAGGAGTGGCGAGCTACTATCCAGAGCCTTATCGACTTCGCCAACAAAGATGGGCCGCAAGAGGCAGGGCCCTCACAGCGAAGGCCCATTGATTCGGCGCGAGCCGATGTGGAGAAAACCGAAGGTGGTGCAACCACGGTGCACTCCCCTCCGCGGCACCAGCGGCGGCCGACAACCCAGCAGGTCGATCGCCGTGAAGAAGTTTCCACGGCGTTATCCGATCCACGGATGCGCCGCGATCAGCGTCAAGTTCTCCAGGAACGAGGCAAGGAGGACGCTCGAACTACCATCGAGCGGCGATGGGAAGTGCGCTGTCAGTCTGATAAGCGCGCAGGGCCGGCTGTCAACGAGCCTGCGGCAGGGGAAGTAGGAGACTTGCCTTATGAGGTGGGGACTCCGGCGTTTACCCGTGAGCTGGGGCAAGTCCAGTGGCCCAATTCCCGAACCTTGAAGCCGGAGGTCCCGGAGAAATATGACGGTAAGACCCATCCCTCGGAGTTCCTGAGCATCTACACCATTGCGGTGCAGGCTGCCGGGGGCCGAGATGACAAGATACTTGCCAACTACTTCCCGTTGGTGCTTAAGCCCAACGTCAGGTCGTGGTTCATGCATCTGCCGGAGAATTCTATTTCTTCTTGGTCAGATTTGTGCCATCAGTTTGTTGGCGCCTTTGTTGGAGGCCACCAAGCTCCTGGCGAAGAGAGTGATTTGCATATCATCCCTCAGAAGGAGGGCGAATCCCTGCGCAAGTTTATGTAGAGGTTCAGCCGGGTGCAGTACAATATTCCGGACGTTCACCCTGCCGCTGTCATTAGCGCGTTTCATCAGAACGTGCGTAACCACAGAATGCGGGAAGAGCTGGCAATGAACAAAGTCAGGAGTATTGCCGAGCTTTACGCTTTGGCCGACAAATGCGCTCGAGCTGAAGAGGGGAGGAAACTCCCTGGCGAGGCTGTTCGCGTGGCGGGCGAATCCGAAGATGAAGACGCTGCGACCCCGTCAAGGAAAGGCCGGCGGCGGAACAGGAAACATGGAGGCAAGGTCGTGCTTGCTGTCGAGGAATCCGACAACCCCGGTGCTGCCAAGAAGGCCAAGGTTGGTGACCCCGGCAAGGATCTTGCCGGGTGCCCTTCCTGTCAGGCCTTCGCGGCTGCCGACAAGTCGGAAAGCTCCGGCAAGCAGTATTGCAAGATCCATCGCACCAAGGGCCACGATCTCCAGAATTGCCGGCAAGTTGAGCAGCTTGCCGAGAAGCAGAGGGCCGAATATGAAAGGCGAGATAAGGAGAAGGCCCAAGATGGTACTGACAGATCTGGCAAGAAGCACGGTGGCCGAGGGGGGCGCCGCAGCAAGGCCAAGCAACAGAGGGATAGGCCCGCTCGGGGCCGAGACAAAGAAGAAGATGATGATGAAGAAGATGATGAGTCCAGTGAGCAAGAATTCTAGAAAGCTACAGAGGCCATGTGTATCGATGGAGGTGCCTCGCTGCATTCTTCCCACCGTCGACTCAAACAGTGGGTGAGGGAAGTCAATGCAACAGAGCCATCACCAGATGCATGTAGGCCCCTGAAGTGGTCCAACACGCCTATCGTTTTCGACGCCGAGGATCACCCTGATCGCACAACTGCGGTCGGGTGCTTGCCATTGTTGGTCTCGCCAACAATTCGCAACCTCAAGGTGACGAAAATGCTAGTTGACGATGGGGCCGGGCTAAACCTAATCTCACCGGATGTGCTCAAGAAGCTCCAAATTCTTGATGAGGACCTTGAAGAAACAGGTACGTTTCAAGGGGTCAATCCGGGAAGAACCCAGCCCAAGGGCAAGATTACGCTGCCGGTGACATTTGGTAGCGAGCTCAACTACAGGACCGAGAAGGTAGTGTTTGATGTCGCCAAGATCCCCATGTCATACAATGGGATCCTTGGTCGGCCAGCGCTAGCTAAGTTTATGGCGGCATCACACTACGCATACAATGTTTTGAAGATGCCCGGGCCGTTGAGCGTCATCACTATCCATTCCGATAAAAAGGATGCGCTCATCTATGCCAACCAACTTTACCGGGAAGCAGTTGCAGCACCTGCCATCAAGGCATCTGCTCCTGCCGCTGGAACTCCCGGGGGGAATAAGAAGACCGGCAAGAATCTTGGCGCGAACTCCGGCAAGCGCGCCTCCTCGGAGTGCTGCGCTTTCGTCGAGGATGCACCAGAGAGTTCCACCGGCAAGAACAAGAAATCCAAGGCTGCTCCACCGGAGACCAAGAAGGTGCCCGTCAGGGAGGACGGAACGGGGGGAACTTTCACCATAAGTTCCACCCTAGATGAAAAATAGGAAAGCGCGCTCATTGCCTTCCTGCGGGCGAATGTCGACGTGTTTGCATGGCAACCGTCTGACATCCCCGGTGTTCCCAGGGAGGTAATTGAGCACCACCTTGCTGTCTGTCCTCATGCGCGGCCCATCAAGAAGAGGGTTAGGAAGCAAGCCTTGGAGCGGCAAGAATTCATTGCCGAAGAAATCAGAAAGCTGGAGGCGGCAGGATTGGTCAAAGGAGTGCTTCATCCAACCTGGTTGGCCAATCCGGTTGTAGTGTAAAAAGCGAATGGGAAATGGAGGCTTTGTATCGATTATACAGATATCAATAAAGCATGTCCAAAAGATCCCTTTCCCTTGCCGCGCATCAACCAGATTGTGGATTCCACCGCTGGTTGTGATCTTCTGTCCTTCCTTGATGCCTACTCAGGGTATCATCAGATCTTCATGGCAAAGGAAGATGAAGAAAAGACCGCATTTATCACCCCATGTGGTACGTATTGTTTTATACGAATGCCTTTCGGGTTGAAAAGTGCTGGTTCGACATTTGCGAGAGCAATTCAAATTGGTTTTGAGCCTCAACTCCATAGAAATATGGAGGCGTATATGGATGATATAGTGGTCAAAACCAAAGACAAAGCGACACTCATTCAAGATTTAGAAGAAACATTTGCAAATCTGCGCAAGATCAACTTAAAGCTCAATCCTGAGAAGTGCATGTTTGGTGTTCCTTCCGGCAAGCTCCTCGGATTCTTTGTATCTTGCCGGGGAATCGAAGCGAACCCCGACAAGATCAAAGCTATTGAGCAAATTGAAGCGCCGAGGCGCGTCAAGGATGTGCGTCGTCTTGCCGGCTGTGTTGCTGCTCTAAGCAGGTTTATTTCCAAATCTGCTGAGCGCGCCCTGCCCTTTTTCAAAATTTTGAAGAAGGCAGGTCCAATGAAATGGACTCCGGAGGCGGAGGCTGCGCTGCAACATTTGAAGAAATACCTTTCCTCTCCGCCGACGCTAGTCGCGCCTAAACCACAAGAGTCGTTGCTGCTGTATCTGGCAGCGACAAATCAAGTGGTTAGTGCTGCGCTAGTGGCATAGAGAGAGGCCGATGAGGAAGCGACACCAGCGGCAGGACCGTCAGATGACGCGATAGGATCTCCTCTGGCAAGGATTGATCCCGGCAAGACAAGATCTGTGCAGTCAGAAGAACCATCGCAGAAGAAAAAGGTGGTGCAGCGCCCAGTTTATTTTGTTAGCTCTCTTTTACAAGGAGCTAGGTCAAGATATTCTGGCGTACAGAAGTTGCTTTTCGGCCTTCTTATGGCCTCAAGGAAGCTGCGCCATTATTTTCAAGCACATGAAATCACCGTCGTCACTCGCTTTCCGCTGCAACGGATTTTGCAAAATACAGAAGCAACCGGCAGGATCGTGGAGTGGGCGTTGGAGTTGTCGAGCTTTGGCCTCAAGTTTGAAAGCACTTCAACAATTCAGAGCAGGGCCTTGGCGGAGTTCATTGCGGAATGGACCCCGACGCCAGACGAAGAGGTCCAAGAAACAACTCTCCCCGGCAAGGAAATCGATCATCAATGGGTTATGTACTTTGACGGGGCTTTCTCGCTGCAAGGCGCCGGTGCTGGCGTGCTGCTTGTCGCACCCACCGGAGAGCACCTCAAGTACGTAGTCCAAATGCATTTTCCCCGGGAGAGTTCGACGAACAACACAGCAGAATACGAGGGTTTGCTTGCCGGTCTTAGGATCGCGGCAGACCTTGGTATCAAAAAGCTCGTCATCAAAGGCGATTCACAGCTTGTCGTCAGGCAAGTTAACAAGAGTTATCAGAGTCCATTGATGCAAGCTTACGTCGATGAAGTGAGAAAAATGGAAGAGCACTTTGACGGTCTACAAATGGAGCACGTTCCTCGTGCCGAGAACAGTATTGCTGATGACCTGTCAAAGCGTGCCGCCCTCAAGTTGCCTGTGGAACCAGGAACTTTTGTGCTCCAATTGAGTCAACCATCCGTGGCACCATCAATGCGGCAAGAAAAGAGAAGAAAGTTGAACTCTGGTCAGTACTTCCCGGCAGAGCTCCCAGGAGCCGCCGGCAAGGAAGTTGCCGGGATCGACATGCTTGCCGGGGAACAACAGGCTCCAGCAGGGCCTCAGGCCCTTGCTGTCGAGACAAACGTTCCCCCGGTGGAGGAGATGCCTTTAGTCCTAGCCGTCGAGCCTCAGGCTCCAGCATGGGCACAACACATTGTCCATTTCCTTCAAACAGGAGAACTCCCGGAGGAACAGGAAGAAGCGGAAAGAGTAGCCTGTCGGTCTGTTATGTACAAGTTCGTCGATGACGTTCTGTACAGAAAGAGACCAAATGGTGTGAAATTAAAGTGCATTCCTCGGGAGGATGGACTAGAGCTGTTGGTAGAGATACATGGAGGCATATGTGGTTCTCACATAGGATCAAGAGCACTTGCCGGGAAAGCATTCCGGCAAGGTTTCTTTTGGCCTACTGCTCTCCATGATGCAACTGCACTAGTCACCAAGTGTGAAGCGTGCCAGTTTCATTCGAAGAAATCGCATCAACCAGCTCAAGCTCTTCAAACAATCCCTCTCTCTTGGCCATTTTCGGTCTGGGGGCTCGACATACTGGGCCCTTTCCCCCGTGCTACCGGGGGCTTTGAGTACTTGTACGTTGCTATCGACAAGTTCACAAAGTGGCCGGAGGTGGAAGCAGTGAGGAAGGTGACAGCACAATCAACCGTCAAGTTCTTTAAAGGGATAGTTTGCCGTTTCGGTGTACCCAACAGGATCATCACCGACAACGGCACGCAATTCACAAGTCGCACCTTCATGCAGTACGTCCAAGACCTTGGCGGCAAAATTTGTTTTGCCTCCGTTGCTCATCCGAGAAGCAACGGCCAAGCAGAGAGGGCCAATGCTGAAGTGCTGCGCGGTCTCAGGACCAGAACTTTTGACAGGCTGAAAAAGTGTGGAAGATGCTGGATTGATGAGTTGCTGGCAGTTCTTTGGTCAATCAGAACGACACCAAATCGAGCCACCGGCCAGATGCCCTTCGCTCTGGTCTACGGAGCGGAAGCAATTCTCCCCACAGAACTCATGTACGGATCACCTCGAGTGCTCGCTTATGATGAGCTTGAGCAAGAGCAACTGCGGCAAGATGACGCTGTGCTCCTTGAGGAGAATCGTCTTCAGGCTGCTGTGCAAGCTGCACGCTACCAGCAAGCTTTGCGCCGCTACCATAGCCGCAAAGTTCACGCCCGAAGCCTTGAGGATGGCGACCTTGTTCTTCGGCGGATTCAGTCCGCCAAGAATTCAAACAAGTTGACGCCAAAGTGGGAAGGCCCTTATCGGGTAGTACGAGTCACCAGGCCCGGCGCTGTCCGCTTGGAGACCGAAGATGGCGTTCCAGTGAGCAATTCCTGGAATATCGAACATCTTTGCAAGTTCTACCCATAAGGCGCGGTTGCCGGGAGCTCCCGGCAACCACCCTTTTGTACAAGTCTTGCCGGTGAGGCATGTGATCCTTTGTACAAAGCCAGGCGCAGACCCTGAGCACAGATGAATAAATTTAAGTGTTGTGCATTCCCTTATTGATTCCCATGTTCATATTTATATATGCATGTTTGTCTAAGATGTTGTATGACACCTACTCCCGGTAAGTTCTAACGAACCGCCAAGGTTTCATATCTTTATTTTCTCTTCTTTCTTTTTCTTAAAGATAGAAGGATTCCTCGCGTGCACATTTGCCGGGGGGGGGGGAGGGAGATATGAGTACCAGTTGGCGACGTTCGGAATCGACGCTTGCCGGAGGAAGGATAGCGACAGAAAGCTAAGTTCTAAAAACTTAGAACAAGTTTCTTTTATTGCAAAGTTATTTCCTTGGACGAGTCCGACTCTTGTATGGAAAATCTGCACGCGAAGGAACCCTTGTTGTAATCAGTTGCGCCCTTATTTTGTTTCGAGTCCGCTCAACGATTTAAGTGGCTGCACTGAGAGCGCCAAGGAGTCTTGCCGGCCGCTGCGCCTCCAGCAGGCTGCTGAAGTCCCGCACC
The DNA here is from genome assembly GCA_011799875.1 of Thinopyrum elongatum. Classification (NCBI taxonomy): domain Eukaryota; kingdom Viridiplantae; phylum Streptophyta; class Magnoliopsida; order Poales; family Poaceae; genus Thinopyrum; species Thinopyrum elongatum. The sequence continues at coordinate 258,675,702 of CM022297.1, forward strand.
CAGCGCTCGTGGCAGGTTGCGCGCCGGCAAGTTTTTCAGTAAGCGTAGGGTGGACTCCATACATAAAAGAATCAGACAAGGAAAATAGCAAGCATGTACCTAAACATAGGCGAGTTATATTACATTAATGAGTTGCCGCAATTCTAACTTGAGACTTAATTGTCTTTGACATGGAATGACGACGGCAAGAAAAGGGGGAGCACTTAATCTCTGCGCTGGCCTTCGATCCTTTTGATGGAGTCCACCTTCTCAAGGATAGGCGCGATACGTTCTTCGAGCGCCTCGACATTTGCGTCCTTTGGCAGATGGCCGAGCGCATTGGAGAGGTCGATGCCGGGATTGCTGTGCACCACCTTGATAAGCACCTTGCGAAGGACGGCCCGGCAAAGCCGGCGAGTCTCGTTGGCCAATTGGGTCGCCCGGCTAGACTGGAGCAACCTCAAGGCGTCGATGATGCTTTCAAAGAACATCGTCAACCTGGCACTTGAAGATATCCTTTCCTCGGAAGAATACCTGAAGTTTGATAGGCCCATGGTTGACAGTTCTACCGTAAGCTTCTCCGCAGCGGCGATGAGACGTCTAGTCCAGATCTCGACCCCCTTCTCGTAATCGATTTGGGTGGCGGCAGTGCTCTTGAGCAGGTTCCTCTCTCCCTGGAGATCCTTGAGTAGAGCCTTCTCACGGGCCTTGCCGGCCTCGAGAGACTTCTGCAACATGGTCAACTTCAATTCCAGAACTGCAATAGCATCAGCTGCAGAGGAGAGCTGCTTGGTTTTGTTAGACATGGCAACTTGCATCTCCGCCAAGGTGTGGAGGGTTTTTTCCCTATCACCTTTGAGCGTCGAGAGCTCCTTGCCGTGCTCTTCGAGATCTACTTCCAGCTTCTTTACCTTGTCGCTCAGCTCGTTCTTGGCGGCCTTTGCAGCTTCGGCGGCATCGACGGCCTCCTTGAGCTTGCCGGCATGACTTGCAGTCAGAGCTTCGAGCGCCTCTTTATGTTTTTGCTCCAGCTCCTGGGTCCGCCGCGCGACAACCTTCTCGATATGTTCATCTTTGCTTCGAAGTTTGGCGGCGAGCGCCTGCTCACGTGCGGTGAGATCTTCCTCATGAGCATCAAGAGCAACGCGGCGCCCCGTCAGGAGAGCATCTTCAGCAGCAATTCTTTGAGTAGCTTCATCCTGCACCTTCTCCATATCAGATTGCTTCAGGAGGATTTCTGTCCACTGTTGGCTCACTTGTTCCCGGCCAGCAGTCAGCTCTTGGAGGGCCTCGGCGTACCAGACTTGCATTTGTTCGACGCGCCTCTGGAAATCTGCTTCGGCCGCCTCGACAACTGCCATTCTGGAATCCGCTTTATCTTTCCGGGCGCGGTGGAGAGCCTGGAGCTTGCGGAAATTCTCGCCCATGGCCTGAAGGAGCTGATCCTCTTTAGATTTGCCACTGCTAGTGCTGGGATCATCAACAACCTCGAGCCCGGCAGCAGCGATGATTTCTTCGTCAAAGGCTTCTCCTTCGGCTGGTGCCCCAATGCTTGCCGTCCCCGGCAAGTTGACAAACAGGTTCTCGCCAACCTTGAGATATTTGCTGGATGAGGGGCCTTCAGATGTTGACGGTTGGTCTTCAGCAACCGCCTCACCAGTGGCAGGGGGCTCCGTGGCTGGTGCAGCGCCTGGCGCTCCTATGGCAGGAATGCCGTCAGTGCAGTCATCAGCCTCCCTGCCGCCCCCTTCAGTAGACTCCTTGGCGGGTTCCTCCTGTGCAGTCTTGGCGGCCTCCTCGCCAAGAGCACCACCGGCCTCGATAGTGCCATCCTTGGCGGCCTCGCTGGCAGCGATCCTGTCTGCTTCGGCAGCGGCGTCCCTGGCGGTCTCCTCGATGACAACATCGACGTCCATGTGTTCCATCACAGGGAACTCTAGAGGACGAAGGAGGGAAACAGAATAAGATCAAGATTGAAGTTCGAAGGGACCAAAGACAGAGAGATAAGGGGAAGAGTAACAAGCGTTCTGAGGCAATCGATTACCTGCGTCGAGCTGTTGAGAGGTGGCCTCGCCCCTCCCGGCAACTTCGGTTGCCGGGGGAGGGTTGCCGGTGTCCATGCTTGCCGGCTCCTCCTCAGTTAAGATGGGCTCGTCGATAGGATCTCTTGCCGGGGACGTGCTTGTGGGCGGCGTGGTCGATGGAGGTGGCATGACGGGGACGTCTTCCGACAACTCTCCTTGTTGCCGTCCTCCTCCTGCGAGCCCAAAGATATCAGCGGCAAGAATGGAAGCCTCAGCACCCGCCAGCGGAAAAAGAACAGTGAACTTACGCTGGGGGCTGCGCTGGGGGCTGTGCTGGGGGCTGCATTGAGGACTGAGCTCCGGGCTGACGACGACGGTTTCTGACACGCTCGTGGAGCCTGTCGGGGGCTCGTCGCCCGTGGAAGTCTTTGTCCTCTTTGCCATCCTCTCCATCAAGGTTTATGCATCACTGCAGAGACGATACGAGCAAGTCAGTAAGATTGATCCAAGATTGGAAAATAAAGGCTGTGGCAAAACGCTCACTACTCTTCTTCTCGCTCCGGACTAAAGCCGGAGATGTCGAAATTGACCTCCGTTGCGATGTCTGAGTGAGAAGGCGGAGGAGGGGTCCTCGGTCGCTTGGCTGCGGCTGGCGCCGGGGGTTGGCGTGTTTCCGTCGCCTCAGTTTCCGGTGCGGTAGTGCGAGACACCCCTGCCACTCCAGCAGTGGCCGCTGGTGTGGGTCTCGCGCGCCGCGCAGGTTGCTGACGAACCCCTTGCCGCGGTGCAGTCTTGCCGGCCGCTTTCTTGCTGGGAGCCTCGCCGCTCGAAGAAGGTTGGCTTGCCGGGATGCCAGATGCAGCCTTCCGAAGAACACGCTTCGTCTTCTTCGGGGCTGGGAGCTCTTCTTGCGGTTCTTCTTCGGCCGTGTCCTCGTCGGACGAGCTCTCAGCGGCTGTGCTGCTCTGTTCCCCGGCAGCTTTGTCCTTCCCGGCAGGTTTTACCTCCACTACTACCTCTGCGTCGCTGGTTTCCCATTCTGTGAAGCCAGCGCTGCCGGCCTCCGTGGCAAGATTTGCCTCCTCCACCCTAGTAGCAATGTATGCTACTTCTTGGTCAGTGGTGGCTCGGATGAAGTCTGCCTCTTCCCGGACGGGTCTCTCCGTCAAGTTATCAAAAAACTTTTGTGCTTCCTCCTCGGTTGGCTCGGCCCAAGTCGCGTCAAGACCGTGGGCGTTGAACATCGGCATGAAGGCGATGATTGACCCCAAGGCAGAGTTGTTGCACAATGGGACAATCCTTGCCGGCAGCCGATGCTTGTCATCGCGCTGGAACAGCTTTTGACGGAGAGCGCCAAGCTGCATAGTAGTCAGATTATTATTCAACCCGGGGCGCAATCTCATAATGTCCGCCACGTTTCGGTATTCCCAAGCTGGCCTTCCCCTGTTCTGCAAGGGGGCGATGCGGCGGCGGAGAAAGTCGAAGCCAATCATCTCCATTGTCAGCCCGACAGCTTTCAGGCGAAGAATCCTGGTGGTGGCGATTGTGAGCTTTTCGTCGTCAGCGGCAAGACTGCTCCAACCACTGCCACAGACCGCCTTCTGTTGCCGGGGCAGACAAAACGGATGGGGATCTGCTTCCTTGATCCAGCACCATTCAGTCCGCCATTCGTCCCACTTTTTGCGGTAAACTCCTTCTAGGTATATTTCCTTATTCCAAGCCCTTGGAATCCAGGCGATAGAACCAGAGAGAGCCTCTCCTTTTTGGATGCGGGGGAAGAAGTAATGGCGAAAAGGGTAGTGTTGGGAATCACTCCGGCAATGTTTTCACAAAGATGGGCAAAGATGGACATGCACAGTACTGCATTCGGCGTGAAATTGAGAAGATGAAAGCCGTATGTGTACATGATATCATTGAAGAAGTCAGAAAATGGGGGGCAGAGCCCGCAATAGAAATACGCAGCGAAGAAGGGGTATCTGTCCGACCCACTTTTGGAACAAGAACCTGGAATCACGCGTGTGGCGGGGTGAGCCTGCGTCTCCTTCGCCCACATGCATTGGTACCGCCTCTTCAGAGCTTCTGCATCGAGCGACGGGGCGAAGACGGCATACTTCTTCCGCATCTTCACTAGTTCACTCTCTGGGACATCAGCTTTCGCCTCCTTGCTCTTGCCTTTGCTGGCCTTGGGCGGCATGGCGGCTGTGAGGGCGGAAGCCGGGGGTGAAGCGAGCGTGGAAGCGGCGGGCGGAAGAGGGAAAGCTTCGCTCTGAGCTCGAGAGGAGGAAGGCGATGGCGACGGCCAGATTGAGAAGAAGAGGGGGTAAATAGGCTTGTGCCTCTGCGGCTTCTCCTTTTTATGGGGAAGGAGCGGGGCCGCCTCTTTTACTCCCCAATGTTAATACGCCTCTGTAGGTGCGTTGCAGTCACAGCTTTTGAGGCACGCTTCCCACGTCACGCGTTCGGCACGCGTAGTGGGGGGCACAGTAAACGGGATATTTACGAGCAGTTAATCCTCTGCCACGCGTGCCCGTGCACTGTTTGGGCCTAGCCCAACAACGCCTCGCACTCGTGTATGGCCTAGGCCCGGGGGCTCCTGTCGGTGTACTAAGTATTGGGCCACTAGTACCCCGTACTTGTGCACGGGCAGTTGTAGCCATCCTCGCGGCAAGGCTTGCCGAGGAACAGTTCGAGGTTGATTCAAGCCACCAAAGAAATCATCCAGTCAGAGATCTGAGGATCAGCAGATAAGAAGAGCTGGAATCCGAAGGCCAGCTTCCCCGACAAGATCTTGCCTGGGTGACCTGCGGAGCCCGGCAAGGATCGGCGCCCGGCGAGGCTTGGCGCCCGGCAAGGCTTGGCGCCCGGCAAGGTTTGTTGCTGTGCCACCGCTCTAGCACAGTGACAAACCCGACATTCTGGGTCCTTCTTTGGATGCGTGGGGACGCGCCAGTGGAGGAGAGCTTAAGCGGTGCTGATGGGATGGCCCCTTTTTCCATCCCCAAGAAAGTAAGGACACCTAAACGGACACCTCACGGTGCATTAAATGTGTTCATCCTAGTCCGTCAGGGGTTAGGTATGGTAACCCTGTAGCTACTTTACACCTCAATGTATGTATATTTTGCCACTGTGGTGACCCCTTGATGGTATAAAAGGAGGCCCACGGCAACTGCTATAGGGGAGGAGAACTTCCGGCCCATTCTGCATGGGTAGCTGCTCTTTGAACGTACTGTTCACTGCGAGCGCTCCTGGAGGCTGGGCTTAAGAACACTAATAAGAACACAAGGCAGGAGTAGGGTTTTACGCTGATCAGCGGCCCGAACCTGGGTAAAATCTTCCCGCGTCGATCATTGGTTCTGCTCTTTGCACATACCTCTCCCCCCCGCCGAATCATAAAGGGGTCTCTTGGGATCCCATAGGTGTCGCACGCCGACACCAAGTCAACTTGTGGTTCACCTTGGCGTGAAGTTGAGGCTTCCACTTGAACGGACGAGGTACTCTCCTTCACCTCCGTTGGGCGAATCTTGCCAATATACAAGTCTTGTATTGCTTTCGAGGGATCTTTATCACCTACATCAATTGGCAATTGCTCTACTTGCGAGCCGTTAGATTCATCAAACTTCACATCTACCGTCTCTTCAACCTTTCGGGTGAAATTGTTGTAGACACGGTAAGTGTGAGAGTTTGAGCCATAACCGAGTAGGAAACCTTCATGAGATTTAGGAGCAAATTTTGAACGACGATGCTTATCAAGAATGTAGCACTTTGAGCCAAATACTCGAAAGTATCCAACTTGGGGTTTGTTACCGGTGAGAAGCTCGTATGCCGTTTCGCCGAGTAGCTTGTGAAGATATAGTCGGTTTGTTGCATGACAAGTTGTCTCAATCGCTTCCGCCCAAAAGTGTTTTGGCGTCTTGTATTCATCAAGCATCGTTCTTGCCATCTCAATGAGTGTCCGGTTCTTCCTCTCAACAACTCCATTTTGTTGAGGTGTGTACGTAGCCGAGAACTCATGTGAAATCCCTTCTTCGTGAAGAAAGGTATCCACATTTGCGTTCTTGAACTCTGTTCCGTTGTCGCTGTGAACCTTCTTGATCTTCACTTCAAATTGATTTTGGGCCTTCCTAGCGAAGTTCTTGAAGATCTTTTGGACCTGCGATTTATCATCAAGAAAGAATACCCACGTAAATCTTGAAAAATCATCAACAATGACCAAACCAAATGAGTTACCACCGAGACTGTTGTATGCATTGGGACCAAAAAGATCCATATGAAGTAGCTCAAGCGGTCTTCTCGTGGTCATGATGTTTTTCACGGGATGACTTCCTCCAACTTGTTTTCCTGCTTGACAAGCACTGCAAAGTCTATCCTTGTCAAATATAACATCTTTAACACCAAGGATATGATCACCTTTAATAAGCTTATCAAGATTTTGCATGCCCACATGACCTAACCTTCTATGCGACAACCAACCTTTAGAAGATTTAGCAATTAAGCAAGTTCTAGGTCGAGCCTTTTTAGTGAAGTCAACAATGTATAGATCACCTCTACGTATACCGGTAAAGACCATATTATGATTATCTCTTCGAAATACTTGGCAATCTACTTCAGTGAATAGAACATTGAGACCGAAATCGGCTAGTCTAGATACGAAAAGTAAATTGTAGCCAAGAGATTCAACGAGCATAACATTTTGGATGGAGCTGTCATGTGAGATGGCCACCTTACCAAGGCCAACCACCTTACCCTTTGAGTTATCACCAAAAGTGACATACTTTTGAGGGCCACCATTTTCAGCAAGCTCACGAAACATATCCTTGTCTCCGGACATGTGATCTGTACATCCACTATCAAGAACCCATTCCTTTCCTCCGGCCATGTAACCACGAAGGTTAGCCATAAGACCAAAGTGCCTCATAGACTCTTCAAGATCAAAGTCACTATCATCATCCTCGTCATAATATCCATGTTCAACATCATCATCATATGAATGATCATTACCTAGAGAAGGTAACTCATTAGATTTATGACCATGACAATGTTCATATTTATGAATTCTAATAACTTGAGAGATGATGTCACTAATGATTCCAACATCTCCTTTGGCTTGCATGAGGTAACGAAGCTCAAATAAACAATCACCAAACTTAGGATCACTAGAATTCATCTTGTTTAAAGCAATGGACTTTTGAAGAATCTCATCTAGATTTTTCAAGGAATAGTTTGGAAAGCGTTTCTCGAGATATCTCCATATAGTGTAAGCACATTCAAGTGTAGGCAAGCACACAATCAAGTTTCTACGCAATCCTCTAATGATAAGATTAACAGTTCTAAGATTGCGGATCATGTCAAGAGACTCATCGGGGGTAGGATGCAAAGGATCAATAGGAGGCGCACAAGGGGTAGTAATGTACTTGTTCAAGTGATATTCATTGAAAATCTCAAGCATCTCATTTTTCCAATCATGATAGAACTCTCCATCAAGTAAAGGTACTCTACGTCTAATACTCCCAATCGTAGACTCATCCATCTTCCTCCAATGGTGATTAAACCAAAGCAATGGAGACCAATGCTCTGATACCAATTGAAAGGATCGAGAAGAGGTGTCTAGAGGGGGGGTGATTAGACACTCAACTAGCAAAAGTAGCAGATTTTAAGTTCTTCAAGTTGAGGTAGAATTTTAGCACAAGTTTAAGCATTCACAATATATTTCAAGCAAGCATGATAAGAGTATATGAGCAGCGGAAAGTAAAGCATGCAATTTGCACGAAAGTAAAGAGATGGGATTGGAGTGTGCAAACATAATTGGAGACACGGAGATTTTTGGCGTGGTTCCGATAGGTGGTGCTATCGTACATCCACGTTGATGGAGACTTCAACCCACAAAGGGCAACGGTTGCGCGAGTCCATGGAGGGCTCCACCCATGAAGGGTCCACGAAGAAGCAACCTTGTCTATCCCACCATGGCCATCGCCCACGAAGGACTTGCCTCACTCGGGTAGATCTTCACGAAGTAGGCGATCTCCTTGCCCTTACAAACTCCTTGGTTCAACTCCACAATCTTGTCGGAGGCTCCCAAGTGACACCTAACCAATCTAGGAGACACCACTCTCCAAAAGGTAATAAATGGTGTGTTGATGATGAACTCCTTGCTCTTGTGCTTCAAATGATAGTCTCCCCAACAATCAACTCTCTCTCACAGATTTGGCTATGGTGAAAAGATGATTTGAGTGGAAAGCAACTTGGGGAAGGCTAGAGATCAAGATTCTTGTGGTTGGATTGGAATGTCTAGGTCTCAACACATGAGTAGGTGGTTCTCTCTCAGAAAATGAGTAGTGGAAGTGTAGGCACGTTCTGATGGCTCTCTCTTGAATAGAGAAGGGGTGGAGGGGTATATATAGCCTCCACACAAAATCTAACCGTTACACACATTTGACCCAACTCGGTCAGACCGAATGGAAGAACTCGGTGAGACCGATTCAATTCAAAATGTGAACGTTAGGATTTTTGGTGGGACCGATAAGATCAACTCGGTGGGACCGATGCGCTAGGGTTAGGGCAAAACCTCATCTCGGTGTGACCGATTGCATGAACTCGGTGAGACCGATTTCAGCAATGAGCAACCAGAGAGTTGGTGAGGCAAACTCGGTGTGACCAGTTGCACGTCTCGGTGAGACCAAAATAGTTGCAACAGGCAACAGAGAGTTTGCAAGGCGATCTCGGTGAGACCAATCGCTCATCTCGGTAAGACCGAAATGTTACGAAGGGAAACAGAGAGTTTGCATTGCCATCTCGGTGAGACCGAGATACCTATCGGTGAGACCAAACTGATTAGGGTTTCTGGCAGTGGCTATGTCAAAGGAACTCGGTGGCGCCGGATAGATCAAATCGGTGGGGCCGAGTTTGACTTTAGGTTTAGGACATATCTAGAATTGAGAGAGTGGTTGAGGGCTTTGGAGCAAATCACTAAGCACTTTGAGCAAGTAGACCATTAAGTAACACCTCATCCCCTTTTAATAGTATTGGCTTTTCCTATGGACTCAATGTGATCTTGGATCACTAAAATAGAAATGTAGAGTCTTGAACTTGTGCCAATCTTTGTCCTTAGCATTTTGAAAGGGTTCCACATCCTCTTGTCCATGCCACGCCATTTTTGAACTTTCTGAAATATACTAGATGAAAATATTAGTCCAACAAGAGATATGTTGACATTAATTACCAAAACCACCCAGGGAGCACTTGTTCTTTCAATCTCCCCCTTTTTGGTAATTGATGACAACATACATCAAAGCTTTAGATAAGGATATGAAAGGTAACAAGTAAAGCTTTGGAAGGACATGTAAACATGCATAGGCTCCCCCTACATGTATGCAATCATGCAAAGATAGAATATGAGAGCATGTGAATGCATAAGCATGTCAGAGCAAGCAATGAGTTACATGTATCTTGGCTATATGCATCAGAGCAAATGATGTAGATACATGGAATGTACCTTCATGTTCATGGGTCCTTCTTGCAAACAATATGTACATCAGCAAGAGATCATTATGCACATGAGTGTGATGCATATACTTACCTTGTGGTCTTGAGCTGGCTTTGGAAGAGATGACTAAGAAAACAGGGTTAGATAACACAGAAACACTACTAAACAAAGCAAGTTCAGAAAACCACAAGAGTACCAAGACTGGGATGACATGAAGTAAGTGAGTACTTAGTACTCTATTTGGGTATAGACATGTCCCCAAAGATTAAAGATATGCAATGAATTCCAAGGATTTTCTTCCCTTAGATATGAACTCCCTCTCCCCCTGAATCTGATATTGGATAATGGGAGAAGGCAGGGTAAGAGAAAATCAGAGCAAGAAAAATCAGAGCAAAAATAAACATACATTAACATGTCTTTCCCATCTTAAAGACATGTGACTTCTCTCCTCTATTGTTAATAAGCATCTGGAGATGTGCTTTTCTCTCCTATGTGATAAGCTTTGATGTGCTCTCTCTCCCCCTTTGACATCAATTTCCAAGAAGGGTCTTCTGGAGCATGAGTCAAATAGGATTGGTCCTTGAGTCACATTATAAAGCAGCATGTAGTTTAAGATGCGAGTAGAGGATAAGAATCATCCACTGGAGCTGGAGAAGAAATGACATTTGTAATGGCAAAAAAAATTCCCAGTAGTGAAATCGGTAACGCTGATTCATTTTCATCGGTGACACCGAGTTGGCAGTGTCATAGATTATGCAAATCGGTCAGACCGGGTTAGTCGTTGTCGGTTGCACCGATGAACTATCTATAAGGTGTTCTTGTAGTTCGGTCTAGCCGATTGGCGTGAATCGGTGAGGCCGAGTTCAGTACAGAGGAAAATTTTGTCACCTCAGCTCACTTGGCAAATAAGATCTCACAAAGATTTGCAAGGAATTAACTAAAGGATTTGCAATGAATTAGATGCAGAAAATGCAGAGAAAAATAAAAGAAAGGATCTAAATTAAGTTTTTTTTAAAGGGGAACAAACAAGCAAGAAACATATGCAAGAACACAAAGAAACAATAGAGAACTTCATCTAGAAGGTGTCGGCGACAAAGTCACTTATGTTAGAGTATATTGACTGAGGAGTCAAGTGATAACACTTGATCGTAGGTCATACTCATCGTTTGAGCTCAAAATGGGGTTACCATTTTCCGTTTAAGAATTTTGATGTATTCTCATCTTGTTGAGTTGCTTTGACCCATGACTTGTGGTAAAGCTTCTCTAATATGGAATAACATACCTTGGGTGGTGGTCTTGATCTTGATCATGTAGTCGAACTTGTGTTGGATGCTCAAGGTTGATGTAGTTCATCAAGAGTTGGGAGCACCACTTCTAGTTTGAGTTCATCTTCCTACATGGGTTAGTCTTGCAAGGAAGAGCACTTGTGTATCCAAAATGACAATCATGAAACTTGATACCAAATGAAATTTGATATATAGAAATTGTCAAAGGATATGTTGAGTGAATTCAAGCTTCCTTGTCTTCAACTACCATATTGTAGAGACTTGGTGATGTAGAGATCGCTCTAGTTGTGAGTGGCTTGCAATCTCATAGATTTGGGCTTATCCAAGTACCTACAAGGGTTAGATAACATGCAAGGGTACAAGTATAGATCCAAGACAGATGATCATCATCGTAAGAGAAATATCAAGGATTAGTCAAAGGCTCATGCCTTGCATGTATCCATATGGAGTTTCTACTCCAAGTTTGAGGAATCAATGATGTTCAATTCACCTCTCAAACGACAAAAAACTTTCTCATCAAGCGGTTTGGTGAATATATCCACCAATTGCTTATCGGTACAAACATGCTTAAGATCGATGTCTCCTTTTGCAACATGATCTCGAATGAAATGATGACAAACTTCAATATGCTTAGTTCAAGAATATTGCACGGGATTGTGAGCAATCTTAATAGCACTTTTGTTATCACAAATCAATGGAACATGTTTCACATATATCCCATAATCTTTAAGAGTTTGGGTCATCCAAAGTAATTGAGCACAACATGAACCGGCGGCAATGTATTCCGCTTCAGCGATGGATAAGGATACCGAGTTTTGTTTCTTGGAGGACCAAGACACAAGAGATCTACCAAGAAATTGACAAGTTTCAACCGAACACATAGAAAGATAGGGGCTTATAGTTTCGCCTCCCAATGTATTCACCTCATGGGTGATGTCAACAATAATAACTCATGCCTACTCATATCCAACTGAATATATGTGCCTAGATCTTTCCTCACCACATGATGCTTGCAAAAAGAGAAAATAAAAAGGAATAGGGAAGAAAACTTTTGACTCTTACATAAAAGCAAATGCATAAAAATAAAAGATAGGCCCTTCGCAGTGGGAATCAGAGGTTGTCATGCGCTTATTTAATTGTATGCCAAATCCCTTAATGCAAAAGAATGTCATGTTATATTGCCCCTTATGATAGCAACCTTTATTATGCAGTCCGTCGCTTTTATTACTTTGCCATCACAAGTTCGTACAATGCTCAATTTTCTCTTACACTAGTTAGCATGCACGTGCAATGCACGTATTCCTTACGAAGAAAAAAATATTCATCCTAGTTAACAAGCAAATTCAATAAAAATAAATAATAAAAGTCTAGTGATGTACCACGCCCTCCGTCTCATATTAATTGTCGCTCAAACGGATGTATCTAGACATATTTCACTGCTATATACATCCGTTTGACCGGGTGTTACATACATCCGTTTGAGCGACAATTAATATGGCATCTAGATATATCCGTTTGAGCGACAATTAATATGGGAAGAAGGGACTACTAAACATTACAAAGTCCAAGTCATGCAATGTAACGTTGGCTAACAAAGGATGACATACATCTATTCTAGGTAACATCATCTTTGTAAGCAATCCATGACAATTGTTCCAAAGTCAGCTTGAAGAATAAAAAAAAGACTGCTGCATGGGTAAGGATTGTCCTTTTGCCGATGTGTTTGTGACATCTTTGAAGGGCACACATTCAACAGCCCCGGAGGATGGTGCAGATGATGTGGCCACATCCTTCTTAGCCTGGCAGGCTTTCCATTGTTTTTCAAGGTATTGTGCCTTCTTCTCGTCAGGCTGACGAGCATACCACCCTTAGCCTCCGCCCCGCTTTGTAAGAAAACCATGGTTACATACAGAAAGCTAGAAAATAGGGCATCAAAATACTAAGATAATTCTGATGTTCACAATTGATAAAACATTATGTAGCTAATTAGCATTTTTCAGAAAATTGATGAAACAAGAAGCGTGATTATCATCTCAAATACCAAATTAGTCGTGTTGTCGTTCCCCGAAGAAGAAGATAGAGACCGTGTACGCGAGGGATTGTCCACAGAAACCAGTAATAGCACTGGCTGTAAATCACGTCGGGAACGACAGCGGATTCGTTGGTGTTGAGCAAGTAGGCGAGTGGGTGCCGCATGGATGTTCTCGTTCGGCGACTCGACATCGATGAAGCAAGTGAATCTGCGTGGGCGGAGCAAACTGGAGTGCCACCGGCAGGTGTTGCTCGAGCTGGACGGGAGCGGTGGATACAGGCAGACGTGCATCCAATCCTGACAGGTTTTGCTCGAGACGTGCCGGCCGAAGCGGCTCTAGATGGTGTGTTCGGTCACAACGAGGGTTGCGTCGGCGGGAGCGGCAATTGTTGCGAGTTGGGCAGGTGTAGGCACGACAAATGGTGTGTCCGGTCGCGGCAAGAGCGGAGGGCCGACAACGAATGGTGCGATCGGTCGAGTCGGGAGCGGCATGTGATGGGAGAGAGCCGGGCAGGCGCGGCGGGGCGCACGTTCATCGGCATCGGCGCGAGCATGAGGATAGAGTGCAGAGTTTTTTTACGTGAGCGGAGGCAATTATTTGGAGGAGGAGGTACGGTGGTGGGAGGTTGCGGCGCGTGATTTTTGGTTAATTTGTTTTTTCAATTATTACGTGATATATGGTGTGACGATTTGTTTCCTAATGAAGGTCTAATTAAGGTGCAATGATGCCTAATTAAGGTGTTCTGAAGATGATACGTAATATATGGTGTGACGATTTGTTTCCTAATGAAGTTATAATTGAGATGCAACGATTCCTAATTAAGGTGTTGTGGAGATGATTAAAATTAATCAGTAAATATGAGAATTTGATGTGATACAACATTGGGACAATCTGGTCCATTAATGACTGGTGGATATGTGGCTAAGATCGAATGTTTCTGCCTCGACTCGCTTGTTTAATAGTAGTAGAGACTAAATGATCCAACACATTTAGAAGTAATTTTTATTGCCTTATTGCACCGATGACAACTTACTTGAAGGATCTTACTCAATTCATAGGTAGGTATGGTGGACTCTCAAAATAAGATTTGGGTTTAAGGGTTTTTGGATGCACAAGTAGTATCTCTACTTAGTGCGGAATTTTCGGCTAGAAAAGATATTGTGCAAGCATCACATGTTAAAGGATCTATGACAATATAACTTCTATGTGAATATGAACAAACATAAATCATTACGTTGTCTTCCTTGTCCAACGTCAACTATTTTGACACAAAATATTTATTGGGGGCTCACAATCATAAAAGATGTCCATGATAGTGTATTTGCATGTGAATCTTCTCTTCCCTTATTAATTCTTTCATGAATTGCATCATTGACCAATGCTATGTTTGTCAATCTCCAATAAATTTTACTACTTATACTTTTCCTTATGTGATGTCATTACTTTCCCTAAGATTAGCATATGATCATATTCATTTATTTTCCTTTCTTTTATCGACATTAAAGTAAAGAAACAAAACTCAAACTACTCTTTATTATATATCTCGCACACGATTACATCGGTAGATAGATCACTAAGCAAACACTCAAAAAGGAAGGATCGAACTAAACTCTTATTCAACTAAATCATAGGATAACTAAGGATCGAACTAAAATAGATGAAAGCAAAGATAGTGGTGGTGATACGATACCGGGACACCTCCCCCAAGCTTGGCATAAGCCAAGGGAGTGTCCATACCATGAACTCAAGTCTCCTTTGGTGATGAAGAAGGTGGTGGTGATGATGAGGTAGGTTTGTTCTTCTTCCTCAGCTTACGCTTGAGGATGAAATTTTCTTCCCTCAAGTCGTCAATCTCCTGCTCAAGCTTTAATATCTTCTTGCATAGTTCCTGCTTGTTTTCCTGCAAGAGATGAAAAGGGATAAACTAGATCTTAGGTTTCTTTGCTTTATTAGGGAGACTTGACTTCTTGAATTCCACATGCATGTCCCCATGTTGGGGTAATGTAACTTCGTCTTCATCCAAACTTGTATCTTCTTTCCCTTTCGGATCATAGTCTTCTTCTTCTTCTTAAATGGTCCAACCATAATGTTCTGCATCTCCGTAAACCTTGGGGCTTGCGGTATAATTAGCAACATAGCTCTCACCCTCCGAATCTTGAGATGACATATTTTCAGATCTACCAGGAAAATAGCAATAAAGAAGAACAGAAGATTTCTCCGCGATACGGTGTTCAATACGTTCGGGGGGTATATAAAGATTTTTTTATCTTGGGAAACAAGGAAACGGGAGGAAAACAGAGTCGGGAAGGTTCCCGAGGTGGGCACAACCCACCTGGGCGCGCCAGGGGGCCCAGGCGCGCCCTGGTGTCTTGTGCCCCCCTCGGGTGCCTTCCTGGTTGTTTCTTATTTTCCTAATTTTTAAAATATTCCAAAACTGACAGAAAATATTTTTGCGGATTTTTCGGAGTCCGTTTACTTACCGTATCATGTACCTCCTCTTTTTAGGGATTTTGGAGTGTTCCGGAAGGTTTCTTTTATGTGTTCCTCTGGTGTCATGGTTTGAATATTATTGCTTTCAACATTAATAGGCGTACCTGAGATATAGTGTTTAATTCTTTGCCCATTGACCACCTTCGGGTTAGTACCTTCGGCATTATTTATTTTGATAGCTCCAGAGCGATAAACCTCCTCGATGATATATGGCCCTTACCATTTAGAGAGAAGTTTTCCTGCAAAGAATCTGAAACGAGAGTTGTACAAAAGAACATATTCTCCAACTTTGAATTCCTGCTTTTGGATTCTTTTGTCATGCCATCTTTTAACTTTTTCTTTAAATAACCTGGCATTTTCATAGGCTCGGGTTCTCCATTCATCTAGTGAGCTAATATCAAATAACCTCTTTTCACCGGCAAGTTTGAAATCATAGTTGAGTTCTTTAATTGCATAATATGCTTTATGTTCTAACTCAAGAGGCAAATGACAAGCTTTTCCATAAACCATTTTATAGGGAGACATACCCATAGGATTTTTATATGCTCTTCTGTAGGCCCAAAGTGCATCATCTAATTTCTTAGACCAATTCTTTCGGGACCTATTAACAGTTTTCTGTAATATTAATTTTATTTCTCTAGTCTAAGTTCAACTTGACCACTAGATTGAGGATGATAGGGTGATGCAATTCTATGGTTAACATCATATTTAGGAAGCATTTTACGGAAAGCACCATGAATAAAGTGTGAACCACCATCAGTCATTAAATATCTAGGGACTCCAAGCCTCGGGAAAATAACTTATTTAAGCATTTTAATGGAAATGTTATGATCAGCACTACTAGTTGGAATAGCTTCTACCGACTTAGTAACATAATCAATAGCAACCAAAATATGTGTATACCCATTAGAGGAAGGAAAAGGTCCCATATAATCAAAACCCCAAACATCAAATGGTTTAACAGCAAGTGAATAATTCATAGGCATTTCTTGATGCTTACCAATATTACCAATTCGTTGACATTCATCACAAGATAAAACAAACTTATGGGCATCCTTGAAGAGAGTAGGCCAATAAAAACCAGATTGCAATACCTTGTGAGTAGTTCTATCTCCCGCATGATGTCCTCCGTAAGCTTCGGAATGACATTTCCGTAGGATTTGTTCCTGTTCATGCTTAGGTACACAACATCTAATAATACCATCTACTCCTTCTTTATAAAGATGTGGGTCATCCCAAAAGTAATGTCTTAAATCATAGAAGAATTTTTTCTTTTGTTGGTATGTGAAACTAGGTGGTATGTATTTAGCAACAATATAATTAGCATAGTCAGCATACCAAGGAGTGTTACGAGAAACATTTATTGCAGCCAGTTGCTCATCAGGTAACCTATCATCAATAGGTAGTGAGTCATCAAGGATATTTTCTAACCTAGACAGGTTATCAGCTACGGGGTTCTCGACTCCTTTTCTATCAGTGATATGTAAATCAAATTCTTGTAGCAAGAGAACCCACCTAATAAGTCTAGGTTTAGCATCTTTCTTTTTCATAAGATTTTTAATAGCAGCATGATCGGTGTGAACAATAACTTTAGAATCAACAATGTAAGATCTGAATTTATCACAAGCAAACACAACTGCTAAAAATTCTTTTTTAGTAGTAGCATAATTTCTTTGGGCATTGTCTAGAGTTTTGCTAGCATAATGAATAACATTTCATTTCTTATCAACTCTTTGTCCTAGAACAACACCAACAGCATAATCACTAGCATCACACATAATTTCAAAAGGCAAGTTCCAATCAGGTGGTTGAACAATAGGTGCAGAAGTTAAGGCTTTCTTAAGTGTTTCAAAGGCTTCTACACAATCATCATCAAAACCAAATGGAACATCCTTTTGTAAAAGATTTGTAAGAGGCCTAGAAATTTTAGAGAAGTCTTTAATGAACCTCCTATAGAAACCAGCATGACCGAGGAAACTACAAATACCTTTTATATCTCTAGGGCATGGCATTTTCTCAATTGCATCAACTTTAGCATGGTCCACTTCAATACCTCATTCAGAAATTTTGTGCCCCAAAACAATACCTTCATTAACCATAAAGTGGCACTTCTCCCAATTCAAGACATGATTAGTTTGCTCACATCTCTGCAAAACTCGATCAAGGTTGCTCAAGCAATCATCAAAAGAAGTTCCATATACAGAAAAATCATCCATGAAAACCTCAACAATCTTTTCACAAAAATCAGAGAATATAGCAGTCATACATCTTTGAAAGGTAGCAGGTGCATTGCATAAACCAAAAGGCATACGTCTATAAGCATAAGTTCCGAAAGGGCAAGTAAAGGTGGTTTTCTCTTAATCAAGTTTTGAGACAGGTATTTGAGAAAAGCCAGAATATCCATCAAGGAAGCAAAAGTGTGTGTGCTTTGATAATCTTTCTAGCATTTGATCAATAAAAGGCAAAGGGTAATGATCTTTTCTAGTTGCTTTATTTAATTTTCTAAAATCAATAACCATTCTATAGCCAGTAACAATTCTTTGTGGAATGAGTTCATTTTTATCATTAGGAACAACGGTAATACCTCCCTTCTTAGGGACACAATGAACGGGGCTTACCCATCTACTCAGCTATGGGATAAATTATACCTCCTTCCAGAAGCTTTAATATTTCAGTTCTTACCACTTCTTTCATCTTAGGATTCAAACATCGTTGATGATCAACAACGGGTTTAGCATCAGGTTCCATATTAATCTTGTGCTGACAGAGAGTGGGCCTAATGCCCTTAAGATCATCAAGAGTATATCCAATGGCAGCACGGTGCTTCTTCAGAATTTTTAGTAGTCTTTCTTCTTCATGTTCTGAAAGGTAGCACTAATAATAACAGGATATATCTTTTTCTCATCAAGATAAGCAAATTTCAAAGTGTCAGGCAATTGTTTTAATTCAAACACGGGATCACCTTTAAGTGGAGGAGGACCTCCTAGAGTTTCAATAGGCAAATTGTGTTTGAGCAGAGGTCATTATTCAAAGAAAATTTTATCTATCTCATTTCTTTCATGCATGTGCATATCATTTTTATGGTCTAGCAAATATTGTTCTAATGGATCTGTAGGAGGCATGACAATAGAAGCAAGACAAACTATTTCATCCTTACTAGGTAATTCTTTCTTATGAGGTTGTCTATTAAACTTGGAAAAATCAAATTCATGAGACTCATCTTCAAAGCTGACACTGACAGTTTGTTTATGACAATCTATAGTGGCATTGACAGTGTTCAAGAAAGGTCTACCAAAGATAATGGGACAAAAGTCATCTTGTGGGGAACCAAGAACTAGAAAATCAGTAGGGTATTTTATTTTTCCACACAAGCCTTCAACATCTCTAACAATCCCAAGTGGTGTGATGGTGTCTCTATTAGCAAGTTTAATAGTAACATCTACACCTTCTATTTCAGTGGGTGCTATGTCATGCATAATTTCTTGGTATAAGGTAAAGGGAATATCACTCACGCTAGCACCTAAATCACATAAGCCATGATAACAATGACCTCCTATTTTGACTGAGACAACAGGCATGCCAACAACAGGTCTATGTTTATCTTTTTTATCGGATTTGGCAATTCTAGCAGCTTCATCACAGAAGTAAATAACATGCTCATCAATATTTTCTAACAAGAGATATTTAACCATAGCAACACTAGGTTCTACTTTAATTTGTTCAGCAGGTTTAGGTTCTCTAATATTACTTTTGCGAACCACAGTTGAAACCTTAGCATGTTCCTTTATCCTAACAGGGAAAGGTGGTTTTTCAATATAAGCAGTTGGCACAACTGGATCAGAATTGTAAATAATAGTTTCATCTTTAGCTATGTCGGGTTGTTTAATTTCTTCTTTGATAGGGGGATGATATTTAAACCACTTCTCCTTAGGGAGATCAACATGAGTAGCAAATGATTCATAGAAAGAGGCTACTATCTCAGAGTCAAGTCCATATTTAGTGCTAAACTTGTGAAAAGCATCGGTATTCATAAAAGATTTAACACAATCAAATTCAAGCTTAATACCTGACTCTTTACCTTCGTCGAGTTCCCAATCTTGAGATTTGCGTTTAATTCTTTCTAAAATATCCCACCTGAATTAAATAGTCTTTTTCATAAATGAACCAGTACAAGAAGTATCAAGCATGGATTGATCATCACGAGAAAGTCGAGCATAAAAATTCTGAATGATAATTTCTCTCGGGAGCTCATGATTGGGGCATGAATATAACATTGACTTAAGCCTCCCCAAGCTAGAGCGATACTTTCTCTTTCACGAGGCCAAAAATTATATATATAATTCCGATCACGATGAACTAGATGCATAGGATATTTTTTTGGTGAAATTCCAATTTCAATCGATTCCAGTTCCAAGATCCAATATCATCGCATAGCCTATATGCTTTTCCCTTCAAAGATAAAGGGAAAACCTTCTTCGTCGCTTCATATCTGGGCAAACCTGCAAGCTTAAATAATCCACAAATTTCATCCACATATATCAAGTGCATATCAGGATGTTCAGCTCCATCTCCTGCATAAGGATTAGCTAGCAGTTGTTCTATCATACCCGAAGGAATTTCATAACCAATATTTTCAGTAGGTGCAGTAGGTTGAGGGGCAACTAATTGTGGTTCCGGTCGAGGTGAATATACCCCAAACAAACCCCTCAAAGGATGATTCTCCATAGTAACAAGTGACAATAAATTTCACCACGTAGTAATAATTTTTCCTTACCAATTTCCACTTACCAAGAGCGCTTCACTCCCCGGCAACGGCACCAGAAAAGATCCTTGATGACCCACAAGTATAGGGTATCAATCGTAGTCCTTTCGATAAGTTAGAGTGTCGAACCCAACAAGGAGCAGAAGGAAATGACAAGTGGTTTTTAGCAAGGTATTTTCTGCAAGCACTGAAATAGTCGGTAACAGATAGTTTGATAGCAAGATAATTTGTAACGAGCAAGTAACGGTAATGGTAAATAAGGTTCAGCAAGAGTAGCCCAATCCTTTTGTGACAAAGGACAGGCCAAAACGGTCTCTTATGATAAGCAAAGCGTTCTTGAGGGTATATGGGAATTTCATCATACCACATTCATCATGTTGGTTTGATTCGTGTTTGTTACTTTGATAATTTGATATGTGGGTGGACCGGTGCTTAGGTGTTGTTCTTACTTGAACAAACCTCCTATGTATGATTAACCCCCTCGCAAGCATCCGCAACTACGAGAAAAGTATTAAGATAAAATCTAACCATAGCATTAAACTTTTGGATCCAAGTCGGCCCCTTACGAAGTAGCGCATAAACTAGGGTTTAAGCTTCTGTCACTCTAGCAACCCATCATCTAATAACTACTCCACATTGCATTCCCTTAGGCCCAAGTATGGTGAAGTGCCATGTAGTCGACATTCACATGACACCACTAAGGGAATCACAACATACATATCATCAAAATATCGAACACATATCAAGTTCACATGATTACTTGCAACATGACTTCTCTCGTGACCTCAAGAACAAAAGTAACTACTCACAAATAATAATCATGCTCAAGATCAGAGGGGTATTAAATAGCATAATGGATATGAACATATAATCTTCCACCAAATAAACCATATAGTAATCACCTACAAGATGTAATCAACACTACTAGTCACCCACAAGTACCAATCTAAGGTTCCGGTACAAAGATTGAACACAAGAGATGAACTAGTTTGAGAGGAGATGGTCCTATTGAAGATGTTGATGGAGATGGCCCTCCCAAAGATGGGAGAGTTGTTGGTGATGACGATGGCGATGATTTCCCCCTCTAGGAGGGAAGTTCCCTCGGCGGAATCGCTCTGCCGGAGGGCAAAAGTGCTCATACCCAAGTTCCGCCTCGAGACAGTGGCGCTACGTCCCAAAAGTCCTCTCCTGATTTTTTCTAGGTCAAAATGACCTATATACCCGAAGATGGGCACCGGAGATGGGCCGAGGAGGGCACAACCCACCAGGGCGCGCCTGGGGGTCCTGGCGCGCCCAGGTGGGTTGTGCCCACCTGGTGGGCATCCTCTGGTAGTTATTTGCTCCAGTATTTTTTATATATTGCAAAATAATTCTCCGTAAATTTTCAGCTCATTTGGAGATGTGCAGAATAGGTAACTCTGACGTAGCTTTTTCAGGTCTAGAATTCCAGCTGCCGGTATTCTCCCTCTTTGTGTAAACCTTGCAGATTATGAGCGAAAAGGCATTAGAATTACTCCAAAAAGCATTACTATGCATAAGAACATTATAAATAACAGTAGGAAAACATGATGCAAAAGGGACGTACCATCGTCGAGGATGAGGGTGAGGATGTTGCCGCAGCTCTAGAATTTGAGAACATGGGGGATCCTATCGAACTTCCAAACCAGAATCCGGCCACATTTGAAGAGTTTATTCAAATGCATCAACAAATTCGGCATCGAGCAACTCACTAGCAGCCGAGGAAAGATCTGATTTAGCATCAGTGGGCCGTTAAAGGGGACAACAATGTTGGAATGTAATATTTGAAGTTTTTCAATTTGAACAACTGTTGCATGCAGTTATTTGAACGTATGTACTCTATGTATGCAGCTATTTGGAAGACAGTACTCGTGTATACAGCTACTTGAACGTCTGTACTCTTTGAATATGCAGACTTAAAAAAATAGAAAGGCCAGATGTATGCGGACAACGTTGTATGGCTGGCTCCCGCATCCGTGTTTGCGGACTGATCCCCTGTCCATGGACGGATGCAGGAGGAAATTTATGGGTCCCTGTTGAAGATGCCCTAACATGAAAAATAAATGAACAATCGGTCCACACAATGACTACAATGACTAGAAACTTGTTACGACATTGTCATTGATAGCAGCCACCACTCATTCAGACCACTTCTCCAATTTGGTCTTGTATACTTGAAGCCAAGCATGGTTTCCAACACATAATCAAAGCATCACCATGTTTTCATAGTGATCGATATCAGGTACACGCTTAAAATACTTGATAGGTTAAAAAGAGTGTGGATTGATTGAGATTTTTCAAAGACAAACCACCCGATCTTTAACTTCTCAAAGACAAGTTAAAAATATTGCACTTACATCCCCCTCCATTGTCAACACAAAGAAGAAACAATTATAACAATCAAAAATACAATTAGCATGTGGAAGACAAGTTGATGTAGAAGAAACAATGTAGGAATATAGTGCATCTTCAAAGTGGACCCTCGAACCGCCCGCAACTTTTCGGACAGCGCGGTCCAGACATGTTTAGCCATCCGATGCATGTATCCGTTCACTGACCGATCTTGATGCACTGATAACCCACAAGTATAGGGGATCTCAACAATTTTCGAGGGTAGAGTATTCAACCCAAATTTATAGATTCGACACAAGGGGAGCCAAAGAATATTTGTAAGTATTAGCAGTTGAGTTGTCAATTCTACCACACCTGGAGATTAAATATCCGTAGCAAAGTGATTAGTAGCACAGTAATATGATAGTTTTAATAGCAGTGGCAACAGTAGCAATAATGGTAACAGTGATAGCAATGATTTTGTAGCAAGTGTAATAGTAACAGCAGCAGTAGTAACTTAGCAAGAACAATATGTGGAAAATTCATAGGCATTGGCTCGGTGAATTCGTTGGATGATATTCATCATATAACAGTCATAACCTAGGGTGATACAAAACTAGCTCCAGTTCATAAATATAATGTAGGCATGTATTCCGTAAATAGTCATATGTGCTTATGGAAAGAACTTGCATGACATCTTTTGTCCTACCCTCCCGTGGCAACGGGGTCCATAAGAAAACTAAGGGATATTAAGGCCTCCTTTTAATAGAGAACCAGAACAAAGCATTAACACATAGTGAATACATGAACTCCTCAAACTACGGTCATCACCGGAAAGTATCCCAATTACTGTCACATTGGGGTTTACGGATCATAACACGTAATAGGTGAATATGACTTGCAAGATTGGATCAAGAACATAGATATAATGGTGAAAACATAAACGGTTCAGATCTGAAATCATGGCACTCGGGCCCTAGTGACAAGCATTAAGCATGGAAAAGTCATAACAACATCAATCTCAGAACATAGTGGATACTAGGGATCAAGCCCTAACAAAACTAACTCGATTACATGATGAATCTCATCCAACTCCTCACCGACCAGAGAGCCTACAAAGGAATTACTCACTCCCAGTGGGGAGCATCATGGAATTGGTGATGAAGGAAGGTTGGTGATGACGAAGACCAAAGATTCCCCTCTCCAGAGCCCCGAACGGGCTCCAGATCTGGCCTCCCGATGAAGAATAGGAGGTGGCGGCGGCTCCGTATCGTGAAATGCGGTGAAACTTTCTCCCTGATTTTTTTCTCCGGAAATAGGATTTTGTAGCATCGGAATTAGGGTCTGCGGGGCCACGAGGTGGGGACAACCCGCCAGGGCGCGCCAGAGGGGGGGGGGCACCCTGGTGTCTTGTGCCCAACCAGGGGCCCCCCTCTGGTGGTTCTTGGCTCCAGTATATTTCTTTTATTATAAAATAATTCTCCAAAAAGTTTCGTTCCATTTCGAGAACTTTTATTTCTGCAAAATAACAACACCATGGTAGTTCTGTTGAAAACAGCGTCAGTCCGGGTTAGTTTCATTCAACATGCAAATTAGAGTCCAAAACAAGAGCAAAAGCATTAGGAAAAGTAGATACGACGGAGACATATCAACTCCCCCAAGCTTAAACCTTTGCTTGTCCTCAAGCAATTCAGTTGACAAACTGAAAGTGAAAAAGAAAAAATTTTACGAACTCTTTTGTTCTTGTTTACATAAATAAGCTTAAGTAGCACCCAAGTTTTCAGCAAAAATCATGACTAACAATAACTCTTAAAAATTATATTAACTCATATCAATGGCATAAGCAACTAGCGAGCAATAATAAAATATCTCAAATGACAACACTTTGTCGAAACAACCATGATATAATATGACAACAGTGGTATCTTGCTAGCCCTTTCTGAGACCGCAAAACATAAATGCAGAGCACCTCCAAAGTTCAAGCGGTGACTAAACATTGTAATTCATGGTAGAAAAGATCCAGTCATGATGCATCCAACATTAACTATGCACAATGCATGAGGATGACAATAGTGCTCTCAGATCTGGCGCTTATTTGAGAAGGTGATGACTCAACATAAAATTAAATAGATAGTCCCTTCGCAGAGGGAAGCATGGATTTGCAGCGGTGCTAGAGCTCAAAGTTTCAAAAACAGAGATAAATGTAATTTTGGGAGGTACACCCTTCCTGTCAACGTTACGACCAAGAGTTATCAATATCTTCCATGCTAAACAAATTAGTGGCGGTTCCCAAGCAATAAAAGTAAAGGTTTACTCCCCCTCCACCAACAAACACACCCCACGGCTAGCCGAATCCACGGGTACCATCCATACCAACATTAGTCCTGGGGGAGTTTTGTTTAATTATTTGCAATTTTTTATTTCGGGACTGGGAATCCCTATTACCGCCCCTCTCGTGCAAGGACGAGTGAATAAACACCCATCATGAGAATAACCCGCTTAGCATGGAAGATACTGACCACCCCCTGTCGCTCCATGAGCGGTCCAGGCACACAAAATAGATGTTCATTTGAAATTTTAGAGGTGGCACATGCAAATTTTAGAGGCCGCATATTGGAAGATATGGTGGACTCATCAGGAATA
Organism: Thinopyrum elongatum; assembly: GCA_011799875.1. NCBI lineage: Eukaryota > Viridiplantae > Streptophyta > Magnoliopsida > Poales > Poaceae > Thinopyrum > Thinopyrum elongatum. The sequence goes on from CM022297.1 coordinate 258,700,748, forward strand.
ACTTGGGTTTTAGGATTTTGATGCACAAGCAGTATTCCCGCTTAGTACAGGTGAAGGCTAGCAAATAGGTTGAGAAGCGGCCAGCTAGAGAGCGAAAACAGTCATGAACATGTGTTATGCACAATTAACATTGAATACCGGCATGAGTAGGATATGGACACCATGAACATAAATATCATAGAGGCTATGTTGGTTTTGATTCAACTACATGCATGAACATGTGCCAAGTCAAGCCACTTGAAACATTCAGAGGAGGATACCATATCATCATACTACATCACACTCATTTTAATGCATGTTGACATCCAAGATAAATCATTATCTACTCCTAGCTACTTAAGCATGGCATGAGAAACTATAATATCTAATTGTCATTGCAAACATGTTTGATCATAATATGACGAATCATGGATACTAGGTTAAACATATTTACAAAAAACAGAACAAGTTGAGTTCATACCCGTTTCTCTCCGCCACAGCCAGTTCATCAAATATCGTCATTATTGCCTTTCGCTTGCATGACCGAATGATATGAAAATAATAGTGCAAGAGTGCCGTGGACTAAGCTGGAATCTGCAAACATTTTTATTCAAAAGGAGAAGACAAGGTATTATGGGCTCTTTGTTAGATCAATATCAATGCATATGAGAGCCACTCAACATTTTCGTCGTGGTCTTCTCCTTGGTATGACTCAATAAAAAGAAAAGAATTTCAGAGAAACACACCAAAACATTTTTGGAGTTTTTAGTTTTTCTTGAAGAAAGCAAATTAAAGAAAAACAAAAACAAAAACGAGAAAAACTATTTACACGGGAGAGCTCCCAACAAGCAAAAGAAGAACAAGGAATTCTTTTTGGGTTTTCTTTTTAATACTACAACTAATTAAACTTAGAAAGTAAAACCGAAAAGAAGCAGGAAACTTTTTTTTTGGATTTTCTCAAAGTTTTTCAAACACACAAGAAGAAATCGAGAAAATAAATCTAGCATGGATAATAAAATGAAAAAGTGTGAACATCGACAATTGGAAGGAAATGTGTGAACATGAATGTAATGTCGGTGGAAATACATACTCCCCCAAGCTTAGGCTTTTGGCCTAGCTTGGTAATCACCACTCATAGTAGCCATCCGGTCCCATCTCGAAGTGTTGTGGCGGTGGCACCTGAGCATTCCACTCCTGAGGCTCCTACTCTGCCGCCGCCTGGGCGTTCCGGTAGGCAACAATGTCCGCTGGCATGATCCTGTATCCGCCCCTGGCAATAGAATCAAACAAAGCAGGTGCAGGCAACGGAATAATATCGCGGGAATCCACACTAAAAACCAGGTTGTAACGAATATTATGAAGAGAGTCAGCCTCACCAGTAAACTGGCGAGCCACCATCGCCTGGTGATCTAGATAGACTCGGGTCAAAGGATAATCATGTTGGCATATCTGAACGTTAAAGTGACTCGCTAAGCGAGTAGCATAAATACCACCATGAATTTTTCCCTTGTTTCTGTTAAGGTGCAGACGGCGTGCAATAATAGCTCCTAAGCTATAAGTGTGATCATTGTGTAGTGCACGGCATAAAATGGCGAAGTCAGGAGCACTGAGTGCACCAACCTTCTCTCTGGCAATTAAGCACTTAGCAATGAATAGAGCAAAGTAATGCACAGAAGGAAACTACAAACTAGTGGCAGTGACACTCGACACACCTCTCTCATCTCCCACTGACAGAGTAAGTTAAAAGTTCTCAAACTCTGTAGATCTAGGATCTCTTATTTCCCCGTCAGAAGGGATCAAGCATATCTCACAAAAATCAGTAAGTGGTATCTGACGGGTTTCAGAATATAAATTAAACTGCATTTCAGGAGGATTATTCCTACTCAGAAAATGGAAATTTTGCACAAAGGAATTTGTAAGAAGATGGTATTGATCACACTCAGCTGCGATGAAGTTGGTCAGCCCAGCATTAGCAGCGAATTGAGCGAACTCTTGACGGATCCCGGCCCCTTAAATGAAGGCATTATGCGGCCATTCGCATGGCCGCACCTCCGCCCTTCTCGGAGTGTTGAGGTCAGTGTCCGAGGATTCCCCAATGACTCCTTTAGCATTTTTCTTGGAGGCAAACTTCCTAAAGAAACTCATCTTATTCCTATAGATAAAATTCTGAAAATTGTAGTCCACAAAATTTTTGTCAACAAAACTTCACAAGATTGATAGCAACTACTCATAAGGGTGCACAGAGGCCATATTAAGCATTCAAACTACTTAGAACTCTAAGAATTCAACATGCAAGCTCATCTACAGTAGCACCAAGAGTAGCTAATTATTCAAAATATAAACCACTAAAGCAAAAAATAATTGGAGCAATGGAGGAGTCACATACCAAGTAGCAATCCCCCAAAACAGTTTCGGAAACGGAGCTCCAAGCAAAGAGATCGAAATACGCGAGTTTGAAAGCAAGAACACGAGAGATAGAGAGCTATGGTGAATTTTTTCTGGAGGTAGGAGATGACATGGACTAAAGAGATAAGTGAGGGGACCCGCGTGGGGACCACAACCCACCAGGGCGCGCCTGGGGCTACTGGCACGCCCTGGTGTCTTGTGGTCACCAGGTGCACCCCCCTCTGATGTTTGCACCAAAAATTTAGAAATATTCAGAAAAAATCGTATTAAATTTTCAGGGCATTCTGAGAACTTTTATTTTTGGGTCATTTTTTATTGCACGGGAAATTCAGAAAACAGACAAAACATGGCATTTTATTTTATTTAACTAAGAAAAACTAAAAACAAAAGTTGGGAGCAGAAGGTTGTGCTTACTAAATTCATCAACTTCATACCTCTCAAAAATGATCCATTAATAAGTTGATCAAGTCTTATTAACAACCACCTTCGACTAGCATGAAATCGAAGAACTTTCGTAAAACACTAAGTTACCTCAACGGGGATATGCATGTCCCCAACAATAAGCATTTCATATTTCTTTTGGCAGTAGGTAGAGGTAGTTGAAAACTTCCAATAGTGAGTGTCAGAGATTTTTCAATAACATTAATACCATTCACTTGGAATTGTTTCTTCGGAAAGTGCACCGTATGTTCACTACCATTGATATGAAAAGTGACATTGCTTTTATTGCAATCAATAACAGCCAGTGCAGTATTCAAGAAGGGTCTACCAGGGATAATCGACATGTTGTCGTCCTCGGGCATCTCAAGTTTAACAAAGTCAGTTAACATAGTAATGTTTGCAGCAACAACGGGCACATCCTCACAAATATCGATAGTTATGGCAGTTGATTTGTCAGCCATTTGCAAAGATATTTCAGTAGGTGTGAGTTTGTTCAAATCAATTCTTTTATATAAGGAGAAGGGCATAACACTAACACTAGCTCCTAAATCACACAAAGCAGTTTTAACATAATTTCTTTTGATGGAGCAAGGTATAGTTGGTATTCGTGGATCTCCAAGTTTTTTAGGTACTCCATCCTTAAAAGAATAATTAGCAAGCATGGTGGAGATTTCAGCTTCCGGTATCTTTCTCATATTAGTGATGATGTCTTTCATATATTTTTCATAAGGGGTCATCTTTAAAATATCAGTCAAGCGAGTGCGCAAAAAGACTGGCCTAAGCATTTTAGCAAAGCGTTCAAATTCTTCATCATCTTTTTTCTTAGTTGATTTAGGTGGACAGGGCATGGGTTTTTGAACCCATGGTTCTCTTTCTCTTCCATGCTTTCTAGCAGCAAAGTCTCTTTTATCGTATCTTTTATTTTTAGGTTGTGGGTTATCAAGATCAACAGCTGGTTCTATTTCAACATCATTATCTGGTTGTTTATCAATGTCTGGTTGAGTGTCTTCATGAACATCATCATTATCTTTTTCATTATCACTAGATGAATGTTCATTATCAGATTGAGTTTCAACATCAGAGATAGAAACATCATTATTATTATTAGGAGGTTTTTCTATTTTAGGTTCACTAGAGGTATGCAAAGTCCTATCATTTTTCTTTTTCTTCTTCTTTTTTAGAAGGACTAGATGCATCAGTGTTAATTCTTTGAGAGTCTTGTTCAATTCTTTTAGGGTGTCCCTCAGGATAAAGTGGTTCCTGAGTTATTTTACCTCCTCTTGTTGCTACTCTAACAGCAAAGTCATTCATATTATTATTCATTTCACTAAGCAACTCTCTTTGAGATTTAGCAACTTGTTCTAGTTGAGTTTGAACCATAGAAGCATGTTTTCCTACACCTCTTACATCATTAGTAATTCTAAATAACAAGTCACTCAAGTGAGCAATCATATTAGAATTATATTTCAATTGTTTCATAACATTTTCATTGAAGTGATCTTGTTTTCTAATGTAGTTGTCAAACTCATAAAGGCATTGACTAGGATGTTTATTGTAAGGGATGTCACTTTCATCAAATTTCATTAAAGAATTTACCTCTACCACCTTTGGTGATGGTGTGTCAAGTCCATGTATTTCTTCAATAGGAGGTAAATTTTTAACATCCTCTGCTTTAATACCTTTTTTCTTCATACTTTTATTTGCCTCTTGCATATTGTGACACCCTGGATTTTGGCCCTTCTTTTTCTTTTGATTTTCTAAGGATTTTTGCTTGAGATTTCTTTTTCCGTGGCTCTGTGGACTTGAAACCTGAGGAGATCACCTTTGACTCCTCTCCCAAGTGGCTTGTCATCCTCAAAACCATCTCAAGACCTTGTCATTTTCATCTTAGCTCAATCCCAATATTATTTTTATTGGGAATATTCCTTTTTCTATTAAAGGAATAACCCTATTTGCCCTAGGTTGTGAAGCAACCTATATTTCTGTCTACCACAAAATTTCCAAATAACTCTCATAATTTATTTGGGTCGTATATTGCTCAAATATGCCCAAACCTTCCTGTCCTAGCCCAAAAATAATTCCCCAATATTTATTCTTCATTTCTGTCCAGTGTGGTTTTCTGTGAAGGAAGTGCCACCTATCCTTTATTGATTGCTCCCAAAAAATTTTGGGCATGCTATCTCATCCAAATCATTGCTCCATGCCAAAATTCAGCTCCATTTTCCTAGTGAATATTCCTCAGCAATTTTTCAAAGTTTCTGTCAAACAAAAGCCATTGTGAAGGAAGTACTAGCTAGGAGTACCCAAATGAGTTGAAATTTTTCACACTCCTTCATGTGCTCATATTATCACACTCCTCCAATTTGCAGCTCCATCCAGTCATCTATGGGAGCACATGCTCAAATCTTTGATTCTGGCAATATTTTTAGGTTGTGAAGCAAGTATATTTTATATTGCTTCATTAATTCTGAAAAATTACCAGATCATGCTCCTACCAATATCATTTCTCTCCACCAAATTTGGGATCATTTAAGCAATCCATTTACTCACCAATATTATCTCAAGTTTCTGGACAAAGAGGATAGCTGTGAAGGAAGTACCATTTTGGCAAGTCCATTTGGTATGAAATTTTTACAGCATCTTCATATGTCCAAATAATCATCCCATGCCAAATTTCAGCTCAAGTTGATACTCCATGTGAGTGCATCATCCAAATCCCTTTTCTAGACCAATTCTGCTATTACAAAGCAACCATGATTCATATTGGTCCATTTCTCCTCAAACTTAACAGGATAATAGTCCTTCCTAACCTAATCATCCCAGACATCAAGTTTGGCCCTTAGCCCTTCTCTGCTGATCACAGAAGTGAAGCCAAGTTTGCTACAGCAAACTTCAGGTGATCACTCCCATCTAACCATAGTACCCCAGATCAAGCCATAACCTCATAAATGATCTATCTTGGAAGGACTATCAGCTAGACAACATTTTGGGTGCCAGAGAGTAATGAATGCCCTGGTTCACGCGGTGACCGCGTTGTTGGCGCGACGGTGCACGCGCTCTGCAGGATTTGGCCGCGTGTAGGACGTCGCCTAGCTCCGGCCCCTCCCCCTCTCATTGTCTTCACGCGCGTGAGCGTGTCTAGCGGCTTCCCCTCGTCGTCGCCTTCACCATGGACCCCTCTTCCCCTCCGGCAGCTCGCTCGCTGGCGCTCGTCGCCGCGTGCCCACTGACGAGTTGTAGCCGGCCGTCGTCTTCCTCCTCTTGCGGCTTCTTCCCCGTGCTCCTTGGCCTCCTCTGCCCCGTGATGCATGCCATCTGCTCCTCCCCGTCGCCTTCCGTCCAGCGTGCAGGCGTGCACACGCGTACGCGGCCATGGTCGAGCCACGGCCAAGCGTCCGTGGACGTCCCCCTCGGCCATGGCTATAAATGGCCCTTCCCAGCCTCAGCTCTCCTCACCAGCAGCTCCACCATCCTCCTCGACCCCTCCCTAGCCCCTCAGAGCATCGCCGGAGTTCCTCCCCACCTCCCTCTGTCGCCTCGGCCGCCGGCGAGCCCCGCTCCAATTCCGGCGAGTCCGAGCCTCCCTCTCTGTTCCACCACCACCATCGCATCCCCTGAGCTCCGGCGAACCTCTCAGTGGCCTCGCCCCCTCCTCTCCCCCACCGGAGCACCATGCCCATCTCCACCCGAAGGCCATCTCCGCCGGAGTCCAAGCTGCCGTCGCCTATGTCCTCCCCGGTGGTCGCCACATGCACCATTGGATGCGGCTCGGCTCCCTGAGCTCACCGGTATGCCGCACGCCTCGAGAGGTGGCCCACACCGCCGGCGAGCCTCGTCGGGACCGGTCGGCGTCATCCCTCCCCTGCACCACGTCGGGAAGAAGAAGGAGGAGCGGGAGGAAGAGATGTCAGCGGCGGGCCCCACCTGGTAGCGAGACAGAGCCCGGCCTCGCCTCTGATGACTAGGATAAGTGGAAGCGTATTTTCCCTTTTACGCTTTCGTTTCAGTGAAAGCGTAAAGTTCTGCGGCTTCGGCCAGAAATACATTTTCACTGTCCCGAAAGCGTAGTTCCTGAAATGCGCTTTCTGTTTTTCTGTCCAGGCCCAGTTTGTAAAGATTTTCCTTGCAGATAGGTCCCTGGCAGAAAACCCCTCCTAACTTTTTGCTTGTAACTCCAATTTAGGTGATTCCAACACCCACATCTTCATCTCGTCGAGCCCGTTATGTTCTTATCATATTCATGATGTGTTCACATTTTGAAAATGACCTTTGTGCCCTTGCCCCTAATCAGCCCCTCCAGGAGAGAACCCTTTCCGGCGATTCCTTCTGCGAGCTTCCCGCACTTCTTCCCGGTGGTTTCTTCATCCCCAGGCAAGCCACAACAGCCACTTTTATGATAGCCATGCAGTAGCCATGGTTTCTACTTGAATATTTAATAATGTTTGCCCTTTTACTGCCTGCTTATTTGCTGCTACTGTCGTGTTTCGGTTATGCTCGTGGATTCATATCCACCTTCATGCTATGTTCTGATGCATCTTGTTATCTTGTACTACTTGTTAGTATTATTTTCTCCTGTCATGCTTGGTAGTAGTAGCACATGCTGGTGGTAGTGCTGTTCATTCTGATGCATGCTTACCGTTTGTTATCCAGTACCATTGTTATGCACGTTCCATTGCATCTAGTTGGTTACATGCTTACTTGGTAGTATTCTTGTTATGTTCTTGCATGGTATTTATTTCTGATGCTAGTGGTCATGCTATGCTCATGTGTAGTGTTATACTTATGCTCGTTAGTATGCCATGCTCATTTGGATAAATGATTCATTGTTGTTATGCATGATGATTATGTTGCACCTCCATGCTTATGATGATATCATGCTCCTGCATTGTAGTTGCATCATGTTATTTTAATATGGCTCAGCTTATTGCATTCAAGTTTAACCGGACTTAAATGAACTTGAACAACTGTTGGCTGAGTCATAGTGCCATCGAAATCGAACTGACCAGTGCAGCCACACTTGCTTTATGGGGGCTCCTAACTGGGTCTATTGGCATGCCTCTTGCCGATGCCTCCAACTAGGGAAGGTTACGGGCGCGCGCTACCTTGGCCAGGTAGGCGGACATTAGCCTTATGTGCCCGTGTTGGTTCGAGCGCTCTTGTCCCCATTTGGGACTGTTTTGTTTTGCAATGACGGTGGCCGTTTGATGTCACGAGGTGGTATCGGGGCCACCCAGGACTGATCCCAAAGGGGGAGTTGGTCGGAGTGGCCGGGAGAGTGTCATGGCAGTAGATCGGTTTTGTCGGAACGCCGTTGGTCCACCCGAATGGGAGTACGAGGCCTTGGGTTCCGTAGTGTGGGTACAGTGTGCTAACCTCTGCAGAGTGTGTTTAATCTATCGATAGCCGTGCCCGTGGATAAAGGCCCAGTTCGTAGTAGGTCACACTATGGGTCAACAGTATTTATAATAACTTGTTTAATAACAACCCCGGTTCGATGATGAGAGAAGTTGGTTGATCTTTATGTGACCGTGAGAGGATCACTGTGGTATCGAGGATACCGAGTTGGTGGATATTTGTGGTGTTATGCGAGAGTCAAGGGTAAAGGTCAAGCTCCTTGTGGTCATGTAATGATTACTACGGTATTGTTAATACCAAGCTTGATTGGATCCTGAGATGATCGTGTGATGTCCATGATGGTAAGCTTATGCATGTGATGGTTACGAGGTAACCCCGAGCAGAGTAAGTTGGTGCATGATAGTGTCATCATGTTGCATGCTAGTATCATCATGTTCATTCGTTCATGCAATGCTCATATTGTTCTAGCTGTATCATGTTGTGTATGCCATGTTGTTCTAATAGTATCGTGTTCATCATTGCTAAGTAACGTGTAATTGCCATGTTGTTGTTTGTCTTGATTGCTCTTGGTTGCTGTGAGCTTGCAAGTACATTCAATGTACTGACCTGGCGTGTCATGCCAGTTTGCAGGTCATGTCGGATTTGATTGCTTGTTTGCCATGGATCCCTTATTTGCGAGCTAGGATAAGCATTCCAGCCAGAGTCCCTGCGGGGTGGAGTTCATCACCGTCGTCGCTGTTCCGCTGCCAATAGTTATTCCGCTGCTTCGTGTCGTTCTGCTGCTTGCATGGAGCAACCGTGGAAGGCGTAGTGTCGCCGTGCCGATGTGATCCCCTTGTACCCATATAGACTGTAATAAAGAGCTGATTTGTTCTATGCTAAGCAGTGCCGTATTCCAGAAGACTTCTCCTCGATCTCTGGGCTGGAATACGGGGCGTTCCGGTTTCTCTGAGCCGGGGTGCCACAGGCTTAGTATCAGAGCAGGTCTGGCTGTAGGATGCCCTAGCCTGCACGAGCGTTAGAATGCGGTAGTATAGAGCCCAGTTGGTTTGTTGCACTTGATTGCTGCATTTGTTTGTTGCATAGCATGCATATAGATTATTATTTGGTTGCTTGTAGTGATCTTGTGAGTGTAGGTGGTATCGGGTTCGATCCACTACCTGCACCATTCCTCTTTATATACCTGCTCTTCAGTGTTTGGTGTCGTCTCTGCCTAGCGGAGTGATGCCATGGTACCAAGTGTTCCAAACACCATTTGCTGGAGTTATGCTCAGGTATCGCGTCGATATCTTTCCGCCATCCACCCATATCGTTTCGGTGATAGACTTGTCTCTATCCCGAATCGTGCCTTCCATCTCGCCCCTTTGGCAACCCTTACTGATCTTTGTTATCAGAAAAGGGCAACGCCAGCAAGCCCTGTTTTCCACCGCTATCCTACCCTGTCATCCCAATCTTTGGACGTGTACGATTCCCTTTCGTACGCTTGATGATGATGTGGTCGTGACCTTTGTGTCTCGCTACATGATCACCAAGTCCATCCTCACATGTGTATCCGTCCAGATGCAACCGGTGTTCAGCCAGCGCTTGGTGTAGCCTTGGTTACGCCAACTCCTTCCACACGCTGATTCACCTTCGTGCACACCGCCACAGCATGTTAGACCGTAGTACCAGAGTTTCTGCGAGATTTGTGTGTTTAGGTGTGCATGCATATTATTGTTGTGAATAGCAGTAATATGTGATGTTGCTTGATTATTTATATTATTTGTATGCTTTGTGTGCTTTTGTTTTCATCGCTTCTTTTGCTTCTTTCTTTGGGCCTTCGGTGTTACCTATTTTTCCCCTTATTAAAGTTGCTCATCAACTGACACCGGACCCGAAGAATCAGCAAGGAATTCAAGTATTTGGAAACTCAGCTAAATGGAATGGAATTCTCAGCCGACTGCAGTGAAATGGGGAATATCTGATCTTGATGCTGATAATCAAGTTTGCATTAGTGTGCCCTCCTCACAACAGTACTGATAATCAAGTCCACCTTAGTGCGCACTATTCATAGCAGTAAAGATCAAATCAGCAAGAAGATAAATTGTGCAAGACCAACAGTATATTATCAGTCAAAAGTAAACATCAGCAGGAATATTAAGATGATATATATGTGGCAATCAGTCTGCATATCACAATGAGATGCTTCTGGTGTAAGCAACCCAGCATTCTCTCACAAGCTACCAGAGAAGCTTCCAATGCAAGATTCCTCTATCTTCCTCAGTACGATACATGGATGACTTCCCGTGCAAGGTACTCTGTCTTCTACAGTAAGAAACCGCAAAAGCTTCCGGCATAAGGTACCGAGTTCTTCCCTAGCAAGTCTTTAAGGGGGGAGCCTCTGAGGCATAATATCCAGTCTCCCTCAGCAAGATACTCTCGATGGCTTCCAGCATAAGCCATCCAATCTCCCTCAGTACGGCATTAGTGCAAGATATTGCACTGTGAATTGACAGCTTATGGCTGTGCAAGAATAAGAAAGCTCGTTACACACCTCAGTTGGTGATGCAAGAACCGACAAGTTGTGGAGAAAGACAAAATGTGATGGCAAATTGTGGAAGTACTCAGCAAGGCCAGTTTCCTCATACCCGACAAGGTGATATCATTAACCCTTGTCACCACCTTGTATGCTTGACATCAACAACAAGCTATATGCAAGTACGTGTGAACCTGGTATAGTTCCTATCACATGATACATGAATGAGGATAAAGTCACGATTGCCGAAATATTGCACCCGACAGTACCTATGGTCACACGAAGAAGCAATATGACCAAGCTCTTTCAGCAAAGAATCCAGGACAAGAAAACAGTAATGAAGGAGTAAGACCGACGATATAAGTACGATAATTGTTGCATGAACCACATGGTGTAGATACCCCGGACAGTCCGAGTCAGCATCGATCACCATGGATATTCACCTAAGGGGTCTACTCAATTTTGGTAAGGACCCCATATCTAGACAACCCACTCAGTCAACCACATATGCTCAGGTTTGTCAAGTATCGCATGTTTGAGTCTGCCCTGTCAGACTAAAGGTCAATTCGACAGTTGACCTCAGTGACCTTGGTAAAGCATCACACAGCCTACTATCCCCATGGATATGCCGACAGAATGAATAATCAGGATGATGAATAATAGTCTTGAGGCATGTGTCCTCACTTATGAGGATCATCAAAGGATAGCCTGTCGTGAACAAAATTCTTCTGCCAGAACCACCGTCACTCAAGTCTGCGGATTCTATCATATAAGGCCGTACCCCTTTATGTTGGCCAAGAAAGGCGACAATCAAATATTTGGTACGAATTGGATACTCAAGATAGTGGATCTAGTCAAGATGATTCAGAAACTCCTGCAAGAAGACATATTTTGCCAGAATAACAGTTATGATTCACGCCACTGTGTTGAACACGGAGGACATGCATCCAAGTAAGCAACCCGATGCCAGGATGAAAAGAATTCGTGCCAACCGAGAAAATTGGCTCACAACTCCATGGAATGTTGTCACTACTGGATGATACATCCATAGGAAACCACTCACAGACTTGTGAAAAGGCATATATCTCAGTCACGATAATCCAAATCATTGCTCCATGCCAAAATCGTGACTAGATTTCAATTTCTTTCTTTCATCCAAATTCAGCTCCATAGGAAACCACTCATATGTTCATGCTTATGCTGGTTCCAATTTCTTTCATCCAAATCATTGCTCCATGCCAAAATTCAGCTCCATTTTCCTAGTGAATATTCCTCAGCAATTTTTCAAAGTTTCTGTCAAACAAAAGCCATTGTGAAGGAAGTACTAGCTAGGAGTACCCAAATGAGTTGAAATTTTTCACACTCCTTCATGTGCTCATATTATCACACTCCTCCAATTTTCAGCTCCATCCAGTCATCTATGTGAGCACTGGCTCAAATCTTTGATTCTGGCAATATTTTCAGGTTGTGAAGCAAGTCATTAATTATGAAAAATTACCAAATCATGCTCCTACCAATATCACTTCTCTCCACCAAATTTGGGATCATTTAAGCAATCCATTTACTCACCAATATTATCTCAAGTTTCTGGACAGAGAGGATAGCTGTGAAGGAAGTACCATTTTGGCAAGTCCATTTGGTATGAATTTTTACAGCATCTTCATATGTCCAAATAATCATCCCATGCCAAATTTCAGCTCAAGTTGATACTCCATGTGAGTGCATCATCCAAATCCCTTTTCTGGACCAATTCTGTTGTTACAAAGCAACCATGATTCATATTGGTCCATGAGGGAGTCCTGGATTAAGGGGTCCTCGGGCGTCCAGGCTACGTAATGTGGGCCGGACTGATGGGCCATGAAGATATAAGACAGAAGACTCTCTCCCATGTCCGGATGGGACTCTCCTTGGCATGGACGACAAGCTTGGCGTTCGGATATGAAGATTCCTTTCTCTGTAACCTACTTTGTACACCCCTAGTCCCCTCCAGTGTCTATATAAGCCGGAGGGTTTAGTCCGTTGAGGCAATCATAATCAGACAGGCTAGACTTCTAGGGTTTTAGCCATTACAATCTCGTGGTAGATCAACTCTTGTAATACTCATATTCATCAAGATCAATCAAGCAGTAAGTAGGGTGTTACCTCCATAGAGAGGGCCCGAACCTGGGTAAACATCGTGTCCCCCGTCTCCTGTTACCACCGACCTTAGACGCATAGTTCGGGACCCCCTACCCGAGATCCGACCGTCGAGTTCAGCTCCGCGGACATCTTCCGGCACTCACCTTTGGGTGATGTGCTAAACTCATTAAAAACCCTCTCCTTAGCGGGGGACTCACAGCCGAATTATATCCGGTTTGAACTGGAGGCTGATGACGGAGAATTTCGCTTCCCACCCATCGCCCACTTCATTGCCACTGTCGAAGACTTAACCGACATGCTCGATTACGACTCCGAAGACATCGACGGTATGGACGACGATGCCAGAGAGGAGCAGGCCCAAAACCCGCAGTTTACTGGGTGCTGGACAGCCACCTCCTCGTATGACGTGTACATGGTGGATACTCCCAAAGAGAATAACGGCGATAACAAGAAAAATCCAGTCGAGGATAAACCTCCTGAGACACAGCCAAAGCGCCGACGTCAGCGGCACCACTCTAAATCACGCCGTGGAAAAGACAGCAATACCGGCACGAGAGAAAACAATACTCCGGACGATGCCGAAGACAAAGAAGATCCCGTCGAGCCGACTTCCGAACAGGACGATAGGGAAGATGGGCAAGTCAGCCCTGACAAACAGGCCATAAACGAAGACTCGGAGGACAGCAACTATCTTCCACTCTCCGAAGATGAGGTGAGCCTCGGGGACGAAGACTTTATCGTGCCTGAGGAACCCGTCGAGCAGGAGCGCTTTAAGCGTCGGCTAATAGCCACTGCGAGGAGCCTGAAAAAGAAACAGCACCAGCTTCAAGCTGATCAAGATCTACTCAACGACAGATGGACTGATGTCCTGGAAGCCGAGGAATACGGACTCGAGTGCCCCATTAAAAGTTACCCGAAGCGTAAACTGCTACCCCAATTCGACGACGAGGCACTTGAGCCCATGCCATCAACACGTAATACGGCTAACCGACCACCACGTGGCCGGGACAAAGCGGCAACCCAAGCCGAACACCTGCCCACACTACCTCGCCATAAAGGCAAAGATACTACAGCTCGGGAATACACATATGACCTGCGGCAAGACCTGGAGAACAGAGCAGGTCAGTCCAGATCGATCTACGGATCGCGGGGGCATGCCCTGGTGCGCGACGACGGCTATCAAGCCAGACGTAACAAGCATAACCATGTCCGGGCCAAAAACCACAGACGGACTACATCCGCACTACGTCGCGACTTGGCCCGATATAGAGGCGCCGCACATCCCCTTTGCTTCACTGATGAAGTAATGGAACACGAATTCCCGGAAGGGTTTAAACCCATGAATATCGAATCATACGATGGAACAACAGATCCCGCAGTATGGATTGAAGATTTCCTTCTCCATATCCACATGGCCCGCGGTGATGACATCCACGCCATCAAATACCTCCCACTAAAATTAAAGGGACCAGCGCGGCACTGGCTGAACAGCCTCCCAGAGAACTCCATTGGCAGCTGGGAAGACTTGGAAGACGCCTTCCACGATAACTTTCAAGGTACATATGTCTGGCCTCCAGATGCCGACGACCTAAGTCACATCATCCAGCAGCCCGGGGAGTCAGCCAGGAAGCTCTGGACTAGGTTCCTAATTAAAAAGAACCAAATTGTCGATTGTCCGGACGCCGAAGCCCTCGCGGCCTTTAAACATAGCGTCCGAGACGAATGGCTTGCCCGACACCTCGGTCAAGAAAAACCAAAATCCATGGCAGCCCTTACCGCTCTGATGACCTGCTTCTGCGCGGGAGAGGATAGCTGGCTCGCTCATAGAAGCAACAGCACCAGTGATCCGGGCACTTCCGAAGTTCGAGACGGCAATGGCAAGCCACGACGCAATAAACACAAGCGTCGAAATAATAATGAAGGAACGCAAGACACGGCGGTAAACGCCGGATTCAGCGGCTCCAAAACTGGTCAACGGAAAAAGCCATTCAAGGCAAACAGAGACGGACCATCCAATTTAGACAAGATACTGGATCGGCCCTGCTAGATTCATGGCACCCCCGATAAACCAGCCAATCACACCAACAGAAGCTGTTGGGTCTTCAAACAAGCCAGCAAGCTTAACGCCGAACACAAGGGGAAGGGGCCGCCTAGTGACAGCGATGCCGAAGAGACTCGCCAACCGAACACCGGGGGTCAGAAGCAATTTCCCCCCGAAGTAAAAACAGTCAACATGGTATACGTGACATACATCCCTACAGAGGAGCGCAAGCGCGCACTACAGGACGCCAATGCCATAGAGCCAGGCACCCCAAAATTAAGCCAATGGGCGGCCTACCCGATCACTTTTGATCGCAAGGACCACCCAGCCAGTATCCGTCACGAAAGTTCGGCAGCTCTGATCCTCGATCCAATTATCGATGGGTTCCATCTCACGAAAGTCCTTATGGACAGCGGCAGTAGTCTTAATCTAATCTACCAAGACACTGTCTGCAAAATAGGCATTAATCCTTCACGAATCAAGCCCACCACAGTTACCTTCAAGGGATTAGTGTCCGGCGTAGAAGCTCGCTGCACGGGCTCAATTACATTGCAAGTCGTTTTCGGCTCGCCGAACAACTTTAGAAGCGAAGGCTTGACCTTCGATATTATACCGTTCCGCAGCAGCTACCACGCACTACTCGGGCGTACCGCTTTTACTCGTTTTAATGCGGTCCCACATTATGCCTATTTCAATCTTAAGATGCCCGGTCCACGCGGCGTCATCACGATAAATGGAAATACGGAATGCTCCCTCCGTACAGAGGAGCGTACTATGGCTCCTGCAGCCGAAGTACAAAGCGGCCTTATCAAGCCGCGTATCTCATCGGCCGTCAAGCCGCCGGTCTCTACTAAACAGGACCAATCAATCTCTGAGCTGGATTAGCAGTTCGGCCTCCGTCGTCCACCCCATACAACTGCGAAGTTTACACCGCACATGCATAATTATGCACTTAAAATACCATGGTCATCGATGGAGGCACAGTACGGACAGGCCTACAATGCGGTCCACACCCTCATAGTCTTTTTACTTTTTCTAACTATTTTTTATCCTTTACGATAGGTGATTCCAAGCCTGGTCATCTTACGGACTCTTTCTAAAGTTCGGCTTCGTATAAATAACCAACGGCTATTCCTACTAAGGAGTTCTTTAACTGAGGCAAGGCAGCGCAGACATGCGACAGGAGGTCCTAATGATTTTTTTAAGACCGCACTCTTTATTTTAAACCTGTAAAGTGCCTTTTTCCTCAGCTCTCGGCCCCCGGCATGTTAAATAGCCCGGGTAGGGGCGTTATAATCTGTAGAATTGCATTTGACGTGTCAATCAGATTCCAGTGAACATAACCCGTATTCAGTATTCGCTTTTTCTACGTACTGAATTTTGCTTCTTCGGTTGTTTCATGAACGCACCTCGGCACAAATTGCCAGGGGCTCGATACGGCAACACATGAGTTGCCGACAAGTCCGAACAGCTTTTCAACACACTTCGGCGTCACGAGTTTGGCCTTATATGCATCAGCTCCGAATCATGTCTTTGGTCAATAGTTGGGTTGCCCGGCTCCTGTGCTTACTACCTTACGTTCCGCTATATCGGCTAGGGTAGTAAAGGGAGAACTACTGCGATTGTGTCCTGGTTTATCTGGATGAGCACCTCAGTAGAGAAAGCCGAAAACTGACTGTCATGATGCGGCGAGAGCTGGTCAACCACTCGATGACTCATCAGAATCCTTCGCGATTCTTTCCGTATTACACGAAGGACCGTTTTTCTGGTCACCTATGTAACGCACCGTATTCGGGTAAACACGTACATACCAGGGGCTATATCGTAGACCTGTCGTCAAACTCCTATGGCTAAGTGAAAGTGTTAAAGCCCTATAGTCCGATTGCCTAGTTCACCGCATTGACACCTCCTTCATGGACCAAGACGTTGGGTCAAGAGTGATCAAGTGCTTTTCCGAACACCCCCGTATTATATGCGAGGGGGCCGAAGCCGACGACTAGCAAACTTTCAGATTATACGAAGAACGACCGCACAGGAGGAACCAAAACTTTCAGGCAAAAGTATAAAAATATGGCCTTAATATATCATAATATTGTTTTTACAAAGTTGGTATATTCACTCGAACATCATATTTTTCGAGCACTGACCCTCTATCAAGAGGGCACCCTCTAGGACATCCTCAAAATAATGCTCTGGCGTGTGATCGTCCTGGCCCTAGGGTGGAATCTTCGCTGCAATATCGGTGGCCTTCATCTTCGCCCAGTACGTCTTGACGCGGGCAAAGGCCATCCGTGCACCCTCAATGCACGTTGACCGCTTAACAGCGTCGATACGCGGCACCGCATCAACAAGTCGCTGCACCAAACCGAAATAACTCTTCGGAATTGGCTCAGTCGGCCATAGCCGGACCACGACGTCCTTCATGGCAGATCCGGATATCTTGTGGAGCTCGGCCCACTGGGCCATCTGTTCGTTCAGCAACAGCGGACGCTTCGGCATGCTGAATTGCGACCAGAAAGGCTTCTCCGTTGCATGTCCTTCTTGCGCTTGGAAAAACTGCGCCGCATCGGAGACACTCTTCGGCAAGTCCAAAAATGTGTCTGGAGAACTCCACATTTGATTAAGGGGGGCATACTTCGGATCGCCGAATTTAGTCTGTAATAAGAAAGGCTTACCGGCCGCTATCTCCCCAGCTTGCCGGATCTCTTCCCGAGCCGCTCTAGACTCGGACCGTGCTTCTCTCGCCTCTTGTAAGGCCTTGCCGAGTTCGACCATTCTGGCTTTGTTATCCTTCTCGAGGAATTCACATCGAACATTGGCATCCTTTAGCTCGTGCATCATGGTAGATATTCTCTCCTCGCACTAGCGCCGAGCAGCCTGTTCGGCCTTTAACTCAGCAACTGCCTTCTTGGGAGCCGCCTCACTCATCCTGGCTTGCTCCTTGGCCCGGGCAAGCTCAGCCCGTAGGGCCTCAACTACGGCAGCATTATCTGCAGTTATGCATATCTCAGTATACAATTTACATATACTGACTGCCCCAAAAACATACCTTGCGCCTCGTCGAGCCGCCTGTTAATAAGTGTGAGGTCGTCATCCGCCACATCAAGTTTTTGCTTCAGCCTTGCAACCTCTGTAGCTCGGGCAGTCGTCATGGATGAAACAGCCTGTGTTCCAATCCATCAGATTATTTCCTGGGAATATATTTTTTGATCCTCTGATCGCCTCCCTTCGGACGCCAACCAGAGTCTCAGGGGCTACTATCTATACACAGGTGCATTTTGCACGTAGAAGTGCAATTAAAGATATTACATTGCATACCTCGAAACCTCTTAGCAGGCTCATGAAGGATTCATTCAATCCACTTCTCGCGGACAGAATCCTCTCAACTACCGTACCCATTAAGGTACGATGTTCCTCTGAAACGGACGCATGTCGCAGCATGCCCGTCATTGTATCCGGCGCCCCCGGATCCCTGGGAGCGGCCGCGGGAGTACGGACTCCCTTCGAAAGAATATGTTTACCTGGCTCTAGAGTCGTCCCCGGCTGTAAATCGGATAGTCCGGGCCCTTTATTGTTGGTCCCCATAGGGTCCGCATGCCCCGGACTCTGGACGGTCGAAGTATCATCTTCGGGCGAAGTTTTCATTATCCCTCTCACCGCTTGTTGGTCGGGAGAGATCCTCCGGGATGACACATCGGAGTCGTCTGCCCTGTCGGGCGAGAAGGTATGTGGAGGCGTTTCGCTTTCCATCATCTTCGGAAGAAAATCCCCCGAGGAGGAGGACTGTTGAGGAAGACTGCTTGCCGGACTGCAAACATATATTTTAAATGTTACCCTGGTAACCGGAAAGCAATGGGATATGTTTCGGACGCCCCTGTTCACTTACGATTCGGCTAAAGGCTTGTCCTTACGGAGGAACTGCACGACAACATCGTCTTCTGAACCCGAGCCACCCGACAGGGACATCTTCCCTTGCTTAGGAGCCTTTGCTTCCAAATCTTCGGAGGCGGCCCTCTTCTTCCCATCGGGAGAGGGGATGTCAGTTTCTCCTTCTCTTTTGTCTTCGGAAGACGGAGTTCCAATCTCCCCGGACATAGTGTCTGGTGTACCTTTAGAATAGAGGCCACCTTTGGCCTTCTTGCTCTCCTTTTTGTCCCCCTTCGCCGACACTTGGTATGGCGCCGGAGCCAGCATCCTTGTTAACACAGGATCTGCTGAGTCTTCGGGAAGAGGGGCCGGACACCTAATTCTTTCCGCCTTCTTGATCCAGCCCTGGTCGAAGATGGTATTCTCAGTATATTGTTACGAGATATTTAACTAAGTTGTTTTCAGGAGTCGAGGGCCTACCGAGGTATCCGAATGGTTGCAGTCAAGGCCGATGTCCTCGGTAGTATTCGGCCACTGTTTTCCGGTCCCGAAGAATAACTTCCACATTCCTTTGTGCGTCGTGCCAAAGAAGTGCTGAAGAGTCCGTGGTCCTTCCGGATTGAACTCCCACATGCGGAGGGGCCGTCGCTGGCACGGCAGGACCCGGCGGACTAGCATTACCTGGATTACGTCGATGAGGCCGGTGTCCTTCTTGAGGAGGCTCCGGATGCGGCTTTGTAGCGTCTGCACTTCGTCCATTGATCCCCAGTCCAGCCCCTTATTAATCCATGATGCGAGCCGTAATGGAGGGCCAGGCCGGAACGCAGGTGTAGCTGCCCACTTGGTACCACGGGGTTCAGTGATGTAAAACCACTCCCGTTGCCATAGGTTGGAGGTTTCCGTGAAAGAGCCTTTTGGCCAAGGCGTGTGGGTGAGTTTGCTCACCATCGCACTGCCGCACTCTGCTTGCTTCCCATCGACTACCTTCGGCTTCATATTAAAGGTCTTGAGCCATAAACCGAAGTGTGGGGGAATACGGAGAAACGCCTCGCACATGACGATGAACGCCAAGATGTGAAGAAAGGAGTCCGGGGCTAGATCATGAAAATCTAGCCCGTAATAGAACATGAGTCCGCGAACGAAGGGATGGAGAGCGAACCCTAGCCCTCGGAGGAAGTGAGAGATGAATACGACCCTCTCGCCAGATCTGGGAGTAGGAATGACCTGCCCTTGAGCAGGGAGCCAGTGGGGGATTTCCGCGGTCAGGTATTTTGCCGCCCGGAGCTTCGCGATATCCTCCTCTGTGAAGGAGGAGGCCACCCACCGGCCTTGAGGGTTGGGTCCGGACATGACTAGAAGGCTCGGAACAAATAAATTGAACCTTGGGTGCTAGAACTCGAGGTTGGAAAGGAAGAGGAAAAGGGAAAGCGTAGAGGAGAAAGACGGGTCTGTGCCCCTTTATAAAGGCGATGAATATCAAAACGCCTCCTCCTAGGCCTCAAAACCTGCCTATTCCCAAGGAATCATACCAACGGGACGGTTGGATTACCCACGCCCGTATTAATGAGGATCCCGTAATGAAGGGACACGGTCTCTGCTGTGACAAGACGTGCTACCGGAAACCGCATCTTAAAGCGTGGAGCGGGAGGCTAAAGAACGGTTCGAAATAATGACCGTGCAGGGACGTGGTGTCGCGTTACAAAAAGTTGTCAGCGGATTGGACTCGTGAAATATTATACTCTCTGCGGTTGTGTGTGGTACTTGTTTTGCAGAGCCGGACACGCTTTCTGTGCTCAAAGTCTATTTTGGAGTATTCGGAGGAGGAACCCGCCTTGCAATGCCGAAGACAATCTGCGCGCCGGACACATCGTCATTGAAGCCTGGTTCAGGGGCTACTGAGGGAGTCCTGGATTAAGGGGTCCTCGGGCGTCCAGGCTACGTAATGTGGGCCGGACTGATGGGCCATGAAGATACAAGACAGAAGACTCTCTCCCGTGTCTGGATGGGACTCTCCTTGGCGTGGACGACAAGCTTGGCGTTCGGATATGAAGATTCCTTTCTTTGTAACCGACTTTGTACACCCCTAGTCCCCTCCGGTGTCTATATAAGCCGGAGGGTTTAGTCCGTAGAGGCAATCATAATCAGACAGGCTAGACTTCTAGGGTTTTAGCCATTACGATCTCGTGGTAGATCAACTCTTGTAATACTCATATTCATCAAGATCAATCAAGCAGGAAGTAGGGTGTTACCTCCATAGAGAGGGCCCGAACCTGGGTAAACATCGTGTCCCCCGTCTCCTGTTACCATCGACCTTAGACGCACAGTTCGGGACCCCCTACCCAAGATCCGCCGGTTTTGACACCGACAGTCCATTTCTCCTCAAACTTAAAAGGATAATAGTCCTTCCTAACCTAATCATCCCAGACATCAAGTTTGGCCCTTAGCTCTTCTCTGCTGATCACAGAAGTGAAGCCAAGTTTGCCACAACAAACTTCAGGTGATCACTCCCATCTAACCACAGTACCCCAGATCAAGCCATAACCTCATAAATGATCTATCTTGGAAGGACTATCTGCTAGACAACATTTTGGGTGCCAGAGAGTAATGAATGCCCCGGTTCACGCGGTGACCGTGCTGTTGGCGCGATGGTGCACGCGCTCTGCAGCATTTGGCCGTGTCCAGGACGTCGCCTAGCTCCGGCCCCTCCCCCTCTCGTTGTCTTCGCACGCGTGAGCGTGTCTAGCGGCTTCCCCTCGTCGTCGCCTTCACCATGGACCCCCTCTCCCCCTCAGGCAGCTCGCTCGCTAGCGCTCGTCGCCGCGCGCCCACGGATGAGCTGTAGCCGGCCGTCGTCTTCCTCCTCTGGCCGCTTCTTCCCCGTGCGCCTTGGCCTCCTCTGCCCCGTGATGCATGCCATCTGCTCCTCCCCATCGCCTTCCATCCAGAGTGCAGGCGTGCACACGCGTATGCGGCCATGGCCGAGCCACGGCCACGCGTCCGCGGACGTCCCCCTCGGCCACGGCTATAAATGGCCCTCCCCGGCCTCAGCTCTCCTCACCAGCAGCTCCACCATCCTCCTCTACCCCTCCCTAGCCCCTCAGAGCATCGCTCGAGTGCCTCCCCACCTCCCTCTGTCGCCTCGACTGCCGGTGAGCCCCGCTCCGATTCCGGCGAGTCCGAGCCTCCCTCTCTGTTCCACCACCACCATCGCATCCCCTGAGCTCCGGCTAACCTCTCAGTGGCCTCACCCCCTCCTCTCCCCCACCGGAGCGCCATGCCCATCTCCACCCGAAGGCCATCTCCGCCGGAGTCCAAGCTGCCGTCGCCTCAGTCCTCCCCGGCGGTCGCCACGTACACCATTGGATGCGGCTCGGCTCCCTGAGCTCACCGGTATGCTGCACGCCTCGAGAGGTGGCCCACACCGTCGGCGAGCCTCGTCGGGACCGGTCGGCATCATCCCTCCCCTGCGTCACGTCGGGAAGAAGAAGGAGGAGAGGGAGGAAGAGATGTCAGCGGCGGGCCCCACCTGGCAGCGAGACAGAGCCCGGCCCCGCCTCTACTGACTAGGATAAGTGGAAGTGTATTTTCCCTTTTACGCTCTTGTTTCAGTGAAAGCGTAAAGTTCTGCGGCTTCGGCTAGAAATACGTTTTCACTGTCCCGAAAGCGTAGTTCCTGAAATGTGCTTTCTGTTTTTCTGTCCAGGCCCAGTTTGTAAAGATTTTTCTTGCAGATAGGTCCCTGGCAGAAAACCCCTCCTAACTTTTTGCTCGTAACTCCGATTGAGGTGATTCCAACGCCCACGTCTTCGTCTCGTCGAGCCCGTTCTATTCTTATCATTTTCATGATGTGTTCACATTTTGAAAATGACCTTTGTGCCCTTGCCCCTAATCAGCCCCTCCAGGAGAGAACCCTTTCCGGCGATTCCTTCCGCGAGCTTCCCGCACTTCTTCCCGATGGTTTCTTCATCCACAGGCAAGCCACAATAGCCACTTGCATGATAGCCATGCAGTAGCCATGGTTTCTACTTGAATATTTAATAATGTTTGCCCTTTTACTGCCTGCTTATTTGCTGCTACTGTCGTGTTTCGGTTATGCTCGTGGATTCATATCCACCTTCATGCTATGTTCTGATGCATCTTGTTATCTTGTACTACTTGTTAGTATTATTTTCTCCTGTCATGCTTGGTGGTAGTAGCACATGCTGGTGGTAGTGCTGTTCATTCTGATGCATGCTTACCGTTTGTTATCCAGTACCGTTGCTATGCACGTTCCATCGCATCTAGTTGGTTACATTCTTACTTGGTAGTATTCTTGTTATGTTCTTGCATGGTATTTATTTCTGATGCTAGTGGTCATGCTATGCTCATGTGTAGTGTTATACTTATCCTCGTTAGTATGCCATGCTCGTTAGTATAAATGATTCATTGTTGTTATGCATGATGATTATGTTGCACCTCCATGCTTATGATGATATCATGCTCCTGCATTGTAGTTGCATCATGTTATTTTAATATGGCTCAGCTTATTGCATTCAAGTTTAACCGGACATAAATAAACTTGAACAACTGTTGGCTGAGTCATAGTGCCATCAAAATCGAACTGACCAGTGCAGCCACACTTGCTTTATGGGGGCTCCTAACTGGGTCTATTGGCATGCCTCTTGCCAGTGCCTCCAACTAGGGAAGGTTATGGGCGCGCGCTACCTTGGCCAAGTAGGCGGACATAAGCCTTGTGTGCCCGTGTTGGTTTGAGCGCTCTTGTCCCCGTTTGGGACTATTTTGTTTTGCCACGACGGTGGCCGTTGGATGTCACGAGGTGGCATCGGGTCCACCCAGGACTGATCCCAAAGGGGGAGTTGGTCGGAGTGGCCGGGAGAGTGTCATGGCAGTAGATCGGTTTTGTCGAAACGCCGTTGGTCCACCCGAATGGGAGTACGAGGCCTTGGGTTCCGTAGTGTGGGTACAGTGTGCTAACCTCTGCAGAGTGTGTTTAATCTATCGATAGCCGTGCCCATGGATAAGGGCCCAGTTCGTAGTAGGTCACACTATGGGTCAACAGTAATAATAATAACTTGTTTAATAATAACCCTGGTTCGATGATGAGAGAAGTTGCTTGATCTTTATGTGATCATGAGAGGATCACCGTGGTATCGAGGATACCAAGTTGGTGGATATTTGTGGTGTTATGCGAGAGTCAAGGGTAAAGGTCAAGCTCCTTGTGGTCATGTAATGATTACTACGGTATTGTTAATACCAAGCCTGATTGGATCCTGAGATGATCGGGTGATGTCCGTGATGGTAAGCTTATGCATGTGATGGTTACGAGGTAACCCCGAGCAGAGTAAGTTGGTGCATGATAGTGTCATCATGTTGCATGCTAGTATCATCATGTTCATTCGTTCATGCAATGCTCATATTGTTCTAGCTGTATCATGTTGTATATGCCATATTGTTCTGATAGTATCGTGTTCATCATTGCTAAGTAACCTGTAATTGCCATGCTGTTGTTTGTCTTGATTGCTCTTGGTTGCTGTGAGCTTGCAAGTACATTCAATGTACTGACCTGGCGTGTCATGCCAGTTTGCAGGTCATGCCGGATTTGATTGCTTGTTTGCCGTGGATCCCTTATTTGCGAGCTAGGATAAGCATTCCAGCCAGAGTCCCTGCGGGGTGGAGTTCATCACCGTCGTCGTTGTTCCACTGCCAGTAGTTATTCCGCTGCTTTGTGCCATTCTGCTGCTTGCACGGAGCAACCGTGGCAGGCGTAGTGTCGCCGTCCCGATGTGATCCCCTTGTACCCATATAGACTGTAATAAAGAGCTGATTTGTTCTATGCTAAGCAGTGCCGTATTCCAGAAGACTTCTCCTCGACCTCTGGGCTGGAATACGGGGCGTTCCGGTTTCTCTGAGTCGGGGTGCCACACATATCTTCAGGACTGAGATATAAGATACCCCTCTTCTTTTGAGTGGGTTTAGGCGGTGATTCAGGAAGAGTCCAATCATCATAATTTTTTAATATATTATTCAATAATTCCTCAGCTTGTTCAACAGTTCATTCCCTGAAAACACAACCAGCACAACTATCTAGGAAGTCCCTAGAAGCATCAGTTAGTCCATTATAGAAGATATCAAGTATTTCATTTTTCTTAAGAGGATGATCAAGAATAGCATTAAGTAATTGGTGAAGCCTCCCCCAAGCTTGTGGGAGACTCTCTTCTTCAATTTTCACAAAATTAAATATTTCCTGTAAGGCAGCTTGTTTCTTATGAGCAGGAAAATATTTTTCAGAGAAGTAATAAATCATATCCTGAGGACTACGCACACAACCAGGAGCAAGAGTATTGTACCATATCTTAGCATCACCCTTTAATGAAAACGGAAATAATTTGAGAATATAGTAGTAGCGAATCTTCTCATCATGAGCAAATAGGGTGGCTATATCATTTAATTTAGTAAGGTGTGCCACAACGGTTTCAGTTTCATAGCCATGGAAAGGATCAGATTCAACCAAAGTAATTAACTCTGGGTCGACAGAGAATTCATAATCCTTATCAGCAACAACGATAGGCGAAGTAGCAAACTTGGGATCACATTTCATTCTAGCATTCAAAGATTTTTCTTTCAGTTTGCATAATAATTTCTTAATATCATCTCTATCATTGCAAGCAAGAAAATCTCTAGCTGTCTCCTCATCCAGAACATAACCTTCAGGTATTTTAGGTAATTCATATCTAGGAGAGCTAGATCTAATAGGTGTTTTGAGATTTTCAGTTCCTGGTACTTCATCAGTTTCAGCATTCTCAATATCTTTAGCTCTAGCAATTTGTCCATCAAGAAATTCACCTAGTGGCCTATTATCATCAAGCAAGGTACTAGCATCATCATGAGTAGCATTCATAGTAGAAGTAGCATCATCAATAGCTTGCGACATATCGGGATTAATAGCATGTGGTGGTGTTGCAAGTCTACTCAAAACAGAAGGTGAATCAATTACAGAGTGTGATGGCAGTTCCTTACCTCCCCTCATCCTAGAGGGAACGATCTTTGTTTTTGTATCCTTCAGATTCTTCATAGTGATAAATAGATAATAATCCCAAGTGACTCAATCAATATAGCTATGCTCCCCGGCAACGGCGCCAGAAAAAGGTCTTGATAATCCACAAGTATAGGGGATCGCAACAATTTTCGAGGGTAGAGTATTCAACCCAAATTTATAGATTCGACACAAGGGGAGCCAAAGAATATTTGTAAGTATTAGCAGTTGAGTTGTCAATTCAACCACACCTGGAGATTAAATATCTGCTGCAAAGTGATCAGTAGCACAGTAATATGATAGTTTTAATAGCTGTGGTAGCAGTAGCAGTAATGGTAACAGTGATAGCAATGATTTTATAGCAAGTGTAACAGTAATAGCAGTAGTAGTAACTTAGCAAGAACAATATGTGGAAAATTTTAGGCATTAGATTGGTGAATTCGTTGGATGATATTCATCATATAACAGTCTTAACCTAGGGCGATACAAAACTAGCTCCAGTTCATAAATATAATGTAGGCATGTATTCCTTAAATAGTCATACGTGCTTATGGAAAGAATTTGCATGACATCTTTTGTCCTACCCTCCCGTGGCAGCGGGGTCCATAAGGAAACTAAGGGATATTAAGGCCTCCTTTTAATAGAGAACCAGAAAAAAGCATTAACACATAGTGAATACATGAACTCCTCAAACTATGGTCATCACCGGAAAGTATCCCAATTATTGTCATATTGGGGTTTACGGATCATAACACGTAATAGGTAAATATGACTTCCAAGATCGGATCTAGAACATAGATATAATGGTGAAAACATAAATGGTTCAGATCTAAAATCATGGCACTCGGGCCCTAGTGACAAGCATTAAGCATGGCAAAGTCATAATAACATCAATCTCAGAATATAGTGGATACTAGGTGTCGGTGTCAAAACCGGCAGATCTCGAGGTAGGGGGTCCTGAGCTGTGGATCTAGGATCGATGGGGAACAAGGGAGGACGAACACAGTGTTTACCCAGGTTCAGGCCCTCTCGAAGAGGTAATACCCTATGTCCTGCTTGATTGTATTGGATGTATGATGTGGTTTACAGAGTAGATCTACCTCGAGATTCGTATGAGCTAAACCCTAAGGTGATGCGGTGATGAATGTAGCTCTAGCCCTAAGACTAAAACCCTCTGTTTATATAGACATCGATAGGGTTAGGGTTACCGAAGATAGACTACAACAAGGGTTTAAAGAGATCCTGTGCCTTCTTGACTTGGAGGGCACACCACGACTTCATAGATCTCCTGCCATTGTATGGCTCCACCAGTCCGGCCCATGTACAATTGAAAGTGCGTTATATCGACTAGAGGGGGGTGAATAGCCGATTTTTACAAATTCGTCACTGAGGAATTTCAAGGTGAGGAAATTCCTAAGCGACGAACTACTTAGCAGCGGAATGAGTACTCAGATGCAAGCATAACAGAGCAGTAGCACAGTCATCATGATGAAATGAAAACAAGCACAGAGTACGAGTAGCGTAAACGCAGGATAAGCAGGCTGAAGACAAACTGACTGAAGAAATTGAACTGAGGAAATTGAGAAAGTCTTCAGACAAAGTCTTCAAACAGTAATGATCAAATACATAGCAAGTATGCGAGGAAATGAAAGGGTTGAGGAAATAGAACCAGTAGCTCGGTGAAGACACTGATTTGGTAGACCAGTTCCAACTGCTGTGACAGTTGTACGTCTGGTTGGAGCGGCTAGGTATTTAAACCTGAGGACACACAGTCCCGGACACCCAGTCCTGAACACACAGTCCAGGACACCTAGTCCTCACCGTATTCTCCTTGAGCTAAGGTCACACAGACCTCGCCCAACCACTCATGGTAAGTCTTCAGGTGACTTCCAAACCTTCACATACTCGGTCACTCGGCAATCCACAATTTCCTCTTGGATGCTCTAGACCATGACGCCTAACCGTCTGGAGGATGCACAGTCCTCAAAGGTAACAAGCGTCGGTTCCACACAGGAACAATCTCTTCAGTGATGCTCAATCACTTTGGGTTTGTAGGTGTTTGGGTTTTTGGGTTTTTCCTCACTTGATGATTTTCGCTCAAAGTCCTCGGAGGATGGGATGCTCTAAATGACAAGTGTCAATCTATTTCTTGGAGCAGCCAACCAGCTAGTGGTTGAAGGGGGCGGCTATTTATAGCCTAGGGAGCAGCCCGACATGATAAGACATAAATGCCCTTCAATGATATGACCGTTAGGTGGGTAGATATTTTGGGACAGCTGGCACGTAGCACAGCAACGGTCGCAAATTTGAGTATCAAATTCCTCAGGGCTATCATAATCCTCACTTGTAGGCAATCCGCACTGGCGAATTTCTAACTCCTCAGTCAGAACAAATTCCTCAGAGAATAGAAGAACTTCGTCTCTGTCACTGAAGAACTTGACTAAACTGTATGAGATTTCCAATGGCTTCACTCGAAAGGATTGGGTAGGTGTAGGATTTTGAGTTGAGCATCACTTGGAAATTTTTCCTTAGTTTTACCTCGACCCCCTTTAACAGTACGGTGTTTCCAATGACTCAAGAAGAAGAAAATGAAACTACGAAAACAAAAGTCTTCACGCTTCATAATCCTCGCATGAATATCAAGTCTTCAGGGTCACACCAATTTCTTCACTTTCAAAGTCTTCAAGAAAACCAAAGTCTTCAGTTGAAGACATTCATTTTTAGGGGTCGACATTCATCGTAAATAACAAACTCCTCATAGACTTATAGACCTGTGTACACTCACAAACACATTAGACCCTTAACCTATAAGTCTTCAATACACCAAAATCACTAAGGGGCACTAGACGCACTTACAACAATGGGTCATCGCCCCGAGGACCCCTTAGTCCATAACTCCCTCAGTGGCTCCCAAACTTGCCTCCAACGCCAGGACTTGTATTCGGTATCCATTCATCCAACCAGTATTCGGCTTGCGGGGCGAGTTCTTCATTATGTATCTCCCATGTTCAGAACCAAGCGATGTCCAAAATCTGAAAAGGCAGTTTTGCTTAACACCGAAGGTAATAATAAAAAATAATGCTCAAGCGCAAATGATGCCTCCATCTGACAACTTGTTCTCTTTCAACGAAGAGTCGCTTCCGGCCATAATGCCGAGCAGTTACTATTTCTTGAAGCGCGGCTCGAGGCCGACGCCAAGTCTGGCACGTCCCCTCGAGGTGGAGATCGTGTCCTGCTTTTCGGGGGATATGGTTAATGATTTCGATTCCCCTCCCCGCTCATAATGTCGCGGGCATATCAGGAAGTGGAGAAGCCAACGGCGTGGAAAAAGGAAATTTCAGGCCTGTCATCGGCCTATAAAGGGGGGCTGCTACAGTCTGCATCCCACGCCTTCTTCCACCTCCCGATCACGCAGATCCTCAGAGCTCCAGCGCCCCTTTCCTCTGCTTCCACAGCGAATCCCTCTTTACCTTCTTCGACCATGGCTGGATCCGAGCCAATGGAAAGTGGGAGGCCTCCAGCGTCACTGAGGGGGACATCCTGAAGCTGACGGAGGCCGGCTATTTGCCGGCCAATGTTGCTCATCGGGCCCCCGAAGAGGGCCAGATCATCCCCACACCCCAGCCGGGCGAGAGGGTCGTGTTTCTTCCCCATTTTCTTAGGGGGCTAGGATTTCCCCTGCACCCCTTCGTGCGGGGGCTGATGTTCTTCTACAGGCTAGATTTTCACGATCTAGCCCCCAATTCCCTCCTCCACATTTTGACCTTCATCGTCTTCTGTGAAGCGCTCCTTCGAGTTCAGCCGCACTTCAGTTTATGGCTAAAGGTGTTCAACATCAAGCCCAAGGTGGTTGGCGGCGAGCATGCGGACTGTGGAGGGGCCATGATTAGTAAACTAACGCGGGTCTAGTGGCCGGATGGCCACTTCGTCGACACCGTCCGGATGTGGCAAAAGGAATGGTTTTACATCACCGAGCCGAGGGAGGCCGCCTGGGGAGCGGTCCCCGCATTCAGGTCTGGACCCCCTACCAGATTGGCCTCTTGGATCACCAAGAGTCCGAACTGGGGGTGTGTTGCCGATACGAAAGCATTGCAAAAGTGCGTCGACAACATAATAGAGACCGGCGCGAAGCTGGTTGACGCGGTCCAGATCATGCTCCACCGCCGGCTCCTCCCCTGCCAGGAGAGGGCCAAGCCTATGTGGGAGCACGAGCCCGAGGATCTGGCCACCGTGCGACACCTCTACGGCACGACTCCAGACAAGATATGGGGCCAACTATTCCAGCCCCAGAAGGAGTGGCTAGTCGAGGGGAAGGACATCGGCCTCAACGCCGTGAACCCCCCAAGGGAGGTGAGCGGCATTTTTCTTCAAGGAGTGTTCGGATATTCACACCACGTTTGATTCGGTCTAACCCTGATATGTGCATTTTGCAGGGCTGGCTTGCCAAGGCCAAGAAGATCTGCGGCCCGGTGCCTCTGCCGGAAGGGCCCCGATCAGAGCAGCTGGAAAAGCTGCTGGTCGTGGTGCCTTATAAGGCGCCCGCCAAGAAGGGCAAGAAGAAAGAAGCGCTGAAGGCGAGGGAGGGCCTCTGCCGCAGGGTTCGTCCGGGCAATCGGTCCGAAGACGCTATGGCCTCATCCATGCAGGATGGGGGCGAGGATGAGGATGAGGAGGAGAGTGCCTCCTCGCACTCCAAGAAGAGGGCGGCGTCCGAGAACGTCGAGGAGGTCCAACCTTCTCCGGCCCCGAAGAGACGATGCCGGCCCAAGCTGGTTCTGTCTGATAGTTCGGACTCCGACAAGGAGTTCGTAGTGTCCGAGAAGGTTCCGGAGAAGGAACCCATGGTCAAGCCCCTGGCCAGCAGGTAAGGCGTTGGTATTTTGAGCTATCTCATTTTCAGTAATTTGCTTTAGTTGAAGGTTAACTCCTCCGAGTTGCGGTCCCCCACATGAACGCCCCACCAGGCAGACTTCGAAGGGGACGTCTCCGCCCGCCGAACTGGCGAGCAGTGGGTCTATGGCGCACTCTGCACCTCCTCTGATCCCCGAAGAGGTTGAGGAGGTGCGGTCCCAAAGGACTCCTCCTCCCCCGAACACAGAGGGGGAGGTGGACACCGTAATGACCGAGGTTAACACCTTGGTCATCGAAGACCAGGAGGGAGCGTCCCTCCTGGCTGATGAGGGAAAAGAGTCCGGACCATCTGGACCCCATTCGTCGACCGCTCCCGAGCCCCCAAGGCCTTCGACGGCATAGGCTCCTCCCAGCGGGGAAGGGGCCGAGGAGCCAGCACCGAACACCTCTACACAGGCACTGGCCAGACGTGCTGGAGGAGCTGGTGAACAACTCTGTCATCATTGATGGGCACCGCACTCTAGTGAGTGCGGTCATGCAGAGTGTTCATTCCGTCCAATCTGGACTGAACGGCGCTGTCCAATGCCTTCTAACAGGCTTTGAGGTAAGTCAAGTAATGCTCTTTCCTCATAATGCGGTTGTAATTGTTAGTTTGGCTAGGCTGTATACATAGCAGCCCCCGATACTCTGCCAGGACCTCAGAGAGACCTGCAGAGGATCAAATTCGGTAGGCCGAATTATAATGTCGACATTTCTTTTGCTGACGCATGCATCTTCCATGGCCGTGGCTGCTAATGCCGCAGCATTAGAGGAGATGGATCGGAAGCTCAAGCTATCCGATAAAAAGCTTGACCTTGTCAACAAACGGTTTGACGAGGCGCAAGGTAAGCCTTGTGAGAAGATGTGTGTACTTGCTTGACGCCGGATATTGATGATCCAGACTATGTGCTAATCCCTTATCTTGATGTCCTGTAGTTGCTACCGCCAAGGTCGAGGGCTTGAAGGAGGCCCTAAAGAAAGCCGAGACCAAGGCGGCCGTGAAGAAGACGGCCGCTGAGAAGGCGGTGGCCGAGCTTGAGAAGGCCAAGCTTGCTACTGATCAGCACGAGGCTCAAGTCACCGAAGTCCAAGTGGAGCTCCCGGATGCCACCAAGAAGCTGGAGGCCCTTGAGAAGGGGCAGGAGGAGCAATCCTCCCGGCTATCCAAGGTGGAGAAGGAGCTTCAGGAGGTGAGGAGTGACGCGCGAGGTGTCCGGGAGGAGCTCCGCCAAGCCGCGCAAATTGCAAATGGTAAGAAATACTTACTGCAAAGTGTGTTCGGAGGCAACAGGTTCGCCCTGCTAACGCGGGTCTGGCGCTCAGCAGGCATCTTCGCCGAACTTCCGAAGAATGCGGCGGCCGCGGTGAGGCACTATGCCACCCTCGAGGAGGACTCCACGCAACGGCTCTTCTGGTCACAGTTTTCGGACTCCGAGCCCCCCCCCCCTTCTAAGCGATCAAATGAAGCAGCTGATGGAGATGCATTGGATGTTGGAGCTGGCCGTGAAGGACCTCTGTGTCAGCCTGTGGCCGACCGAGCCCATTCCGGACACCTACTTCGGCCTTGTGTAGAAGCTGCGGGAGGCGCCGCTCCGGATTGACGCCGTAAAGCGGTCAGCGTGCCTTGAGGGGGCAAGGCTCGCGTCTGCGAAGACCATGGTGCATTGGCCGAGGATTAATCCAATGGAGATGGCCACTGGTCCTCCACCCAAGGGGAAGGAGCATCGCCGCCCCGAGCAGTACTTCGCGCAGGTGATAACCAGAGCGCGGGCGATAGAGGGCTAGTGTTCGAAAGATGTAATGTTTGAGTAGTTGTATTAAGTTATTATCAAGTGGGACTTATGCTTTATTATGCGCCCGACGGACTTAAATTTTGACTCCTGTGTGGCCGTATGTTTATTCTGAAAGCTACCAGTCGTCGGCTTCAGCCCCCAAGTGAACGTCACGAGGGGTGTTTCGTCTCCGCACTGTTACCCTTAGCCAACGTCTTGGTGCCCGGAGGCGGTAGTGCGGGAGCAAAACCAGGCGATCAGACTATTCAGTTTTACTGCTTTCACTTAGCCTTAGGAGCTTGATGGTGGGGACTAGGGACTAGCCCCCGGTGTATTGTGATGTACTTGGGGATTGAAACCTGCTCTTTCCGATCACATGGTTTGTGTTAAGACGAACCCTTCGTGTGACACGGCGAAATCGCCAACGATTTTTAGAGTCAAACCTCGTCATCGGATCGCAGACCAGTTCGCGCTTACTATGGCGGTCAGTTTTAAGCTTTTTCCTCCTGAGGTACTTGACCGGGCAAACCAAAAGTACAATCGCAGGGGTTCTCCCTTTACCCTCTTAGCCGAACATGCGGAACATAAGAGGCGAACACAGGAGGTGGGCAACCCAACTATTGACCCCAGACATAGTTCGGAACAGATGCATATAGTGCAATATCCGAGACGCTGAACACCTAGCAGAAAGCGATGCCGGACTTGAAGATATTGAGCTGATATATAAATCTAACTCTTGATTAGTTAATATATTTTCATGCCGGGCTGTTCGAAGAGCGAGGGGAGAATCGGAAAGGGAATAGACAAATCGCAGGATGCGGATATCCGAACACCATAAAGGGTATTTTTATTATTTCTCGTAAGCTCGGGACGTCTATCCGCACAATTCAAACTGCGAAGGTAATACTTGTGAAAGAAAAAGAAAGTTTACAGAGTAAAGGTTGACGCAGGGCCTTGATGCATGAGTTGAAGCCTTCACTGTGCCCTGCTGCACGTCTGTGCCTCTGCTTCTGATAGGTGGAGGTTGGGACCTTCGATGAGACCTTGATGGGCGAGGACCCTGCCGATGAAGCTTTATGCTTGGGGGTATCCGAAATTGGTCCCCGGGTCATCCCAAGACGAAGTAATTCCGAAGTTCGGTTTAACCGAACATGCACTTCGGTTTTATTGATATATACCTCACGGCTACCCATGGTATTTTGAGTGTGAAGTTGTGTTGACGAGGCACGTAGAGCGTGAATAATGTGGGCATGCCGTGGGGCGCGTATCCCTATTTGTGGCGAACGCATGCGGGTTCCCATGACAGGGAACGGGTTCGAACCCGTTTGCTATTGTTGCCGGCCTTTACGGCGGGTTGGCATCCGGGCCTATATGGGCCGGTGTGGTCTTCGGCCGCTAGGGCCGCAGTGTGCTCTTCGGTTCGAAGTGAGCGTTCTGTGTTGCCGTTGATAGTTATGACACCCGAGGGGCCAGACATCTTCAACTTGAGGTAGGCGTAATGTGGAACGACATTGAATTTGGCGAACGTTGTTCGGCTAAGGAGGGCGTGATAGCCACTGCGAAAAGGTGCAATATCGAAGATCAAGTCCTCGCTTCAGAAGTTATCCGGAGATCCGAACACTACTTCAAGCGTCACGGTGCCCGTGCAGCGGGCCTCCACTCCCGGAATGACCCCCTTAAAGGTGGTGTTACTGGGTTTAATCCTTGATGGATCAATCCCCATTTTCCTCACTGTATCTTCGTATATCAGATTGAGGCTGCTACCTCCGTCCATTAGGACTCTAGTGAGGTGGAATCCATCGATGATGGGGTCTAGCACTAGGGCTGCGGACCCTCCAAGGCGTATGCTGGTGGGATGGTCCCTGCGATCGAACGTGATCGGGCAAGCTGACCATGGGTTGAACTTTGGCGCTACTGGCTCGACGAAGTATACGTCTCGTAGTGCTCGCTTCCTCTCCTTCTTCAGTATATGGGTTGCGTAAATCATGTTTACCGTCTTGACCTCGAAAGGGAAGTGTTTCTGGCCTCCACTGTTCGGCCTACGGGGCTCATTATCGTCCTCGCTTTGTGGGCTTTTGCCCGAGTCTTCGGCTGTGGGTTTGCCGGCCTATTTGATCACCCAACAATTTCGATAGGAGTGGTTGGCGGGCTTCTCTAATGTGCCATGAATCTGACAAGGCCTGTCCAGAATTGTGTCTAGTCTGGATGGGCCGTCATTGTTGCCTTTAGGGGCTTTCTTTCGGGGTACGAACTTCTGGTTTCGGAATCCGGCATTTACTGTTGTATCCTCGCCTCTCGCCGTCATTGTGGCGACATTTATTCTTGCTGCGTCGGGGCTTTCCATTTCCGTCCGGAACCTCGGAGGTA
This sequence comes from Thinopyrum elongatum, assembly GCA_011799875.1. Taxonomy (NCBI): domain Eukaryota; kingdom Viridiplantae; phylum Streptophyta; class Magnoliopsida; order Poales; family Poaceae; genus Thinopyrum; species Thinopyrum elongatum. The sequence goes on from CM022297.1 coordinate 258,735,553, forward strand.
CCGGGTGTATCTGGGTTGGTGTTCTTGCGAGCAAGCCAACTGCCTTCGCTCGCGCAAAAGCGGGTCATGAGGGAAGTAAGGGCTGCCATAGTTCTTGGTTTGTCCTGGCCGAGCTGCCGTACGAGCCATTCATCCTTGACACTATGCTTGAAGGCAGCCAAGGCTTTGGCATCCGTACAGTCGACGATCTGGTTTTTCTTGGTCAGGAATCTGTTCCAAAATTGTCGGGCAGATTCTCCGAGTTGTTGTGTGATGCGATTTAGGTCGTCAGCATCCGGAGGCCGGACATAGGTGCCGTGAAAGTTTGCTCAAAAAGCGTCCTCAAGCTCTTCCCAGCAGCCTATAGAGTCTTCCGGAAGGCTGTTCAACTAGTGTCGAGTTGGACCTTTAAGCTTTAGCGACAGATATTTAATGGCGTGGAGGTCATCTCCTCGCGCCATGTGGATGTGGAGGAGGAAATCCTCTATCCATACGGTTGGATCTGTGGTTCTGTCATATGATTCGATGTTCACAGGCTTGAAGCTTCTGGGAATTGGTGTTGCATTACCCTCTCTGTGAAGAATAAGGGGTGTGCGGCACCCCAAACTCGGGCTACATCGCGTCGGAGGTCTTCGGCCCTCCGAATATGCAGCTGCTCCCGGATTCTATCATTTCGGTTTAGCCAATCATAGTATCCTTCCCGGTAAGTGGGCAGGTCTTCTCTGGGTCCGTAGATGGACCTGGTACGGCCTCCTCGAGCGTCTAGATCATGGCGGAGGTCGTACTCGTAAGTGGGCCGCACTTGATCCTTGTCGTGACGGTGAGGTGGGGCGGCTGGGTGTTCGGGCTCGTCAGCTTCCCTGTCCCGCCCTCTAGGGGGCGGTCCGGCTGTTTGGCGTTTGTATATGTCGGGCGTGTTGGCTCTACGGCCTCGTCGTCGAACTGGGGCAATATCCTTCGCTTGGGATAACTCCCGGTTAGCTATTCGCGGCCGTACTCCTCTTCGGCAGCTAGGACTTTAGTCCATCGGTCGTTGAGGGTGTCCTGTTCGGCTTTGATTTTGCGTTTTTGTTTCTTTAGGCTGTGGGCGGTGGCTAAAAGCATCCACTTGAACCGTTCCTGCTCCATAGGGTCTTCGGGGACGATGAAATCGTCCTCGCCAAGACTGGCCTCCTCTTCAGAGAGTGGGAGGTAGTTGCTATCCTCGAAGTCATCGGGGTTTTCTGAATTGAGCGGGTCCTCCTGCCCCGCGGGGTCATCCTGATGATGTTCGAAGGTTGTGTCTCCGGCGAGGTCATCCGTATTATTTACGGTGTCATTCTCCGCAGAGTCCATGTTGCTTGCATGGCTTCGATGTGGCTTTGATCGACGGCGCTGCTTTCGGCGTTTGGGCGGCTCATCTCTGGGCTTGCCTCGGTCCTGATTAGGAGTGCCATCGCCATCCTTGGAGGTGTCCACCATGTAAATGTCGTAGGTGGATGTGGCCGACCAGCGGCCAGTGATGGGGGGCAACATTGGCATTGGCCGTGGCTCCGTCCTCCTCGTCCATGTATTCGGTATTCTCCGAATTATAGTCTAGCATATCGGTTAAGTCATCGATAGTGGCCACCAAGTGGGTGGTGGGTGGGACGCAAAATTCCCTATGGTACGCCTCCAAGGGTTGATGATTAACGGCGGAGGGCGGGTCCTCCTGGATGGTCATATTCTGAATTCGGTCCAGTGCCTCATTTATCATTACAAGGGTCGTCGAACTCGAGGGTTCTGGGCCAGATTCCGGCGTAATGGAGTGGGGGGCGATCAATGCCCCGGCCGGTCCTTGGTTTTCGCTGGTCATGCTGAGCTTGGTATGCGGAGCTGGATCCTTGAAGGGGTCTGGCCATCACTGTAGGTTAGGGACGGGCTTTGGTCCTTGCTTGTGGTTTCCCCGCCGGGGTTCGAGATCGAGCTACCTTGGGCTGGGGGTGACCCCTGGCCGTTGGCTGCCTCTTTGTCATAAGGGCTCAAGGCCAGGCGAGCGTTGTGAAAGGAAGGTTCGGCCAAGATTGACTCTTGGCCTTTGCCTCCTGATTCTACCTCGGAGGTCGAGGATGGGTCTTCCATAGTCATGATGTGTCTGGAGGCGGAGTCTGGCCCCCACTCGAAGTGGACCTCTCCTGGCTCGAAGCTGTTGAGGTCGATCAGCAGACCGGATCGGAAAGGGACTCCGGAGCGGGCGTGTCGACTGAGTGGGAGGGGGAAGTGACTCCGGTGAAAACCAGATCGCCCCGTATGTCCGCAACATATTCCAGACCATTGAATCAAATTCGGTGTCCAGGGGCGAAGGCGTCGATCTGACTCAGACGACCAGTTGGGTCGGCGTGCAGCACGATGCTGCCAAACGCGAAGAGTTGCCCGGGGACGAAAAAGTCCCCGGATCCGATGCCTTCTCCTATGGTCAGGCGAGCCATCGATCCTTCTGGCGACCCCACAGCAGAACTCTCAATGAAAGCACCAATGTCGATGTCAAAACCGGCAGACCTCGGGGTAGGGGGTCCCGAGCTATGGATCTAGGATCGATGGGGAACAAGGGATGACGAACACAGTGTTTACCCAGGTTCAGGCCCTCTCGAAGAGGTAATACCGTACGTCCTGCTTGATTGTATTGGATGTATGATGTGGTTTACAGAGTAGATCTACCTTGAGATCCGTATGAGCTAAACCCTAAGGTGATGAGGTGATGAATGTAGCTCTAGCCCTTAGACTAAAAACCCTTGGTTTATATAGACACTGATAGGGTTAGGGTTACCGAAGATAGACTACAACAAGGGTTTAAAGAGATCATGCGCCTTCTTGACTTGGAGGGCACACCACGACTTCATAGATCTCCTGCCATTGTACGACTCCACCAGTCCGGCCCATGTACAATGGGTCGTCGCCCCGAGGACCCCTTAGTCCATAACTCCCTCACTAGGGATCAAGCCCTAACAAAACTAACTCGATTATATGATGAATCTCATCCAACTCCTCACCGACCAGCGAGCCTACGAAGGTATTACTCACTCCCGGTGGGGAGCATCATGGAATTGGCGATGAAGGAAGGTTGGTGATGACGAAGACCGAAGATTTCCCTCTCCGGAGCCCTGAACGGGCTCCAGAGCTGGCCTCCCGATGAAGAACAGGAGGTGGCGGCGGCTTTGTATCATGAAATGCGATGAAACTTTCTCCCTGATTTTTCTCTCTGAAAATATGATTTTATAGCGTCAGAATTAGGGTCTGCGGGGCCACGAGGTGGGGACAACCCACCAGGGCACGCCAGAGGGGGGCGCCCTGTTGTCTTGTGCCCAGCCAGGGGCCCCCCTCTGGTGGTTCTTGGCTCCAATATTTTTCTTTTATTATAAAATAATTCTCCAAAAAGTTCCGTTCCATTCTGAGAACTTTTAAGTCTGCACAAAAACAACACCATGGTAGTTTTTACTGAAAACAGCGTTAGTCTGGGTTAGTTTCATTCAAATCATGCTAATTAGAGTCCAAAACAAGAGCAAAAGTGTTAGGAAAAGTAGATACGATGGTGACATATCACGCACTTTCTCCCGCAAAGTTGAAACATATTTGGGGGCTTTGCGGGAATCCGAACAGTAGCCACGTAGGACTCCGACACCCTCGGCCCACCAAAAACCCATCCCGGGCCCCGCGCGTCTATCCTCCCATCTTTCTCTGCATCTGTTTTCTCCTTTGCCTACGCCACTACCCCGGCCGCCTCGCCACACCCTTGCCGGAACTCGACGACTTCATCTCCTCCAACGCTACACTCGGGCTCCATATCGCTTCTCCTCCACCGCCGTTTCGTACCTCTCCTTCGTCCGTGCACATGTATCATCCGCCCCTACAGTACTCACCATGTCCGGCAACTGTTCGGTGAAATGCACATGCTAATTTTTTTGTCCCTTCTTCTTTCAAGCAATAGATTCGGATATGAAGTACATATACGAGAACTATGTTGAGTCATCGGATGGCTGAGGACTACACCGATGAGACGGTGATGATGCAGGTAGTCCTTGCAGACGCGGAGCATGCGGAAGATAAAGTTCTCAATTTCAAGGGATCGATCAAAGGGTCATCGGGTGCTCAGCCCCAACAGGGCGCTGATACATCCCCAACGTATCTATAATTTTTTTGTTGTTTCATGCTATTGTATTACCAATCTTGTATGCGTTATATGCAATTTTATATCATTTTCGTGGACAAACCTGTTAACCTAGTGCCCAGTGCCAGTTTTTGTTTTTTTTCCTATTTCTTTGTTTCACAGAAAAACCATATCAAACAAAGTCCAAGCACAATGAAATTTTAGGGTAACTTTTTCTGGAACAGAAGAGACCATAGAAGCTTCAGGGATGCACCAGACGACGTCTGAAATTTTAGACGGGGGTGATACGTCTCTGTCGTGGGAAACCACGGCCACCTATGGGGCCATGAGCCCCTTTTGGTTCGGCGGGGGGAAGGCACGTTGCACAAAGAGCGGAGAAGCGTCGCGCAGCACGGCAGAGATCACATGGGCAGTCTTTACCTAGGTTCGGGCCGCCGTGAGGCGTAAAACCCTACTCCTGCTTTGGTGGATTGATGGTGGATAATGGTGGTGAACGTAGCACACTCGCCCGGCAAGGTCACTCTGGGGGCGAGAGTGGCTATGCGCGTATGGATATGTGAGGATCCAACCCTTTCTACGGTCGCCATGGGCCTCCTTTTATAGATTAAGGGGTCACCACAGTGGCAAATCAGTCTTTGCGTATTGATTGGATAGCTAACAGTGCTATCATATCTAACTCTGTAGGCTGACAGAGCGCATTAAATGCGCCGCTCAATGTCACATCATGGCTCGCCCGACAGGCCCTGCCGGGCTGTTTTGCCAGCTTCGCGCCTGCTTGCTTGACACGTCTCAGGACGGGTGTCATATGGAGGTGTTTGCTGTAGGAAGTGGCCACCATGTGGCAGAAAGCAGCCACTTAGTCACCTTGGAGCTCGACACCACTTCGATTACTGACTTGCGTTGCTTGTGAGGTGGAGCGGTGGAGTGGCTTGCCTCCGCCAGCCCCGGCAGGCCTGCCGGGATGATCTGGGAGCTTGCTTCCGGGGCAAAACCCAACCCTGCTTGGCTCGCTTGCCCAGCAAGGTAGGTCCTTCCCTTGGCGATGCCTCGTTCCTTTGGCTCGCCTTGGCCTTCTTGACTTGCACTTGGATCCTTCAAAGGAATCGACCCTCCTTGCTTGGTTCAATCTTGGTCCTGTAATCTTGTCTCTGGCCTGTGCACAGTCCGTGCAATGGACCCAGGGTCTGTTGCATCGATAGGAGCCCCCGGGCCTGGCACAGACGCGCCGCTGGGCATCATTGGGATAGGCCCTAACCAGTGCATAGGCAGAAATGTAAGGGCGGCTCCGCCCTTTGAGATCTTCTTTGTTTCTTCATTAACTTGAGCTCAGGTCAGTTTCCGGTTTTCCCACATGCCGTGCAACACAAATTGTAGTGGGGCCATTCTTGTAATGGCCCGTGAATGACTTTAACGCACGGGCAGGTAACTGCCAATTCGCCCTTCCCACTGCGCCCTTATCCTTAGCCACGTATGCCGCATGCATTGAGTGGGGTAGGTAATGGAGGCGCGTGGTGCGGGAGAGCATCAAAGCAGGGGCCCGATCTTCTTGGATAGGTGGAGGAGGACGGCGGGTACTCACCGGGGAATCAGCCCACACCCCCAGCTCGCCTATAAAAGGAGGAGCGGGGGAGGAGCGGAGGCATTCATCCACATTCCACTCCTCCTTCGCCTTCTGTTTCTTCTTGGTATGCTAAAAGGAAGAGCCTGGGGCCATCCCCCGGGCCCTAGCTTGGAGTTGCTGACGATGTCAAATGCTCGTGCTAATGCTTGGGCAGTGAGTCCGGTCCGGTGCCGCGCGTTGCCGATGGTCGCCACCCTGTTGTCGAGGTGTCCAGGGCTCTTGATGCTTGCCTGGGATGTAGTGTATGGGGCCCTTGGTAATCCCAACACTGCTCCTTCCGGCGGACCTTGTATTCTTGCTAAGGATGGCGACGTCTTCCTACCCGCCAAGGTGGGGAGCGACGGGCCTCGAGTGTCCTGCTCATCGCAGTCGCTCGCCGTCTCCTCGGGGGAGGTGCCGGGCTGGGGGCCCGGCGTCTTCCTGGAGCGGCGGCGATGGAGAGAGATCGAGGGAAGGCTAGGGAGGCAGGAGGTAGGGCGTCAGGTCGGAGTACAATGGCACCGATGCCTTCATCTCGTATTGGCGACCTGCCGCCTCGTCTTTCCGCTCTTCTCCTCCCTCCCCGGCACCATCATCACTAGTCTCTTCGGGTGATAGCCGGGGAGGGATGTTCCCTTGGTGCCTTCCCCCTCCTCTAGCAGTCTTCCAGCTGGGCGTCGGCGGCTGATCCCTCCGGTGCCCGAGCTGGGGCTTCTTGCTGGTCTTGGAGGTGGTGATCAGGGCGCCGCCGTGCTGCTCTTTGTGCCCCTCCTTCGCAGCCTCGCCACTCTCGATCTTGTCAAGCCGCGCCCGGCAAGCCACGACGGGATCAGGGGTGGGCTCCTGTTTGGGTGCTCTTTCAGCCGTCTTCTCTTCCCACCGCAATACCTGGTGGAGGGAAAATGAAAAGAGGGGATCACGGGGCACTTATCTTTTTTCAGTCTTAAATCTGTAGGTACTTGCCAAATTTTAGTTTAAATAATGTAATCTCTTGTATCCATGTTTATGTTCCGTGAGATTTGTACTTGTTGATCAGCATATTAATGAAAAATATAAGCTTTGCCGGGCACTTGTGCATGTATGATATCCATGCAGAGGTGAAACGCCTCCATACTTTCATGTAAACAAGTAGATCCCGGTAAGCTACCTTGCCGGCACCCTATAGGACTGCTGCCGTGAGGCTGAGCCTGCCGGGCGCAGAACCCATTGGGAGAGACCAGCCCCCACCAACCCTTTTCAACCAAAGGCCACTACGACCATCCTGACCGAAGCAGCGTTCGATGGGAGCACCTTTGTTTTCGAGGCGGCGAGGTTTTCGTATGCAAAAGTTCTACTCACGGAACATGTATGGATAAGAGATGGAACTTATCTGTTTGGCTTGCCGGAGATCGCAGTGTTGGCTTGTCTTCGCATCCTATTCCTAGGACTAAGTCCACGGCAGGAGCCTGCAGTTTATGCAAATGAAGATGATGCCAGATGCAATCTATCTACATGATCATGCAACCTATCTACATGAATCATGCAATGCTCATGAAATGCTTATGCATGCATGCAGCTTGCCGGGGGCCCCCAGCGCTTCATTTATTTCTCTGTTGCTCAGGGTCTTCGCCTGGCTTTGTACAAGGGGTTACATGCAGCTGAGGCAAGGCCTGTACAAAAGGGTGGCTGCCGGGCAGGGCCCGACAGCCGCGCCTTACGGGTAGAACTTGCGGAGATGCTCAATATTCCATGAGTTTTGCAATTGAATGCCATCTCCAGTCTCCAAACGGACTGCGCCAGGTCTGGTGACTCGTACTACCCGGTAAGGGCCTACCCACTTCGGCGACAGCTTGTTTGTACCCTTGGCGGACTGAACGCGCCTAAGGACAAGGTCGCCTTCCTCAAAACACCGGGCATGAACCCTGCGGCTATGATAGCGATGTAGGGCTTGCTGATAGCGCGTAGCACGCGTAGCAGCCCGGAGACGGTTCTCCTCGAGAAGCACGGTGTCATCACGCATGTGTTGTTCCTGCACTACTTCATCGTAGGCAACCACTCGAGGTGACGCGTAAATGAGTTTCGTGGGGATAACTGCTTCTGCCCCATAGACTAGGGAGAAGGGAGTCTGCCTGGTAGCTCGGTTTGGTGTCGTTCTGAGGGACCAAAGAACCACCGGCAGCTCATTGATCCATTGCCTGCCGTGCTTCTGCAGCTTATCAAACGTTCTCATCTTGAGTCCTCGTAGCACTTCAGCGTTCGCCCTCTCGGCTTGTCCATTGGTTCTGGGATGTGCGACAGATGCAAATGAGATCTTGCTTCCGAGGGCATGAACATATTGCATGAAGGCGCGGCTCGTGAACTAGGTGCCGTTGTCGGTGATGATCTGGGCAGGGACCCCGAAGCGGCACACCAATCCTTTCAAGAACTTGATAGCTGACTGAGCAGTCACCTTTCTCATGGCATCTACTTCCGGCCACTTTGTAAACTTGTCGATTGCAACGAACAAGAATTCAAAGCCCCCGGCAGCTCGGGGGAAAGGGCCGAGGATATCGAGCCCCCAGACCAAAAACGGCCATGACAAAGGGATTGTCTGGAGTGCTTGGGCAGGCAGATGGATATTTTTGGAATGGAACTGACAGGCTTCACACTTGGTGACGAGCTCAACCGCATCTTGGAGGGTTGTGGGCCAATAGAATCCTTGCCGGAATGCTTTCCCAACCAAAGCCCTTGATCCAATATGGGAGCCGCACATGCCTTTGTGTATCTCTGCTAGCAGTTCCTTTCCTCCTTCCCGGCAAATGCACTTCAATTTCACACCGTTGGGCCTTCTTCTGTACAGTGTGTCATCGACAAACTGATACATACTGGCCCTCTGGGCTACTCTTTCAGCTTCTTCTTGCTCTTCAGGAAGTTCTCCGGTTTGGAGGAAATGGACTATGTGCCTTGCCCAAGTTGGAGACTGAGGCTCGGCAACAAGGACTAGCGGCACCTCCTCATTCGTGGGGGCACATCCCTTGACTGCAGGGACCAGTGGCCCGGCAGGAGAGAGCAGCCCGGCAAGCGAAGGGGAGTTGTTCCTGGCAGGGTCCCTGCCAGGAGCCCCGAAAGGCTCTACCGGGAGAGGCTTACCGGAGTCCAATTTCCTCCTCTTTCGGGCCATTGTTGTCGGGGATACGGAGGGCTGAGTAAGATGGAGAACAAAAGTCCCTGGTTCCACAGGAAGCTTCTGCGCAGCGCACTTTGACAGGTGATCAGCAATGTTGTTTTCCGCACGGGGTACGTGCTCTGTTTGCAACCCGTCAAAGCGCTCCTCGAATCTTCTCACTTCCTTGATGTATGCCTCCATTAATGGGCTTTGGTAATCCTTGTTGACTTATCTCACCACCAGTTGTGAATCTCCTCAAATGATCAGCTTCTTGATTCCCAATTTTGTGGCAATTCTGAGCCCGGCAAGAAGCCCTTCATATTCTGTTGTATTGTTGGTTGCCTCCTCCCAAGGAAAGTGCATCTGGACAACGTACCTCAGGTGCTCTCCAGTTGGAGCCACGAGAAGCACGCCAGCTTCTGCACCTTGTAGGGAGAAGGCACCATCGAAATACATGATCCATTCTTGGGGCGCTTCCTTGCCGGGGATAACTGTTTCCTGTACTTCTTCATCAGGGGTTGGCGTCCATTCTGCAATAAACTCTGCCAACGCCCTGCTCTGGATTGTTGATGTGCTTTCAAACTTCAGGCCAAAGCTGGATAACTCCCATGCCCACTCCACTATCCTGCCGGTGGCCTCTGGGTTTTGAAGTATCCTTTGCAACGGGAAGCGGGTGACAACCGTGATCTCATGGGCTTGGAAGTAGTGGCGAAGTTTCCTTGAGGCCATGACAAGGCCAAAGATCAACTTTTGCACGCCAGAATACCTGGATCTAGCCCCCTGCAACAGGGAGCTGACGAAGTATACTAGGCGCTGCACCACCTTCTTCCTTGCCGTGTCCTTGGGGTTGCTTCCGCTGCCGTGCTCTTCTTTGTCCTGATCCGTACCTGGCCTTGCCGAGCCGCTCTCTTCCTCTTCTCCGGGCGGGACACTTGCTGAGGTGGCTACTTCTTCTACTTCTCACTGTGCTACTAGGGCCGCACTAACCACTTGATTAGTTGCTGCTAGATATAGCAGTAACGGCTCTTGTGGTTTGGGTGCGACCAAAGTAGGCACAGAAGACAAGTAAGCCTTCAAATCATGCAGTGCTGCATCTGCTTCCGGGGTCCACTTCATGGGTCCTGTCCTCTTCAAAATCTTGAAGAACGGCAGGGCGCGCTCGGCAGACTTGGAGATGAGTCTGCTAAGCGCGGCAATGCATCCTGTCAAATGCCTCACATCCTTAACTATCTTGGGTGACTGTATCTGCTCAATAGCGTTGATCTTATCAGGGCTGGCCTCTATCCCACGGTGGGACACAAAGAAACCAAGTAGCTTGCCGGAGGGACCGCCAAACACGCACTTCTCCGGATCCAGCTTCAAGTTGATCTTGCGCAGATTAGCAAATGTCTCTTCTAAATCCTGAATGAGGGTTGATCTATCCTTGGTCTTGACCACAATATCATCCATATAGGCTTCAATGTTCCTGTGCAACTGTGGTTCAAAGCCAATCTGGACTGCTCTTGCAAAAGTGGACCTGGCACTCTTCAACTCGAAAGGCATGCACACAAAGCAGTACGTGCCGCATGGGGTGATGAATGAGGTCTTTTCTTCGTCTTCCTTGGACATAAAAATCTGATGGTATCCAGAGTATGCATCCAAAAAAGAGAGCAACTCACATCATGAAGTAGAATCCACGATTTGGTCGATGAGCGGCAAGGGGAATGGGTCCTTTGGGCATGCCTTGTTCAGATCCGTAAAATCTATGCAAAGCCTCCATTTTCCATTAGCCTTGCACACAACCACTGGGTTTGCTAACCATGTTGGATGTAGTACTCCTCTGACCAAACAGGCTACTTCAAGTTTTTTGATTTCCTCGGTAATGAACTGCTGCCGTTCCAAGGCCTGCTTTCGAACCTTCTGCTTGACGAGCCGGGCATGTGGGCAGACAGCAAGATGGTGTTCGATTACCTCCCTGGGAACACCAGGGATATCAGATGGTTGCCAAGCAAAGACATCGATATTCGCCCTCAGGAAGGCAATGAGTGCGCTTTCCTATTTGTCAGCAAGGGTGGCGCTAATAGCGAAAGTACCATCAGCGCCAGCCAGCTCTGCCGCGACCTTTTTCACTTGGGGTGGAGTAGCCTTGGATCTCTTGCTGTTGGAACTCTCTGGCATGTCATCAATGGACGTGGCACATTCCACAGAGGTACGCTTCCTGGATTCCTTGCCAGTGCCTCTGCTATGCTTTTCCTTGGCGGGAACTGTGGCTTCCGTGACCTCTGCCGCGACCACGTCCCGTTACATCTTATCCACGCAAATAATTGCGTCTTTCTTGTCCGACGGAACGGAAATGACGTCCATCGGCCCTGGCATCTTCAAGGTGTTGTAGGCATAGTGGGATGCTGCCATGAATTTGGCCAGGGCCAGATGCCCAAGGATCCCGTTGTATGGTAGAGGGAGGTCAACCACATCAAACACAACTTTCTCAGTCCTGTAGTTCAAATCCCCTCCAAATGTCACTGGCAACGTAACCTTTCCCTTAGGACGGCTCCTGCCGGGATTGATTCCTTGAAATGTGCTTGTGGCCTTATGTTCTTCCTATGCTATCTGGAGTTTGCTGATAACCTTTGGGGAAATCAGATTCAACCCGGCCCCGCCGTCAACCAGCATCTTTGTGACCTTGAGGTTGCGAACTGTTGGTGAGACCAACAACAGCAAGCATGCTACTGCAGTAATGCGGTCGGGGTGGTCATCTTCATCAAAGATGATGGGCGTGCGTGACCACTTGAGTGGCTTCTGAGAATCTACCGCTAGCTCCATGGCATTGACTTCACGCGCCCACTGTTTAAGTTGGTGGTGAGAGGAGTGCAAAGATGCACCCCCGTCAATGCACAGGGCGTCAGTGGCCTTCTGGAATTCCTGCTTGGAGGTTTCCTCTTCATTCCCTCCATCACTCTCATTACTGCAATCCTCCTTCTCTCGACCCTTGGCGGGTTTCCCTTGGTTCCGAGGAGCCTTGCCGGGGCGATTTGCTTCACCACACCGACCCTTCCCGCTAGCGCCATTCTGACCTTTTTCCTTATCACGCTTCTCATACTCAGCCCTCTGTCTCTTGAAGAGCTTCCCAACTTGATAACACTCCTGGAGATCATGGCCCTTGGTCCGATGAATCTTACAGTACGGCCCATCACCTTTCCCAGCTTTCTCGGCAGCCGCCGCCTCCCGGCAATCAGTGCATGCAGTGACCTCTTTGCCGGGGGCTTCAGCCTTGGCCTTCTTGCCGGTACTAGGCGTGCCTGACCCCTCAACAGCCATCACTGTCTTATCCTTGTGCTTCTTGTTGTGCTTCTTGTTCTTCTTCTTCTTACTGATGGTTTCGTCGTCATCTCTTGAGTCGATGTCGACGCAATCTTCCTCTCCAGGAAGTTTCCTCCCCTCCTCCACCCGAGCACACTTGTCCACCAAAGTGTAGAGCTCCTTCACAGTCTTGGGCAATTGAACGTTCATCTTGGAACGTCTCCTGCGGTTGCACACGTTGGATTGGAAGGCAGCTATCATGGCAGCTGGGTGGGTATCTGGGATGTTTCTGTGGACTCGACTGAATCTCTGCAAGTACTTCCGCCAAGATTGTCCTTCTTTCTGCCGGAGAAGCTGCAAGTCGTTGGGCCACCCTGGTTCTTGATGGCCACCCGTGAAGGCACCAATGAACTCGTGGCACAAGTTAGCCCAGGTCAAAATGGAGTTCTCCAGCAGGTGCATCAGCCAAGACCTCAAATTTGACTTGAGGGCCAAAGGGAAGTAGTTGGCGAACACCTTCTCATCTCTTCCCCTGGCAACTTGAATAGTGATGGTGTAGATGCTCAAGAACTCTGCCGGGTTTAGTCTCCCATCATACTTCTCGGGTATCTCTGGCTTGAACATGCGAGTGGACGGCCAACGGACTTGCCGCAGCTCATGGGTGAAGGAAGGGCACCCAACCTCGAAAGGCAGGCACCCGCCATCTCCGAGCGCGAGCTCGTCAAGATCGGGGCCATCACACCCATTTGTCTGGCGCGGGTTGTCGCGGCACCGCTCATCGACGAAGCGCGCGCCTTCCCTTCGCCTGCCCTCCAGGGCACGCTGTCAGCCTTGACGCGCTCGAGGATCTGACGAGGCCATCGATACGTCATCGGGCGCCTGGACTTGCGGCTCCCGAGCGGCTTGCCGTGGTGGGGATTGCATCGTGAGGGTGGCCCCTCCCGCACGACCAGCCGCACAAGCCATCGTTGCTGCCTGGGAAGGCCGTGGCGGTCCGGCCGGCTGTGATCCTTCCGCCTCGGCAAAACCAATCAAACTTTGGATGGTGGCTCGCCACTCATCCATCTGGTCTACCGCTGGTGGAAATCTCAACAGCAGTTGGGCTCGCGCCATGGCTTCTGAGGCAGTGCTTGGCATAGGTGATGACGATGTAGATCGTAGTGTTGCTCGGCTCCTGACGTTGCCGGTGGCGACTGCGCCGCGCCCTTGCTGCTGTGAACCAGCCGTTTGGACGGCATGGTGACACGACGGAGGGGCCTGAGGACCAGTGGCTCCGTTGGGCACAGCAGCTGGGTCAGCCTGCCCCGGGGGTGGCGTGTGCCCTGCGGTCGCGCCCGCAGCGGGGGCGGCCGAAGGGTTGCAATTCGCCCTAGAGCAAGCATCATCACTGCGGATGTGCCCATTGTCGAGGAGAAGGGGTTCAGGCAGAACGATCCCTCCATCCATACCTCGTGGAGCATGGCCATTGGGATGTTGCTGATGCTGTCTTTCCCTGGTACCTCCCGTTCCTGCTTTGGCCGTGGGGGAGCTGGTGACGGCGCCGCCTGCGATAACCATGTCCCCCGCATCATCCACACCCTCGCGAGCTCCCGTGTTCCCCGCGACGTCGGCGGTCACGGGCGGTGGAGCCTTCGAGGTGGATGGGTGGTTTGCAGCCCCGGGCTTCCTCTTGGGCGCCATAGTCGATGACGCTGTCGACGACGAAAAATGTCGATGAAGATGGCGCGCAGCGTACGCTCTCGGTTTCGTGCAAGTGATCCCCCTACCCGGCGCGCCAAAGATGTCGTGGGAAACCACGACCACCTATGGGGCCATGAGCCCCTTTTGGTTCGGCGGGGGGATGGCACGTTGCACAAAGAGCGGAGAAGCATCATGCAGCACGGCAGGGATCACACGGGCAGTCTTTACCCAGGTTCGGGCCGCCGTGAGGCGTAAAACCCTACTCCTGCTTTGGTGGATTGATGGTGGATAATGGTGGTGAACGTAGCACACTCGCCTGGCAAGGTTGCTCTGGGGGCGAGAGTGGCTACGCGCGTATGGATATGCGAGGATCCAACCCTTTCTACGGTCACCATGGGCCTCCTTTTATAGATTAAGGGGTCACCACAGTGGCAAATCAGTCTTTGCGTACTGATTAGATAGCTAACAGTGCTATCATATCTAACTCTGCAGGCTGACAGAGCGCATTAAATGCGCCGCTCAATGTCACATCACAGCTCGCCCGGCAGTCCCTGCCGGGCTGGTTTGCCAGCTTCACGCCTGCTTGCTTGACACATCTCAGGACGGGTGTCATATGGAGGTGTTTGCTGTAGGAAGTGGCCGCCATGTGGCAGAAAGCAGCCACTTAGTCACCTAGGAGCTCGACACCGCTTCGATTACTGACTTGCGTTGCTTGTGAGGTGGAGCGGTGGAGTGGCTTGCCTCCGCCAGCCCCGGCAGGCCTGCCGGGATGATCTGGGAGCTTGCTTCCGGGGTGAAACCCAACCCTGCTAGGCTTGCCTGCCCGGCAAGGTAGGTCCTTCCCTTGGCGATGCCTCGTTCCTCTGGCTCGCCTTGGCCTTCTTGACTTGCACTTGGATCCTTCAAAGGAATCGACCCTCCTTGCTTGGTCCGATCTTGGTCTTGTAATCTTGTCTCTGGCCTGTGCACAGTCCGTGCAATGGACCCAGGGTCTGTTGGACCAACAGTCTCCAACGTATCTATAATTTTTTATTGTTCCATGCCATTATATTATCCATCTTGGATGTTTTATATGCATTATTATGCTATTTTATATCATTTTTTGGGACTAACCTATTAACCTAGTGCCAAGTGTCAGTTGCTGTTTTTTCGTTGTTTTTGTGTTTATAGAAAATCAATACCAAACGGAACGAAACTTTTGACGACTTTTCTTGGACCAGAAGATACCCTGGAAGCTTCGGGAGGAGGCCAGAAGAGCCACGAGGAGACGACAAGCTCAGGGGACGCACCCTAGGGGGGCGCTCGACCCCCAAGCTTGTGGGCCCCCTATTGCTCCTCCAGCCCTAATTCTTCTTCTATAAATATCCAAATATTCCCTGTAGACCAGAGGGAGCACCAAAAAATACTTTTCCGCCGCCGCAAGTTTCTGTCCTCGTGAGATCCCATCTGGGGATCTTTTCCGGTACTCTGTCGGAGGGGGATTCGATCACGAAGGGCTTCTGCATCAACCTTGCTTCCCTTCCGATGATGTGTGAGTAGTTTACCACAGACTTATGGGTCCATATCTAGCTGCTAGATGGCTTCTTCTCTCTCTTTGATCTTCAATACAATGTTCTCCTCGATGTTCTTGGAGATCTATTTGATGTAATCTTCTTTTGCGGTGCATTTGTTGAGATCTGATGAATTGTGGGTTTATGATCAGATTATCTATGAATATTATTTGAGTCTTTTCTGAACTCTTTTATGTATGATTAAGATAGCTTTGTATTTCTATCCGATCTATTGATTTGGTTGGGCCAACTAGATTGATTTTTCTTGCCATGGGAGAGGTGCTTTGTAATGGGTTCAATCTTGCGGTGCTTATTCCCAGTGACAGAAAGGGGCATGACACGTATTTGTATTGTTGCCATTAAGGATAAAAAGATGGGGTTTGTTCATATTGATTGGATCTATCCCTCTACATCATGTCATCTTTCTTAAGGCGTTACTCCATTCTTGTTAACTTAATACACTAGATGCATGTTGGATAGCGGTCGATGTGTGGAGTAACAGTAGTAGATGCATGCAGGAGTCGGTCTACTTGTCAAGGATGTGATACCTATATTCATGATCATTGCCTTAGATATCGTCATAACTATGTGCTTTTCTATCAATTGCTCAACAGTAATTTGTTTACTCACCGTATGCTTTCTTTCAAGAGAGAAGCCTCTAGTGAAAACTATGGCCCCCTGGTCTATCTTTTATCATATTATTTTCAGATCTACAAAACCAAACACACAAAAATACCTTGCTGCAATTTATTTACCTTTATCTTATTTTGCACTTTTACTTATCTTTTATATCTATCACAATCAGATCTCATCCTTGCAAGTAACCGTGAAGGGATTGACAACCCCTTTATCGCGTTGGGTGCAAGTATTTGTTTGTTTGTGTAGGTGCAACCATTGGTGACTTGTGTGTTCCTCCTACTGGATTGATACCTTGGTTCTCAACTGAGGGAAATACTTATCACTACTTTGCTACATCACCCTTTTTTCTTCAAGGGAAAAACCAATGCATGCTCAAGAAGTAGCAGGATGAATTTCTGGCGCCTTTGCCGGGGAGGATCTACATCAAGCCTACCAAGTACCCATCCTAAACTCTCATCTCTTGCATTTACATTATTTGCCATTTTCCTCTTGTTTTCCTCTCCCCCACTTCTAAAACATTTCCAGAAAAATACAAAAATATTTGCCCTTTATTTGCCTTTTCGTTTGCCTTTGTGTCCTACTTGGGTTGTTTGCTTGGCATAATTGCATGTTTATTCCAAATTAGAAGCAAAAAAGTTTATGGATGCTCATCCACTTGCCAATCTTTTTAAAAGATCCAACTATGATGAACCAATTGCTAGTGAGTTGAGTGCACTAGATTATCTTTATGAAGTTTTGCTTGAAATTCATGAATTTGAAAATTGTGATGAAGTGCTAAAAGAAGAAATTTATAAAGTGATTCATGATAGCTCCTTGAATGAAAAGCATGATTGCAATGATGTTATTATAAATTCTATTAATGTCAATTGTGCTAATAATATGCAAAACCCCAAGCTTGGGGATGCTAATTTTGCTATGTCCACTACTTATTGCAATTATCATGTTTGGGGTGATAATGCTTCTTATGATCTTGAAAATTTATTTAAGCCTCATGATGAATATGTTTGCGATAATATTAAAAGTGGGTTTGGAAGAGTGTCAACTTTAGCTAAAAATAAACCCACATATTGAAGGAAATATGCCCTAGAGGCAATATTATGTTGTTATTTTTCCTTATTCATGATAAAGGTTTATTTTTCATGCTAGAATTGTATTGATCGAAAACTTAAATACATGTGTGAATACATAAACAAACACCGTGTCCCTAGTAAGCCTATACTAGACTAGCTTGTTTATCAAAGATGGTTAAGGCTTCCTAACCATAGACATGTGTTGTCATTTGATAATGGGATCACATCATTAGGACAATGATGTGATGGACAAGACCCATCCGTTAGCTTAGCATATTGATCGTTCAGTTTATTGCTATTGCTTTCTTCATGTCAAATACATATTCCTTCGACTATGAGATTATGCAACTCCCGGATACCGGAGGAATACCTTGTGTGCTATCAAACATCACAACGTAACTGGGTGATCATAAAGATGCCCTACAGGTATCTCCGAAGGTGTTTGTTGAGTTTGCATAGATCGAGATTAGGATTTGTCACTCCGAGTATCGGAGAGGTATCTCCGGGCCCCCTCGGTAATACACATCATAAGAAGCCTTGCAAGCAAAGTGACTAATGAGTTAGTTGCAAGATGATGTATTACGGAACGAGTACAGAGACTTGCCGGTAACGAGATTGAACTAGGTAAGAAGATACCGATGATCGAATCTCGGGCAAGTAACATATCGATGGACAAACGGAATTACATATGTTGTCATAAGGTTCGGCCGATAAAGATCTTCGTAGAATATGTAGGAACCAATATGGGCATCCAGGTTCCACTATTGATTATTGACCGGAGAGGTGTCTCGGTCATGTCTACATAGTTCTCGAACCCGTAGGGTCCGCACGCTTAACATTCGTTGACGATATAGTGTTATATGAGTTATATGATTTGGTGACCGAATGTTGTTCGGAGTCCCGGATGAGATCATGGACATGAAGAGGAGTCTCGAAATGGTCGAGAGGTAAAGATTGATATATAGGATGTTGGTATTCGGACACCAGAAGAGTTTCGGAGTGCACCGGGTAGTCATCGGGTCACCGGAAGGGGTTCCGGACACCCCGGTAAGTGTATGGGCTTAATGGGCCAAATGTGGGGATAGACCAGCCCACTAGGAGGTTGGTGCGCCCCTCTACATGGCCGGCCAGCCCTAGGGAAAGGAAAGGGGAGGGGTGGCCCCTCCTGCCTTTCCCTCCTCAGGAGAGAAAGGAAAGGGGGGCGCCACCTCCTCCTTCCTTCCTCCCGCACTTAAACAAGGAAAGGGGGCTCCACTTGGGGAGGACCCCAAGTAGGATTCGGCCTACTTGGGGGCACCTCCTGGCTGCTCCCTCCTCCCCCCCCCACCAATATATATGTGGGAGGGGGGCGCCTAGAACAACCACGACAATTGCTTAGCCGTGTGTGGCGCCCCCCCTCCACCGTTTACACACCCGGTCATATTTTTGTAGTGCTTAGGCGAAGCCCTGCGGAGATAGCTTCAACATCACCGTCACCATGTCGTCGTGCTGCCGGAAGTCATCCACTACCTCGCCGTCTTGCTAGATCAAGAAGGCCAAGGACGTCACCGAGCTGAACGTGTGCTGAACATGGAGGTGCCGTATGTTCGGTACTCGATCTGTTGGAGCGCGAAGAAGTTCGACTACATCAACCATGTTAACAAATGCTTCCGCTTACGATCTACGAGGGTACATAGACACACTCTCCCCTCTCGTTGCTATGCATCTCCATGGATAGATCTTGCGTGTGCGTAGAATTTTTTTTGTTTTCCATGCAACGTTTCCCAACAGTGGCATCACGAGCCAGGTCTATGCGTAGATGATTTGCACGAGTAGAACACAAAGAGTTGTGGGCGGTGACAGTCATACTGCTTACCACCAACGTATTATATTGATTCGGCGGTATTGTGGGATGAAGCGGACTGGACCAACCTTACATGTCCACGCACATGAGACCGGTTCCACCGACAGACATGGAACTAGTTTTGCATAAAGGTGGCTGGCGGGTGTCTGTTTCTCCTACTTTAGTTGAATCGAATTTGACTACGGCTGGTCCTTGAAGAAGGTTAAAATAGCAAACTTGATGAATCACCATTGTGGTTTTTGCGTAGGTAAGAACGGTTCTTGCTAGAAGCCCGTAGCAGCCACGTAAAACTTGCAACAACAAAGTAGAGGACGTCTAACTTGTTTTTGCAGGGCATATTGTGATGTGATATGGTCAAGACGTGATGTGATATATGTTGATGTATGAGATGATCATGTTTTGTAATATCGACAACCGACAGGAGCCTTAGGGCTGTCTCTTTATTCTATGAAATGCAAGCGCCATGTAATTGCTTTACTTTATCGCTATGCATTAGCAATAGTTGTAGAAGCAATAGTTGGCGAGATGACCCCGACACGACGATGGAGATCAAGGTGTCGAGCCGGTGACGATGGAGATCATGACGATGCTTTGGAGATGGAGATCAAAAGCACAAGATGAGGATGGCCATATCATGTCACATATTTTGATTGCATGTGATGTTTATCCTATATGCATCTTATTTTGCTTAGAACGGCAGTAGCATTATAAGATGATCCCTTCAGTAAATTTCAAGATAAAACTGTTCTCCCCGAGTATGCACCGTTGCCAAAGTTCATCGTTTTGAAGCACCTCGTGATGATCGGGTGTGATAGACTCTACGTTCACATACAACGGGTGTAAGACAGTTTTGCACATGCAGAATACTTGGGTTAAACTTGACGAGCCTTGCATGTACAGACATGGTCTCAGAACATTGGAGACCGAAAGGTCGAACATGAGTCATATAGTAGATATGATCAACATAGAGATGTTCACCATTGATGACTACCCCATCTCACATGATGATCGGAAATGGGTTAGTTGATTTGGATCACGTATCACTTAGATAACTTGAGGGTTGTTTATTTAAGTGGGAGTTCATTAGTAATTTGATTAATTGAACTTAACTTATCATGAACTTAGTCTTATAGTTTTGCATATCTATGTTGTAGATCAATGGCCCGAGCTACCGTTCCCCTGAATTTTAATGCGTTCCTAGAGAAAGGTAAGTTGAAAGATGATCGTAGCAACTACACGGACTGGGTCCGTAACTTGAGGATTATCCTCATTGCTGCACAGAAGAATTATGTCCTTGATGCACTGCTGGGTGACAGACCTGCTGCAGGAGCTGAAGCAGATGTTATGAACGTCTGGCAAGCTCGATCTGATGACTACTCAATAGTTCAGTGTGCCATGCTTTACGGCTTAGAACCGGGACTTCAAAGACGTTTTGAACATCATGGAGCATATGAGATGTTCCAAGAGTTGAAGTTAATATTTCAAGCAAATGTCCGGGTTGAGAGATATGAAGTCTCCAACAAGTTCTATAGCTGCGAGATGGAGGAGAACAGTTCTGTCAGTGAACACATACTCAAAATGTCTGGGTATCATAACCACTTGACTCAGCTGGGAGTTGATCTTCCAATTGATAGTGTTATTGACAGAGTTCTTCAATCACTGCCACCAAGCTACAAAGGCTTTGTGATGAACTATAATATGCAAGGGATGAATAAAATGATTCATGAGCTCTTCGCAATGCTTAAGGCCGCGGAGGTAGAAATCAAGATGGAGCATCAAGTGTTGATGGTTAACAAGACCACTGGTTTCAAGAAAAAGGGCAAGGGAAAGAAAGGTAACTTCAAGAAGAATGGCAAGCAAGTTTCCACTCCCGGGAAGAAGCCCAAAGCTGGACCCAAGCCTGAAACTGAGTGCTTCTACTGCAAAGGGAATGGTCACTGGAAGTGGAACTGCCCCAAATACTTGGCGGATAAGAAGGATGACAAAGTGAACAAAGGTATATTTGATATACATGTTATTGATGTGTACCTTACTAATGCTCGTAGCAGCGCCTGGATATTTGATACTGGTTGGTTGCTCACATTTGTAACTCGAAACAGGAGCTGTAGAACAAACAAAGATTGGCTAAGGACGAGGTGATGATGCGCATCGGAAATGGTTCCAAGGTCGATGTGATCGCCGTCGGCACGCTACCTCTACATCTACCTTCGGGATTAGTTTTAGATCTCAATAATTGTTATTTGGTGCCCGCGTTGAGCATGAACATTATATCTGGATATTGCTTATTGCGAGATGGTTATTCATTTAAATCGGAGAATAATGGTTGTTCTATTTATATGAGTAATATCTTTTATGGTCATGCACCCTTGATGAGTGGTCTATTCTTGTTGAATCTCGATCGTAGTGATACAAATATTCATAATATTGATGCCAAAAGATGCAAAGTTCATAATGATAGTGCAACATACTTGTGGCACTGCCGTTTAGGTCATATTGGTGTAAAGAGCATGAAGAAACTCCATGCAGATGGACTTTTGGAATCACTTGATTATGAATCATTTGATACTTGCGAACCATGCCTCATGGGCAAGATGACTAAAACTTCGTTCTCCGGAACAATGGAGCGAGCTAATGACTTATTGGAAATAATACATACCGATGTATGCGGTCCGATGAGTATTCAGGCATGCGGCGGGTATCGTTATTTTCTGACCTTCACAGATGATTTGAGTAGGTATGGGTATATTTACTTGATGAAACACAAGTCTGAAACATTTGAAAAGTTCAAAGAATTTCAGAGTGAAGTAGAGAATCATCATAACAAGAAAATAAAGTTTCTACGATCTGATCGCAGAGGCGAATATTTGAGTTACAAGTTTGGCCTTCATTTAAAACAATGTGGAATTGTTTCACAACTCACGCCACCTGGAACACCACAGCGTAATGGTGTGTCTGAATGTCGTAACCATACTTTATTAGATATGGTGCAATCTATGATGTCTCTTACCGATTTACCACTATCATTTTGGGGTTATGCATTAGAGATAGCCGCATTCACGTTAAATAGGGCACCATATAAATCCGTTGAGACGACACCATATGAACTATGGTTTGGCAAGAAACCTAAGCTGTCGTTTCTTAAAGTTTGGGGTTGCGACACTTATGTCAAAAGGCTTCAGCCTGATAAGCTCGAACCCAAATCGGAGAAGTGTGTCTTCATAGGATACCCTAAGGAAACAATTGGGTACACCTTCTACCACAGATTCGAAGGCAAGATCTTTGTTGCCAAGAATGGATCCTTTCTAGAGAAGGAGTTTCTCTCGAAAGAAGTGAGTGGGATGAAAGTAGAACTTGATGAGGTAATTGTACCTTCTCTCGAATTGGAAAGTAGCACATCAGAGAAATCCGTTCCTGTGATGCCTACACCAACTAGAGAGGAAGCAAATGATAATGATCATGAAACTTCAGATCAAGTTACTACTGAACCTCGTAGGTGGACCAGAGCACGATCCGCACCAGAGTGCTATGGTAATCCTATTCTGGAAGTCATGTTATTAGACCAATGCGAACCTACGAACTATGAAGAAGCTATGATGAGCCCAGATTCCGATAAATGGCTTGAGGCCATGAAATCTGAGATAGGATCCATGTATGAGAACAAAGTGTGGACTTTGGTGGACTTGCCCGATGATCGGCAAGCCATAGAAAATAAATGGATCTTCAAGAAGAAGACTGACGTTGATGGTAATGTTACTGTCTACAAAGCTCGACTTGTCACGAAAGGTTTTCGACAAGTTCAAGGAGTTGACTATGATGAGACTTTATCACCCATAGCGATGCTTAAGTCTGTCCGAATCATGTTAGCAATTTCCACATTTTATGATTATGAAATTTGGAAAAAGGACATCAAAACTGCATTCCTTAATGGATATCTTAAAGAAGGGTTGTATATGATGCAACCAGAAGGTTTTGTCAATCCTAAAGGTGCTAACAAAGTGTGCAAGCTCTAGCGATCCATCTATGGACTAGTGCAAGCATCTCGGAGTTGGAATATACGCTTTGATGAGGTGATCAAAGCATATAGTTTTATACAGACTTACGGTGAAGCCTGTATTTACAAGAAAGTGAGTGGGAGCTTTGTACCATTTCTGATATTATATGTGGATGACATATTGTTGATTGGAAATCATATAGAATTTCTGGATAGCATAAAAGGATACTTGAATAAGATTTTTTCAATGAAAGACCTCGGTGAAGCTGCTTATATATTGGGCATCAAGATCTATAGAGATAGATCGAGACGCTTAATAGGACTTTCACAAAGCACATACCTTGATAAAGTTTTGAAGAAGTTCAAAATGGATCAGTCAAAGAAAGGGTTCTTGCCTGTGTTACAAGGTGTGAAATTGAGTCAGACTCAAAGTGTCGGTTTCTGGGAACCAGGGTACCCAGACTTGCCTGCCTGCAGCCCACGGCGTGGCTCCATCGACGGCCTGGTATGGCCCATCTACAAGACCGCCAAGGCAAGACCCTCGCGAGGGGCCAAGCCTCGCGAGGCGGACGACACCAAGACCTCCCGAGGGAGCAACCTTCCTAGGCGGCCTCCTGAGGAGCAGAGATTTCTATGTAGGTACCCGGCCTCATGAGGCTACCATGACGCAAGCCATGACGACCAAGGCAGGCGGGCGCAGAGAAGGCAGTTTCCTCTTCGGTGCTAACGAGGCAAGGACAGACGTAGGTTCCCAAGGAATCTGGCAAAGGTTTCCATTCCAGTGCAATGAGACCAAGGCCACTAGCACGGCAGAACGGATGTCATCGCCGAGCCCACCGCTGCGTCACGACTAGAAGCTTTGCAGGTGAAGACCACCTCTCGTCAGGATAAGATGTACTACTTGTCCCGTTTCAAATTGGCCATTGTGGGATCCCTTCCCGCCTACGTTTTGGGGGAAGAGGACCGAGGCCACTATAAGTATAGGTTAGCCACCACCATAGAGGGGGTCTGCTCATTCTCACCTCCAAGCCCTCACGAGGTTGTTCATCCTCTGTACATGTTCATCCTCAGCCCCTCGTGAGGCCAATCCATAACAAAGCAGGAGTAGGGTATTACACCGCAAGGTGGCCTGAACCTGGGTAAACCGCCATGTTCATCTTCTTCCTTGTTCGTGTGCATCGAGCTAGGCCATGGGGCGACGGGCTGGTAGGCTGGATAGGTTGAGTTCTTCGCACACGCCCCAGAGTTCGAACCTTCCTTGGGTCTACAGAGCCCTGAATCTGACATTTGGCACGCCAGGTAGGGGTGTGTCGAAGCCTCCCTTCCACTGTTCGCTCCGCCGCCGTTCCGTCATTCCTATGGCTGATGCACGCCGTGTCCGTGCCGAGCGCCGGGCCGCTCGTGTCGCTCAGACGGCACCCGTGGGCAACGGCGCTCCTCGCTGCCCCACCTCCCCGGTGGCTAACGCCGCCACCGACCCTGCTGCCCGTGAACAGCAGGATTCGTCGCTGCCACCATCCATGCGATGCGACGGCCGTACCGCAACTCCATCACCCACTCCAGCTGCAGCGTCGTCTTCTCATGCTCATCACGGGCCGGCGAACGCGCAGGCTGCGCTGCTCATGGCGCGTGAGCTTCTACGTTACCGTCCGGCCAACGACCTCTACGATGACTGGCTCGGCCGCATCGTCGAGCTCGTCAATGCCACCAGTGAAGCCCCTGCACCGTCCCGCTCGCCCCATCCCCCACCGTCCCTTGTAGGCGACATGGCTCACGGCGCGCCCCCACCTCCTCCTCTGCATGGCGCAGACCCCGAGCCCAGGCATGAGGCACCCCAACGCGACACGCCGTGCAGGGCGCCGGCGCGTGATGAAGAAAGCTGACAGGTGATACAGCGGCCCCAAGGAAAAGCTCGCGCACTCCCAGCACCGCCGCGTCAAGACAGCGTGCCACCAGAGGCGGTGGCGCGCGGGCGCCAAGAGCAAGCTCCACCCATGCGACCGGCCCCTGTGAGTGCGGCAGGTTGTCGTGCTTTCACCCCGGAGTTGCGCTGCGTTGTTTGGCCCGACAAGTTCAAGCCAGATCTGCCTCCACGCTATGACGGCACCCCCGACCCCACGGAATTTCTCCAGCTCTACGAACTGAGCATTGAGGCGGCGAACGGCAATGACAAGGTCATGGCGAACTGGTTCCCCATGGCCCTCAAGGATGGCGTGCATTCTTGGCTCCTGAACCTCCCGGTGGGGTCGATCTCCTCCTGGGACGAGCTACGTGAGTGCTTCGTCGCTAACATCCAGGGCACTCACGACCGCGCTCCTGCAGCAGGTGACTTGCGGCGCATAAAGCAGCAGCCGGGTGAAACCTAGCACAAGTACATACAGCGCTTCACGAATGTTCGCCTCAAGATCCCAAAGGTGTCGGACGAAGCCATCATTTTGGCGTTCTCCGAGGGCATCCGGGATGTCAAGATGAAGGAGGAGCTCGCCATACACGAGGACTTGTGTTCGGCTCTGGAGATGTTCAACATGGCTGCCAGGTGCGTGAGGGCAGAGGAAGGTCGCCTCTCCCTCCTGGAGCTTCCGGAAGTCGATTATGAAGACAAGAAGGCCAAGGCTAAGGAGGTAAAGCGCAAGGGCCCGCTGTGCTTGCGGCGGAACCTGAGATGAAGCGCGGTTGTGACACGGCGAATCCTCCAGGGGCAACCACCCGTTCTGCATCTTCCATAACGTCCACAGCCACAACACCAACGACTGCCAGGAGCTCAGGCCAGTCCGTGATGGCCGCCTTGGCTGC
Source organism: Thinopyrum elongatum (assembly GCA_011799875.1). NCBI lineage: Eukaryota > Viridiplantae > Streptophyta > Magnoliopsida > Poales > Poaceae > Thinopyrum > Thinopyrum elongatum. The sequence continues at coordinate 258,761,224 of CM022297.1, forward strand.
CGTCCCGAGCGCAGCGACCATGGCTACGGCCACGGAAGAGGCTGCGGTGGTGGCCGCTGGGACAACCGCGACCCCCGCTAGGACTGGCGCGACCAACCTCGTGAGGACCGTTGGCAGGGCCAGCCTCGTGATGGCCCCTGGCTAGACCAGCCTCGTGAGGACCGTCCTCAGGGCAATGTCGGCCTCCCTCCGCTGCCGCCGCCGCCAAGGAGAAACAACGACAACCGATAACCCACAAGTATAGGGGATCAGTTGTAGCCTTTCTCGATAAATAAGAGTGTCGAACCCAACGAGGAGCTAAAGGTAGAACAAATATTCCCTCAAGTTCTATCGACCACCGATACAACTCTACGCACGCTTAATGTTCGCTTTACCTAGAACAGGTATGAAACTAGAAGTACTTTGTAGGTGTGGTAGGATAGGTTTGCAAGATAATAAAGAGCACGTAAATAAAAACTAGGGGCTGTTTAGATGAAGAAACAACTAAGTTAGTTTTAGTAGAGAGCTTTTTGTCACGCAAGAAAGTTATTTGTCCCTAGGCAATCGATAACTAGACCGGTAATCATTATTGCAATTTTATATGAGGGAGAGGCATAAGCTAACATACTTTCTCTTCTTGGATCATATGCACTTATGATTGGAACTCTAGCAAACATCCATAACTACTAAAGATCATTAAGGTAAAACCCAACCATAGCATTAAAGTATCAAGTCTTCTTTATTCCCATACGCAAACAACCTACTTACTCGGGTCTGTGCTTCTGTCACTCACGCCACCCACCATAAGCGAATCATGAGCATATTGCAAACCCTAAAGAGGGGATCCCTCACTCTTGCGCAACACGGAGAGCACCATAGGACAGCTCCAATAATAAAACATGCAACTCAAACCAATCACGATCATCAATCCACTAATACGACAAAACGGATCTACTCAAACATCATAGGATAGCCATACATCATTGGGAAATAATATATAGCGTTGAGCACCATGTTTAAGTAGAGATTACAGCGGGGAGAAGAGGTGTTACACCACTGCATAAAGGGGGAGAGAGTTGGTGATGACGGCGGCGAAGTTGTTGGTGTAGATTGCCGTCACAATGATGGCCCCGGCGGCGTTCCGGTGCCACCGGGAGAGAGGGGGAGAGAGCCCCCCTCCTTCTTCTTCTTCCTTGACCTCCCCCCTAGATGGGAGAAGGGTTTACCCTCTGTTCCATGGCCTCCATGGTGGCGGAGGGGCGAGAGCCCCTCCGAGATTGGATCTCTCTCTCTGTTTCCTTCTGTTTCTGCGTTCCCCGATTCTGGCCTTTCACTGTTTCTTAAATTCCCGGAGATCCGTAACTCCGTTTGGGCTGAAATTTTAACACGATTTTTATTCGGATATTAGCTTTCTTGCAGCCGAAGAAGGGAACCAACCGCCTTACGTGGTTACCACAAGGGTCCAGGGCGCGCCCTATCCCCTGGGACGCGCCCCCTACCTTGTGGCCCCCTCGGGCAATGTCTCGCGTTGATTCTTTTTCCCAAAAATCACATATATTCCAAAAAAAAACTTCGTAAATTTTTATCGCATTTGGACTCCGTTTGATTTGGATTTTCTGCACAACAAAAAAATATGCAACAAACAGGAACTGGCACTGGGCACTGGATCAATATGTTAGTCCAAGAAAATAGTATAAAAAGCTGCCACAAGTATGTAAAAGTTGTAGAATATTGGCATGAAATAATCAAAAATTATAGATACGATGGAGACGTATCAGCATCCCCAAGCTTAATTCTTGCTCGTCCTTGAGTAGGTAAATGATAAAAAAGATAATTTTTGATGTGGAATGCTACCTAGCATAATCTTGATCATATAATATAATCATGGCATGAATATTGAGACACGAGTGATTCAAAGCAATAGTCTATCATTTGACATTAAGACAAAAATACTTCAAGCATACTAATAAAGCAATCATGTCTTCTCAAAATAACATGGCCAAAGAAAGTTATCCCTACAAAATCATATAGTCTGGCTATGCTCCATGTTCACCACACAAAGTATTTCATCATGCACAACTCCGATGACAAGCCAAGCAATTGTTTCATACTTTTAATGTTCTCAAGCCTTTTCAACTTTCACGCAATACATAAGCGTGAGCCATGGATATAGCACTATAGGTGGAATAGAATATGATGGTGGAGGTTGTGTGGAGAAGACAAAAAGGAGAAAGTCTCACAGCGACGCGGCTAATCAACGGGCTATGGAGATCCCCATCAATTGATGTCAATGCAAGGAGTAGGGATTGCCATGCAACAAATGCACTAGAGCTATAAGTGTATGAAAGCTCACAAATGAAACTAAGTGGGTGTGCATCCAACTTGCTTGCTCATGAAGACCTCGGGCATTTGAGGAAGCCCATCATCGGAATATACAAGCCAAGTTCTATAATGAAAATTCCCACTAGTATATAAAAGTGATAACTCAAGAGACTCTCTATATGAAAAGCATGGTGCTACTTTGAAGCACAAGTGTGGAAAAAGGATAGTAGCATTGCCCCTTCTCTCTTTTCTCTCTTTTTTTTGTTTTTCCCTTTTTTTGCTCTCTTTTTTTTTTGCCTCTTTTTTTTCGCCCGGAGTCTCATCCCGACTTGTGGGGGAATCATAGTCTCCATCATCCTTTCCTCACTGGGACAATGCTCTAATAATGATGATCATCACACTTTTATTTACTTACAACTCGATACTAGAACAAAGATATGACTCTATATGAATGCCTCCGGCGGTGTACCGGAATGTGCAATGATCTAGCGTAGCAATGACATCAAAAAATGGACAAGCCATGAAAACATCATGCTAGCTATCTTACGATCATGCAAAGCAATATGACAATGAATGCTCAAGTCATGTATATGATGATGATGGAAGTTGCATGGCAATATATCTCGGAATGGCTATGGAAATGCCATGATAGGTAGGTATGGTGGATGTTTTGAGGAAGATATAAGGAGGCTTATATGTGACAAAGCGTATCATATCAAGGGGTTTGTATGCACCAGCGAAGTTTGCACCGACTCTCGAGGTGAGAAAGGGCAATGCACGGTACCGAAGAGGCTAGCAATGATGGAAGGGTGAGAGTGCATATAATCCATGGACTCAACATTAGTCATAAAGAACTCACATACTTTTTGCAAAAATTTATTAGCTATCGGAACAAAGTACTACACGCATGCTCCTAGGGGGATAGATTGGTAGGAAAAGACCATCGCTCGTCCCCGACCGCCACTCATAAGGAAGACAATCAAAAACAAATCATGCTCCGACTTTGTTACATAACGGTTCACCATACGTGCATGCTACAGGAATCACAAACGTTAACACAAGTATTCTTACCAATCCACAATTACTCACTAGCATGACTCTAATATCACCATCTTTATATGGCAAAACTATTGCAAGGAATCAAACATATCATATTTAGTGATCTACAAGTTTTATGTAGGATTTTATGACTAACCATGTGAATGACCAATTCCTGTCAACTCTCTAAATAGATATAAGTGAAGCAAGAGAGTTTAGTTCTTTCTAAAAAATATATGCCCACGCTCTAACAAATATAAGTGAAGCAAAAGAGCATTCTACAAATGGCGGTTTTTTATGTGTAGAGAAACAGGCAATCCAAACTTCAAATGATATAAGTGAAGCACATGAAGCATTCTATAAAGCCATACTCAAAAGATATAAGTGAAGTGCAAAGAGCATTCCATAAATCAACCAAGGACTATCTCATACCAGCATGGTGCATTATTAAAAGAAAAATAAAAAGCACACGACTCTCCAAGATTTACGCATATCTTGTGACGAATAAAAATATAGGTCCAAGTAAAATTACCGATGATCGTTAGAGGAAAGAGGGGATGCCTTCCGGGGCATCCCCAAGCTTAGTTGCTTGGGAGTCCTTGAATATTACCTTGGGGTGACTCGGGCATCCCCAATCTTAGGCTCTTGCCACTCCTTATTCCTTCATCCATCGTGATCTCACCCAAAACTTGAAAACTTCAATCACACAAAACTTAACAAAACCCTCGTGAGATCCGTTACTATAATAAAACAAATCACCACTTTAAGTACTGTTGCAAACCCATTCATATTTTTTTGCATTGCAGCTAATGTATTATAACTTCTCCATGGCTTATACCACCGATAAAATCGATAGTTTCATCAAAACTAGCAAAACAATGCATCAAAAACAGAATCTGTCTTAAACAGGACAGTCTGTAGCAATCTGAACATCTACCATACTTCTATAACTCCAAAAATTCTGAAAAATTAGGAAAAAATAAAAAAATTGCATATAAGTACTGTGTAAAAATTTCAGAAACTTTTGACATTCCAGGAAAAAAATTAAATTCACGCGCTACGCCAAAGTTTCTGTTTTTCCACTGCACATACCAAACAAGCAATCTAATCATCCTAAAGGCCAATCTTGGCACATTATTTTTATAATACAATGGATTTGTACAAGGGGATAATTATTTTGGTTGAAAAGTTTCTGCAATCAAGGTTCACAAAGTTTCCATGGGCATGAACAAAGTTCAAGGCTAGCTCCCACTTTAACAATGCTCGTCTTTCTCACTTTCGCTTTTCTTTTTGAAAAAAATATTAGGTTCCCCACTTTATTTTTTTGTTTTTAAACTATATAAAAAGCACTCAACAGAAATAAATGACTCTCTAAAACTTCCGGGTTGTCTCCCTGGCAGCGCTTTCTTTAAAGCCATTAAGCTAGGCATATAGTGCTCAAGTAATGGATCCACCCGGATCCCAAGGTATATCAAAGCCAATTTTAATTAACAATGATTTGTAATTTAGTATTGAGCACAAAGTAATATATATCATGCAACAACGAAGTCTAACTCTCTTCCTATGCATCGGCATGTCATAAAAGAACAATTCATGCACACAAAGTAAAGGCCAATGCATAGTACAAACAATTTCTTGCAATTTTATTGTGTTAGAAACATAGAGAGGCGGAGATGTAGTTCCTCTGTCATAATAATTGCAAGTAGGAGCAGCAAGCACATGCATATTATATCTATCAAAATCATCATGTGTAGTAGTAGAACGCAACCCATCAATATATTCCTTAATAAGCACAAACTTCTCCAATATAGTGTAGTTGGGAGAATTCAAAAAGATAATAGGACTATCATGTGTGGGTGCAATAGCAACAATTTAATTCTTAACATAAGGAACTATAGAAAGTTCATCTCCATAAGCATCATTCATATTGGCATCATGGCCACAAGCATAGCAAGTATCAAGTTCATCAAAAAGGGATATTTCAAACGAATCAAAGGGATCATAGCAATCATCATAACATTCATCCTTCGGTAAGCACGAAGGGAAATTAAACAATGTATGGGATAAAGAGTTACTCTCATTAGAAGGTGGGCATGGGTGATCAATCTGCTCTTCCTCCTTTGGTTCTTCGCTCTCCTCTCATCTTTTTCATCTAATGAGCTCATAGTGTTATCAATTTCTTCTTCCATAGATTCCTGCAAAATATTAGTCTCCTCTTGGACAGCGGAGGAGTCCTCAATATATGGTTTAACGTAAGCATTAGAAGCATAATTCTCATAGCAATATTTAAGTATGGCAAAATTTTCAGATTTGTAAAGAGTAGCATCATACTTTTCAATCAAAGAAGCAATTTCATAAGCACCCTTAAAAGCAACAAATTCTTCAATTTGTTTAACATCATAGTAATTATCAACACCCTTGGCATAAAAAGATAAGATTCCATTATCACTAAACTCACATTGGTAGGGAAGGTGTTTCTTAGGGTCTTCAAAACAACAAGTAAGATCCTATAATTCACATAAATTCCAAGCATAGCATTGCATAGTATTAATTTGATGCAGTAAAAGTTTCCCTTTTTGAGATAAGCGGTGTCGCACAAAATAAGCATGCTCATCTAATGATTTTCCCTCAACTAAGTTAGTTGGGTTTTCAGCACGAGCACAAAGGGATCAAAGATGATCCAAGTAAAAAGCTTCAGGAGTATGATAGATTTTGGGTGGTTCTTCAACCATTGGTTTAGTAGGTACAACTATTTTTTTTGGTATTTTATGTTTCCTACCCATAACTAAAGATAGAAAACAGGAGCACAAAATAAAAACTACTTAGTGATAAAGCAAACAAGCACACACGAGAATATTCACCCCACGCTATTGCTCCCCGGAAACGGCGCCAGAAAAAGGTCTTGATAACCCACAAGTATAGGGGATCAGTTGTAGCCTTTCTCGATAAATAAGAGTGTCGAACCCAACGAGGAGCTAAAGGTAGAACAAATATTCCCTCAAGTTCTATCGACCACCAATACAAATCTACGCACGCTTAACGTTCACTTTACCTAGAACAAGTATGAAACTAGAAGTACTTTGTAGGTGTGGTAGGATAGGTTTGCAAGATAATAAAGAGCACGTAAATAAAAACTAGGGGCTGTTTAGATGAAGAAACAACTAAGTTAGTTTTAGTAGAGAGCTTTTTGTCATGCAAGAAAGTTATTTGTCCCTAGGCAATCGATAACTAGACCGGTAATCATTATTGCAATTTTATATGACGGAGAGGCATAAGCTAACATACTTTCTCTTCTTGGATCATATGCACTTATGATTGGAACTCTAGCAAACATCCATAAATAGTAAAGATCATTAAGGTAAAACCCAACCATAGCATTAAAGTATCAAGTCATCTTTATTCCCATACGCAAACAACCTACTTACTCGGGTATGTGCTTCTGTCACTCACGCCACCCACCATAAGCGAATCATGAGCATATTGCAAACCCTACAGCGGGGATCCCTCATGCTTGCACGACACGGAGAGCACCATAGGACAGCTCCAATAATAAAACATGCAACTCAAACCAATCACGATCATCAATCCACTAATAGGACAAAACAGATCTACTCAAACATCATAGGATAGCCATACATCATTGGGAAATAATATATAGCATTGAGCACCATGTTTAAGTAGAGATTACAGCAGGGAGAAGAGGTGTTACACCGCTACATAAAGGGGGAGAGAGTTGGTGATGACGGCGGCGAAGTTGTTGGTGTAGATCACCGTCACGATGATGGCCCCGGCGGCGTTCCGGTGCCACCGGGAGAGAGGGGGAGAGAGCCCCCCTCCTTATTCTTCTTCCTTGACCTCCCCCCTAGATGGGAGAAGGGTTACCCCTCTGGTCCATGGCCTCCATGGCGGCGGAGGGGCGAGAGCCCCTCCGAGATTGGATCTCTCTCCCTCTTTCCGTCTGTTTCTGCGTTCCCCGATTCTGGCCTTTCACCATTTCTTAAATTTCCGGAGATCCGTACCTCTGATTGGGCTGAAATTTTAGCACGATTTTTATCCGGATATTAGCTTTCTTGCGGCCAAAGAAGGGCACCAACCGCCTTACGGGGTAACCACAAGGGTCCAGGGCGCGCCCCCCTATCTTGTGCCTCCCTCGAGCATCGTCTCGCGTTGATTATTTTTCCCAAAAATCACATATATTCCAAAAAATATCTCTGTAAGTTTTTATCGCGTTTGGATTCCGTTTGATATGGATTTTCTGCGAAACAAAAAAACATGCAACAAATAGGAACTGGCACTGGGCACTGGATCAATATGTTAGTCCAAGAAAATAGTATAAAAAGCTGCCACAAGTATGTAAAAGTTGTAGAATATTGGCATGGGACAATCAAAAATTATAGATACGACGGAGATGTATCAACAACCGCCAAGATGATGGGGCTGGGCGCTTCCAAGAGCCTCGTGCGATCGCCTGCATCCTGGGTGGCGCTCAGGCTCCCGCCTCCCATCGCGTCTTCAAGCAGTTCGCTCGCGAGGTGAACGCGGCCCTCCCCAAGCTCGAGGCGTCGCGTCCCCTCAGATGGTCCAAGCACGCCATCACCTTCGACTCCATGGACCAACTCAAGTGCTCAGCCGCCGCTGGTGCGCTCCCGATGCTCTGCACGCCAACCATTAGCAACGTCCTCCTCACCAAAACCCTCATCGACGGTGGCGCGGGGCTCAACGTTCTTTCCGTTGAGATGTTTGAGACGCTCCAGGCGCCCTACGACCAGCTCCTCCCCACCAAGCCTTTCTCAGGGGCGACCGATGGCTCCACCGTTCCCATAGGGCAGATCCGCCTCCCTGTCACCTTCGGCTAGCGTGACAACTACCACACCGAGCTCATCGACTTCAATGTCGCCCATATCGGTCTCCCATACAATGAAATCCTCGGGTATCCGGCCCTCGCCAAGTTCATGGCAGCAAATCACCGCAGCTACAATGTCCCCAAAATGCCAGGAAGCAGCGGCATCATCACGGTCGCCTGTGACGAAAAGGATGCGGTGTGCTCCCTCGAGCGCGCCTATCAGGCTGCGGCGGTCAAGAACTCTGATGACGAGGGTGCCACCCTGCCTCATGAGGCCGTCCCCAAGAAGAAGAAGCAGCTCCTCCCCAAGGGCCATCAGGAAGCTGAGGCGCCTATTGGTCGTGCCTCGAGCCATGCGCCAACTATTGGGACGCCTTCCCCTCTCGCATAGGAAGGCGCGGCCGGCGCCCCCCTCAGGACGGGCTTGGGGGCTCTCATCTGGAGGGCCTCTAACATGACCAGCGCGCCGAGGGAGGCGTTCGGGCACCACGTGGAGGCGTGCTTCGGCGCGCGCCTCTGTGAGCAAGGCGCAAGGCGCGAGGTGCGAGGTGCGAGGCGCCAGGCGCTCAGGAGTTCATCACCAAGGCAATCGAGGAGCTTCAGGAGGAGCGAGCCATGTGTGGCGAGCGTCGCCCCGCACCACTGGGTGCAGCCACGGCCCCTGACATGGGCGGCGAGCTGCGCGTTTGTGTCAACATCCCAGGTCTCAACAGGGCCGCTTCGCAGGACCTCTTCTGGCCGTCCCACGTCGGCCGGAGTGGGGGCTACCCCTGCAGCTACATCCGCATGCCGTTCGGCCTGCTGAACATGGCTGCCTCGGAGCAGCGCTTCATGCAGGGAGCCTTGGCGGCCCACGAGGCAAGGCGCCAGGCGGTCCTGGCAGAGGAGGTGTCGGACCCTCGCGAGCCCTCCGGGCCGCAGGAGCCGGCTGGCTCATGAGGAGCGATCTCTACAGCACGCGTCTTCAGCTACTTCAACGCCTCTACAACGATGGTGCCAGCCCACCCGCGACCGCCTCATGATTAAGGACTAGCACGGCGTCTATGCTCGGGTCCGTCCCGGCAGCGTCGCTAAACCCAAGTGGCCGAGCTCTGTCTCGCGGGCCAGCTCCCGTGCACGTCACCTCCCGTGGCCCTTGGTGCCTTGTTCTCGCATGAGCTAATCGAGGGTGGATGAGTCAGGGCACGTGACCTGATGCCTCACCGCCGCGGGAGCCGCGCGCCGGTTGTCTTTCTGTAGGATTGTTGCATGAGAAGACCGGGCACGGCGTCTGTGCCCGGGTTCGTCCCTGCAGCGTTGATAAACCCAACGACTGAGCTCTGTCTGGCGGGCCGGCCCCATTCACGTCACCTCCTGGGGTCATTGGTGTTTGGCCTTCTCATGCGATGCCCTCCGGAGATTCACTTGGCACAGGCCACCTCATCATCTCACAGGTTTCTTACAAGCACCCGCGCTAAAAAATTCGGGCACAACCCACCTTGAGGTAGGGCCTCGTGAGTCCTGTGCTGGCTCACGAGTGCCCATATACACCTCCTCCAGTTCTGCCGTGCTAGCCACGTGTATGAACAGTGTTGTACACGCCCCGGAGTCTCCCCTGAGGGAACTCCCACCCACGCACCAGTGGAAGCCCCATGCTCCGCGCTAGCGGACGACACGGTCAAGGAGCGACTATGCCCACGCACCAGTGGAAGCCCCATGCTCCGCGCTGGCAGACGACACGGTCGAGGAGCGACTATGCCCACGCACCAGTGGAAGCCCCATGCTCCGCGCTGGCGGACAACACGGTCGAGGAGCGGCTATGCCCACGCCAAAGTGGAAGCACCATGCTCCGCGCTGGTGAATAAACAACTGAGGGCGCCTTCATGGCCGCACCAACCTCAGGACAGCCTCTCGGCTCTTCATTCAGTAACACTTCACAGCTTTCCCCTCAGGAGGATCGCGCGAGGGGGCTGGACACAAGGGCTGTGCTCAAGCCACGCCTGGCATACGCCACCCTACCAGGTACAGGCACCTGGTCTTCTCACGTTCCCCCAGACAAAAGCTCGTGAGCAAAGGTATGGAGGACTCCGGATTAGCTTGGATGACTGCTTGTTTTTCCTTCATGAGGGCCGTTCATACGTCAAGGGGGACCCCTGAACATCGCGACTCAGGGGCCTCACTAGTCACATAGCCCCTCGCCCCTTGGTCTCGTCCTGGTGATCTGGACGCCCCAACGGTGGTCGAGGTATGCACAGGGCTGGGCCCTGCCGACGCAGAACATTGAGGTTGTTCGTACGTCAAGGGGGACCCCTGAGCATCATGGCTCAGGGGCCTCACTAGCCATGTAGCCCCTCGCCCCTTGGTCTCGTCCTAGTGATCCGGACGCCCCAACGGTGGTCGAGGTATGCACGCGGCTGGGCCCTGTCGACGAACAATGCTAAGGCAAACATGAAGGAAACCAAGCACGGAAAGGAAATCGCGGAGTTCTAGTAGTTATTACAAAACACGCAGTGTTTCACGAATTCAAACAGAAGGTTTATGCCTCCATGAGGCACGGTAAATGATCGCAGGAATAATGTTAGGAGGAAGCACCACCACCGCCTTGGCCATCGCCACTGCTCGCCCTGGTCGCTGGAAGCCCGTCGTCAAGGTCGATGCTGCCGTCGTCACCTTCACCCCCAGCCTCCGCTGCTGGAGCCCCAGGGTCGGGGACACAGAGGAACTTCTTGAGCAGGGCATCTACGTGATCCTTCATGGCCTCCGCAGCAGCGGCACGGGACTCAGGAGCTACCGAGTGGATCAACGCGCCGAGGTCGAAGCTTGGGTCTTGGAGGTAGAGACGGCTGAAGACGCGCGTCGCAGCCGCGGTGAAAAGCGAGCGACACTCCGCCTCCAGGAAGGAGTCCACCACAGCGGCGGCACCTTTGATCGCTTCGGCAAGCTTGGGGAGGAGCCCTGCAAGGCCGTCTTCAGGGGTCGCCAGCAGCTCTTTGTATCCTCCCCCGCAGATGGAACGCAATGCCTTGCGGGACCCGAGCTCGAGGGAAGGAAGGTCTCGCGGTCCATGGCTGCCTTCTTCTCGGCGGTGACGAGAGCCTTCTCCCTGGCCTCCAGCTGGGTTGTTGCTTTGAAGACATGCCGGGCGTGGGACGCCTGGGCCTCGTCCGCCTCCGCCTTTAGTTTGGCTAGGCGGTTGCGCTCCATCGCCTGGTCGATGGTCACCTGGGCCAGCTTGGCACCTCGGTCAGCGAGCTCCGCCTCGCGGGCCTTAAGGCCCTCCTCCTGTTGGCGGATCCGCAATGTAGCCGCGGCTTGCTCCTCCTAAAGGGCCTTCAAGCTCTCCTCTGCCTCCTTACAGCGCTTCGCGGCGGACGCGGCCTTAGCCTGCACCGCGTCGTGAGATGCCTTGGCGTCGGCAGCCTCCTTCCTGCTCTCGGTGTTGGCGGCTTCAGCCCGGCTCCAGGCCTTTTCAATGGCTGATTTGGCCTGGGCCCACCCCGAGAGAAGCCCCAGGCGCTCCCTCGCGAAGCACCTGTCAGCATCTTGAAGGTCCGCCCGAAGACGACCAAGCGTGACGTAGGCCTCGTCCAGGGCCCCGGGCCTGACCAAGGGGCCACAGTTCGCAAGCGCAAGGGTTGGGGGAGAAGGCGGTGCGAGCGCGGTGGGGTGCTCCGCGGCTCCGGAGGTGCTGACAAGGTCGCCTTGGGTCGCCGCTGGCCTAGAACCTTGCCCGGGCGCAACGGGCGCAGACAGCTCCGTGACCTGTTGGCCCGTAGGGACCGACTCCTCTCGAGGTGGCACCGCCGCGTCCCAAGGGGCCTGCTCCATCGCAAGGAGACGGGGGATGGCCTCCCCCGCCTGTGCCGGAGCCGCTGCGGATGTAGCAAGAGGAGGCACCTCCGGAGTCTAGTCTCCTTCCTTCTTCTTCTTCACCACGACGCCCACCCTGGTCATCAGGGCGGGAGCGCTGTGAGCACGGCGCAAATGTATGCCAAACAGAAACAAGGTAAGGTACTTACTCGTTGGGGTCGATGTATGCCCTCTTCCTGACCAAGGCTGGGGCACCCCCGCTCCTCCTGGGCGCAGCTTTCGTTGCGCCCGGGGAGTGAGCGGGGCGTTCCGCGACCGGCCTCGGCGTGGCACCGCCGCTCGACACGGCAGAGGTGTTTCCCTGAGGGGGTGCCACCCCGCTCCTCTTCGGCGTGGTCTGGCTCGGCCTTTGCAGGGCCCGGGGAGTGGCCCCGGACCTCGTGACGACCCCGGTGGAACATGGGGATTCCATGGCCGGGGGCTCGACGGTGTCATCGTCATCTACGAAGCCGCGGAGGAGCTCGCTCTGGGACGGGGGAGAGATCTCCACCACATCATCCGCGGTCGCCTCCGAGTCCTCCTCGCCCTCCACGCTGCCGTTGTCGCCGGAAGACACCAGCACCGGGGAGTTGGGGAGCTCAGGCGGCATGAGCCCCAGCTCGTTGAAGACAGGCATGGCGGCGACCAGCGCCTCCCTATCAGCATGATGGTACAGCGGTGTGTAGGCCTCCGGGAGGTCTCCCGGTTCTCCCTCGAGCAGGGTGTTCATGGCCTCGTCCAGCTCCTCGCCCGTCAAGCTCCCCGAGCACAGCCGGATGTCGTCCCCTGCGCCCTGGAACTCCCACATGGGGCGCGTCTGCGCCTGGAGCGGGGCCAGGCGCTGTGTCAGGAACTCCTTGATGAGCAAGCCTCCCATCAGCGCCCTGGCCTCCATGTCTGCGGTCATCTTCCTCAGGATAGGCGTCGTCTGGGGGTCGGAGAACTTCTTGTGACCCCACCTGTCAAGCTTCTCTGGCAGCTGGGTTGGCAATTCCAGCCGCGCGTTGAGGCCCTTGGCGTCCATGAAGCCCCACCGGTGCCGGAAGTTTTCCACCTTCTTCCCAGTCCTCATGAGCACGTTGCTCTTGTGGACCGCGGCGAAGGATACGCAGCCGGACCGCTGGGCTGGATCGTGCAGCCGCAAGTAGAAGAAGTGTCGGAGGAGCGGAACGGAGGGCCTCACGCCCATGAATGCCTCACAGTAAAAGGCAAAGATGGACAGGAGGAGGATGGAGTTGGGCTGAAGATGCAGGGCCTGAACCTGGTAGTGGTCGAGGACGGCAGTAAAGAACCCGGAGAAAGGTGGGATGAGCCCCGCAAAGACGCTCTAGAGGAAGAAGGGATAGAACGTCTGCGCCAAGTTCCTTTGCTCAGCGGAGCCAGCCAGAAGAATAGTCTCGTTCCACTCATTGTCATCACTCGCCGTCAACGGGAGCACAACGGCAAGGTGCTTCTCCTCAGTGATGGAGGACGTACCAAGGGCCGGCGCAGGAGAGGAGGAGGAGCTCGCGGCCTGCGCGGCGGGCTTCGCCTTCCCGGACGCCATTCTCGAGATCTTGGAGGAAGAGATGTAGAAGGAAGGAGGAACACGACCAGATCTGGAGATGCTCTCGGATGGGAGAAAAGGGGATCTGGAGCGAGGCGCGGAGAAGGCAATGATGGCTCAGTAGCGGGCGCCAGTCTTTTTGTCAGCCTGAGCAGTTGCCGAGGCGACGTGGGGAAGCGGAGATGCCCACGTCCCATCAAGTGCCACGCATCAGCCTAGCCCGCAGGCGATTGGGGCCCGCGGCGTTTCACCCTTGTCCCTTGGCTTAGCCTCGAATCCAAGTCCGAGCGCGCCTTGGGCCCGGGGGCTACTGTTGGCGTTCTGGGAACCAGGGTACCCAGACTTGCCTGCCTGCGGCCCATGGCGTGGCTCCATCGACGGCCTGGTACGGCGCATCTACAAGACTGCCAAGGCAAGACCCTCGCAAGGGGCCAAGCCTCGCGAGGCAGACGACACCAAGACCTCCCGAGGCAGCAACCTCCCCAGGCGGCATCTTGAGGAGTGGAGATTTCTATGCAGGTACCCGGCCTCATGAGGCTACCATGACGCAAGCCATGATGACCAAGGCAGGCGGGCGCCAGCGGGTGCAAAGAAGGCAGTTTCCTCTTCGGTGCTAAGGAGGCAAGGATAGGCGTAGGTTCCCGAGGAATCTGGCAAAGGTTTCCATTCCAGTGCAACGAGACCAAGGCCACCAGCACGGCAGGACGGATGTCATCGCCGAGCCCACCGCTGCGTCATGACCCGAAGCTTTGCAGGCGAAGACCACCTTTCATCAGGATAAGATGTACTACTTGTCCCCTTTCAAATTGGCCACTGTGGGATCCCTTCCCGCCTACATTTTGGGGGAAGAGGACCGAGGCCACTATAAGTATAGTTTTGCCACCACCATAGAGGGGGTCGGCTCATTCTCACCTCCGAGCCCTCGTGAGGTTGTTCATCCTCTGTTGTTCATCCTCAGCCCCTCGTGAGGCCAATCCACCACAAAGCAGAAGTAGGGTATTACACCGCAAGGTGGCCCGAACCTGGGTAAACCACCGTGTTCATCTTCTTCCTTGTTCATGCGCATCGAGCTAGGTCGTGGGGCGACGGGCTGGTAGGCTGGATAGGTTGACTTCTTCACACACGCCCCAGAGTTCGAACCTTCCTTGGGTCTGTGGAGCCCTGAATCCGACACAAAGCCCGACCACTGCAGAAGATAGAGAGAAAATGAAAGTCATTCCCTATGTCTCAGCCATAGGTTCTATCATGTATGCTATGCTGTGTACCATACCTGATGTGTGCCTTGCCATAAGTCTGGCAGGGAGGTACCAAAGTAATCCAGGAGTGGATCACTGGACAGCGGTCAAGAACATCCTGAAGTACCTGAAAAGGACAAAGGATATGTTTCTCATTTATGGAGGTGACGAAGAGCTCGTCGTAAATGCTTACGTTGATGCTAGCTTCAACACTGATCTGGATGACTCTAAGGCATAAACCAGATACGTATTTATATTGAATGGTGGAGCTGTCAGTTGGTGCAGTTCCAAGAAGAGTGTCATGGTAGGATCTACGTGTGAAGCGGAGTACATAGCTGCTTCGGAAGCAGCACATGAAGGAGTCTGGATGAAGGAGTTCATATCCGATCTGGATGTAATACTCAGTGCATCGGGTCCAATGAAAATCTTTTGTGACAACACTGGAGCAATTGCCTTGGTGAAGGAATTCAAGTTTCACAAGAGAACCAAACACATCAAGAGACGCTTCAACTCCATTCGTGAAAAGGTCAAGGATGGAGACATAGAGATTTGCAAAATACATACGGATCTGAATGTGGCAGACCCGTTGACTAAGCCTCTTCTGTGAGCAAAACATGATCAGCACCAAGACTCCATGGGTGTTAGATTCATTACAATGTAATCTAGATTATTGACTCTAGTACAAGTGGGGGACTGAAGGAAATATGCCCTAGAGGCAATAATAAAGTTCTTATTTTTCCTTATTCATGATAAAGGTTTATTATTCATGCTAGAATTGTATTGATCGGAAACTTAAATACATGTGTGAATACATAAACAAACACCGTGTCCCTAGTAAGCCTCTACTAGACTATCTCGTTGATCAAAGATGGTTAAGGTTTCCTAACCATAGACATGTATTGTCATTTAATAACAAGATCACATCATTAGGAGAATGATGTGATGGACAAGACCCATCCGTTAGCTTAGCATATTGATCGTTCAATTTATTGCTATTGCTTTCTTCATGTCAAATACATATTCCTTCGACTATGAGATTATGCAACTCCCGGATACCGGAGGACTACCTTGTGTGCTATCAAACGTCACAACGTAACTGGGTGATCATAAAGATGCTCTACAGGTATCACCGAAGGTGTTTGTTGAGTTGGCATAGATCGAGATTACGACTTGTTACTCCGAGTATCGGAGAGGTATCTCTGGGCCCTCTCGGTAATACACATCATAAGAAGCCTTGCAAGCAAAGTGACTAATGAGTTAGTTGCAAGATGATGTATTACAGAACAAGTAAAGAGACTTACCGGTAATGAGATTCAACTAGGTATGAAGATACCAACGATCGAATCTCGGGCAAGTAACATACCGATGGACAAAGGGAATTACGTATGTTGTCATAAGGTTCGATCGATAAAGATCTTTGTAGAATATGTAGGAACCAATATGGGCATCCAGGTTCCACTATTGGTTATTGACCGGAGAGGTGTCTCGGTCATGTCTACATAGTTCTCGAACCCGTAGGGTTCACACGCTTAACGTTCGTTGATGATAAAGTGTTATATGAGTTATATGATTTGGTGACCGAATGTTGTTCGGAGTCCCGGATGAGATCACGGACATTATGAGGAGTCTCGAAATGGTCAAGAGGTA
This sequence comes from Thinopyrum elongatum, assembly GCA_011799875.1. Taxonomy (NCBI): domain Eukaryota; kingdom Viridiplantae; phylum Streptophyta; class Magnoliopsida; order Poales; family Poaceae; genus Thinopyrum; species Thinopyrum elongatum. The sequence goes on from CM022297.1 coordinate 258,777,662, forward strand.
AAGATTGATATATAGGACGATGGTATTCGGACACCGAAAGAGTTTCGGAGTGCACCGGGTAGTCATCGGGTCACCGGAAGGGGTTCCGGACACCCCGGTAAGTGTATGGGCTTAATGGGCCAAAGGAGGGGACAGACCAGCCCACTAGGGGGCTGGTGCGCCCCTCTACATGGCCGGCCGGCCCTAGGGGAAGGAAAGGGGAGGGGTGGCCCCTCCTGCCTTTCCCTCCTCAGGAAAGAAAGGAAAGGGGGGGGGGGGCGCCACCTCCTCCTTCCTTCCTCCCGCACTTAAACAAGGAAAGGGGGCACCACTTGGGGAGGACCCCAAGTAGGATTCGGCCTACTTGGGGGCGCCTCCTAGCTGCTCCCTCCTCCCCCCACCTATATATATGTGGGAGGGGGCGCCTAGCACAACCACGACAATTGCTTAGCCGTGTGCGGCGCCCCCCTCCATCGTTTACACCCCCGGTCATATTTTCGTAGTGCTTAGGCGAAGCCCTATGGAGATAGCTTCACCATCACCGTCACCATGCCGTCGTGCTGTCGGAACTCATCCACTACCTCGCCGTCTTTATGGATCAAGAAGGCGGAGGACGTCACCGATCTGAACATGTGCTGAACGCGGAGGTGCCGTACGTTCGGTACTCGATCGGTTAGAGCGCGAAGAAGTTTGACTACATCAACCGCGTTAAAAAACACTTCCGCTTATGATCTACGAGGGTACGTAGACACACTCTCCCCTCTCATTGTTATGCATCTCCATGGATAGATCTTGTGTGTGTGTAGAAATTTTTTTGTTTTCCATGCAACGTTTCCCAACACATATTTGGAGAGTATTCAATCTTATGAATTTTTTGATAAAAGTGGGTTTGAAGAGGTCATGACTTTAGTTGATGCTAATCCCACTATCTTGGAAGATTATAAAACTTTTATGCATGTGGATCATGAAGAGAAAATTTTGTATGATAGCTATATTCTTGAATTTGATTATGATCCTACAGGTAATTATTATGAGAGAGGAAAATATGGTTGTAGAAATTTTCATGTTACTAAATTACCTCTCGTTATGTTGAGATTGCTATTGTTTCTTTCTTCTTCCTTGCATATGCTAGTTTTTGCTTGTCTTGGTAAATCTTTTCCCTATAAAATGCCTATGCATAGGAAGTATGTTAGACTTAAACTTGTTTTTCACATGCTATATGATGCTCTCTTTGTACTTCAATTTTTTTGTCTTTTATGTGAGCATCATTAAAATTATTAACGCCTAGCTAAAAGGCTTTAAAGAAAAGCGCTTGTTGGGAGACAACCCAATATTTTTATTTTCTGTTTTCATGAGTATATGCAATTATACTTCTGTTATGATTGTGTTTTACTGTTTTAATTAGTGTTTGTGCCAAGTAAGACCTTTGGGATGATTTGGGTGATAGTTGATTTGATTCTGCTTAAGAACTAAAACTTTTGCGCTCAGTTCTAATTTTTTTTAAATTCATAGAAACATGCATTTTCTCTGAAGTTTTTACACAAGATTCATATACAAATTTCCTACATTTTCCTATTTTTTCAGAATTTTTGGAGTTACAGAAGTTTGGCTAAAGTCCAGATTACTACAGATTGTTCTGTTTTTGACAAATTCTGTTTTCATTGTGTTGTTCGCTTGTTTTGATGAATCTATGGGTAGTATCAGGGGGTATGAACCATGGTGAAGTTAGAATACAATAGATATAATTCAAATATAAATTGGAATGAGTTTACAACAGTACCTAAAGGTGGTGATTTGCTTTATTATACTAACGGATCTCACGAGTTTTCTGTTGAGTTTTGTGTTGTGAAGTTTTCAAGTTTTGGGTGAAGTTTCGATGGACCATGGAATAAGGAGTGGAAAGAGCCTAAGCTTGGGGATGCCCATGGCACCCCAAGGTAATATTCAAGGTCAACCAAGCATCTAAGCTTGGGGATGCCCCGGATGGCATCCCCTCTTTTGGCTATGATCCATCGGTAAATTACTTGAGGCTATATTTTTATTCACCAGATGATATGTGTTTTTCTTGGAGCGTCTTGTATTATATGAGTCTTTGCTTTATTTGCTTTTTAGTTTTCCACAATCATCCTTGCTGGACACACCTTTTGAGAGGGACACACATTAATCATGAATTTATTAGAATACTCTATGTGCTTTACTTATATTTTTTGAGCTAGGTAGTTGCTCTAGTGCTTCACTTATATCTTTTAGAGCACGACGGTGGTTATATGTTGAAGAAATTAATGAACTCTCATGCTTCACTTATATTATTTTGAGAGTCTTATAAATAGCATGGCAATTTTCTTAGGTTATGAATTTAGTCCTAATATGATGGGTATTCAAGAGGGATATAATAAAAACTTTCATGAAGATCATTGAATATATGAGAAGTTTGATTCCTTGTATTTGTTTTGAGATATAAAGATGGTGATATTAGAGTCATGCTAGTGAGTAATTGTGGTTTAATAAGAATATTTGTGTTAAGGTTTGTGATTTTCGAAGCATGCACGTATAGTCTTTCGTTATGCTATGAAATTGGAGCATGATTTATTTTTGATTATCTTCCTTATGAGTGGCGGTCGGGGATGAGCGATGGTATTTTCCAACCAATCTATCCCCCTAGGAGCATGCGTAGTAGTACTTTGCTTCGAGGGCTAATAAACTTTTACAATAAGTATGTGAGTTCTTTATGACTAATGTTGAGTCCATGGATTATACGCACTCTCACCTTTCCGCATTTTGCTAGCCTCTTCGGTACCATGCATTGCCCCTTCTCACCTTGAGTTGTGGTGCAAACTTCGCCGGTGCATCCAAACCCCGTGATATGATACGCTCTATCACACATAAGCCACCTTATATCTTCCTCAAAACAGCCACCATACCTACCTATTATGGCATTTCCATAGCCATTCCGAGATATATTGCCATGCAACTTTTACCGTTCTGTTTTATTATGACACATACCATCATTGTCATATTGCTTTGCATGATCATATAATTGACATAGTATTTGTGGCTTGGCCACCATTCATATTTTTTTATACATGTCATGCTAGATCATTGCACATCCCGGTATATAGCCGGAGGCATTCATATAAAGTCATATTTTTGTTCTAGTATCGAGTTGTAATTCTTGAGCTGTAAGTAAATAAAAGCGTGATGATCATCATTATTAGAGCATTGTCCCATGTGAGGAAAGGATGATGGAGACTATGATTCCCCCGCAAGTCGGGATGAGACTCCGCACGAAATTTTAAAAAAAAGAGGCTAAAGAGCCCAAAATAAAAAAAGATGCCAAAGAGCCCGATGAAAAAAATGAGAGAAAAAGAGAGAAGGGACAATGTTACTATCCTTTTCCACACTTGTGCTTCAAAGTAGCACCATGTTCTTCATGATAGAGAGTCTCCTATCTTGTCACTTTCATATATTACTAGTGAGAATTTTTAATTATAGAACTTGGCTTGTATATTCCAATGATGGGCTTCGTCAAATGCCCGAGGTCTTCATGAGCAAGCAACTTGGATGCACACCCACTTAGTTTTCTTTTTGAGCTTTCATACACTTATAGCTCTAGTGCATCCGTTGCATGGCAATCCCTACTCCTTGCATTGACATCAATTGATGGGCTTCTCCATAGCCCGTTGATTAGCCCTGTCAATGTGAGACTTTCTCCTTTTTTGTCTTCTCCACGCAGCCTCCAACATCATATTCTATTCCACCCATAGTGCTATATCCATGGCTCATGCTCATGTATTGCGTGAGAGTTGAAAAAGTTGAAGCGCGTTAAAAAGTATGAACCAATTGCTTGCTTGTCATCAGGGTTGTGCATGATAAATACTTTGTGTTAAGAAGATAGATCATGACAAGATTATATGATTTTGTAGGGATAACTTTCTTTAGCCATGATATTTTGAGAAGACATGATTGCTTTTTAGTATGCTTGAAGTATTATTGTTTTTATGTCAATATTAAAATTTTGTTTTGAATCTTATGGATTTGAATATTCATGCCACATTAAGAAAGATTACATGATAAACATGTTAGGTAGCATTCCACATCAAAAATTCTGTTTTTATCATTTACCTACTCGAGGACGAGCAGGAATTAAGTTTGGGGATGCTTGATACGTCTCTGACGTATCTATAATTTTTTATTGTTCCATGCTATTACATTATCCATCTTAGATGTTTTATATGCATTATCATGCTATTTTATATTATTTTTTGGGACTAACCTATTAACCTAGTGCCAAGTGCCAGTAGTTGTTTTTTCCTTGTTTTTGTCTTTACAGAAAATCAATACCAAACATCGTGAAACTTTTTGATGATTTTTCTTGGACCACAAGACACCCTGGAAGCTTAGGGAGGAGGCTAGAAGAGCCACGAGGAGACAACAAGCTCAAGGGGCGCGCCCCCAAGCTTGTGGGCCCCTTGTTGCTCCTCCAGCCCTAATTCTTCTTCTATAAATACCCAAATATTCCTCGTAGACCAGAGGGCACACCAAAAATACTATTCCACCGCCGCAAGTTTCTGTCCTCATGAGATCCCATCTGGGGACCTTTTTCGGTACTCTGTCGGAGGGGGATTCGATCATAGAGGGCTTCTACATCAACCTTGCTGCCCTTCCGATGATGTGTGAGTAGTTTACCACAGACCTACGGGTCCATAGCTAGTAGCTAGATGGCTTCTTCTCTCTCTTTGATCTTCAATATAATGTTCTCCTCGATGTTCTTGGAGATCTATTCGATGTAATTTTCTTTTGCGGTGTGTTTGTTGAGATCCGATGAATTGTGGGTTTGTGATCAGATTATTTATGAATATTATTTGAGTCTTCTCTGAACTCTTTTATGCATGATTAAGATAGCTTTGTATTTCTCTCTGATCTATTGATTTGGTTGGGCCAACTAGATTGATTTTTCTTGCCATGGTAGAGGTGCTTTGTAATGGGTTCAATCTTGTGGTGCTTATTCCTAGTGACAGAAAGGGACATGACACGTATTTGTATTGTTGCCATTAAGGATAAAAATATGGGGTTTGTTCATATTGATCGGATCTATCCCTCTACATCAAGTCATCTTACTTAAGGCGTCACTCCGTTCTTGTTAACTTAATACACTAGATGCATGTTGGATAGCGGTCGATGTGTGGAGTAATAGTAGTAGATGCAGACAGGAGTCGGTCTACTTGTCACGGATGTGATTCCTATATTCATGATAATTGCCTTAGATATCATCATAATTATGCGCTTTTCTATCAATTGCTCAACAGTAATTTGTTTACTCACCGTATGCTTTCTTTCAAGAGAGAAGCCTCTAGTGAAAACTATTTTCCTCGGGTCTATCTTTTATCATATTATTTTCAGATCTACAAAACCAAAAACACAAAAATACCTTGCTGCAATTTATTTACCTTTATCTTATTTTGCACTTTTACTCATCTTTTATATCTATCACTATCAGATCTCATCCTTGCAAGTAACCGTGAAGGGATTGACAACCCCTTTATCGCGTTTGTCAGATTCAGGGCTCCGCAGACCCAAGAAGGTTCGAACTCTGGGGCGTGTGCGAAGATATCAACCAACCCAAGTCTCGAGCTCGCCGCCCTACAGCCTAGCCTCGTCGAACTCACGCTAGCGGGGAAGAAGATGAACACAGCAGTTTACCTAGGTTCGGCCCACCTTGCGGTGTAAAACCCTACTCCTGCTTTGTGGTGGATTGGCCTCACAAGGAGGCTGAGGATGAACTAGTACACTGGTTTGAGCGGCCTCGTGAGGGCTCAGGTGGTGAAGGTGGAGCGGATCTGATCCCGAATCCCTCTCTATGGTGGTGGCTAACCTATACTTCTAGTGGCCTTGGTCCTCTTCCCTCGAAACTTAGGCGGGAAGGGATCCCACAACGGCCAATTCGAAAGGGGACAAGAAGTACATCTAATCCTGACGAAAGGTGGTCTTCGCCTGCAAAGCTTCTGGTCATGACGCAGAGGTGGGCTCGGCGATGACATCCATCCTGCCGAGCTCGTGGTCTTGGTCTTGTTGCACCGGAATGGAAACCTTTGGAAGACTCCTTGGGAACCCGCGTCTGTCCTTGCTCCCTTAGCACCGAAGGGAAAACTGTCTCCTCTGTGCCCGCTGACGCCCGCCTGGCCTTGGTCGTCATGGCTCATGTCATCATAGCCTCGTGAGGCTGGGTACCTGCATAGAAGTCTCCGCCACTCGGGAGGTAGCCTGGGGAGGCCACTCCTCTGGAGGTCTTGGTGTCATTCGCCTCGCGAGGGTCTTTTCTTGGAGGTCTTGCCGCTGGGTCGTACCAGGCCATCGTGTGAGCCACGTCGTGGGCCGCAGGCAGGCAGGTCTGGGTACCCTCGATCCCAAAATGCCGACAGTAGCCCCCGGGCCCAAGGCGCGCTCGGGCTGGCTTCGAGGCGAAGCCAAGGAGAGAAGGGCGAAGCGCCACGGGCCCCAATCGCCTGCGGGCTAGGCTTGATGCGTGGCGCATGACGGCATGAGGACGCCTCCACTTCCCCATGCCGCCTCGGCAACTGCTCGAAATTGACAGCAGTCTGGGGCATGCAGCAGGGCCATCATCACTCGGAACGTGGAGGGGCGTCGGTTAGCCTTCTTTCGCCTATAAGAGGGCGAGGGGGGTGGAGCCCCCAGCCCATCTTCATCTTCATGCTTCCCGTTCTGCACTCTTGCAGTAGCATCCATGGCGCCGGTGGGAAGGTTCTTGGCCACCGAGAAGGGGAAGCCTCCTCGGGAGGAACCGGAGCTGCTCCCGTCAAAAAGGGGGCGCGGCCGCCCTCGCAAGGCCATCGCAGCGCCCACGGCTGCCCTTCCCCGATGCAAGCGCGCCCCGTCGGGAGTCCATGCCGGCTCAAGCATTCGCGCACAGGGTCCTTCCCACGGGGATGGCCGTGGAAACTGCAGAGGATGAGGCCAAGGAGGGAGGCAGGCGACGGCCGTCTGACCCCCTCACCCATGGGCCCATGCTGATGGCACAACCCGCGAGTTTGTGGTGTGGGTGGCGAGGCCACCGCGCACCTGGATCTGACTCCCACGTGCCTTGGCAGAGGAGCTGCCAGCGCGGGGACCCGTCGAGCTGTGGCTGCAAAACGACGGCTGCTGCAACCAGTCCTCACAGGAGGAGGTCGAGGTCACCTTCTCCGGCGATGTGTTCATGACCCGGGGATGGGGAACGATCGCCCGTGCCTGCGGCTCGGAGGGGAGGCACGCCCTCCCCTTTAAGTACGACGGGGCATCGATGGTCTTCTTCAAGGTCTTCGGTGAAGACGGCGAACGCCTGGACTGCTGCCCTAGGGGTGGCAACAGTGGCGGCAACCACCCCGCCGGCAGCGGGGGCCAGCGGGGCGGCGAGGCCCTCGGCGGTGAACTTGCCCTTGGCCTTGTCCGCGACACCTCCAGCAGCGACGATACCTCCCCTAGGGAAAGCTTGAGCGACGACGACTACGCCGAGCCGCCGCGCCGCCGTTCCCAGGCCTAGGAGGAGGAGGGCGCCGACTAGGTGCCGCGACGCCGGGACCTGCGCCTCCTGAGCCGCGGCCCTTGGGAGGCTCTTTTTTTTTGTTTTCTTTCTTGCATCAAGGTCATGAGGGGCCCCGTGGGGGCGTGTAAGAACTGTGGCGCTTGCGCCTTTATATTACTGTTTCCAGTTCATGCTCTTGGTTACGCTCGCGTTTTTCTCTTGGGCACCGGTCCCCTTTTTGGTCTTGCGATAGCGTGTTGCTCTGCGTCGACAGGACCTAGTCCCCAGGTGAGCTTTAGCCATCGCTGGTATGCCAGGTCGCGATGCCGTGTGCAAGGCTAGGAGGTGAGCGACCCGAGGTCCAGTAAGAGCTCCTGAGGCGCGATGCTCAGGAGGTCCCCTTTGGCACGCAAGCGGCTGCCGAAAGATTAAAGAGGGGGGGTCCCTTGCCCGAGCGAGGTCACGAAAGAATAAAACGTTAGCAGTGAGGCTCATGCTGACGTGTGTAGGGTAACTTAGCTTGGCGAGGTTGCGGTCCACGGTAGTTCTTTCATCGCGAAGGCGAGCTTCTCTAGAGCTTTTGACCTTGTGCATGTTCCCTGTTCTGTAATGGATTAAGGTGAACCCTGCTAGGGTTGCTTGAGGAGACTGATGCCCATCATATTCAAAAGGGACGAACGCTAGCGTCGCCGGGCCACACCCCTCTCCCTGCATTCCCCCGCAAGGCTGGCGACCCCCCTTTCTTTGCCCATCATAATGCTCTACGTCCTCAGGACCCGGCCCTCGAGCGGGACTCAACCGCCGCTGGTATAGCAGGTCGCGATGCCGTGGTCAAGGCCAGGAGGTGAGGGCTCGAAAGCCAGTAGGAGCCCCTGAGGCGCGATGCTCAAGGGCCCCCCTTTTAACGTGCAAGCAATTTGCGCAAAAAGAGGAATGGCTTGCCTTGTGAAGGCGCTTGGGAGAGGCTGTACCCAGCGGCACGCGGCGTATGAATCAAGTTTACTTAGCCTTTTGCGAGCTGGAGCGCCGCTTGATCACGAGGTCCTGTCTCCTGAGGCTCCTGCGTATTAGTTAGTCACGAAATACAAGGAGTAGCGCGCGCTTGCTGATCTACTCGTGATCATTCCGTGAGAAGACGAAGGCACTAAGGACCTGGTGAGATGACGTTCGCGGGGCCGGCCCGCGAGCCAGAGCTCAGTCTCTTAGATTTATCAGCGCTGCAGGGACGAGCCCGAGCACAGGCGCCGTGCCGGTTGCCCCCTCTCGTGAGACATTCAAGGGGAGAACTGGCAACACGCGGAGCCCGTAGGGATGACTCCAAAGGCGATACTTCATCAAGCACAAAGTTAATAATCATAGTAGCTCATGAAAGCATAATTGATCCAGGGTACATGAATTAAAACGATATAACTACGGGGGCGGACCCTGACAGCTTGAGGATAATGCAGCCCGAGGGGCGCCCTCAACTGAACAAACCAAAAAGTCACCTGGCACCAGTGTTGTAGAAGCGTCGGGGTAGCTGAAGACACGTGCCATGGAGATTGCTCCTCACGAGCTGGGAAGCTCCAGAGGCCTGGGGAGCTCACGAGGCCTGGGGGGCTCGCAAGGATCCGTGACCTCCTAAGACACGACCGCCAAGCGCCTGGCCTCATGAGACGCCATAGCACACTGCACGAGGCACTGGTACAAGGCGCCCACATTCAGCAGGCCAAACGGCATGCGGACATAGTTGTAGGGGTAGCCCCCACTCCGGCCGACGCGGGACGGCCAGAAGAGGTCTTGCGAAGAGGCCTTGTTGAGGCCCGGGATGTTGAAGAAGACACGCAGCTCGTCACCCTCATCTGGGGATGCGGCTGCACTGGGGGGCGTGGGGCGACGCTTGCCACGCATGGCCCGCGCCTCCTGAAGCTCCTTAGTCACCTTAGTGATAAATTCTCGCGCGCCTGGCGCCTCGCGCCTTGCTCCTTGCTTGTGGGGCCACGCGTCAAAGCACGCCTCCAAGCGGTGCCCGAGCACCTCCCTCGTCGCGCTGGTTAGGTCAAAGGCTCGCCAGACGGAAGCCCCCGAGCCCATCCTGAGGGAGGCACCGGGCGCGCCTTCCTATGCGGGAGGAAGAGGCACCCCGGCAGCAGGCGCGAAGCCTGAGGCGCCGCCAGCGAGCGTCCCAGCCTCCTGACGGCTCTTGGGGAGGAGCTACTTCTTCTTCTTGGGGATGGCCTCGGGAGGCAGGATGCCGCCCTCGCCATCAGAGTTTTCGGCCGCCGCAGCCTGATAGGCGCGCTCAAGGGAGCAGACCGCCTCCTTCTCATCGCAAGCGACCGTGATGATGTCGCTGCAACCTGGCATCTTGAGGACGTTGTAGCCATGGTGGGTCGCCGCCATGAACTTGGCGAGGGCCGGATACCCGAGGATGGCATTGTGCGGGAGGCCGATGTGGGCGACGTCGAAGTCGATGAGCTCGATGTGGTAGTTGTCGCGCTTGCCGAAAGTGACTGGGAGGCGTATCTGCCCCAGGGGGACAGTGGAGCCATCGGTCACTCCGAAGAACGGTTTGGTTGGCATGAGTTGATCATAGGGCACCTGAAGCGTCTCGAACATCTCGACAGAAAGAACATTGAGCCCGGCGCCACCTTCGATGAGGGTCTTGGTGATGAGGATGTTGCTGATGGTGGGTGTGCAGAGCATGGGGAGCACGCCAGCGGCGGCTGAGCACTTGAGGTGGTCCTTGGAGTCGAAGGTGATGGCGTACTACGACCACCTGAGGGGACGCGTGGCCTCAAGCTTCGGGAGGGCCGCGTTCACCTCATGAGAAAACTGCTTGAAGATGCGGTGTGAGGCGGGAGCCTGAGCACCACCCAGGATGCAGGCGATCGCACAAGGCTCCTGGAAGCCCCCAGCCCCATCATCCTGCCGGTTGTCATCATTTCTCCTTGGCGGCGGCAGCTGAGTGATACGTCTCCAACGTATCTATAATTTTTTATTGTTCCATGCTGTTATATTATCATTCTTGGATGTTTTACAATCATTTTATAGCAACTTTATATCATTTTTTAGGACTAACCTATTGACATAGTGCCCAGTGCCAGTTGCTGTTTTTTTGCTTGTTTTTTACTTCGCAGAAAATCAATAACAAACGGAGTCCAAACGCAGCAAAACTTTTTGGTGATTTTTTCTAGACCAGAAGACACAAGTTGGGCCAAGGAAGTACCACAGGGGTGCCCGAGGGGGGCACAACCCACCTGGGCGCGCCCTGGTGGGTTGTGCCCACCTCGGTGGCCTCCCGCACCGCCTCTTTGCTCTATAAATACCCCAATATTCCAGAAACCCTAGGGGAGTCGATGAAATACAATTCCAGCCGCCGCAAGTTCCAGAAACCATAGATCCAATCTAGACACCATCATGGAGGGGTTCATCATCATCATTGGTGCCTCTCCGATGATGCGTGGGTAGTTCATTGTAGACCTGCGGGTCCGTAGTTAGTAGCTAGATGGCTTCCTCTCTCTCTTTTGATTCTCAATACAATGGTCTCTTGGAGATCTATTTGATGTAACTCTTTTTGCGGTGTGTTTGTTGGGATCCGATGAACTTTGAGTTTATAATCAGATCTATGTTTTTATCCATGAAAGTTATTTGAGTCTTTTGATCTCTTATATGCATGATTACTTATAGCCTCGTATTTCTTCTTCGAATCTTTGGTTTAGTTAGGCCGACTAGATCGATTTTTCTTGCCATGGGAAGAGGTGCTTTGTGATGGGTTCGATCTTACGGTGCTCAATCCCAGTGACAGAAGGGGAAATGACATGTATGTATCGTTGCTATTAAGGATAACAAGATGGGGTCTATTCCAACATGAATAGATCTTTTCTACATCATGTCATCATTCTTATTGCATTACTCCGTTTCTCCATGAACTTAATACACTAGATGCATGCTGGATAGAGGTCGATGTGTGGAGTAATAGTAGTAGATGCAGGCAGGAGTCGGTCTACTAATCTTGGACGTGATGCCTATATAATGATCATTGCATGGATATCGTCATAATTATTTGAAGTTCTATCAATTGCCCAACAGTAATTTGTTTACACACCGTATGCTATTTTTCTCGAGAGAAGCCACTAGTGAATTCTACGGCCCCCAGGTCTCTTCTTTATCATATTTGCCATCGAGATCTATTTTTATTTGCTTTTATTTTCAGATCTATTAATCCAAAAACCCAAAAATATCTTGCTGCAGTTTATTGTTATTTATTTTATCTCGCGTTCCCACGAGATCTATTTATCCGATCTACTACAAATTTATCTATCTCTTTACCCGGGAGGGATTGACAACCCCTCTTTTACGTCGGGTTGCAAGTATTTGTTCTTTGTGTGCAGGTGCCATTCATGTAGTGTTGCGTGGTTCTCCTACTGGTTCGATAACCTTGGTCTCATCACTGAGGGAAATACCTATCGTAGTTGTGCTGCATCATCCCTTCCTCTTTGGGGAAATACCGACGTAGTTCAAGCGACATCAAAAGGAATTTCTGGCGCCGTTGCCGGGGAGACATCATCAACATCTACCAGGTTCCTAATCATAAATCTCATCTCCTTGCAATTTACATTATTTGCCATTTGCCTCTCGTTTTCATCTCCCCCACTTCACAAAAATTTGCCTTTTTCGCCCTCTTTTTCGTTCGCCTTTTCCTCGTCAGATCTCTTGTTTGCTATCTCTACTTGTGTTACCATGTGCCTTCTATTTGCTTGCATCTTTTCTTGCTAAAAATCTATTGATATGGATCCTCATCCACTTGCTAATCTTTTCAAAAGATCCAATTATGATGAACCAATTGATAGTGAATTGAATTCACTAGATTATCTTTATGAAGTTTTGCTTGAGATTTATGAATCTGAAAATTGTGATGAAGTGTTAAACGAAGAAATTTATAAAGTGATTCATGATTGCTCCTTGAATGAAAAGCATGATTGCAATGATATTATTATAAATTCTATTAGTGGCAACTGTGTTAGTGATATGCAAAACCCCAAGCTTGGGGATGCTTGTTTTGATATGTCTACTACTTATTGCAATGATCATGATTGGGGTGATAATGTTTCTTATGATCTTGAAAATTTATTTAAGGCTCATGATGATTATGATATTGATAATAATGTTTGCAATAATATTGAAAGTGGGTTTGGAAGAGCGTCAACTTTAGGTTAAAAAAATCCCACATATTTGGAGAGTGTTCAATCTTATGATTTTTTTTATGGAAGTGGGTTTGGAGAGGTCATGACTTTAGTTGATGTTAATCCCACTATTTTGGAAGATTATAAAACTTTTATGCATGTGGATCATGAAGAGAAAATTTTATATGATAGCTATATTGTTAAATTTGATTATGATCCTACATGTAATTATTATGAGAGAGGGAAATATTGTTGTAGAAATTTTCATGTTACTAATTTACCTCTCGTTAATTTGAGATTGCTATTGTTTCTTTCTTCTTCCTTGCATATGCTATATATTTCTTGTCTTGATAATTTGTTTGCTTATAAGATCCCTATGCATCGGAAGTATGTTAGACTTAAATGTGTTTGTCACATGTATTATGATGCTCTCTTTGTGTTTCAATTCTTGTCTTTCATGCGAGCATCATCCAATTTATTATGCCTAGCTAGAGGCGTAAAACGATAGCGCTTGTTGGGAGGCAACCCAATGAATATAATTTATTTTTACCTTTTGATTTCTGTTATTGAGTGTTTGCACGATTATGCTACTGTTATGATTGTGTTTTTTATGTTTTAATTAGTGTTTGGGCCAAGCAAAGCCTTTGGGATCATGTGGAGTAATAGTTGATTTGATCTTGTTGGAAAACAGAAACTTTTGCGTCCAGTAAAATAATTTTAGAAATTCACAGAAGCGACGAAAAATCTGAGATTTTAACACAAGATTGATATACAAATTGCCTCTGTTGTCCTAATTTTTAAGCATTTTTGGAGTTACACAAGTATGAGAACAATTCGCATCTTTACAGACTATTCTGTTTTTGACAGATTCTGTTTTCTTTGCATTGTGTGCTTATTTTGATGAATCTATGGTTTGTATTGGAGGTTATAAGCCATGGTAAAGTTAGAATACAGTAGATATAATGCAATAACAAAATTTGAATGGGTTTTCTACAGTACTTAAAGTAAAAACTAGTTTTCTTATACTAACGGATCTCACGAAGGTTTTGTTGAGTTTTGTGTGATTGAAGTTTTCAAGTTTTGGGTGAGATCACGATGGATGAAGGAATAAGGAGTAAGAAGAGCCTAAGCTTGGGGATGCCCATGGCACCCCAAGCCATTATCCAAAGATAAGCAAGCAACTAGGCTTGGGGATGCCCGAGTGGCATCCCCTCTTTCTTCTAACGACCATCGGTATTTTACTTGGAGCTATATTTTTATTCGTCACATATCATGAGTTTTGCTTTGAGCGTCTTGTATGATTTGAGTCTTTGCTTGTTTTACTTTTTATTTTTAGTCAAGTATCCTTGCTGGACACACCTATTTGAGAGAGCCAAAATTATGCTATGATTTGTTTGAATTGCTCTCTATGCTTCACTTAAATCTTTATGAGCTATGGAATTGCTCTAGTGCTTCACTTATATCTTTTTGAGCATGGTGTGCTTTAATATTTTTGAAGAAATGCTCTCATGCTTCACTTAGAGAGAGTAGTAATTTTGAATAAATTCTCTCATGCATCACTTATATTATTTTGAGAGAAGAAAATTTTATGCTCATGTTCTTCACTTAGATTTGTTTGAGCTATCAAAAGCAACACATTAAACTAGTCCCAAAGTGATAGATATTCAAGAGGGATATAATAAAAACTTTCATGAAGATCATTGGACAAAATAAACTGGATTCCTTGTAATAGTTTTGCGATATGTTGATATAATATGTGAGTCATGTTAATGAGTAATTATGGCTTAGTAAGAATATTGGTGTTGAGGTTTGTGATTCCCTATGCAAGCACGAAAGTCAATAGTTATGCAATAAAATTACATCCTACTTGTGGTGCATTATTTGGTGTTAGTTATGCTTAATGCTCGCTTATGAGATTTTCTGTTTCTTGGTTGGATGCTTCTCAATCTTTTGCTAGCCTTCATTTGCACTAAGTATGATCACTACTTGTGCATCCAAAACCTTTAAACCAGTTTTGCCATATGAGTCCACTATACCTACCTATATGCGGTATTTCCGTGCCGTTCTAAGCAAATTTGTATGTGCCATCTCTAATTTTCAAAATAAATTTCTCTTTTGTGTGCTTGTACCACTCATGAAACGGTAGGGGTGGCTGATATTTTTCCATGCTAGATGTGTTATTCTCAAGATGACTATTTATTCACTTGTCATTGCACGAGAGTACGGCAAAGGTATTAGGGATGCCCAGTCCCGAAATGAAAAATGAATTTACTTTATGTTGTCAAATAATAAATTCCTTGAAAAGTGTTGGTATGGACGGCACCCGTGGATTCGGTTAGCTGTGGAATGTGAAAGTATGGTGGAAAAAGGAATAAACTTTAATTTCTGTTTGGGAACCGCATATGATATATCTAGCATGGAAAGTATTGGGAACTACTCGATCGTTTTCGTTGACAGGAAAAGCATGCCACCCAAAATGTTTTTATCTCTATTTTTTTCGCTTTGAGCTCTGGCACCTCTACAAATCCCTACTTCCCTCTGCGAAGGGCCTTTCTTTTTACTTTATGCAATTTTTATTTTTTTGAGTCTCCATCTTCTCTTACAAAGCACCAACTAAGGGGCATTATGATCGTACTTGAGCATTGGGTTTAGCTAATATGCGAGTTTGTTTCATGAATGGATCAATGATTGAGCATAATGGGCTAGGGATAACTTGCTTTAGTGTTGATATTTTGAAAGACATGGTTGCTTGTTGATATGCTTGAGTATTGAAATCTTCATGTCAAAACTAGACTATTGCTTTGAATCATATAAAAGTCCAAATGTCCATGCTACAAAAGAAAATAATATGTGATGAACATGTTAGGCATCATTCCACATCAAAAATTCTGTTTTTATCATTTACCTACTCGAGGACGAGCAGGAATTAAGCTTGGGGATGCTGATACGTCTCCAATGTATCTATAATTTTTTATCGTTCCATGCTGTTATATTATCATTCTTGGATGTTTTACAATCATTTTATAGCAACTTTATATCATTTTTTGGGACTAACCTATTGACATAGTGCCCAGTGCCAGTTCCTGGTTTTTTTGCTTGTTTTTCACTTCGCAGAAAATCAATACCAAACGGAGTCCAAATGTAGCGAAACTTTTTGGTGATTTTTTCTGGACCAGAAGACACAAGTTGGGCCAAGGAAGTACTAGAGGGGTGCCCCGAGGGGGGCACAACCCACCTGGGCGCGCCTGGGGGCCCAGGCGCGCCCTGGTGGGTTGTGCCCACCTCGGTGGCCTCCCGCACCGCCTCTTTGCTCTATAAATACCCAAATATTCCAGAAACCCTAGGGGAGTCGACGAAATACAATTCCAGCCGTCGCAAATTCTAGAAACCACAGATCCAATCTAGACACCATCACGGAGGGGTTCATCATCCTCATTGGTGCCTCTTTGATGATGCGTGAGTAGTTCATTGTAGACCTACGGGTCCGTAGTTAGTAGCTAGATGGCTTCCTCTCTCTCTTTTGATTCTCAATACAATGGTCTCTTGGAGATCTATATGATGTAACTTTTTTTGCGGTGTGTTTGTTGGGATCCGATAAACTTTGAGTTTATCATCAGATCTATGTTTTTATCCATGAAAGGTATTTGAGTCTTTTGATCTCTTATATGCATGATTACTTATAGCCTCGTATTTCTTCTTCGAATCTTTGGTTTAGCTAGGCTGACTAGATCGATTTTTCTTGCCATGGGAAGAGGTGCTTTGTGATGGGTTCAATCCTACGGTGCTCAATCCTAGTGACAGAAGGGGAAATGACACGTATGTATCATTGCTATTAAGGATAACAAGATGGGGTCTATTCCTACATGAATAGATCTTGTCTACATCATGTCATCGTTCTTATTGCATTACTCTATTTCTCCATGAACTTAATACACTAGATGCATGCTGGATAGCGGTCGATGTGTGGAGTAATAGTAGTAGATGCAGGCAGGAGTCGGTCTACTAATCTTGGACGTGATGCCTATATAATGATCATTGCCTCGATATAGTCATGAAGTTCTATCAATTGCCCAACTGTAATTTGTTTACCCACCATATGCTATTTTTCTCGAGAGAAGCCACTAGTGAAATCTATGGCCCCCGGGTCTCTTCTTTATCATATTTTCCTTCGAGATCTATTTTTATTTGCTTTTATTTTCAGATCTATTAATCCAAAAACCCAAAAATATCTTGCTGCAATTTATTGTTATTTATTTTATCTCGCGTTCCCGCGAGATCTATTTATCGGATCTACTACAAATTTATCTATCTCTTTACCCGGGAGGGATTGACAACCCCTCTTTTACGTCGGGTTGCAAGTATTTGTTCTTTTTGTGCAGTTGCCGTTCACGTAGTGTTGCGTGGTTCTCCTACAAGTTTGATAACCTTGGTCTCATCACTGAGGGAAATACCTACCGTAGCTGTGCTGCATCAGCCCTTCCTCTTTGGGGAAATACCGACGTAGTTCGAGCGACATCATGGAGGGAGGCCGGCATTGCCCTGAGGGCGGTCCTCACGAGGCTGGTCTCGCCAGTGGCCGTCGCGAGGCTGATCCCGCCAGCGGTCCTCGCGGGGCTGGTCACGCCAGGCCTGACAAGGGTCGCGGTTGTCCCAGCGGCCTCCGCCACGCCCTACTCCATAGTCATAGCCTTTGTTATCGTGCTCGGGGCGGCGGCCAAGGCGCCCATCACGGAGTGCCCTGAGCTCCTGGCAGTCGTTGGTGTTGTGGCTGTGTACGTTCTGGAAGATGTAGAGCGGGCGGTTGCCCCTGGGAGGCTCATCGTGGTCACGACCACGCTTCATCTCGGGCTCTGCCGCCAGCACGGTGGGGCCCTTGCACTTCTCCTCCTTAGCCTTGGCCTTCTTGTCTTCAGGATCGGCCTCCGGAAGCTCGAGGAGGGAGAGGCGGCCTTCTTCAGCCCTTGCGCACTTGTTCGTCAGGTTGAACATCTCCAGGGCTGAGCACAAGTCCTCATGGATGGAGAGCTCCTCTTTCATCTTGACGTCCCGGACACCATCAGTGAACGCCGAGATGATGGCCTCGTCCGATGCCTTCGGTATCTTGAGGCGAACATTCGTGAAGCGCTGTATATACTTGTGCAGAGTCTCGCCCGGCTGCTACTTCACGCACAGCAGGTCGCCCACCGCAGGGGCGCGGTCACGAGTGCCCTGGAAGTTGGTGATGAAACGCTCACGGAGCTCATCATAGGAGGAGATCAATCCGTCCGGGGGGTGCAGAAGCCAGGAGCGCGCGCCGTCTTTGAGGGCCATGGGGAACCATTCGCCATGACCTTGTCGTCACCATTTGCCGCTTCGATGCTCAGCGAGTAGAGCAGGAGGAACTCCGTAGGGTCAGGGGTGCTGTTGTAGAGTGGAGGCAGGTCTGGCTTGAACTTGCCGGTCCAGACGACGTGGCGCAGCTCTGGGGTGAAGGCGCGGCAGCCCGCCGCACTCACGGACACAGTGCGTGGGGGGGGGAGCTCGGTCTTGACGTCCGCGTGCCACAGCCTCCGGCGGCGCGTGGTCTTGTTGCTGGCGCGGTGACGCTGGGAGCGTGCGTGCATTAGCTTGTGGCCGCTGCACCACCTGGCAGCTTTCCTCATGCCACGTCGGCGCTCCACGCGGCGGGTCGCGCGGTTGCGCTTCGCGCCTAGGCTCGTAGTTGGCACCGCGGAGAGGAGGAGGAGGATGCGCACCATGAGCCACGTCGCCCGTCTGGGATGGCGGGGGACGGAGCGAGCGGGACGGCGCAGGGACCTCGCCAGCGGCGTTGACGAGCTCGGCGATGCGGCCAAGTCAGTCGTCGTAGCGGTCGTTGGCGGGGCGGTAACGCAGCAACTCACGCGCCATGAGCAGCGTAGCCTGCGCGTTAGCCGGCCCGCGGTGGACGTGGGAAGATGACCCTGTGGCGGGAGTGGGCGACGGAGTGGCGGTGCGGCAATCATGCCGCAAGTAGGGTGGCAGCGACGAATCCTGCTGCTCGTGAGCAGCAGGGTCAGTGGCAGCGTTGGCCGTGGGAGAGGCCGAACGGCGAGGGACACCGCAGCCTACAGGCGCCGTCTAGGCGACGCGAGCAGCCCGGCGCTCGGCGCTGGCTCAGCGTGCGTCGGCCATGTGAGCGGCGAAGCAGAGACGAAGCGGGGATGGAACGAAAGGAGGATTTCTACACGCCCCTACCTGGCACGCCAAATGTCGGATTCAGGGCTCCGCAGACCCAAGAAGGTTCAAACTCTGGGGCGTGTGCGAAGATCTCAACCAACCCAAGTCTCGAGCTCGCCGCCCTACAGCCTAGCCTCGTCGAACTCACGCGAGCGGGGAAGAAGATGAACACAGCAGTTTACCCAGGTTCGGGCCACCTTGCGGTGTAAAACCCTACTCCTGCTTTGTGGTGGATTGGCCTCATGAGGAGGGTGAGGATGAACTAGTACAGTGGTTTGAGCGGCCTCGCGAGGGCTCAGGTGGTGAAAGTGGAGTGGATCTGATCTTAGATCCCTCTCTATGGTGGTGACTAACCTATACTTCTAGTGGCCTTGGTCCTCTTCCCTCGAAACTTAGGCAGGAAGGGATCCCACAACGGCCAATTCGAAAGGGGACAAGAAGTACATCTAATCCTGATGAAAGGTGGTCTTTGCCTGCAAAGCTTCTGGTCGTGACGCAGAGGTGGGCTCAGCGATGACATCCGTCCTGCCGAGCTCGTGGTCGTGGTCTTGTTGCACCGGAATGGAAACCTTTGGGAGACTCCTTGGGAACCCGCGTCTGTCCTTGCTCCCTTAGAACCGAAGGGGAAACTATCTCCTCTATGCCCGTTGACGCCCGTCTGGCCTTGGTCGTCATGGCTCACGTCATCATAGCCTAGTGAGGCTGGGTACCTGCATAGAAGTCTCCGCCCCTCGGGAGTCAACCTGGGGAAGCCACTCCTCTGGAGGTCTTGGTGTCGTTCGCCTCGCGAGGCTTGGGCCCTCGCGAGGGTCTTGTCTTGGAGGTCTTGCTGCTGGGCCGTACCAGGCCATCGTGGGAGCCACGCCGTGGGCCGCAGGCAGGCAGGTCTGGGTACCCCCGATCCCAAAACACCGACAGTGTTGGGTGCAAGTATTTGTTTGTTTGTGTCGGTGCAACCATTGGTGACTTGTGTGTTCCTCCTACTGGATTGATACCCTGGTTCTCAACTGGGGGAAATAGTTATCTCTACTTTGATGCATCACCCTTTCCTCTTCAAGGGAAAAACCAACACAAGCTCAAGAAGTAGCAGGGGGCAAAGTTTGTAACTTTCCTCACGCCCTCGCACAATGCAAGATGTTGTGATTCCACTAAGGGACCCTTGAGGGCGGTCACCGAACCCTTAAAAATGACAACCCTTGGAGGCGGTCACCAAACCCATACACTTTGGCAACCCTTGTGGGCAGGCGGTCACCGAAACCCGTATAAATCTCTCGGGGTAATCTCCACAACTTAATTAGAGACCCTGACGCTTGCCCGGAGCTTTAAAACACAATGATTGAGTTCCAAGACACCACCAACTGTCTAGGGCATCCAAGCACACAAGAGGAACAAGCTCTAGGGTACCAAGAACCCAAGAGTAAAAAGCTACTCAACTTCACTTCACGTATCATCGTGGAGAACTCAAAATTGATGCACCAAATGCAATGGCAAGGGCACACGAAGTGCCCAAGTCCTTCTCTCACAAATCCCACCACAACAACTAATGCTATGGAGGAAATTGAGAGGAAGAACAAAGAAGAGAACACAAAGAACTCCAAGATCTAGATCCAAGGGGTTCCCCTCACATAGGGGAGAAAGTGATTGGTGGAAATGTGGATCTAGATCTCCTCTCTCTTTTCCCTCAAGAATTAGAAAGAATCATTGGAGGGATTGAGAGATAGCAAGCTCGAAGAAGGTCAACAATGGGGCGCAAACACGAGCTAGAAGGATTATATCCATTGGGGAAGAAGACCTCCTTTTATAGGACCTCCCGAACCCAGCTGTTATGTGCTCAGCCCGTACACAAGCGGTACTACAACTCGGGCAGTAGATCCAGGAAAAATAGAGAAAAGGCGACGAACCTCTGGGAGGTAGAGCCGCCAGAGCGGTACTACCGCTCATCCCAGCGGTACTATCACGGGAGATGTAGAACACAAGAGCAGAGGAGGTAGGGCATAGCAGAGCACGACGGCAGTACCCAAGCAGCGGTACTACCGCCCGACAGGGACGGTACTGTCGCTTATAGGCGGTATTGCCGCACCTCTCTACCGCCCTACTACCGTTGAACCCGACACAAAAAATAGAACCCCCAGAATAAGCGGAAGTGCGCGCGGTACTGGAACAATAGAAGTACCGCTTACAAGTGTTACTACCGCCCGACTGGGACGGTACTGCCCGATACCAAGCGATACTACCGCTGCCCAGAGCGGTACTACCGTAGGGGTGCATCAAGCAAGCCCCAAGCAAAACAAATGCAACAAGAAAACCAGAACGGCCATAACTTATGCATATGAACTCCAAATTGAGCAAACTCAAGCTTGTTGGATAGATGACGACGAGTACAATCCATAGTGAGAAGAGGCGGTAGAAAAATCCCAATGATATAGAGATGTGAAACCCCTATGAATGAAGAACCGGCAAAAACTCCAACATCGAAAACATCATAGAAGATGCATCTGAACTCCGTTTTCGATGAACCCGAGCTTGTCATGAAGACGACCAAAACCTCCAAACCTCACAAGGATAAAAACCAAACAAAAACCCAAGAAATATGATGCCAAGGATGCAATGCTTTGAGCTCACTATGAATGATACGATCAAGCTACTCACTTGAGAGCCCCCCTTGATAGTATGGCAATCGATCCTATAACCCGGTCTCCCAACTAACACCATGAGACCGGTAAAAAACTATCAAGGGCAAACTTTTGCCTTGCGCATAATCCACTTGAGCTAGATGATGACGATCTGGTCCTCCTCAAGATGGACCACCTTTCTTGATTATGTTGGCTCGGTGAATACTAGTAGATTGCTCCCCCATACTCCACTATGGGTGAGCTACTCTTCGGCGCATCTTCACAAGTCCATTGTCACCACAATGGACGGCAAACTTCAAGCATATGATCTATTCATGATAATCCACTTGAACTTGAACACCACAACCTAACCCCACAAAGAACTCTCACGTAGACCATGGGTTAGTGCACAAAGCATAATGGACAATGCTTACCATGCCATGGGATCACTTGATCCCTCTCGGTACATCTTCTACACTTTGTGTGTTGATCAACTTGATTCACTCTTTGACTTAGTGGTTGATCAACCTATCACATGACCAATCTTTAGATAATTCCTTGAATAGCACCTTGGTCAACACATAATCTCCTTTAAACCAACAAATGGACTTCAAGAAAATCCTATGGACAAACCCTTCAAATATAACTCAAGGCAACCATTAGTCCATAGAGATTGTCATCAATTACCAAAACCAAACATGGGGGCACCGCATGTTCTTTCACCCATGACACGAGTCGCATTATCTCCGAGAGAATTGAATATACAGTTGCACAGGCTTGGTTCCACAAAATGGTGTGTGACGGGCGTTCCTCATGATGGATACTGACTGGAACACTTGATCATATCAAGCCCAAAGTGCCGAGGATCACCACTCGGAATTTGATGATACACCCTTAGTTAGGCGACGAGCCATCCTCTCCAGAAGAGATTGAAAAATGGGTATCACCGAGTCTTCTTCCAAATTGTTTGCCTCTTCGCCCTCGGAAGGCATGAACAAACTAAGTTTGTTGAGGTCTCTCAGTCAAACCTCTAGCTCATTGAACAGACGGAGATCTCGCCAATGGGAAGCAGTCGGTCAACCTCTCCTATGAGATCTCGACTGACTCGGGGGCTACTTTCGGGGTTATAAATACGGGGTAGGCCTAAGTATAGGGATGGCCCACCAGAAGATCACGATTTGTACAGGATATGGGCCAGAAGACAATGGGCCATGGAGTGCCATCACCATCCCAACAAGAATAGGGAGGGTGGCTCGGGACTAGGTTAAGTCCTTATGGTCGGATCCTGAGCCGCCTGACAAACAAGACCCAGCAGTCGATATGGGGGACGACGGGAGTAGTCGGCTATGCCAGCAGTCCGCGGCTACCTAGGATACCTCCCGCCTATGATGTCTAAAAGGTTATTGTTACCCAACGATGATATAATCTAGTTAAATACAATAGTTACCAACAGTAAATGCCAGGAAGCAGTCGGCCACGCCTGAGGCCATAAACAACATTAATACCAGCCCATTACATACCTCCTCCTAGCACACTCTATATATGTCGGGAGGAGAGTATCTGGCCGAGGGTTGAACATTCATGCCTTGTACCTTATGCCAACAGCTAGGAGCACCACAGGAGTAGGGTATTACCTCCACGGGAGGGGGTCCGAACATATGTAATTCCTTGTGAGCACTCCCAATCTGCAACGTTCGGTAGATACGATTGCCTCTACATTCCTACCGCCGTAGTATTGTAAGGATTATATCCACGACATCTGTCATTGACGGGTTTGGTGAAGAATATTGCCGCCCAACACAATGGCACACTACTAGGAAAAGCCATATAGGCAGCCACTTAATAGTTGCGCGGTGTAAGAGGGCCACGCTGCTACTAATTAGGACTAGCGCGGGGTAAAATACTGCCCTACAGGTACAAAGTAGTAGTAGCGCAGGTAAGGTAACCCCACGCTTCTACTAAGTGGTCCCCGTTGTGCCCCCCGGGGCAGGCCATAGTAGTAGCGTGGGGTATAAAACATGCACTACAACTAACTAGGTAGCAGAAGCACGGGCTATATACCCCGTGCTACTACTTTGGATACATGTAGCTAGCTGGTGGGCCCCACTTAGCAGTAGCGCGGCCCCTCAGCCCCGTGCTCTAGATAATGGGCTAGTAGTAGAGCAAGCCTCTTGCCTTGCGCTACTTGTAAGCGCAGCAGCTACCTTTTCCCCCTCCTCCCTCTCCACCCCTTCCTTCTTCCCTAGCTTGCTTTCCTCTCACACTTGCTTTGTTCTCTCTTCCTTCTCCCCCTCCTCCCTCTCTCTCCTTTGCCACTCCACCATCTCCATTAATGGCTCCCCTTCCTCTCTTCCTCAAATGCTTTATTCTCTCTCTCTCCCTTCTTGCTACTTGTGAGTTGCGTTGGGATTTCCTCGAAGAGGAGATGATGATGCAGTACAGTAGAGATAAGTATTTCCCTTAGTTGAGAACAAAGGTTATCAATCCAGTAGGAGAACCAAGAAACACCTCGTTAGCAACACCTACACACAAAATAACAAATACTTGCACCCAACGCAAACAAGGGGCTGTCAATTCCTCGACGGTTAATTGCAAGGATCAAATCTCGTAGTGATAGATAGATAGAATAAAAACACAAAATAAAATAAAGTAAATAAAATTGTAGCAAGGTATTTTTGGATTTTAATATATGATATAAGTAGACCCGGGGGCCATAGTTTTCACTAGAGGCTTCTCTCTTGAAAATAACATACGGTGGGTAAACAAATTACTATTGGGCAATTAATAGAAAAGCGAATAATCATGACGATATCCAAGGCAATGATCACATATATAGGCATCACGTCCGAGACAAGTAGACCGACTCCTGCCTGCATCTACTACTATTACTCCACACATCGACCGCTATCCAGCACGCATCTAGAGTATTAAGTTCATAAAGAACGGAGTAACGCCTTAAGCAAGATGACATGATATAGACAAAGTAAACTCATGCATGAATAAACCCCCTTAATGGCAACAATACAAATATGTGTCTTGTCCCCTTCTGTCATTGGGATATAGATCACCGCAACATTGAACCCATTACAAAGCACCTCTCCCATTGCAAGAAAAATCAATCTAGTTGGACAAATCAATAGATCGGAGAGAAATACAAAGCTATCATAATCATGCATAAAAGAGTTTAGAGAAGACTCAAATAATATTCATAGATAATCTGACCATAAACTCACAATTCATCGGATCCCAACAAACACACCGCAAAAAGTGATTACATCGAATAGATCTCCAAGAACATCAAGGAGAATATTGTATTGAATATCAAAGAGAGAGAAGAAGCCATCTAGCTACTAGCTATGGACCCATAGGTCTGTGGTAAACTACTCACACATCATCAGAAGGGCAGCAAGGCTGATGTAGAGCCCCTTCATGGTTGATTCCCCCTCCGGCAAAGTGCCAGAAAAGGTCTCCAAATGGGTCTCTCGAGAACAGAAACTTGCGGCAGCGAAAAAAGTATTTTGGGGGGCTCTTTGTTGGTTTCCCTATTTTTGAGAATTTATAGAGGCGGAATTAGGTCATACGGACGCTCGTGGGCCCCATAAGCCACCAGGGCGTGACTTGGTGCCTTGTGGGTTACTCCTTCATCTTTTGGCCCTCTCCTGAAGCTTCGAGGGTCTCTTATATCCAGAAAAAATCTCCAAAAAGTTTCGTGGCAATTGGACTTCGTTCGGTGTTGATATTCTAGAAAACAAAAAACAAGCAAAAAAACAGCAACTGGCACTTGGCACTAAGTTAATAGGTTATTCCCAAAAAATGATATATAATGACATATAAATGCATAATAAACATCCAAGATTGATACTATAATAGCATGGAACAATAAAAAATTATAGATACGTTGGAGACGTATCACTTCTTGATACAAGAAGGTTGGAAAAAAAGCTTCTCAGAAGGTTGTATGGTACTTTCTAATCACTCCATGTCCGCAACGGTATTTAGTAGATCCTAAGGAAGCAAAGCTCATGCGTTGGCACACCGAAAGGGTGAAGCCAAATGATGGAGATGATCCGAAACTGAGACACCTCCCAGATGCTAGCTAGTGGAGAGCATTAAACGCTGGATATTCATATTTCATAGATGATCCAAGGAATGCATGCTTGGCGAGAGTACTGATGGCATTAATCCATTTGCCAACCAGAACACCGACCATAACACATGGTCTGTGTTTGTATGGATGTACAATCTCCCCCTGGAAGTGCATGAAGACAAAGTACATACACATGAGTATGTTGATTCAAGGGCCAAAACAACCAGGAAATGATATTAATCTGTATCTCCAGCTACTGAAAGAGGAGCTACACACATTATGGACAACACCAGTCAAGACATGGGACACCAACGCATGAGAGTGTTTTGATATGAGAGCCGCATTGATCACGACGGTGCACGAATTTCTCGGTCACGGATATTGCGGATGCGCCAGGTGCATGGATGATGCAACGTCTCTGTAGCTACCGAAAGATGGCGGGTCTTCAAAAAACGTGTACATGGGGCATCGAAGATGGCTCAAGAAGGATGACCCATCGAGAAAGCATGGAGATCTATTCAATGGTGAGGTTGAGCATCGAGGACCTCCATGTAAGAGGAGCAGCGTCAAAATCGATGAGTTGTCGAAAATTGTAAAGAGTGCTCTGCGCCGGGAAAGAAGAAAAAGGCGTCGGAGCTGCTGCTGAAGGCATGGAAAACGAGGTCTGTTTTCTGGGACTTGTCGTACTGGCGCAAACTCGACATGCCACATAGCCTTGATCAAATGCATATCATGAAGAGTGTCCTAGAGAGCTTGCTTGGCACACTGATGAACATGCCAAAGAAGACTCAAGGATGCGCCGAAGGCAAGAAGAGACTTGATATTGTTGGGTATTGGGAAAGATCTCCACGTAGGACCCCCTAAGTTGATGAGGAGACGGAGACGGAAGACAGGGGCAAAAAAGTCAACAAGAAGGAAGAACGTTATTGCCCCCTCTTGCTTCAACTTAAGTCCGAACGAGACCAACCAATTCTTCAAGTGCCTTACCGGAATCAAAGTTAGTTCCAGTTACTGTGGGAAGATAGACATATTTCTAGACACCAAGAAAAAAGGGTTCGGCGGGATAAAGTCTCATGACTGTCATGTGATGATGACGCAGATACTCCCGGTTGCACTTAGAGGGATAATGGACAAGCATGTTTGTTATAGGCTTACTGGTCTCTGCAACTTTTTCGATGTTATCTCTTTAAAGTCTATCAGTGTGAAGCAACTCCAAAGGCTACAGAAAGCGATCATTGTCATACTAAATGAGCTTCAGATGTACTTCCCGCCCGCGCTCTTTGACGTAATGGTGCATCTGCGAGTCCACATTGTGGACGACATCATCGACTTTGGGCCGACATTCCAGCACAACAATGTCGTATGAAAGAACGAATGGGGTCATTAAAGGATTTGTTCGTAACATGTCCCGTCTGGATGGAAGCATCGTTCGGGGCTATCTGACCCCAAGAGTGCATCTCCTTCTTCGAGAATTATCTAGGCGTCAGAAAATCTGTTGTTGGTGTACCCATTAACAAGCACCTTGGCAGGCTCGGAGGAGAAGGTCACAACAACGACCGGAGGAAATTACATGTGGACCACTCAGGTCGGCGCAACGACTTTGATAGAGCAAACTTAGTACTGCTACAACACCTACAGGTGCTAGATCCTTTGTTGACACTGCACAAAGACACCATTGCAAAGAATTATCGTGGTCGAGGGCTGCGTAAGACGGACGCCAAAGTTATTAGAGAGCACAACTCCTCTTTCTTGCGTTGGTTCAAACAGCAAGTTCTGGCTAATCCCCCGGAAGAGGGTTGTTCGGACGGAAAGCTCATATACGCCTTAGCACATGGCCCAGCGGTCAACCTCACGACTTATCAGGCATACGATATCAATGGATACACATTCTACATAGAGGCCAAAGAAATAAACAGTGATTACCATAACTCAGGGGTGACAATGGAATGCATGTCCGGTGACGACAACATATCTGAAAGATACTATGGAAGGGTCAAAGAAATCTGGGAGCTTGACTACTCTGGACAGCACAACATGACGATGTTCCGTGTCAGATGGGCTAAAAGTGTCCACAAAGAAAACCAATATTTCCCTACCATGTCTATACCCGACGCCAAGAGCGCTACCGTGAGCGTCACTGCAAAAAATGAGTCATGGGTACATGCTAAGCACGTGACCCAATGCTTCTTCATAACCGACCTGAGCAATCCCAGTCGTGTTGTCGTGAGGAGAGGGAAATGGAGCATCGTTGGAATGGATGGAGTCGCCGACGAGGAAGACTACGACCAGTACGGCAACCCGATGAGGGAAGATGACGATGACGATGAAGCATACATCAAAAGAAGAAGTAAGACTACATTACCTAAGAAAGATTGTACTCCGCGGAAAAGAAAAAGTCATGACGAGGGGCTAAATTATTCAATAATGAACAAAAAAGGAAAGAAGATCACAGTGAAATGTCGTTAACGCTGAAAACTATCATTTATACATGTATCTATTTTGTACACGCGCTTAACCGTTATCAGTCAAATGATGTAATATATATTATGCACTAATATCGCTAATTAATATTGTGCATTGATCTGAGGTATATACATTGTTATCCCCTGCCCATCAGGGTTCCGGTGATATTCGCTCAATGGGAGGACATGTTCCCGTCGACTGCGAGGCGTGTGTGGTAACCTCGTAAAATCTCAAGATACTACGACGGCTTAGTCTTTTGGAGGTGAAAAATAAAAATAAAAGAAAAAGAAAAAATATAAAGAAAATACATTTTAGGAAAATAAAAAATAAAAAAGTACATTTTAGAAAAAAACGTAATAAAAATAAAAGCACATTTTAGGAAAAGAAAAAGGAAAAATAATAAAAAGAAAATGTTAGCTGTAGCGCAGGGTACTGTGGTCCGCGCTACATCTAAGTAGCTATAGCGCTAGGTTAAAACCCCACGGTACTAATAAGTGTCAAATAGTACCATTGTGCGCGCCCCTCCTCTCCATTCTCCTCTCTCCCCCGATTCCCCACTCCCTCGTCGTCGCCCGGGCCCCGCGCTCCCTCTCCTCCTTCGGCGCCTGCGCTGCCCGAGGGCCTCGTCATCGCTGTCTGCTCCTCCTCCCGAGCCCCGGCACCCCTGCCACGTCGATGCTCCATCGCCACTCAACCCCGCTCGTTCTCGGGACTCCCCCTCCATGCACGGCGACCCGCACCTGTTTCGACTCCATCTGCTTCTTCTGCAACTTTGGCGTAGGTAAGCCATCTGCTTCCTCTCCTCTCCTTTTCTTCCGCTCTGTATTTTCTAGAGTTTGGGGCTGTTAAACTGAAGAATTACTAGACTAAAGAATGAACAATATATATTTTTAGGTGTAGTATATGTTTATCTACCTTGCCGATATTTTCACTCAGGGCCTTCTCGGCATGGCTTCGCTATCAAACACCTTGACCTCTTGCAGGCCTCCCCTCCAACTCCCCTCCCTCTTTCTCCATGCTATGCAGCACCACCTCTGTGTGCTCACATCAGATGGAGCTACCAAGCCCTAACCAACCCTGATGGCCCATCATGGAGGCTGCGGAGCTCAACAGAGTGTAGATTGGATACACCGTGTTTCAACTGCAACTTCTTTGAGTAACAAGAAGTTTGTTTTCTAGCTCATGATTTATTGACCTCTAAAAACCAGCCAAAAGAAAAAAAAACACCCCCCTTGAATGCGACACTAACTTACGTTTTCCAATTGGCCTGTAATGTAATGCGGCCACTCCTTCCTTCTCTTGCACGTGCAATTAAGATTTTTTTTGCATGCTCAATGCTTCTGTATCTGCTCTCAATTTATTTTTACACCTTAACAATCTGCTTCTATGTATGCAGCTGGAAGTGGATAAGTCTGGCAAAAGCAACAATGCGACAACAAGCAAGTCTCGAGGGGTAATACTTATGCATCTTTCTCTTGGCTATTGCTATATGATATTATTTATATATTTCTTTTTGTTGTGCTTATATGTTTGTTTGATTTGTCACCTCTGCATATCATTTAGGATGTACTAAGTATATAGAGGGATTAACTTTTACCTTTACTTTTTTGTTGTACAATCCTCCGGTTCTCAATTTTGGTTGTGCATTCTTTCTTTCATTCTAGGTTCTCAATTAGTGCAATCTGTTTCTTTCGGTGCACTTGGAGAGTATGGTTTAGTGAAGCAAGTAACAATGTTACAGATTATAGTTTTGCCATATTTTCCAATGAAAGATTTTTGTATTTGAAGCGCAAATAATTTCTGCTCAATCTAATTATGTACGTAATAATCATTGCTTGTTGTGATGATGAAGTGTTGCACATTTAGAAGAATTTTATGCTGACGAGTTAAATTTCAGCACGCCGAAATCTATAATATGTTGATTTAAAATCTGAAACGATAGCACCATTTTTGAGTTTCTGATTTGTTGCAGATTTCTCAAAGATACATAAGCTGATGGTGGTTTGGAAGATCTACAAGTTGCTGGAGGTTTGGAAGATCTACAAGTTGCTGGAGTGATAATATATATGTAATATGCCTTATTTATTGAACCTTGAGACATCAGCAAGTTTTACACTGCATTTGGTTGGGTTTTTTAGCACACAAGCCATTGTATGCTTATTTTGGTTGTGTGGCACGCTTTCGTTAGCTTAAACATATGTACTTTGCCTTCTGAGGCACAATGTCATTAGAAATGTATATTTTTTATCTGTTTTATGTTATTGAATGGGGCCTTACATGTAATTTGATTGAGCTATATGTATAAGTTATGTGATCTGTCATGACTGTTCGAACATAATGACTGGATATTAAATGAGGGATATCTTGACCAGAATAATTGAGATTGCTTGTGAGAAAGCACGTGATGGCATATTACCTGCCAGGTAAACGTGCTTGTGCAGGCAGTGGAACTGCCAAATTTGTAGTTCCTATGCTAGGATGAATCTGTCGGGAGAACATAAACCGCCGGCAGACATATTGGCTGGGGCAGAAGAACTGTCAGGGATTGTTTATCTGCCGGGACAAGTAATCCCCAGCAGCCGTTGTTGTGGCAGTTCTATCTACCGGGAGAATCTCCGTCCCGGCAGTCTATCTGCCCTCTTAGTGCGTTCTCCCAGCAGATTATATGTCGCTGCATTAGTGTTGTGGTGTAGTGATAGGATTAGACTAAAGAATGAACAATTATATTACTAAAAATCTGACCATACCTGAATATTTGTGGTGATTCAATTTAACTGAATATTTATAGTTAAGTCTAAACAGGAAACACTTTCTGTGGATCAAAGCGTTGCTCTGCTCTATTTTGTTAAGTCTGAACTTAACTGAATATTTATAGTTAACTGTAAGACTACTGTTTATGTGGTAGATAGCTACTCTGGCAACATTCATCCATGGTGTTGTTTGTTCTTGAAAGAACATGTGGTGCCCCCATGTGTGGTTTTGGTAATTGATGACATTCTCTATGGACTAATGGTTGCATTGAGTTATATTTGAAGGATTTGTCCATAGGTATTTCTTGAAGTCCATGTGTTGGTTTCAAGGAGTTTATGAGTTGACCAAGGTGCTATTAAGGAATTATCCAAAGATTGGTCATGTGAGTGTTGAGCTTATTACAAGCATGTCTTGAAGAAGAAGATTGTGTGATCATTCATGTTTACCTTCAAGACATCATTCAAATGAAGAGAGTTGGAAAGATCCAAGGTTGATCAAGACTAAGTCAAGAGTGAATCAAGTTGATCAACACACAAAGCGTACAAGATGTACCGAGAGGGATCAAGTGATCCCATGGTATGGTAAGCATTATCCATTACGCTTTGTGTACTAACCCATGATCTACATGAGAGTTCTATGTGGGGTTAGGTTTGTTTCCATGGGTTTGCATCAAGAGGAAGATCTCATACAACCCATGGAGGATGACATCAAGTGGTGATCATCATCAAGATTGCGGTGTGCAAGTTCAAGTGGAGCATCATGAAGAGATCATCCTTGAAGGTTGCCGTCCATTGTGGTGACAATGGACTTGTGAAGATGTGCCGAAGAGTGGCTCACCCATAGTGGAGTATGGGGGAGCAATCAACTAGTCTTCATTGACCCAACGCAACCAAGAAAGGTGGTCCATCTTGAGGAGGTCAAGATCGTCATCATCTAGCTCAAGTGGATCATGCGCAAGGCAAAGGTTTGCCCTTGATAGGTTTTCTATTTTACCGGTCTCATGGTGGTAGTTGGGAGACCGGGTTATAGGATTGATTGCCGTACTATCAAGGGGGGCTCTCAAGTTGGTAGCTTGATAGTATCGTTAGTAGAGAGCTCAAACCATTGCATCCTTGCATCATCTTTCTTGGTTCTTGTTTGGTGTTTCTCTTTGTAAGTTTTAGAGCTTTTGGTCATCTTCATGACAAGCTCGAGTTCATCGAAAACGGAGTTCACATGCATCTTCTATGATGTTTTCGATGTTGGAGGTTATGCTGGTTCTTCTCTGTTGGAGGTTTCACTCTTCTATATGTTAGGCATACCTCCCCTGCATCTTCTATGGTGTTTCTATATGTGGAGGTTTCGCTCTTCTATAGGTTATGTCGCTGTTGGATAGTATTTGTCGTCTTCTATCCAACAAGCTTGAGTTTGCTCAATTCGGAGCTCATTTGCAGAAGTTGTGGCAGTTCTGGTTTTCCTGGAGCATCTGTTTATCGTGGAAGTGGCATAGGAGAAGTGCCAGCGGTAGTACCGTGGCCTGGAGCGGTAGTACCGCCGAGAGCATCAGGCGGTAGTACCACTGTATCAGCGGTAGTACCTCCCAGAGCATCAGGCGGCAGTACCGCTCCGGTTCCACGCTAGTACCGCCTCGACTCGAGACCTGCGTTTCTCGTATCGGGTTCAGCGGCAGTAGGAGCGGTAGTACCGCTCATAAGCGGTAGTATCGCACCTACCACTGCGACTAGTGCCGCTCAAAGGCCCTCTCCTCTGTCCCTTCTTCCGTCTCCTTCGTAGGTGCGGTGCACGGTCCCAGCGGTAGTACCGCTGGGACAAGCGGCAGTACCACTGCGGCCAGCGGTAGTACCGCTCCCTTGAGCAGTAGTACCGCTCGCTGCGGCCAGCGGTAGTACCGCTCCCTTGAGCGGTAGTACCGCTCGCTGCGGGCTGAATGAGGGGATAACGGTTGGATTTTTCCCCACCTATAAAAGGGGGTCTTCTTCCCCACTGAGCCTCATCCCTTTAGCTCAAGTTCTTCCCCCGTTGTTGACCTTCTTCAAGCTTGCTATCTCTCAATCCATCCATGGATTCTTGCTCGTTTTGGGGGGAAAAGAGAGAGGAGATCTAGATCCACATTTTCACCAATCACTTTCTCCTCTATGTGAGGGGAACCCCTTGGATCTAGATCTTGGAGTTCTTGGTGTTCTCCTTCTTGTTCTTCATCTCTTTTTCCTCCATAGCTTTTGTTACTTTGGTGGGATTTGAGAGTGAGGGACTTGGGCACTCCGTGTGCCCTTGCCATTGCATTTGGTGCATAGGTTTGAGTTATCCACGGTGATACGTGGAAGTTTCAAGTTGAGAAGCTTATTACTCTTGGGGTGCTTGGTACCCTTGAGCTTGTTCCTCTTGGGTGCTTGGGCGCCCTAGACGGTTGGTGGTGTTCGGAGCTCAATCATTGTGGTGTAAAGCTCCGGGCAAGCGTCGGGGTCTCGAATTAGGTTGTGGAGATCGCCCCGAGCAATTTGACGGGTACCGGTGACCGCCCCCAAGGGTTGCCAAAGTGTACGGGTTCGGTGACCACCCCCAAGGGTTGCCATTTGTACGGGTTCGGTGACCGCCCTCAAGGGTCCCTTAGTAGAATCACGACATCTTGCATTGTGCAAGGGCGTGAGGAGATTACGGTGGCCCTAGTGGCTTCTTGGGGAGCATTGTGCCTCCACACCGCTCCAAACGGAGATTAGCACCCGCATGGGTGTGAACTTCGTGATACATCGTCGTCTCCGCGTGCCTCAGTTATCTCTTATCCGAGCCCTTTACTTATGCACTTTACTTTGTGATAGCCATAGTGTTTCATGTTATATATCTTGCTATCACTTAGTTGTTTATCTTGCTTAGCATAAGTTGTTGGTGCACATAGGTGAGCCTAGTTGTTGTAGGTTTTGTGCTTGTCAAATTAACCACTAGGTTTATTCCGCATTTGTTCAAGCCTAAACCATAATTATTTTAAAGCGCCTATTCACCCCCCTCTAGGCGACATCCACGATCTTTCAGTTCTGAAACTATTGTTTCTGTGGATCAAAGGTTTACTTATGGTGTTGCTGGTCTCTGTTAAGTGTTAATAGTAGTAGATAGCTACTCTGGAAACATTCATCCATGTGTGTGTAGTTATTAGAAAAGTTGGAGGTTAGTACATGCTGGAGTATTTTAGCAACAAAGAAAGAGGGTTTCTTTCTGTGACAATAAAGACTTGCTTAGATAAAGACTAAAAATTGAGATAGAACTAAGGCAAAAACTTAGGGCTATGATTAGATAAAATACTGAAAATTTCTATCAGGCAAAGACTTAGGGCTATATATCTTCAAGGCTGAGCTGTTGTAAAAGTTTCTGAATATTTTGACTATTGGTTTAGAAGATATGTATTTTCCAAATTGACTGTCCTAAAAGGCTGACAGATTTCCTAGTCAAAGTTGAGTATGCTCTTGGACATCTTAATGAGGTTTCCTAGTAGACACAAAAATATCTAGAGACTTGTATAGGATGAAAGATCATTGCAACGGTGAAATTCATGATTTTTGTACTTGTGGTTTAGAAGCTAACAAGATAAAGTGAAGGATGACTATCTGAATTTTCATAACAGTATTGATAGTTAGAGGAGAGGAGAATATATGCTTCAATTTCTACTGTATAAACATCATCTCAACTTTATTTGTTGTATATATAGCAGACTGTCCTAGCTTGCTAGAGGAGAGGAGAACAAGCTACAGAAGATCACTAAGGTAGAAGGATTTAATTGTGTTGTGCTCTTTCTTATGTTTATCTGGTGGGTTGTTCAAGTACCCAAGTGTACTGCACAAGTGTACTACTTCTGCTATCATACTAGTGATGTACTACTTATGTTGTCATACTCCTGATGTACTGCTTGTGCTTGTGTTGTCATACTCCAGAATTGGAGTACTGCTTGTGTTGTCATACATTTTAAATTTATATCTTGTGAGAGTTAGCCTGCCCAAGTGCTATCTTGCATTTCATTGTTTGCAGGGAAACTCCGAGTGGCCTACGTTTCACCGAAATGTTGATTCATTTCCGTTCTGACAAATTTCAGGTGCTCGATATGTCCTATTTTTAGCAAACGTCATGCAGAAATTTTTCGTGAATTTCGGCATGACTTGTGCTAGAAAGTAGGACATATTGAGTGCCCGGGATTTGCATGAACGGGAATTAAACGACATTCCGACAAAACATAGGCCATTCTTTTATGTCATTATTCATTTTATTAGTTCTAGAATTAAACCGGTAAATTAAAGCCTAGGAAACATGGCGCACAACAACGAAGTCGAGGGTTCTAATGCCACTACAGATGATGCGAACGCATACCTCGACTATCTGGCTAGTCTGGAAGAAGGGGCGCAGGCCCCCCTTCGCACCACGGAGGGTGGTGGTGGTACCGACACCACCGATGGCACCAAGACCGACACCAATATCGGCACGGATGGTGGCAACCGGATCACGGATGGTGGTAGCTGTCGTGGTTCTAAGTCTGACAGTAGAATGGGGGGTAGGTATGAGGAGGCAAGATCCTAGCTACGGTGAGGTTGTGCACGCAAGATTTACGAGTTCAGGCCCTTCTCGGAGGAAGTAACAGCCCTACGTCTCGGTGCCCGGAGGCTCGGTCGATTGAATTATGCGTGAAGTTACAGGGGGTGCGAACCCTTGTGCCAGTGGAGGGGGGTGGCTTATATAGAGTGCGCCAGGACCCCAACCGTCCCACGTTACAGGGGGTTCAATGTCTATAAAGACAGGACGTTACTGATAATGCCAGCAATAAAGGCAAATAAATGATCATTAAGACTACGGAGTGAACGCCTGACCCTTGCCATCCTGAGTGACCTTAGATCTTCTGTCTTCCGAGTGGTTTCTAGTGTGGTCGAGTGAGTACACCCCGGTCGAATGGAATTGGGTTATCCGAGTGAACTGTTGGTCGAGTGGGTTGCACCCTGTGGCGATTTCAGTCGGTAGATGGTGCTATCCTTTGAATGTCCTTGGCCTTAGGGCAGTGTCCTCGGGTAAGGGTGTCTAGGTCAGGCCTATTACCCTACCCTAGGTATATGTCTTCGTCATTAGCCCCCGAATGGATCTGGGTTCGAGTGGAGAAGGGGTTGAAGATGGTTTCGACCCGATTTATATGCTTCAGAGGCATCCTAACCGGGCCGGTGATCTTTGTAAAAACTTCAACTTCATTTTCAGTTGCCTGGGTCCATTCAGAGGTCGTCGAGTGATTTTTGCTGATAAGCTCTGAGTGTTGGTATGGTATAAGATCCTCGGCGCGATTGGTCACGCTGCCGCTTTCTGGATCTCACGGGATCCGAAATTTGGAGAAGCGCGCGGGACGGAGAGTACCACAGTAGACGGAGCGGGTTAGGCAGGGATGCCTCGATTCTCGTGCCACCTTTTTCGCCACGTATCCAGCATGCGACTGTTGCGGGATTTGACTGGATTGCCAGGGCCCACTAGTCAGCCACTCGGGAGCAGGCCCATATAAGGCGTCGGGGCCGATGAGCCCGGTACTGTGCTCCCCATCTCCTTCCTCTTCTCCTGTTTCACCACCACATTCGCCGCCACCTTCGACGCCGCCGCCCCGCCCGAGCGCAGCCTGCCGCGATGGGGAAGGAGAAGACGGCGGCCCTGGAGAGTGCGAAGAAAGCGACGGCGGCAGCGAAGGGCAAGAAGACGAGTCGGGGTGGCTCGTCGTCGAGATCCAGCCTGCCGCCCGGCTGGATCCAGGGCGATTGGATTCGCTCCACGATTCAGCAAGAGGATATGGAGGATCTGGCCGAGGGGGGCTTGATCGCCCATGGATCCTGGAGGCTGCCAGGTGATGAGACCGAGCCACAGCCGCAGGAGGGTGAGTGCGTCCTCCTCGCGACCCACGTCGACCGTGGTTTTTCTCTGCCCCCTCATCCTTTTTTCCGAGGTTTTTTGAACTTTTTCGGGGCTAAACTTCATCACTTTTCTCCGAACACCATCACATACCTTGCTGCGTTTGTCTCCATGTGTGAGAATTTCCTGGGTTGTCGACCGCATTGGGGTCTCTTCAAACACATCTTTACTTGCCGCTCATAGTCTGTGAAAAAGGCCAATCCGAGTGATGAGAGGACGCACGTGATCCAGATGTGCGGAGGTCTAGGGATCCAGATGAGAGGAAAAAGCACTTTTCCACCTATGACTCTTCCCGATTCGGTCAGAGGGTGGCAGTCGACCTGGTTTTATTGTAAGGACAAACCAACTCCTGGTCAGTCGACTGGCCTTCCCCCCTTTACCATGGGGAGAATTGAAAAGCCCTCTCCCTTGAAAGTGACTCCAGAAGAAAAGGCGGAGGTGAATATGTTGGTTGAATGCGTAATCCAACTTGTCCGCGATGGTGTGACCGGCATGGATTTGCTAGAGGTGTTTCTCACTCGCCGCATCCAGCCGCTCCAGGCCCGCGATCATCCTATGTGGATGTATTCGGGCGCCGATGATTCTGCTCGGATCCACCCGGAGGAAGTTGCCGAGGAGACGGTGGCGCGGTGGCTGCAGAGCATTACCGGAAACAAAGACAACCCCAGGGGGTCCAGGAGAATTCCACCACTCGACGCTGATAATGAACCAGACAAGGTCAGACCTTCGATGTCGAGTGACTTTTACTCTAATTTGTAAACTGTCTTTGGAACCGACTGATGCTTATTCAATTCTTTGCTTCGCAGATATATACTGAGATGTACTCGATGCCCAACGGGGAGCAGATCCAGGAAGGAGAAGAGAGCGAAGGCGACAGCGGCGACTGGAACTCTGATGGGAAGAGTGATGAAGAGCACGAAAACTCGAGCAGTGAGGAGGAGGTCGATTCTACGCCTCGCACGGAAAAGCGTTCCAAGCACAAGCACGACCCAGCAAGTATCCGGGGCAAGGTGGCAGCACCGACTGGACAGACTTCAAAGCGCACTCGGACATCTTCTCCGGTGCCGACTGAGAAGGCTCCAAAGCAGCTCAAGACCGCGCCGTCAAAGCCACGGAAGGCTTTGCCCAAGATCAAGGTTGACGTTCCCGTCGCCTCTGCGTAAGTGTTTCGTTTTCGCCCTTTGTTTGAAGAATCTTATATCAGTTGTCGACCCATTCACTTGCTTGACCGAGTGAACCTTGAGATTTGCAGCGCTGCTACCTCTGGGACTTCTGCTTACCAAGATGATGGTGACGAGGAGATGGAGGACGCGGTCACATCCAAAGCGGGTATGACCCCTGTTATCTCGTCTTTTCTTTGCTAGCCGATTCTACAGTCGACTGAACTCTTGTGGTCGATTCTTTTGCAGCTCCGCAAAATTTTATTGAACTTCAAGACAATGATGAAGATGAGCCACAGAAACTCGTGGGTAGGAGGAGCAGGACCTCAGTCAAGAAGGTACCAGCTAGCAAGACGCCTCAGTTGACGCCGGCAACGGAACCAGCTATCCAGCAATCTGGGGACTTCAACCGTGCCTCCGTTACTTTTGCGAATCCCTTGTCGAGTGTTCGTCCTTCGTCATCGATTGTGCCGGCCCTTGCTTCGCCTGTCCAACTTCATGCCTCAAGCTCTCAAGCTACTGCAACTGATACGCCGACTGCACCTCCCACCGCCCCTCACGTCCCAGAAGACCAAGTGAGTGCTGCCAAGGAGGCTATACGCCAGGCTGGCGTTATGATGGAGCAGATGAAGGTGATGCGCGAGGCCAGTCAAGCTGCCTATGATGCCAGTTCAGCACTTCAGGCCAATGTCCAGGTTAGCTTACTCCCGACTGAACTCCATCTTCACTACAGGAATCAGCTTCTTTGCCGTCTGCCATGGCAGACGGCAAAGGCATGAATGGCGGTCGGCAAAGCTCTTTGCCGACTGCTAGCTGTCGGCAAACAGTCCGGCTCAATTCCTGCCGGTAAAGGCCTTCTTTGCCGTCTGCTTCAGAGAAGCGGACGACAAAGGTTTATGCCGTCAGCCGTTTGCGGCCAACAGACGGCAAAGAGCGTAGACGGCAGTGAGGTGAGGTGGGAGCCGTTAGGGGTTAACGGCGTGCTTTGCCGTCAGCCGGCAGACGGCAAAGAGGCTAAGGTCTTTGCCGTCTGCTGGCGGACGGCAAAGAGCCCAAATAGGAGTCACTGGGAAGCTGCCACGTGGCCTTATTTGCCGTCAGCCGGCAGACGGCAAAGAGGCTAAGGTCTTTGCCGTCTGCTGGCGGATGGCAAAGAACTCTTTGCCGTCTGCTGGCGGACGGCAAAGAGCTCGCAGATGGCAAAGACCCTGTTTGCCATCAGCTGGTTCTTTGCCGTCTGCTTTGAGAAGACAGACGGCAAAGAGCCTCTTTGCCATCAGCTGGCAGACGGCAAAGAGCTGGCAGATGGCAAAGACCCAGATTCCAGTAGTGCTTGATGCTTGTTCTGTTAGGATATGATATTTAGAAACTGTCGCCTTATCCGCAAGACGTCCGTGGATGAGCGTTTTGGAACCTTGATTGCACACCCATTGTCAGTCTGCACACCCACTGGGTGTTTTAATTTCTGTTGAGTAGTTTTTTCCACTTGAGTCGACTAGGTTGTGCTGATTGAATCTCTGAACCAGTGGGGGCACGCTGAGTGCACCCACTGGGTGTAGTCCCCGAGACCACCGTCGAATGTTTGATTCGGCCGGGGTCTTTTAACAGATCTTCTCCACTCGGTCTGGGCAGATCATGCCGAGTGGAACCTTTACCAGTGGGGGCACGCTGAGTGCACCCACTGGGTGTAGTCCCCGAGACTATTGGCGAATGTTTGATTCGGTAGTAGTCTTTGTGTCTGCCGACTGACTATCTTCTGAACACAGAAATCTTGTGATCTTGGAGCCCGGTTCGCCGACTTGGAGAAGAAGCAAATCCAGCTCAAGCTTGACCTGGAGTTGGCTCAAAACAACTTGCAGAAGGCTAAGGATGACGCTGCTGGTAAGGAAAGCTTGTCGACCGGTCCTCTTGCCCTCTTTTCTCCTCCTTTTTCTGATTCGAATGTTATTCTTTCTAGAAACAATGAGATAGGCTTTGGAGAAGAAGGACCTTGACCTTGCGGTTGCGAAGAAAACCGCCGAAGACAAAACGGCGCTTGCCGACCAAAAGATGGCCTCAGTCGGACAGCTGGAGGGAGAGAATGCCAAGCTGAAGGCTGCTCTTGACGAAGCCAACAAAGAAGTGACTCATCTGAAGAAGGACAAGCGGACCTTGACCGACAAAGTAGAAGACATCACCCGCAGGAGGGACGAGCTGGAGAACTACCTGGGAGGACTCGCCAAAAATTATTCCTCATGCTTGAAGGTACTTTTCTCTGTGCGATTGGTTTGCTTTCGTCGACTCATCATACCGCTGTCGACTCATTATTTCTCTACGAGTGCAGAATTTTGTCAAGACTTCGAGGAAGAAACTGGGCGAGTCGAGACGAACTTGGACCCCATCAACTCCCCTATCAAAGATGAAGCAGCCATGAATGTGCTCCGACTGGAGTCTCGCCTTGCCAGTGCCTTGGAATATCTTGCTCGACTCAAGGTTGCAGTTTCGCGCATCGACACAGTGCTCTGGCCAGGGGACACGCTCCGAAACGATCTCGAGTCTCTGATGACTCGACTTAACGAGATTCCTGGTCGAGTGTAGGAGTGGAAGAAGTCCGCTGCTCGATGCGGTGCTGACGTAGCTTTGTCCCTGGTTCGCGTCCACTGCAAGGAAGCCAGAGAAGAGAAGCTAGCGGCAATCAAGGTCGCCAACACCAAGAAACTCGACTTCCAGTCTTTCATGGAGACCTTCATTGCTGCTGCTACTCGAATCGCAAATGGAATCGACCTGGACGAGTTTGTCAAGCCTGCCAGCCCCTCTGCGGAGTGAATGAAACTTTTATGATCTGATTCAATTTGCCTCGGTATGCCGAGTGATTCTGTAACCGTAAAACTCCTTCGGGCCTGATGCCCGAGTACTTTTAAGCTCTTTAAATATGCTTGTTTTTATTTCCGAGTGGAACTTGTATCTTCACTCGGAATAGACGCAGTTCTGAGGAGAGGATTGCGGACGACCTGCACCTCGTCGTCCTTGCAGATCAGGATGGAGCATGTTTTACACTTAGGCGAGTACAGGACTGCAGCTAAGCCTCCGAGTGAGAGGGTTGCTCATCACTCGGTAGGATTTTTTTTAAAACTTAGGCGAGTACAGGACTGCAGCTAAGCCTCCGAGTGAGAGGGTTGCTCATCACTCGGTAGCATTTTTTAAACTTAGGCGAGTACAGGACTGCAGCTAAGCCCTCGAGTGAGAGGCTTGCTCATCACTCGGTAGGATTTTACAAACTTAGGTGAGTACATGACTGCAGCTAAGCCCCCGAGTGAGAGGGTTGCTCATCACTCGGTAGGATTTTTTAAACTTAGGCGAGTACAGGACTGCAGCTAAGCCCCCGAGTGAGAGGGTTGCTCATCACTCGGTAGGATTTTTTAAACTTAGGCGAATCGGATTCGCGGCTAAGCCACCCACTGGGGGATTTTGGACACATGTATTAGTAACAACAATCATTTAGGAGACTGTAAAACCTTGTCTTTGATAAATGAACTGAAAGGTACTCTTTATTACATCTCATCAGTCTGAACACTTAAGTATAAAAACGGCGGAGTAGCTCCGCATTCCAAGCGCGTGGCTCGTCTTTATTATGCTCCACATTGTAGAGGTGATACGCTCCGTTGTGGAGCACCTTGGTGACGATGAAGGGACCTTCCCAAGCGGGGGCAAGTTTGTGAGGCCGTTGCTGGTCCACTCGGAGCACAAGGTCCCCTTCCTGAAATGCTCGACCCTTCACATTTCTGGCATATAATCGACAAAGGTCTTGCTGATAAATGGTCGATCGGATCAAGGCCATCTCTCTTTCTTCTTCCAGAAGATCAACAGCATCTTCTCGAGCTCGTTCTGCTTCAGCTTCTGAAAAAAGTTCTACTCGGGGCGCATTGTGAAGCAAGTCACTCGGCAGCACAACCTCAGCCCCATAGACCATGAAGAAGGGGGTTCGACCAGTCGACCGATTTGGTGTTGTTCTTAATCCCCAAAGGACTGACGGTAGCTCATCTACCCAAGCGCCGGCCGCATGTTTGAGGTCGCGCATCAATCGAGGTTTCAGCCCTTTGAGAATCAAACCGTTTGCTCTTTCTGCCTGTCCATTCGACTGAGGGTGGGCGACTGAAGCATAGTCGACCCGAGTACCTTGGGATGCACAGAAAGCTCAAAACTCATCAGAATCAAAGTTCGACCCATTATCCGTGATGATGCTGTGTGGGACTCCATATCTAAATGTTAACCCTCTGATGAAGCTGACCGCAGTACTTGCATCCAGGCTTTTGACAGGTTTAGCTTCGATCCACTTGGTGAACTTGTCGACTGCTACAAGCACATGGGTGAAACCACTCCTGCCAGTCTTCAGATGTCCCACCATATCCAAACCCCAAACAGCGAATGGCCAGACGAGTGGAATGGTCTTCAGGGCTGAAGCGGGTTTGTGGGACATGTTGGAGTAGAACTGACAGCCCTCACATTTGTCAATTATCTCCTTTGCCATCTCATTTGCCCACGGCCAATAAAACCCTGCTCGATACGCTTTGGCCACGATGGCCCGAGAAGATGCATGGTGACCACAGGTTCCCGAGTGAATATCATCGAGGATCATTTGGCCTTCTTCCGGAGTGATGCATTTCTGAACGACCCCAGTGACACTTTCTCTATAGAGTTGCTCCCCCATTACTGTGAAGGCTTTGGATCGACGGACAATCTGGTGAGCCTCTTCTTCATCCTGTGGAAGCTCTTTCCTGAGAATATATGTGATATACGGCACTGTCCAATCTGGAATAACAATCAAAACTTCCATGATCAAGTCGACCACAGCTGGGATTTCAACTTCAGTCGGATCAGTGGAACTTTTAGGCTGTGGGGGCTCTTCAGTGAAGGGATCTTCTTGAACTGATGGTGCGTGAATATGCTCCAAAAACACATTGCTGGGAATAGGCTCCCGCTTGGATCCTATTTTCGCCAAGTCATCAGCTGCTTGATTCTTCAGTCGGGGTATATGGTGGAGCTCTAGCCCTTCAAACTTGTTTTCTAACTTTCTCACCGCATTGCAATAACCAGTCATAGCTTGGCTCCTGACGTCCCACTCCTTCATCACTTGATTAACCACTAAATCCGAGTCACCGTAAACCATTAGGCGGCGGACGCCGAGTGAAATGGCCATACGCAACCCATACAAGAGTGCCTCATATTCAGCTTCATTGTTGGAGGAATCAAAGTGAATCTGGAGAACATATCTGAGGTTGTCGCCTCGTGGAGATACCAGGACCACTCCAGCGCCTGAACCATTCAACATCTTGGACCCGTCAAAGAACATAGTCCAATGTTCCGACTGTATCTGGGTCGGTAACTGTTGTTCAATACACTCGACGAGGAAATCTGCTATCGCTTGAGACTTGATCGCTTTCTTTGCCTCGAACTTGATATCCAGCGGAAGGAGTTCAATCGCCCACTTTGCCACTCGGCCAGTTACATCTCTGTTGTTCAGAATTTCTGACAACGGAGCGTCGCTGATGACTGTAATCGAATGATCTGAGAAATAATGTGCAACCTTCTTTGTGGTCAAGTAGATTCCATAGACAAGCTTCTGATAATGTGGATATCTCTGCTTGGATGGAGTTAAGACTTCGGAAATATAGTATACTGGGCATTGAACCTTGTAGGTTTTACCTTCTTCTTCCCGCTCGACCGTGAGTACTGTACTGACAACCTATCCAGTGGCTGCTATATAAAGCAGTAAAGGCTCTTTGCTGATTGGAGCAGCAAGCACCGGCTTGGTGGAAAGCAGGGCTTTGAGCTCTGCAAACACTGCATCAGCTTCAGGAGTCCACTCGAACTTATCAGATTTCTTCATCAGTCAGTAAAGAGGCAATGCCTTTTCATCGAGGCGAGAGATGAATCGACTCAAAGCGGCCAAACAACCAGTAAGCTTCTGAACA
The DNA here is from genome assembly GCA_011799875.1 of Thinopyrum elongatum. Classification (NCBI taxonomy): domain Eukaryota; kingdom Viridiplantae; phylum Streptophyta; class Magnoliopsida; order Poales; family Poaceae; genus Thinopyrum; species Thinopyrum elongatum. The sequence continues at coordinate 258,821,460 of CM022297.1, forward strand.
TCGTGTACACACACAGGGCGTTTCATTCGGAGGATTGCACCAACTTTCTCTGGGTTTGCATCGATCCCACGTTCGGAAACAAGGAAACCGAGTAACTTTCCACCTGGAACTCCAAATGTACACTTCGACGGATTAAGCTTGATATCATATCTTCTCAAATTGGCAAAGGTTTCGGCAAGGTCAGTCAGCAGGTCGGAACCTTTACGCGACTTAACCACGATGTCATCCATGTATGCTTCCACATTCCGACTGATTTGAGCTAGCAGACACTTCTGTATCATGCGCATGAATGTGGCACCAGCATTTTTGAGACCAAAGGGCATGGTGATGTAGCAAAAGCACCCGAATGGGGTGATAAAAGTTGTTTTTATTTCGTCAGGTCCATACAGTCGGATCTGATGGTACCCGGAATATGCATCCAGGAAGGACAATCGTTCACATCCCGCAGTTGAGTCGACTATCTGATCGATGCGGGGGAGAGGAAAATGATCTTTCGGGCAGGCCCGATTGATATGCTTGAAATCAATGCACATACGGAGTGAATCGTCCTTCTTGGGAACCATGACAACATTGGCGAGCCACTCGGAGTGGTAAATCTCGCGGATGAACTCAGCTGCCAAAAGCCAAGCCACCTCTTCGCCGCTTGCCTTTCTCTTCTCCGCAGCGGACCAGTGGAGGTGCTCTTTCACGGGTTTTGCCTTTGGATCGACTCGCAAACGGTGCTCAGCCAGCCCCCTGGGTACACCCGGCATGTCAGACGGCTTCCATGCGAAGATGTCCCAGTTCTCACGGAGGAACTGGATGAGCGCTTCTTCCTATTTGCTGTCGAGTGTTGTTGAGATGTGAGTCGGTGCAGCACTGGGATCGGTCGGGTGAATTTGAACAGGCTTTGTTTCACCGGACGACTGAAATGCAGACTCGGAAGCAGGCTTCTTAGCGCGCAGCAAATCACTCGGATCTGCAGTCTTCTTATATTCTTCCATTTCAATCGCTGCCATCTGTTCATCGGCAATCTTAGAGCCCTTCTGGAGGCACTCTTCTACTTGTTGCCGATTACCAGTGACCGTGATCACGCCCCTGGGGCCAGGCATCTTCAGCTTGAGGTACACGTAACACGGTCGAGCCATGAAACGGGCATATGCAGTTCTGCCCAGAATAGCATGATAGGCACTGTGAAAATCCACAACTTCAAATGTCAGCTTCTCCTTGCGGTAATTCTTTGAGTCACCGAAAACCACGTCAAGAGTGATCTGTCCGAGTGAATCAGCTTTCTTCCCTGGAATGACACCGTGGAACCGCATGTTGCTCTCACTGAGCCTGGACATCGGAATGCCCATCCCACGAAGAGTCTCTGCATACAAAATGTTCAAGCCGCTGCCACCATCCATCAAGACTTTGGTCAGTCGGGTGCCCCCAACGACCGGGTCGACCACCAACGCTTGCCTCCCGGGGGTGGCGACGTGCGGTGGGTGGTCAGATTGGTCGAATGTGATGGGAGTCTTTGACCATTTCAAATATGTCGTCGTTGCCGGAGCAACCATGTTCACCTCTCTGTTGATGACTTTCAGTCGACTTTTACTCTCAATGTCAGCAAAAATCATCAAAGTGGAATTGACGTTAGGGGAACCTTCATCATCTTCTTCCTGATCACCATCCTTGTCAGACTCTTTTTCCTTTTCATTGGGTTGTTTCTCTCGGAACTGTTGGATCAGGAGCCGACATTGTCGAGTGGTATGTTTGGGATAAATCAGATTTCCCTCTTCATCCTTCTTGGTGTGAATGTGACATGGCAAGTCCAACACATCGTTCCCAGCCTGATCTTTCACCTTCTTGAGGATCCAGGGTCCCTTGGGCTTCCCCTTGAATTTTCCTTGAGTTACAACTGCAGCTTCACCTGGACCTGCTGGCTCGGCTTTGCGTTTCTGCTTCCGACCCACCCCGGTGTCTTGGGCGACTGGTTTGCCCTTTCCACTGCGGAGTCGGTCCTCTTCTTCACCATTAGTGTACCGGGTGGCTATTTCCATCATTCGGGTCGGAGACATGTCTCCTGTCCGACCGAATTTCAAGTTAAGCTCTCGATACCGAACGCCTTCCTTGAAGGCACAAACTGCTTGGTGTTGGGATACATTTTCTACTGTGTGGTGTAATGTGGTCCATCTTTGGATGTAATCCCTCAGAGTTTCATTCGGCTTCTGTACACAATGTTGCAATTCTGTCAGCCCCGCAGGTCGTTTGCATGTGCCCTCGAATGTCCTGACAAACACTCGGGCTAACTCCTCCCAGCTGAATATACTGCCTAGAGCCAACTGATTCAGCCATGCTCTGGCCGACCCTTCTAGCATGAGAGGAAGGTGTTTCATAGCTACCTCATCATTTCCACCACTGATCTGGACAGCCACTCGGTAATCTTCCAGCCAAGTGTCAGGCTTCGACTCACCGGTGAACTTACTAACCCCAGTCGCCAACCTGAAGTTGGGGGGATCTCAGCGGCTCTGATAGCTCTGCTAAAACACTCGGGACCCGAAACATGAATCCTGCTTCCACTCGGGCGATCCCTGCCTTGCCCCTCTTTGTGTGCTCGGTTCCTGTCGACCAAACCTTGCACTAAAATTGACCTCGCATCAAACCCTGGCTCTCTTGGGTTGACCGACGTCCTCCGCCCTCCGCTGTATGGGCGCCTGTCATCATAGTGCTGGGGCACATACGATCCGCTTCTCGGAGGGGGTGTAGGCGCTCGACGGCGGTCATCATGGCCGAGTCGATGATCGTACTGCTCGTGGATCCGACCCAAGTGCTGATCCTGGTGATGCACCCGCCCCTCACGCCGCGGAGGCGATCTTGGGCTATGAGCCGACTGAACAGTGTTAGCCACCACAGATCTGCTATGGATTCTGTTACGCGACTGTGATACTGCAGTGTTTTGGTCTCCTGCCGCCCGGAGCAGAGCCCGGATCTGCATCAAACCTCGTCCAGCTTCTGACTGGGATGGCTGGATGGATTCTGCTATATGAGCTGCGGCTGCAAGATTCTGAATCGGAGTGCGGTATACCTGAGGTTCAGGAGGGAACAATTGCCGCCGTCGACTGGACTCAGGAATCCGCTGCCGAGCACATTCGTCGAGTGCATGCTGAAGATTTTCCAGTCGAGTGCGTTCAGCCAAAGTGGCCAAGCGCGCTGCCTCCAAGGCCCAAGCCTCAGAGGTCTCTCCGACGATGGGCGTGTGGAGTGCTTCCTCGTTACGGCGGTGAAGTTCCTCCCTCCGCTGTGAAGAGAGGGTTTCGGGGTGGTATTCCTCGTGAACACGCGATGGATCGCCACCGCCGTCGCCGCCTCCGTTGCGACGCATGCCAGGTGGGCTACGCGGCGTGTCGACCATCAGGACCTCCGCCGCAGGATCGCTGCTGTCGCACTCGGACAGAGTCTTGACGGAGCCAGTCGACAGATCGAACAGGCCGTAGAGAGATTCATCGGGCTCGATTGCCGCGACTTGAGGGGTGGCCGATTGACGTGCCACTGCATGCTTCACCCACCGCTGAAGCCGCGATCGACTGGATCGCTTGCGACGGCGAACAGCGGGGAACGAAGACGCCGTAGGAAACGACCGATATTGGGTCGACGGATGCCGCAGAAGGACGCCGCGGACACATGCGCGAAAGTGCGTCGCCCCGCGGACGGGGAACGTCTCGACGTCGAGGGGGGCCTCCTGGAGCCAGGCGGAGTCGTCGGCGATGAAGACGAGCGCGCCGAGACGGATCTCGTGGCCCTCGGCCAAACCTCCACCCGAAACCATGATGATGGGAACCGGAGAAAATCGTAACCTCACCGGAAAGTCGCTAAGACACCAGCCCCATGGTGGGCGCCAACTGTCGTGGTTCTAAGTCTGACAGTAGAATGGGGGGTAGGTATGAGGAGGCAAGATCCTAGCTACGGTGAGGTTGTGCACGCAAGATTTACGAGTTCAGGCCCTTCTCGGAGGAAGTAACAGCCCTACGTCTCGGTGCCCGGAGGCTCGGTCGATTGAATTATGCGTGAAGTTACAGGGGGTGCGAACCCTTGTGCCAGTGGAGGGGGTGGCTTATATAGAGTGCGCCAGGACCCCAACCGTTCCATGTTACAAGGGGTTCAATGTCTATAAAGACAGGACGTTACTGATAACGCCAGCAATAAAGGCAAATAAATGATCATTAAGACTACGGAGTGAACGCCTGACCCTTGCCATCCTGAGTGACCTTAGATCTTCTGTCTTCCGAGTGGTTTCTGGTGTGGTCGAGTGAGTACACCCCGGTCGAATGGAATTGGGTTATCCGAGTGAACTGTTGGTCGAGTGGGTTGCACCCTGTGGCGATTTTAGTCGGTAGATGGTGCTATCCTTTGAATGTCCTTGGCCTTAGGGCAGTGTCCTCGGGTAAGGGTGTCTAGGTCAGGCCTATTACCCTACCCTAGGTATATGTCTTCGTCAGTAGCCAAGCCACTAAGAAGAAGAAGAGGACTCGGGCCCCAAATAAGCTCGGCATCAGCAGACTGGAGGTCCACTCAGTACACCCTGACACCTTCGAGCCAGTAAGTCCGCGGAAGGTGTCAGTGGGCTACGGCAACAATGTAGCATGCATTCTACGAGAGACCTTCAACATTAATGAGACAAACATAATGTAAGACAGCAACAGACCTTTGGTTGAGCTCCTCCTAACCAAGTTGCACGCGAGATACAAGTTCCCTGGCTGGAATGACGATGTCGATCCGCCGAACATGCATCGGATAAACCAAAAAGCCCTCAAGAAGTTAAGCGCTGACTTGAGCTCCTAAAGGTAGGGTGAAAAAAGCGATGGCGGAAGAAGGTTCATCCTACACCATGATCAATGCTCGGTGGCCGATGATTACGGAAGAGGACTACCAAACATTCAAGACTACTTGCACTGCCCCTGAAACTAAGGCCAGGTCGGAGAAATTCAAGAACCTTCAGGCCAGGAATGTCGGGGCACACCACCTCAGAAGTCGTGGTTACAAAGGGAAGAAGCCCGTGTGGATAAGAAGGACGCGAAACATGAACTTCTACAACAACCAGACCCCTTCACGGAGTTTACTGACCCTTAGGAACGTGACTTTATCAGGCCTGGTATAGGAAAGATAAGGAGAGAGGGAATGGGTCACGGACGCGCCGACGAGGGAGTTCATAAGACTACTGGTAATTATTAATTTACCGCCTTAGCTTCTAATCAAGTCAACTACGTTCTAGTCACATTTCTAAACGGTTCATGTTCCTTTTGTAGAAAGAGTAAAAAAGGCATGCATCAGAAAGCGACTCGTTGTCTCAGTCACAGACGAAGTACGCGTGGGACACCCCTTTCAACCGGTCATTAAACATACTCAAGGGAAAGTCGGCGAACGAGCCGCCAGAGTATGGCCGTTTAGTCGACGCCAAAGACAGCGCCACATGGACGTACTACTACAAGGAAGACAAGGAGACACGTAGGCAGAGAAGGAAGCTAAGCAAAGTGTCTCTCAAGGAGGAAGTGGCATAGGCGGTCGAGGCAGCCAGAAGTGCGGCCAGAGAAGAGACCAAAGCTGTGGCAGTCGAGGCAGCCACAACTCCACCCAGAATTGAATTTGCAGCTTAGTCTTCTGTCATCCCTCCATCTGTCTTCAAGTGGGCGAAAGAAAATCCAAATGCGGATCATTTTCCCCTTCCCAGCTTCACCAGGAGCAACTCGGTGAACATAGCAGCCGCACCCGCACTCGCAACCGTACTCGCACCGACCGCCGTTGCTCATAGAATGCCCTCCTCCATCTCTGGCATGCTCGGCGGGGCTTCGATATTAGCTGAGCTCGACGCCCTGATGATAATTACGCGTCGCACGATCATCAACATATTTAATCTTCCATCCCTTTGCCTTTCGAATCTCTGATGCCACACATGTCTTCATAGGCTGACGAAACACCACGCACCCTCTTATGTCACATCAATGGCTATTTGGTGGATGTGGCAAAGGGTACAATAATGAAACCGTTAGATAGCTTGTTCCACGGCTGACCGATGCTCGGTGATGCCTTTAGGGTTTCCGTGGCTCGTGTAATAGCGGTCTACGAGGATTTGGCTCCTCCGCTTAGAACCGGGGGAGAGGATGACGAGAGCCTGACAACCCTAATACTAAGGAAGAACTGGCTGATGATGTGGCCGAAAGCCCTACTTCGTGTGGAGTCGGCCGGGAGCACACCAACGACAACACCATTTAGGTCGACGCTGATCCAAGGTAACATCACTTCACCTATCCATTTACCACCCTCTGTCTTGGTCGGTCGGAGCGGACGCGAGGAAGGAGGTCCAACCATTCTGGTGGTTGATAATGCCGCCCCCGTGGATGAACAAGATGACACGGATGAGGATGAAGATCCTTACCAGTAGATCAATACATGATGGAGGATTAATGAGTCAGCAATATGACTCAAGCTATGACCGTTACCCTGATGATCGGGATGCTAAGATGCATGATGTATCGGAGAAGGAACGTCCTCGAGTTGAGTGCAAGAAGTCTCTATTCATGCAATCCTCCCAGGAACACGCCTCCAGATGCCTCAACCCAGGATCAACAAGCTGAGCGTCGTGCAATGCTGAGCCCGACCACTATGGGGGCAGTGGTCAAGGAGGGTATGGTAGGCTCAATACATGTGCCCTGGAAGAAGAAGCAATGGAAGAAACTGAAGAAAGACCCTATTGCCGCCAAAACTTCCAGCAGCCAGCCGCCTCCGGCGATCCGGGTTCAGGATAGGGTACCGGTCATAAATGCGCCATTTCTACATGTCGCTGGCGAGCTGATGCTACCGCGAGATGCGCTTAAGGGCATATATGGGGATCTCAGGAGACTGCATGACCATGTGCTGTCGTCAGAGAAGAGCCTTCTCCAATAGGATGATCCACGATACCTGCTTTATGCGGTTTCGGTGCCGAGTGGCATAGGCTTCGTCGACACATGCCCCGCGGACTTTTTCTTCCTGCCATTTGATTACATCTTCGGGATGTATCACATGAGGCGGCTCGATTTTACGTTTGCCAGCCTTTTTGCGCTCCATTTAAACTACATGATCAGAAAAGAGACAATATTGGAAATCACGGTAGCGGACCCCTACTGCATGTTTGAGGGCTTCTTGAGTGTCGGCCAATATGAACGTGACACTACAATGAAGTACATTTAAGACTTCATGCTGGCGAATAATGGCAAGGAAACGATTCTACTGCCTTATCATCCCTTGTAAGTCATTCACGGCTAGCCACTATAACATATCCTTTCGTACATTTCAATCATTCCTTTGCATGTATGCAAGCTAATCTGAGGTTAATTTATTTTGTGCAGAGAGTCATGCTCTGTCCTTATCGTTCTATACCCGTGCGTATCCCGCCCTCTCTATCTAGACTCGTCCAAAAGAATGGAGAAGAAAGACCACCCACATAAAGAGTGTTGTGGATCGTGCTCTCTTAGGCTTCAGCCATAGGGATAGCCACATCAAGCACAAACAACAAAAAGAAGGGCGCACCGTGCTTTGGCCATAAAACTGACTTCTGCTGCGTCCAGCAACCGGCAACTCATACGAGTGATGGATTCTACATCATCATAGGAAAGAGTTCAAAAGGGATCAGCAAAGACTTCGCATGTCATCTAACCGATGGCCATGTCCGCAAATGGGCCGCATGCAACTTCTTGAGCTTGTGTTGGTATTCCCCTTGAAGAGGAAAGGGTGATGCAGCAAAGTAGAGATAAGTATTTCCCTCAGTTTGAGAACCAAGGTATCAATCTAGTAGGAGGTACATGTTGGAAATATGCCCTAGAGGCAATAATAAATTAGTTATTATCATATTTCCCTGTTCATGATAATCGTTTATTATCCATGCTAGAATTGTATTGGCCGGAAATTCAAGTACATGTGTAGATACATAGACAACAACGTGTCCCTAGTAAGCCTCTACCGGACTAGCTCGTTGATCAAAGATGGCTATGGTTTCCTAGCAATGGACATGAGTTGTCATTTGATAACGGGATCACATCATTAGGAGAATGATGTGATGGATAAGACCCAAACTATGAACGTAGCATATGATCATGTCAAGTTTATTGCTATCGTTTTCTGCATGTCAAGTATATGTTCCTATGACCATGAGATCATGCAACTCACTGACACCGGAGGAGTGCCTTGTGTGTACCAAACATCACAACGTAACTTGGTGACTATAAAGGTGCTCTACAGGTATCTCCGAGGGTGTCTGTTGAGTTGGCATGGATCAAGACTGGGATTTGTCACTCCATATGACGGAGAGGTATCTCAGGGCCCACTCGGTAATACAACATCACAAGAAGCTTGCAAGCAATGTGACTAATGAGTTAGCCATGGGATCTTGTATTACGGAACAAGTAAAGAGACTTGCCGGTAACAAGATTGAACTAGGTATGGTGATACCGACGATCGAATCTCGGGCAAGTAACATACCGATAGACAAAGGGAACTACATACGGGATTAGCTGAATCCTTGACATCGAGGTTCGACCGATAAGATCTTCATGGAATATGTAGGAACCAATATGGGCATCCAGGTCCCGCTATTGGTTATTGACCGTAGAGGTGTCTTGGTCATGTCTGCATAGTTCTCGAACCCGCAGGGTCTACACACTTAACGTTTGGTGACGATATAAGTATAGTTGAGTCATTATGGTGGTTACCGAAGGTTGTTCGGAGTCCCGGATGAGATCCCGGATGTGACGAGGAACTCTGGAATGGTCCGGAGGTGAATATTGATATATTGGACGAAGGGTATTGGAGTTCGGAATTGTTCCGGGGGTACCGGGTGATGACCAGCATGACCGAAAGGGCTTTCGAGGGGCCCCCGCAAGTGTTGGGGGCCTCATTGGCCAAGGGGAGGGAGCAAACCAGCCCACTAAGGGGCTGTGCGCCCCCCTCACCCATTCCCACGTTGCCAGAGGAGGTGGGGCGCCTCCCTAGGGCAGACCTCCCGTTTGCCTTGGGGGCCAAGTCTCCTAAGGGGGGGGGGGCAAAACCCATCTAGGGTTTCCCCTTGTTGGCCGCCGCCCCCTAGATTGGATCTAGGGGCACCCCTCCTCCCTTCCCCCTATATATAGAGAGGTGGAGAGAGGGCAGCTGCACCCATACAGATCTATTCGTGCCACGGCGCTGCTCCTCCTCTCCGTCATAGCCATCTTCTTCTCCGTAGTGCTTAGCGAAGCTCTGCTGAGATTTCTCCACCACCAGTGCCACCACGCCGTCATGCTGCAAGAGGACTCGAGCTACTACTTCACCATCGCTCGCTAGATCGAGGAGGTGAAGGCGTCATCAAGCCGTACGTGTGTTGAACGCGGAGGTGCCGTCCGTTCGGCACTTGGATTGGGAGTTCATGGGACGGATCATGATTGGATCGCGGAGACATTCGACTACATCAACCGCATTTCTTAACGCTTCTGCTTAGCGATCTACAAGGGTATGTAGATCCAATCTTCCTCTCGTAGATGGTCATCTCCTAGATTGGATCTTGGTGAGCGTAGGATTTTTTTGTTTCCCATGCAACATTCCCCAACAGTGGTATCAGAGCTAGGTCTATGCGTAGATGACATCACGAGTAGAACACAAAGGAGTTTGTGGGTGTTGATATTCAGATTGCTTCCTTCCTTGGTCTTTTCTTGATTCGGTGGTATTATGGGATGAAGCGGCCCGGACCAACTTTACATGTCCACGTACATGAGACCGGTTCCATCGACAGACATGTGACTTTGTTGCATAAAGATGGCTGGCGGGTGTCTGTCTCTCCCACCTTAGTTGAATCGGATTCGACAAAGGCGGTCCTTGTAGAAGGTTAAATAGCAACTTGCATATCACCTTTGTGGCTTTGCGTAGGTAAGAATCATTCTTGCTAGATACCCATAGCAGCCACGTAAAACATGCAACAACAATTAGAGGACGTCTAACTTCTTTTTGCAGGGTATGTTGTAATATGATATGGCCAAAGACATGATGAGATATATTTGATGTATGAGATGATCATGTTTGTAATAGTTTATATCGACTTGCATGTCGATGCATACGGCAACCGACAGGAGCCATAGGGTTGTCTTTAATTATTGTATGACCTGCGTGTCAATCATTAAGCACTATGTAATGCTTTACTTTATCGCTAAGCGGTAGCAATAGTAGTAGAAGCATGGTTGGCGTGACAACCCCAATGGCGACACGATGATGGATATCATGGTGTCATGCCGGTGATGATGGAGATCATGCCGGTGCTTTGGAGATGGAGATCAAAAGCACAAGTTGATGGCCATATCATGTCACTTACGATTTGCATTTGATGTTAATCCTTTTATGCATCTTATTTTGCTTAGGACGATGGTAGCATTATAAGGTGATCCCTCACTAAAATTTCAAGATAAAATTGTGTTCTCCCCAAGTGTGCACCGTTGCAAAAGTTCATCGTTTCAAAGCACCACGTGATGATCGAGTGTGATAGACTCTACGTTCACATACAATGGGTGCACGCCAGTTTTGCACATGTGGAACACTTGGGTTAAACTTGACGAGCCTATCATGTCCATACATGGCCTCGGAACACAAGAGACCGAAAGGTCAAACACGAGTCATATAGTAGATATGATCAACATGGAGATGTTCACCGTTGAAACCACCTCATCTCACATGATGATCGGACTTGGGTTGGTGAATTTGGATCGTGTTACACTTGAACGGCTAGAGAGATGTCAATTTGAGTGGGAGTTCTTAGGTAATATGATTATTTGAGCTCATTGTCATGAGCAATAGTCTAAGTTGTCTTTGCAAATTATGTTGTAGATCAATAGCTCACGTTGTAGCTCCCTGTTTTAATACGTTCCTAGAGAAAGACTAAGTTGGAAGATATTGTAAGCAATTATGCGGACTAGGGCCGTAGTCTGAGGATTGTCCTCACTGCTGCACAGAAGGCTTATGTCCTTGATGCACCCCTCAGTGTGCCAACCCCTCTAGTGTCATCTGTGGATGTTGTGAACATTTGGCAGACACGTTCTGATGACTACTTGATAGTTTAGTGCGCCATGCTTTACGGCTTAGAATCGGGGCTCCAAAGGCGTTTTGAACGCCATGGAACATATGAGATGTTCCAAGAGTTGAAATTGGTATTTTAGGCTCATGCCCGTGTTGAGAGGTATGAGACCTCTGACAAGATATTTGCCTACAAGATGGAGGAGAATAGCTCAGCCAGTGAGCATGTGCTCAGAATGTCTGGGTGCTACAATCGCTTGAACCAAGTGGGAGTTAATCTTCCAGATAAGAAAGTGATTGACAGAGTTCTCCAGACACTATCACCAAGCTACTAGAACTTCGTGATGAACTATAACATGCAAGGGATGGAGATGATCCCGGAGCAGTTCACGGTAGGCCGCGGAGGTAGAAATCAAGAAGGAGCATCAAGTGTTGATGGTTAACAAAACCACTAGTTTCAAGAAGGGCAAGGGCAAGAAGGGAAACTTCATGAATGGCAAGCCAGTTGCCGCTTCAGTGAAGAAACCCAAGGTTGAACCCAAACCCGAGACTAAGTGCTTCTATTGTAAGGGGAGCAGTCACTGGTAGCGGAACTACCCCAATAGATGAGAAGGCTGGCAACTTCAACAAAAGTATATTTGATATACGTGTTATTGATGTGTACCTTGCTAGTACTCCTAGTAGCACCTGGGTATTAGATACCGGTTCAGTTGCTGATATTGGTAACTCGAAACAAAAGCTACAGAATAAACGGAGACTAGCTAAGGCCGAGGTGACGATGTGTGTTGGAAGTGTTTCCAAGGTTGATGTGATCACCATCGCACTCTCCCTCTACCTTCGGGATTAGTGTTGAACCTAGATAAATGTTATTTGGTGTCTGCGTTGAGCATGAACATGATTAGATCGTGTTTATTGCAATACGGTTGTTCATTTAAATTAGAGAATAATGGTTATTCTGTTTACATGAATAATACCTTCTATGGTCATGCACCCAATGTGAATGGTTTGTTGAATCTTGATCGTAGTGATACACATGTTCATAACATTGAGGCCAAAAGATGTAGAGTTGAAAATGATAATACCACTTTCTTGTGGCACTGCCGCTTAGGTCATATTGGTGTAAAGCGCATGAAGAAACTCCATGCTGATAGACTTTTGGAGTCACTTGATTTTGAATCACTTGACACATGCGAACCATGCCTCATGGGCAAGATGACTAAAACCCCATTTTCTGGAACAATGGAACGGGCAATTGACTTGTTGGAAATCATACATACTGATGTGTGCGGTCCGATGAGTGTTGACGTGCGCGGTGGATATCATTACTTTCTCACTTTCACCGATGATTTGAGTAGATATGGGTATATTTACTTGATGAAGCATAAGTCTAAAACGTTTGAAAAGTTCAAGCAATTTCAGAGTGAAGTTGAGAATCATCGTAACAAGAAGATCAAATTCCTACGATGTGATCGAAGGGGAGAGTATCTGAGTTATGAGTTTGGCAATCACTTAAGACAATGTGGAATTGTTTCACAACTGACGCCGCCTGGAACACCACAGCGTAATGGTGTGTCCGAACATCGTAACCGTACCTTATTGGATATGGTGCGTTCTATGATGTCTCTTGCCGATATATCACTATCATTTTGGGGTTATGCATTAGAGACAACTACATTCACTTTAAATAGGGCACCATCTAAATCCGTTGAGATGACACCATATGAATTATGGTTTGGCAAGAAACCTAAGTTGTCGTTCCTTAAGGCTTGGGGTTGCGATGCTTATGTCAAAAGGCTTCAACCGAAAAAGCTCGAACCCAAAGCGGACAAATGCGTCTTCATAGGATACCCAAAGGAGACGATTGGGTATACCTTCTACCTCAGATCCGAGGGTAAAGTGTTTGTCGCTAAGAACGGGTCCTTTCTCGAGAAAGAGTTTCTCTTGAAAGAATTGAGTGGGAGGAAGATAGAACTTGATGAGGTTGTTGAACCTTTACTTCAACCAGTGAGTAGTGCAGCGCAGAAAGATGTTTCTGTGACACCTACGTCAGTTGAATAGGAAGCTAATGATAGTGATCATGAAGCTTCGGATAAAGTTACTATCAAACCTCGTAGGTCAACAAGGATACGTACTACTCCTGTGTGGTACGGTAACCCTGTCTTAGAGGTCATGTTGTTGGACAACAATGAACCTACGAGCTATAGAGAAGCAATGGTGGGCCTGGATTCCGACAAATGGTTAGAGGCCATGAAATCCGAGGTGGGATCCATGTATGAAAACAAAGTATGGACTTTGTACGTATTACCTGAAAGGGGAAAGGCCATTCAGAATAAATGGATTTTCAAGAAGAAGACGGACGCGGACGGTAATATCACTGTCTATAAAGCTCGACTTGTGTCAAAGGGGTTTTCACAAGTTCAAGGAGTTGACTACGATGAGACTTTCTCACCCGTAGCGATGCTTAAGTCTGTCGGAATCATGTTGGCAATAGCTACATTTTTCGATTATGAAATATGGCAGATGGATGTCAAAACAGTGTTCCTTAATGGTTTCCTTAAGGAAGAGTTGTATATGATGCAACTGGAAGGTTTTGTCGATCCTAAGGATGCTAAAAGGTATGCAAGCTCCAGTGATCCTTCTATGGATTGGAGCAAGCATCTCGGAGTTGGAATATACGCTTTGATGAGGTGATCAAAGCTTTTGGGTTTATACAAAGTTTCCAAGAAGCTTGTATTTACAAGAAAGTGAGTGGGAGCACTACAACATTTCTAATAAGTATACGTGGATGACATATTGTTAATCGGAAATGATGTAGAATTTCTGGAAAGCATAAAGGGTTGTTTGAAAGGAGTTTTTCAAAGGAAGACCTGGGTAAAGCTGCTTACATGTTGGGCATCAAGATCTATAGAGATAGATCAAGACGCCTGATAAGATTTTCACAGAGCACATACCTTGACATGATTTTGAAGAAGTTCAAAATGGATCAGTCCAAGAAGGGGTTCTTGCCTGAGTTGTAAGGTGTGAAGTTGAGTGAGACTCAAAGCTCGACCACGGTAGAAGAAAGAGAAAGGACAAAGGTCGTCCCCTATGCCTTAGCCATAGGCTCTATAGAATATGCCATGGTGTGTACCGCACCTGATGTGTGCCTTGCCACGTGTCTGGCAAGGGGGGTACAAGAGTGATCCAGGCGTGGATTACTGGACAACGATCAAAATTATCCTTAGAAGAATAAGGAAATGTTTCTCGGTTATGGAGGTGATAAAGAGTTCAGCGTAAAGGGTTACATCGATGCAAGCTTTAACACTAATCCGGATGACTCTGAGTAGAGTTTCTTGGTTATGGAGGTGATAAAGAGTTCGCCGTAAAGGATTACGTTGATGCAAGCTTTAACACCAATCCAGATGACTCTGAGTAGCAAACCGGATATGTATAGTGGAGCAGCCGTTTGGAATAGCTCCAAGTGGAGCATGGTAGCAGTTTCTACAGTATGACAAAAAAAGTTGCGAAGTACACGCGGATCTGAATGTTGCAGACCCGTTAACTAAAACCTCTCTCACAAGCAAAACATGATCAAACCCCAGAACTAATTGGGTGTTAATCACATGGTGATGTGAACTAGATTATTGACTCTATTGCAAGTGGGAGACTGTTGGAAATATGCCCTAGAGGCAATAATAAATTAGTTATTATCATATTTCCCTGTTCATGATAATCGTTTATTATCCATGCTAGAATTGTATTGACCGGAAACTCAAATACATGTGTGGATACATAGACAACAACGTGTCCCTAGTAAGCCTCTACCGGACTAGCTCGTTGATCAAAGATGGCTATGGTTTCCTAGCCATGGACATGAGTTGTCATTTGATAACAGGATCACATCATTAGGAGAATGATGTGATGGACAAGACCCAAACTATGAACGTAGCATATGATCGTGTCAAGTTTATTGCTATCATTTTCTACATGTCAAGTATATGTTCCTATGACCATGAGATCATGCAACTCACTAACACCGGAGGAGTGCCTTGTGTGTACCAAACATCGCAACGTAACTGGGTGACTATAAAGGTGCTCTACAGGTATCTCCGAGGGTGTCTGTTGAGTTGGCATGGATCAAGACTGGGATTTGTCACTCCGTATGACGGAGAGGTATCTCAGGGCCCACTCGGTACTACAACATCACAAGAAGCTTGCAAGCAATGTGACTAATGAGTTAGGCACGGGATCTTGTATTACGAAACGAGTAAAGAGACTTGCCGATAACGAGATTGAACTAGGTATGGTGATACCGACGATCGAATCTCGGGCAAGTAACATATCGATAGACAAAGGGAACTACATACGGGATCAGCTGAATCCTTCACATCGAGGTTCGACCAATAAGATCTTCGTGGAATATGTAGGAACCAATATGGGCATCTAGGTCCCGCTATTGGTTATTGACCGTAGAGGTGTCTCGGTCATGTCTGCATAGTTCTCGAACCCGCAGGGTCTACACACTTAACGTTTGGTGACGATATAAGTATAGTTGAGTCATTATGGTGGTTACTGAAGGTTGTTCAGAGTCCCGGATTAGATCCCGGATGTGACGAGGAACTCCGGAATGGTCCGGAGGTGAAGATTGATATATTGGACGAAGGGTATTGGAGTACGAAATTGTTCCGGGGGTACCGGGTGATGACCAGCATGACCGAAAGGGGTTTTGGGGGGCCCCCGCAAGTGTTGGGGGGCCTCATGGGCCAAGGGGAGGGGGCAAACCAGCCCACTAAGGGGATGTGCGCCCCGCTCACCCCTTCCCACATTGCCAGAGGAGGTGGGCGCCTCCCTAGGGCAGCCCACCCGTTTGCCTTGGGGGCCAAGTCTCCTAAGGGGTGCGGGGGGCCAAAACCCATCTAGGGTTTCCCCTTGTTGGCCACCGCCCCCTAGATTGGATCTAGGGGAGCCCCCTCCTCCTCCCTTCCCCCAATATATAGAGAGGTGGAGAGAGGGCAGCCGCACCCATACAGATCTATTCATGCCACGGCGCTCCTCCTCCTCTCCCTCATAGCCATCTTCTTCTCTGTAGTGCTTAGCGAAGCTCTGCTGAGATTTCTCCACCACCACCGCCACCACGCCATCGTGCTGCCGGAGTTCTTGAGCTACTACTTCACCATCGCTCGCTGGATCGAGGAGGTGAAGGCATCATCAAGCCATACGTGTGTTGAACGCGGAGGTGCCGTCCGTTTGGCACTTGGATCGGGAGTTCGCGGGACGGATCGTGATTGGATCGCGAAGACGTTCGACTACATCAACCGCGTTTCTTAATGCTTCCGCTTAGTGATCTACAAGGGTATGTAGATCCAATCTCTCCTCTCGTAGATGGTCATCTCCTAGATTGGATCTTGGTGAGCGTAGGAATTTTTTTGTTTCCCATGCAACGTTCCCCAACAGTATACGCAAGTCCAATTTATGCACCTGCACAAACAATCAAACACTTGCACGCAACACGATAAAGGGGTTGTCAATCTCTTCACAATCACTTGCAAGGATGAGATCTGATAGAGATAGAGATAAAATATTACTAAAATGTAAAACAAAATAAAAGTAAATAAATTGTAGCAAGGTATTTTTGGGTTTTTTTGGTTTATAGATCTGAAAATATATGATGGAAAATAGACCCGGGGGCCATGTTTCACTAGAGGCTTCTCTCTTGAAACAAAACATACGGTGGGTGAACAAATTACTATCGAGCAATTGATAGAAAAGCGCAAAGTTATGACGATATCCAAGACAATGATTATGAATATAGGCATCACATCCGTGTCAAGTAGACCGACTCCTGCCTGCATCTACTACTATTACTCCGCACATCGACCGCTATCCAACATGCATCTAGAGTATTAAGTTCATAAGAATGGAGTAACGCCTTAAGTAAGATGACATGATGTAGAGGGATAAACTCAAGCAATATAATGAAAACCCCATCTTTTTATCCTTGATGGCAACATTGCAATACATGCCTCGCTACCCCTACTTTGTCACTGGGTGAGGACACCGCAAGATTGAACCCAAAACTAAGCACCTCTCCCATTGCAAGAAGAACCAATCTAGTTGGCCAAACCAAACCGATAATTCGAAGAGAAATACAAAGATATCAAATCATGCATATAAGAATTCAGAAAAGACTCAAATAATATTCATAGATAATCTGATCATAAATCCACAATTCATCGGATCTCGACAAACACACCGCAAAAGAATATTACATCGGATAGATCTCCAAGAACATCGAGGAGAACATTGTATTGAAGATCAAAGAGAGAGAAGAAGCCATCTAGCTACTAGCTATGGACCCGTAGGTCTGTGGTAAACTACTCACGCTTCATCGGAAGGGCAACAGGGTTGATGTAGAAGCCCTCCGTGATCGAATCTCCCTCCGGCAGGGTGCCCGAAAAGGCCCCAAGATGGGATCTCACGGGAGCAGAAGGTTACGGAGGCGGAAAAGTATTTTGGTGGACGCTTCTGGTCGTTTGGGAATATTTGGGAATTTATAGTGCTGAGAGGGAGGTCGGTGGACTCCCGAGGGGCCCACAAGCCAGGGGCGCCCCCCCCCTAGGGCGCGCCCTGAGGGCTTGTGGAGTCCTCGGGACTCTTCTGGCCCTCTCTCCAAGTTACGTGGGTGTCTTCTGGTCCAAGAAAAATCACCGCGAAAGTTTTATTCC
This sequence comes from Thinopyrum elongatum, assembly GCA_011799875.1. Classification (NCBI taxonomy): domain Eukaryota; kingdom Viridiplantae; phylum Streptophyta; class Magnoliopsida; order Poales; family Poaceae; genus Thinopyrum; species Thinopyrum elongatum. Next base: position 258,839,189 of record CM022297.1, read on the forward strand.
GTTTGGACTCCGTTTGATATTCCTTTTCTGTAAAACTCAAAAACAAGGAAAAAACAGAAACTGACACTGGGCTCTAGGTTAATAAGTTAGTCCCAAAAATAATATAAAATAGCATATTAATGCATATAAAACATCTAAACAGATAATATAATAGCATGGAACAATAAAAAATTATAGATACGTTGGAGACGTATCACCGCAACCTTAGCATAAGAACCGGATGAAAAACTCAGAGTTGATTTCTATCACATCCAATAGGCATTGTGACGATCATCATCAAAGATGTCCTCCCAGAGGATGGGATGTTCTACGGCGTCCCACAAACGCGGGCTGACGTCCAAACTCTCATAAACCTACAACATCAGGACATGACGCCTTTCACAAAGCTAGGTGACATCCTCCCGGATATGCTGAAGGAGACATGGAAGATGAAGTGATTGGTGATGACGATGTCCGATTAATATTACTTTGTGTAGAATGAAACTTTGAATTTGTGTACTACGAAACTTTGTGATGTAAACGGTCCTCCTGAACATGCATAGCGCTCTAGTTAATTAGTTTGGACAGGATGAACTTCGTTAATTATGCTTACTATATGTTGCTTATATTTGCTAACTCTTTCTCTTGGTGTTTCTTAAGTATATTATGTTGCATATTATCGATGAATTCACCTGATTATGATGCATATGTGTCAATGATATAGATACATGACGAAGAAGTGGTATGCCATGTACAGAGGGAGGGTTCCAGGAGTGTACGATGAGTGGCCAGAGTGTTACGCCCAAGTGCACCGCTTCCCGGGCAGCAACCACATTCAAAGTAGAAGCGAAGCGGAAGCTAGTTACTTGAGGTTCACGCTAGTAGGAGAGAGGAATCAGAACCGGCTCAAGAACTACTTCATAATCCCTTTCTTGCTCATCAAGATCGCTCTTCTCTTGTATGTGATTATATCATAGTTTAGATTGATGATGAAACATGTGTATGTGACCATGTAGTTGCATGTATCCGAGACCTGTAATAACTTGTATCACTATTTCGAGATGATGATGAGACATTTTTGTTGGATCATATGATGATGAGACTATGTTGTAGCACTATGATGATGATGACAATGACGATTGTGATGAGACATTGTTGTCTCATATAGTTTCAATGTATGTGTATATTGGTATTATATAAAACCTGTATAAATATTACATAAATACATGGAAGAAAAAATAAATACCGAGAAAAGTAGTAATGGCGCGGGGTAAGAGGCTAGCAGCAGCGCGAGGGCAGCGCTACTGCTGCACAGAGTGAGCGCTGGGTATAGACCCGCGCTACTACTAGCAGAAGTGGCAGTAGTGTGGGTTTGTACCCCATGCTATTGCTAGAAAGTTAGTTGTAGCACGGTAGTAGTAGCACACCCACCCGCGTTACTGCTAGGCATTTACCCCGCATCACTGGTAGGCAACAACCCAAAATTAGAAGAAGAAAAAAAGATTTCTCCACATGCCATTGCAAAAGAACAAAAATAACACCATGGACCACTAATCCACACACACAACCAAAAGCTTGCCCATGAACGAACGACCATCATAAGAGCAAGCAATTGTGGTTCACAGTAAAAAAAACACCCAACATTAATCCAGGCCAAAACTCAACAACAAACTCTAAAGAACATCAAAAAGTCTAGACACTCAAAGAAAGTGAGAAGAACACACCACCTATGGAAAGATGACGAACAAATGAAAGGAAAAGACACCACTCCCGCCATACGGTCTCAACCACCGATCACCCAGCCAGGAAACATCGCTCCCAGCTAACGAGGTTGCAACAGTCGAGCGTCCAACCACGTGGTTGCAGCTGCCAAATGGCCGATTGGAAAAGACGCCGCTCCTAGGCGCGTGCTCGCAACCACCGAACGCCCAACCGGGAAAGATGTGGAACTCCCCTCAAGCCGCCTACTCCAAGCCATCGTGATCTTCTCAAGTCGCCTCTGCGCACAACCGCATCTGATTTTCCCCTCTCCGCCTTCGCATGGTCTTTTCTCTGCCAACACAACCAGCACAAACAGTAAAAGAATCTCTTGTCACCTGCTACTTCTTGAGCTTGCGTTTTTTCCCTTGAAGAGGAAAGGGTGATGCAGTAAAGTAGAGATAAGTATTTCCCTCAGTTAGAGAACCAAGGTATCAATCCAGTAGGAGACAACGCACAAATCACCAATACCTGCACAAACAATCAAACACTTGCACCCAACGTGATAAAGGGGTTGTCAATCCCTTCACGGTCACTTGCAAAAGTGAGATCTGATAGAGATAGATAAAACTAAACAAAAGATAAAGTAAATATTTTTAGGGTTTTTGGTTTATAGATCTAAAAATAAAAGATTGAAAATAGTAGATCGAAAAGTAATATGATGAAAAATAGACCCGGGAGCCATAGGTTTCACTAGAGGCTTCTCTCAAGATAGCAAATAATACGGTGGGTGAACAAATTACTGTCGAGCAATTGATAGAAAAGCGCAAAGTTATGACGATATCCAAGGCAATGATTATGAAATATAGGCATCACGTCCGTGTCAAATAGACCGACTCCTGCCTGCATCTACTACTATTACTCCACACATCGACCGACTCCTGCCTGCATCTAGAGTATTAAGTTCATGAAGAACAGAGTAACGCTTTAAGTAAGATGACATGATGTAGAGTAATAAACTCAAGCAATATGATGTAAACCCCATCTTTTTATCCTCGATGGCAACAATACAATACGTGCCTCGCTGCGCCTACTGTCACTGGGAGAGGACACCGCAAGATTGAACCCAAAGCCAAGCACTTCTCCCATTGCAAGAAAAACCAATCTAGTTGGCCAAACCAAACCGGTAGTTCGAGGAGAATTACAAGGATATCAAATCATGCATAAAATAATTCAGAGAAGATTCAAATAATATTCATAGATAAGCTGATCATAAATCCACAATTCATCGGATCTCGACAAACACACCGCAAAAGAAGATTACATCGGATAGATCTCCAAGAACATCAAGGAGAACGTTGTATTGAGAATCAAAGAGAGAGAAGAAGCCACCTAGCTACTAGCTATGGACCCGTAGGTCTGAGGTAAACTACTCATGCTTCATAGGAAGGGCAATAGAGTTAATGTAGAAGCCCTCCGTGATTGAATCCCCCTCCGGCAGGATGCCGAAAAAGGCCCCAAGATGGGATCTCACGGGAACAGAAGGTCGCGGTGGTGGAAAAGTGTTTTCGTGGATGCTTCTGGTGGTTTGGGAATATATGTGAATATATAGGAGGAAGATCTAGGTCAGGGGGTCACCGAGGGGCACACAAGGCAGGGGGCACGCCCTACCCCCTGGGCGCGCCCTCCCCCCTTGTGGCCGCCTCATGGCTCTTCTGACTTGCACTCCAAGTCTCCTGGGTGTCTTCTGGTCCAAGAAAAATCATCGCGAAGGTTTTATTCCGTTTGGACTCCGTTTGGTATTCCTTTTCTGTGAAGCTAAAAAACAAGGAAAAAACAGAAACTGGCACTAGGCTCTAGGTTAATAAGTTAGTCCCAAAAATAATATAAAATAGCATATTAATGCATATAAAACATCCAAAACAGATAATATAATAGCATGGAACAATAAAAAATTATAGATACGTTGGAGACGTATCAAGCATCCTCAAGCTTAATTCCTGCTCGTCCTCGAGTAGGTAAATGATAAAAACAGAATTTTTGATGTGGAATGCTACCTAACATATTTATCCATGTAATTTTCTTTATTGTGGCATGAATGTTCAGATCCATAAGATTCAAAACAAAAGTTTAATATTGACATAAAAACAATAATACTTCAAGCATACTAACAAGGCAATTATGTCTTCTCAAAATAACATGGCCAAAGAAAGTTTATCCCTACAAAATCATATAGTCTGGCTATGCTCCATCTTCATCACACAAAGTATTCAAATCATGCACAACCCCGATGACAAGCCAAGCAATTGTTTCATACTTTTGGTGTTCTCAAACCTTTTCAACTTTCACGCAATACATGAGCATGAGCCATGGACATAGCACTATAGGTGGAATAGAATATGGTGGTTGTGGAGAAGACAAAAAGAGGGAGATAGTCTCACATCAACTAGGCATATTAACGGGCTATGGAGATGCCCATCAATAGATATCAATGTGAGTGAGTAGGGATTGCCATGCAACGGATGCACTAGAGCTATAAGTTTATGAAAGCTCAAAAGAAAACTAAGTGGGTGTGCATCCAACTTGCTTGCTCATGAAGACCTAGGGCAATTTGAGGAGGCCCATCGTTGGAATATACAAGCCAAGTTCTATAATGAAAAATTCCCACTAGCATATGAAAGTGACAACATAGGAGACTCTCTATCATGAAGATCATGGTGCTACTTTGAAGCACAAGTGTGGAAAAAAAGATAGTAACATTGCCCCTTCTCTCTTTTTCTCTCATTTTTTTTGTTTGGCTTCTTTGGCCTCCCTTTTATTTTTTTCCTCGCATGGGACAATGCTCTAATAATGAAGATCATCACACTCTTATTTACTTACAACTCGATACTTAGAACAAAAATACGACTCTACATGAATGCCTCCGGCGATGTACCGGGATGTGCAATGACTCAAGAGTGACATGTATGAAAGAATTATGAAAGGTGGCTTTGCCACAAATACAATGTCAACTACATGATCATGCAAAGCAATATGACAATGATGGAACATGTCATAATAAAACGGAACAGTGGAAAGTTGCATGGCAATATATCTCGGAATGGCTATGGAAATGCCATAATAGGTAGGTATGGTGGCTGTTTTGAGGAAGGTATATGGTGGGTTTATGGTACCGGCGAAAGTTGCGCGGCACTAGAGAGGCTAGCAAAGGTGGAAGGGTGAGAGTGCGTATAATCCATGGACTCAACATTAGTCATAAAGAACTCGCATACTTATTGCAAAAATCTATTAGCCATCGAAACAAAGTACTATGCGCATGCTCCTAGGGGGATAGATTGGTAGGAAAAGACCATCGCTCGTCCCCGACCGCCACTCATAAGGAAGACAATCAAAAAACACCTCATGCTCCAACTTCGTTACATAACGGTTCACCATACGTGCATGCTACGGGAATCACAAACCTCAACACAAGTATTTCTCCAATTCACAATTACTCACTAGCATGACTCTAATATCACCATCTCTATATCTCAAAACAATCATAAGGAATCAAACTTCTCATAGTATTCAATGCACTTTATATGAAAGTTTTTATTATATCCCTCTTGGATGCCTATCATATTAGGACTAAATTCATAACCAAAGCAAATTACCACGCTGTTTAGAGACTCTCAAAATAATATAAGTGAAGCATGAGAGTTCAATAATTTCTACAAAATAAGGCCACCGCCGTGCTCTAAAAAGATATAAGTGAAGCACTAGAGCAAAATTGCCTAGCTCAAAAGATATAAGTGAACACATAGAGTATTCTAATAAATCGTGATTCATGCGTGTCCCTCTCAAAAGGTGTGTACAGCAAGTATAATTGTGGCAAACTAAAAAAACAAAGACTCAAATCATACAAGACGCTCCAAGCAAAACACATATCATGTAGTGAATAAAAATATAGCCTCAAGTAAAGTTATCGATAGACGAAGACGAAAGAGGGGATGCCTTCTGGGGCATCCCCAAGCTTAGGCTCTTGGTTGTCCTTGAATATTACCTTGGGGTGACTTGGGCATCCCCAAGCTTAGGCTCTTGCCACTCCTTATTCCATAGTCCATCAAATCCTTACCCAAAACTTGAAAACTTCACAACACAAAACTCAATAGAAAATCTCATAAGCTCCGTTAGTATAAGAAAATAAATCACCACTTTTTGTACTGTTGTGAAATCATTCTTTATTTATATTGGTGTAATATCTACTGTATTCCAACTTCTCCATGGTTCATACCCCCCGATACTACCCATAGATTCATCAAAATAAGCGAACAACACATAGAAAACAGAATCTGTCAAAAACAGAACAGTCTGAGAAGATCTGAATTGTTCTAATACTTCTGTAACTCCAAAAATTCTCAAAAATTATGAAAATAGATTAAATTTGTATATAAATCTTGTGTAAGAAATTCAGGGTTTTTCCATGCTCGAGTGAATCTAAACAATTCTGTGACTGGACGCAAAAGTTTCTGTTTTTCAGCAAGATCAAATCAACTATCACCGTAAGCCATCCCAAAGGTCTTACTTGGCACCAACACTAATTAAAACACAAAAACACATTTAACCAGAGGCTAGATGAATTATTTATTGCAAAACAGCAAGGAAAAATATTGGGTTGTCTCCCAACAAACGCTTTTCTTTAAAGCCTTTTTAGCTAGGCATTGAGATTTCGATGATGCTCACATGAAAGACAAGAATTGAAGCACAAAGAGAGCATCATAAAGCATGTGAAAAATGAGTTTAAGTCTAACATACTTCCTATGCATAGGCATTTTATAAGCAAACAATTTATCAAGACAAGAAAACCCTAGCATATGCAAGGAAGGAGAATAAAACATAGACAATCTCAACATGAAGAGAGGTAATTTAGCAACATAGAAATGTCTATGACCATATTTTCCTCTCTCATAATAATTACATGTGGGATCATATTCAAATTCAACAATATAGCTATCACATAAAATATTCTCTACATGATCCACATGCATGCAAAGTTGACACTCTTCCAAAATAGTGGGATTATCATAAAATAAAGTCATGACCTCTCCAAACCCACTTTTATCAAAAATTCATAAGTTTGATCATTCTCCAAATATGTGGGATCTAGAGTTGACACTCTTCCAAACTCACTTTCAATATTATTGCAAACATTATTATCGATCTTATATTCATCATGGGGCTTAAATAAATTTTCAAGATCATAAGAAGAATCACCCCAATCATGATCATTGCAACAAGTAGTGGACATAGCAAAACTAGCATCCCCAAGATTAGGGTTTTGCATATCATCAACACAATTGACATTAATAGAATTTATAATAACATCATTGCAATCATACTTTTCATTCAAGGAGCTATCGTGAATCACTTTATAATTTTCTTCTTTCAACACTTCATCACAATTTTCAGATTCACGAATTTCAAGCAAAACCTCATAAAGATAATCTAGTGCACTCAACTCACTAGCAATAGGTTCATCATAATTGGATCTGTTAAAATGATTAGCAAGTGGATGAGAATCCATAAACCTTTGTTTCTATTTTTCAATAAACACACAATTTTACCAAGCGAATAAGCAAACAAACCAAGTAAGACATAAGGGCAAACGAAAAGAAGGCAAATAAAAAGGCAAACGAAAAGACGAACGGAAGAAGGGCAAAGAAAAGGCAAATCTTTTCAAAAATCATTTTAGAAGTGGGGGAGAGGAAAACGAGAGACAAATGGCAAATAATGTAATGCAAGAGATGAGAGTTTATGATGGGTACTTGGTATGTCTTGACTTGGCGTAGATCTCCCCGGCAACGGCGCCAGAAATTCTTCCTGCTACTTCTTGAGCTTGCGTTGGTTTTTCCCTTGAAGAGGAAAGGGTGATGCAGCAAAGTAGAGATAAGTATTTCCCTCAGTTAAAGAACCAAGGTATCAATCCAGTAGGAGACAACGCACAAATCACCAATACCTGCACAAACAATCAAACACTTGCACCCAACGCGATAAAGGGGTTGTCAATCCCTTCACAGTCACTTGCAAAAGTGAGATCTGATAGAGATAGATAATACTAAACAAAAGATAAAGTAAATATTTTTAGGGTTTTTGGTTTATAGATCTGAAAATAAAAGATTGCAAAATAGTAGATCGGAAAGTAATATGATGGAAAATAGACCCGGGGGCCATAGGTTTCACTAGAGGCTTCTCTCAAGATAGCAAATAATACGGTGGGTGAACAAATTACTATCAAGCAATTGATAGAAAAGCGCAAAGTTATGACGATATTCAAGGCAATGATTATGAAATATAGGCATCATGTCCGTGTCAAGTAGACCGACTCCTGCCTACATCTACTACTATTACTCCACACATCGACCGACTCCTGCCTGCATCTAGAGTATTAAGTTCATGAAGAACAAAGTAACACTTTAAGTAAGATGACATGATGTAGAGGAATAAACTCAAGCAATATGATATAAACCCCATCTTTTTATTCTCGATGGCAACAATACAATATGTGCCTCGCTGCCCCTACTGTCACTGGGAGAGGACACCGCAAGATTGAACCCAAAGCCAAGCACTTCTCCCATTGCAAGAAAAAACCAATCTAGTTGGCCAAACCAAACTGATAGTTCGAGGAGAATTACAAGGATATCAAATCATGCATAAAAGAATTCAGAGAAGATTCAAATAATATTCATAGATAAGCTGATCATAAATCCACAATTCATCGGATCTCGACAAACACACCGCAAAAGAAGATTACATCGGATAGATCTCCAAGAACATCAAGGAGAACGTTGTATTGAGAATCAAAGAGAGAGAATAAGCCATCTAGCTACTAGCTATGGACCCATAGGTCTGAGGTAAACTACTCACGCTTCATCGGAAGGGCAATAGAGTTGATGTAGAAGCCCTCCGTGATCGAATCCCCCTCCGGCAGGATGCTGGAAAAGGCCCCAAGATGGAATCTCACGGGAACAGAAGGTTGCGGCGGTGGAAAAGTGTTTTCGTGGATGCTTCTGGTGGTTTGGGAATATATGTGAATATATAGGAGGAAGATCTAGGTCAGGGGGTCACTGAGGGGCACACAAGGCAGGGGGGCGCGCCCTCCCCCTTGTGGCCGCCTCGTGGCTCTTCTGACTTGCACTCCAAGTCTCCTGGGTGTCTTCTGGTCCAAGAAAAATCATCGCGAATGTTTTATTCCGTTTGGACTCCGTTTGGTATTCCTTTTCTGCGAAGCTCAAAAACAAGGAAAAAACAAAAACTGGCACTGGGCTCTAGGTTAATAAGTTAGTCCCAAAAATAATATAAAATAGCATATTAATGCATATAAAACATCCAAAACAGATAATATAATAGCATGGAACAATCAAACATTATAGATACGTTAGAGACGTATCATCACCTAGAGACACAATGCGGCAGGAACACGTGGCACGATTGATGACACCTGGGCCGAGGCGTGCAAGACGTGGTTAACACCGGTTGACCAGTGGGGAAAGAAGCAAAACAAACTCCAGATTGATCGTGGGCTCTCAAAATCATTGCCCTGAATCGACTCGTATCCCTCCACCACGCAGCCACATACCAATGGGCCCACCCATCAGCAGATTACTCCACAAATCACAACGCGTTGCCCAAATCAAAATCATAGACCAAATCTCAAATCGGAGACCTCAGTTGATTGAGAGAGCTTCCACCCTTAGGGAGGTCATCGTGAATTAAACGATTTGGTGTTGCAAGTATCAGTTTTTTTAGAAAAGGAGGATGACCCCCGGCCTCTGCATCTGGGAGATGCATGCGGCCATTTTATTGATTATTCTCGAGGACCTTATAAAGTAGAACAACAATATGTCTGAAACCGCCATCTTGGCAACATTTGCCGCTACTACTATCCATATGATGAAGGGGTGCAAGCTGGGCCACATACCCAGACCTCTCACCTAAGCCTCTAAAGCCGGAGGCCCCGACCGAGCCATCTACCGGGTCCGGGGCACAAACCGGTCTGACGCACTCACATATGTCGTCGCCGCCATCTTCCACTGGTCCATCTTCAGAGCAGATTGAGGTGTCAACCTTGGCAGGTCCTCCGCCATCGACGCCACCACGACGCCAGACGACGACCTCCACCTACGCGAGCCTTGGCAGGTCGTCCGCCATCGACGCCACCACGACGCCAAACGACGACCTCCACCTACGCGAGTCCATTTCCCAGCAACGGACGTAGATCCATGCTAGGATAGGTCCGCACCACCGACGTCGCCCACCACCCACAAGCGCCACCCAACCCCAAGGTTCCCAAAGTGGCGCCTTCAAGAAGGGAACGGCGCCGTGAGCGCCGCCGCCGCCCAACAAAGTTAGGGTTTTCGTCCGGGAGAACTAGGGGAAGGGGAAGTGAGGAGATCAGTCCATACCGACGCCTCCAAGGAGGGGAACGGCGCCCTCAGGCGTCGCCGTCGGCGCGGCCGGTTATGATCGGCCAGGGATTTCGCCCGAACTAGATCCCCGCCACCAGCAGCGCCTCCTGTACAGAACCGGCGACCAAGGAAAGCGCGGCCCGACCAGGCTGGCCCGCACACCGAACAGGGGAGAAGGGGAGGCGCCAGATCGCGCGCACCGACCGCCGCCGAAGCCGCCGCCAGCCGCCAACGACCACCGGGATCCCGCCGCCCACGCGGCCAGGACGCCAGATCCACTGCCCGCACGGCTGCTCGCCGGAGTCTGTCGTGCCTCGCCAAAGGAGCCGTCGCTCCAGATCCGGGACTCCCCACGCAGAGGCAGGGCAGCTGAGGCCCCGCCGCCACCATCCTTGGCGCCCTGGGCTTGCCCGGCGGCTGCCTCAGGCGGTGGCGAGGAGGTGGGGAGGGGGCCGCCGCGGCGCGGCTAGGGTTCCCCTGCCGCCGCCGGGGGAGGCGACGCGGGGGTCGCGGGAGGGGTTACGCGGGCATGTTTAGATGTTGAAGATTAAGAAAGTATCAGTTAGAAACTTTTTAGCTATTGAGCATAATTGTAAGACATGAGAGTATTCTCCTGTCAATTGTCAGCATTGATCATTCGGTAGAGCCCGGCCAGAAAGAACATCCCAAAACGAAGTTCAAAAGCTCAAGCCACCGGGAGGCATTTCAAACGTTCAAATTTCACCAGTCCTCGCGCGTTACCGATACTTTCCGCTGCAGTCCTCTTGCGCTTCCTACTGCCGTACTCCTACGGACGTCCCTTCTTGGAAGAGAGAGAAAGAGACCAGTCGCCTTGTTTCTCTGGACCAACTCCAGTAGACCGTCTTCACTGACGCGGCGGCCTATGGGGAACTCGGTACAAAGCACCCGGTGGATCAACCCCACCAAGCTCTTCTAACAAAACGTCAAAACCAACTCCTCGTTCCAAAAAAAAACTCCTCATTCCGCTCCACTAGTCCAGTGTCCAGTCCGCAGCACACCACCCGCGATTGTGCTCCTCCTCCGCTCTGCCCTCTCCGCCGCCGCCTCCGGACGCCTCCTCCGCCACCGGGCTCTCTCCGCGGAGGCCACCTAGCGCCCTCAGTGGGGTGTGATCGTCGGCACCCGTCCGGTCAGGTCGCCGGCGCTCGGTGCGACCCTCCACTTCGCCGAGCCCCCGCGCGCCTCCCGCCTCCTCGTCCCCGCCCACCGAGTACTCCCGCCCACCTCCTCGGGTCGGGTCCACTCCCGGGCGTCGACAGAGGAATCATGGGCATGCTCTTCTGCGACGTCCGCGCCGTGAGCGCCGACGGCTTCCTCCTCCTCAACTTCCTCGACATCCGCACCACGGGCCCCGTCCTCGAGAGTCAGCGCGCTGACCCATTTCGGGAAGTGACCCTTTCAGCGCTCCCCGAGGCCACGCGGTTCGTCTGCAACCCTCTCAGCGGCGAGCTGTTCCGCCTTCCGGACATCGACGGCACCAAGAAGATCCTGTGCGACAACCGCCTCGGCCTCCTCACCAAGGCCCGGCGCGGTCACGGCCCGCCCGACAGGTACGCCGTCGCCGAGCTCCTACAGGAAAAGGAGCCCTCGAGGTGCTTCTCCATGAGGCGGTTCCTCTCCGAGACAGGGGAGTGGGAGAAGCTCACGGGCCTGCCGTCCCCGCTCCCGCTGGCGCGTCGGATGAAGATGGACCACGAGGCCGTGGCCTTCGGCGGCCGGCTCTGGTGGGTCGATGGGAGCTATGGTGCCGTCTCCACGGACCCGTTCAGCGACAGGCCTGACCTCCGATTCGTGGAGCTCCCGGAGGGCATGCCAGCCAAGGAGCGGGTGGCCCCTGAGCGCCGGACCCTGTGCAGATACCGGCGCATTGGGGTCAGCGAGGGGAGGCTGCGTTACGCCGTGGTGTCCCAGTGGGAGCCCTTCCTTCTCCGCTCGTTTGCCCTTGATGGCGACGACGATTGGACACTGGAGCACGAGGTGGCGCTTAGCCCACTCTGGGCGAACGGGGGCTACCCCTGGCTGCCTATGGGGGAGGGCCCGGGGTGAGACACCGCGGATTGGCGTCATCGACCCTATGAACGCGAGCATCATGCATCTCACCATCACCGTGGACATGGACAGGGGAAAGGTGGTTGCTAGTGCAATTGTCTCGGCGGCGTATCAGCATGGTCTAATCACGGCCAATGGTGGTTTCTTTCGGGCATTTCTACTCTCGCCGTGGCTTGGATCAAGCCGGATTCCTCGTGCAGGTAATCGACTTGTGCATGACTCATTCTTCTGAAATGCAAAAGTTGTTTAGCATATTAATAGTAGAATAAGTAAGATCTAATGAAAGTTGTATGTTAAATACTTAATCGTAATGTGTGCACTAAAATTCAGAGAGGCATTTGACATGCACAGGCTAAGTACAATACTCGGCTATTAAGCCATAAAGGACACAATTTGTTAATCGATTGGGATTTAGAAATGCACGAAGAGTTTGATTTGCCTTGGCGAAAGATTGTGTGAACCTCCCAAAATGATTTATTTGGGAATTAGGTGTGAAACTGTAATCATGCTTTTGAACTTTGTGTTCGAACGTGAGAATGGTTAAATATGCATAGTTTTTTTTTAGAACGAAGACGCTAGGTGCGTCCGGCTTTAAATTAATAAAGCCCACAACATAGACAGCGTACCGACAATCCAAACCTTACAACACAGCAACGGCCTCTGGCCACGCACGAGGGAAGCCAAAGGGTTCAAGGCCAAAAGACCACGAGCAAGAGTTACATGGCTCGAGGGCCAAACACTGGGCACGCAGGCTCGCAAACGAACAACAGGGCCACTCCTTTAAGAAGTGGCAGCTGGCTCCCTAGCCATCACATACACCTGGCGGAGACGGTCTTGAGCGTGCTGCATCCTCTCAGCATCCTTGCGCCTCGCCAACGGACTCCACTGCTGCAGAAACAGATTGCATTTGTAGATTACATTAGCCGGGTGGGTCGGGAAGATCCCCTCAATAGCTAGTTTGTTCCTAGTCAACCAGAGCGCCCAGAACAGTGCCCCAACACAGCTCCAGAGCACGCGTTTTCCGCTCCCCTGGACCGAGTCTAGAATGGCCACTAGATCACCGGTGGACCTCGGGTCCCAAGACACTCCCGCCGCGGTCCGAACCGCACTCCAAGCGAACCTAGCCAAAGGGCAACGAAAAAAGACGTGGTTTGCGTCCTCGACTATATTGCAGACCGCGCATGTGCCTGTCGACGGCCCCTGCCTTTTTGCCACATTTTCAGACGTGGGCAATCTGTTGCGAAACAGTTGCCACAAAAACACTTTGATTTTGAGCGGGAGGCGCGCCTTCCAGAGGCCCTTAACCACCGGCTGGGCCGACCTATGGCAAAGCTTGTGGTAAAGCGATTTGGCCGTAAACTTGCCGGACGCGGTGAGCGCCCAAGTCACCGAGTCAGCTGCTGCAGACAGCGAGGTCGAGCTGATGAGATCAAGCATCGACGCATAATTCGCCCGCTCTTGGTCATTGAGCTCGCGGCGGAAGTGGACCGCTGGGGGGGACGAGGCTAAGGCCGAGGCCACGGTCATGTTCGGGTCTACAGCAATCGCATACAAGTCCTGGAATTCCGACCCACCCAAGAATCGAGCCAGAATCTGGCCGATCTGCCATCTCCTATGGCATATTTTGCCCCCATGGCAAAGGCCGGTTTAACGGATTGGATGTCGTTCCAGAAAGGTGAGCCCCTTGCTACACCCTCGAAAAAGTTCCCATTCGGGAAGTACTTTGCACGAAGAAGATCGACCCACAAGCCTGTCGCCCCTTGTGAGATCTTCCAGATCCATTTGCACATGAGTGCAATGTTTAGGGTTCTGGTGTTGGTGATCCCGAGGCCCCCCAAGGCCTTGGGACGGCAGACCGCAGCCCACTTCACCATGTGGTACTTGCGCTTCAGGCCTGTACCTTCCCAGAAGAAGCGCGACCGAGGTGTGTCCATTTTGGCGTGGACTCCTTCAGCCAGAAGAAAGAGGCCCATCGCAAACATTGGAAGGGAGGACAGGCTCGAGTTCGTGAGCACTAGCCTAGCTGTGGAGGAAAGAAATTTGTCACGCCAAGGACACACCTTTCCCCCAACCTTGGCGCAGAGCGGAGCCCAATCATCGATCGTTGGGCGTTTGGTATCTAAGGGCAGGCGTAAGTATGTGAAGGGGAACTTGCCCACTTTACAGTTGAGCAAGTCCGCGATGTGCCTGCCCTCCTCCGCGTCCAATCCCATAGACAAAACTTCACACTTGTGGAAGTTGATCTTCAGCCCGGACATGAGCTCGAAGCTAAGGAGGAGGGCTTTGACCGTGGCCACGCTGTGGAGGTCCGACTGGAACAACAGTTGTCGGTGTCAAAACCGGCGGATCTCGGGTAGGGGGTCCCGAGCTGTGCGTCTAAGGTCGATGGTAACAGGAGACGGCGGACACGATGTTTACCCAGGTTCGGGCCCTCTCTATGGAGGTAATACCCTACGTCATGCTTGATTGATCTTGATGAATATGAGTATTACAAGAGTTGATCTACCACGAGATCGTAATGGCTAAAACCCTAGAAGTCTAGCCTGTCTGACTATGATTGCGATTATCCTTGTCCCTACGGACTAAACCCTCCGGTTTATATAGACACCGGAGGGGCTAGGGTTGTACAAAGTCGGTTACAGAGAAAGGAATCTTCATATCCGAACGCTAAGCTTGCCATCCACGCCAAGGAGAGTCCCATCCGGACACGGGAGAGAGTCTTCTGTCTTGTATCTTCATGGCCCATCAGTCCGGCCCACATTACGTAGCCCGGACGCCCGATGACCCCTTAATCCAGGACTCCCTCAGTAGCCCCTGAACCAGGCTTCAATGACGATGTGTCCGGCGCGCAGATTGTCTTCGGCATTGCAAGGCGGGTTCCTCCTCCGAATACTCCAAAACAGACTTCGAACGCAGAAAACGTGTCCGGCTCTGCAAAACAAGTACCACACACAACCGCAGAGAGTATAATATTTCACGAATCCAATCCGCTGACAACTTTTTATAACGTGATACCACGTTCCTTTAAGATGCGGCTTCCAGTGGCACGCCTTGTCACAGCAGAAATCGTGTTCCTTTATTACGGGATTCTCATTAATACGGGCGTGGGTAATCCAATCGTGCCATCTGCACGGCCCTTGGGAATAGGCGAGTTTTAAGGCGAGTGGGGAGGCGCTTGATATTCACTTCCTTTATAAGGAGATAAGGATTCACCCCTTTCACCCACGCCTTCTCTTTCTCTGCCTCTCCATTCTCGAGCTCCAGCGCCCAAGTTCTCATCTTTTCCGCCTCAAAGAAGCACTCCGACCATGTCCGGATCCGGAGCGCAAGGCAAGTGGATGGCCTCCTCCGTCAAGGAGAAGGACATCATGAAGCTCCGGGAGGCGGGGTATTTGGCCAAGGAAATTGCCCATCGGCTTCCGGCCAAGGGACAGATCATCCCCACCCCCAAGCCTCATGAGAGGGTGGTGTTCATCCCCCACTTCGTCCGCGGGTTAGGGTTTCCTCTCCACCTTTTCGTCCGCGGACTCATGTTCTACTACGGGCTAGATTTTCATGATCTAGCCCCAAATTCTTTCCTCAATATCTCGGCATTTATTGTCGTGTGCGAGGCTTTCCTCCGCATCCCACCCCACTTCGGACTGTGGCTCAAGATCTTCAATGTGAAGCCGAAGGTGGTGGATGGTCAACACGCAGAGTGCGGAGGCGCCATGGTGAGCAAGATGCCCAACGTCACATGGCCCAAAGGTACTTTTGTGGAAACCGTCAAAGGGTGGCAACAACTGTGGTTCTATATCACAGAGCCCCGTGACGCTACCTGGGCCGCGGCTCCCGAATTCAAGTCCGGAGCCCCAATGCGGCTCACCTCCTGGCTAGAGAAGGGCCTGAATTGGTTGTCGTCGGACGAGCTGACAGCGCTGCAGGCGCGTATCCAGAGCATGGTAGACAAGAACATCAAGCTTGTCAATGTGATCCAGGTGATGCTAGTTCGCCGAATCCTTCCATGCCAAAGCCGGACTTGCCATCTGTGGGAGTTCGATCCGGCCGAGCACCAGACCTTGCAACAGTTCTTCGGAACTACGCACGAAGACATTTCGAAGGTGCTTTTTAAGGCCAGCGAGAAATGGCCGGAGACGACCGAGGACCGCGGGCACGACCTGGCCCATCCCGCCAGTCCGGTAAGCTTTTCGTGCTTTCAAGGTGTATCCTTTACTTGCTTGCTCAGGGAAAATGCCTAAGCCTCCCTATTTATTTTTTTCAGGTCTGGACGAAGAAGGCAGAGCGGATCAAGTGTCCGGCTCCGCTGCCCGAGGAACCAGCCATCCCGCTTCTGACGAAGGTGCTGGTCCCGGCGCCCTACCAGGCGCCGGAGAAGAAGGCCAAGAAAAAGGCCAAGGAGACCAGAAGTGGCCTCCGTCGCAAGGGAACTTCGGACGCGACGTCCGAAGACGCCGAAACTCACTCCTCCGACGCAGAGGACGACAAGGAGGAGGAGGAAAGCAATTCTCCCCTTGAGGGGGGAAGGAAGAAAAGGGCGGCCTCCATAAATCTGGAGGCGGAGGCGTCCAAAAAGGGGAAGGTCTCCCTCGTGGATAACTCCGCGTGGGATGTCGACAGCAGTCCAGAGCGGCGCCCCCGAGATAAGCCCCTGGCCGGATCGTGAGTACTCAAAGACCTTGACGCATTCATATATCCAACCTCTTGTCTCCATAGTTTTAACATGTTGAATCATGTACTTGCAGTCCGGTTCGTTCTGACCTCGAACGATACTCCTCCTCGGGAAATTCATTGGACCCGAAGGTGATGGACAGCGGGTCCCTTCCGGCGGCCTCCTCTCCCAAGGCCATGGAGGGCACCGAGGTGTTGTCCTAAAGGATCCCAGGCCAGGGAGAGACGCAGGAGGCCGTCAGCGCGGCGCCAGAGGGTGAAACCTCGGCCGCCGGACACATGGGGGAGCAAATCCCCATGGAGCCTGGCAATGGGGACCAGGTCCAATTCGGCCCCCAGCCGAATACGATCCCGGAGACCAACACGGCTCCAGAATCCGGCAAGCAGCTTCCTTCGAAAGAAGGGGGTGTGCCATTTCGCCAGTGACCTTTGTCCAACCAGAGGCACCGAACACCCTACTGGAAGCGCTGCAAAGTGCTTCCATTGTAGAGGAACACCGTGACCTTATGGGTACGGTGATTGAGAAGATTCAGTCTGCGAAAAGCGGACTGACCGAAGCCTGCACAAGCCTTCTAACAGGTTTTGAGGTATGAAACGTAATTATGTAAAAAGAATATCACAGTATAGACAGTAGCCCCTGAGACACTGTCCGGTGGTCGAAAAGAAAAGCCGGACAGAGGATCAAACAATTTTCGCAGGAGACTAACCATACATGCCTATGTGAAAAAGCAGGCGTCGCTGCTGGCTGCGACCTCTCGTGCTGCCGAAGTCTCCGGACTGAAGCAGAGTCTGGAGCGGGCCGAGGAAGAACTCGGCCATGTGAAAAAGCAGCTGGAGGATAAGCAAGGTATGCCATGACCTTCTGTATATCAGAAAGGATAGATGATTTGCAGTGACCATAGTGCCATGATATTTGTAGGAGCGACGACTGAGGTGGAGGCCCTTAAAAAGGCGCTGGCCGAGGCCCAGAAGAGAGCGGCGGAGGAACAATCCGTCCGCGAAAAGCACGAGGTCAGGGTTAGTGAGGTCCAACAAGAGCTCCAGGACGCTGTAAAGAAATGCGAGTCCTTGGAGCGCAAGATGACGGATCAAGAATCTGAGCTTGCTAAGGCCCACCAAAGCACACAAGAAGCCTGGGTTGAAGCCCAGGGCGCCCTCCGGGAAATCCAAGAGGCCAGGAAAATTGCGGCTGGTAAGGCCTTTATAATGCAAAGCAAATTTGTGAAGAAAAGGTACCTCGTACTGACCCGGATTTGGAGTTCTCCAGGAGCGTTTGCGGATCTGCCGCGCAGCATTGCAGATGCTGCGGATTTCTTTCGAGCCGAAGAGGGGAGCTTAACGGAGAAGCTGTTCTGGTCGCAATACCTTGCGCCAGAGCATCCGGTGCCCCTTAGCGATCAGCTGAAACAGTTGACCGAACTGCATAGGGCGGCCGAATTGGCCATGAAGGATTTGATAATCCGCTTATGGCCTGCCGAAGCCATACCCCAAAGCTACTTCGGGCTCGTGAAGCGACTGGTTGCTGCCTGCCCTCGGCTTGATGCCATCAAGCGGTCGGTCTGCATCGAAGGTGCGCGGATGGCCTTCGCCCGTGTCAAGATACAGTGGGCGAAGATGAACGCCGTTAAGCTCGCGACCGAGGGACCGCCCGCGGGCAAGGAGCACCGCACGCCCGAGCGATATTTTGATGATGTCCTGGAGGGATCCCGCATTGTAGCGGAGCAGTGTGCAAAAGACATTATCTTCGGATGAATATGTTATCCTGTCCTGCACAATAAAACGAAACTAATATGTAATATAATGTTAGTTGTTTATGTCAAGATTTTTCCTCCTGTGCGGCCGTTTTATTAAATCTGAGAGTTGGCCAGTCGTCGGCTTCAGCCCCCACGTAGGTAGTACGGGGGTGTTCGGGATAAAATCTAAACACTCTTTATCCAAAGTTTGGTCCTTGAAGGAGGTGTTTAGCGCAACGAACCAGGCAACCGGACTATGTGGCTTTATCACCCTCACTTAGCCATAGGAGTTTTATAGAAATTTAGGCGCAGCCCCTAGCATTCGTGAATCCGAACTAGGGTGTTGTAAACACCGGATCGGGTAAAGACCGATTCATCGCATAACGCGGAAAAAATCACAAAAGATTTGTAACCTCCGAAGAGCTGACCGGCTCACGCCGCATCATGACAGTCAGTTTTCGGCTTTCTCTACTGAGGTGCTCATCCGGTCGAACCAGGGCACAATCGCAGTAGTTCTCCCTTTACTACCCTAGCCGATATAGCGGAACGTAAGGTAGCAAGCACAGGAGCCGGGCAACCCAACTATTGACCAAAGACATGATTCGGAGCCAATGCATATAATGCTAAATTCGGGGTGCCGAACTATACTATAAAAAGTGTTCGGACTTTGTTGCCGTATTATGGGGCGCCATAAAGCCCCTGACAAATTTAGGCCGTACCAAAGTGTACGGGTGCAATGGATAAGATTATCAAGAAGAAAAAAAGTAGTAAGCTAGTGCCGCAGAAGTTGGGCCGCGAACTGTTTCCATTACAAGTTTATGAATACGTAAAAGCGTATAAGTAGTGCGATAAGCAACAGGGCTATTTTACATGCCATGACCAAGGGAGAGCTGCGTGAGGGTCCTGAGAACAGGTGGAGTGACCGTCAAAAAGACTTCCTAGAGATTCCCGCATACCGCAATGCTTCTTGCTATCTTGGTGTATCTATCCTTCGAAAGGACAGATAATCAAGCCGTCTTGAGGGGCCTGTGGAAAACCTGAAAAGGATGAAAAAGAAAGAGTGAGAGTACATGTGTCCAGGGGAGGTCGAGCCGTATTATGGACCACAATATAGTTATGCCTCCGTCTATGCCCATGGTATTTTAAGTGCGTAGTTATGTACGCGTGGTACTTATGCCGCCATTTGGCCGGGACGGAGACGGAGGCCAGATTGTTAGTCTAACTCCTGACGAGCCGGACTGTTATGCTGCGGAGTAGTCCGGATCCGCTTGATAGTGTCCGGGAGTTTGGCCGCTGAATTAAGATTCTGCTTGGCAAGGCCGCTCTGTACTTCTGCTGCCAAGGCTGCGGTGTGCTCCTCAGTACGGAGGGAGCGCTCCGTGTTTCCATTAACTGTTATGACACCACGTGGACCCGGCATCTTGAGCTTGAGATAAGCATAGTGTGGCACCGCATTGAATCGAGCGAATGCGGTTCGTCCGAGCAGTGCATGATAGCCGTTGCGGAAGGGGACGATATCGCAGATCAACTCTTCGCTTCTGAAGTTGTCCGGGGATCCGAAGACAACCTCCAGTGTGATTGAGCCCGTACAGCGGGCCTCTACACCTGGTATGACTCCTTTAAAGGTAGTTTTTGTGGGTTTGATCCTTGAGGGATCGATGCCCATTTTGAACACTGTATCCTGATAGAGCAGGTTCAGGCTGCTGCCGCCGTCCATGAGGACGCGCGTGAGATGGAATCCATCAACAATTGGATCGAGGACCAGTGCGGCTGAACCGCCATGACAAATACTGGTCGGATGGTCCCTGCGATCGAAGGTGATCAGGCAGGAAGACCATGGGTTGAACTTCGGGGCGACTGGCTCCATCGCGTAGACGTCCCTGAGCGCTCGTTTGCGCTCCCTTTTGGGGATATGAGTGGCGTATATCATGTTCACCGTTTTAACCTGGGAAGGGAACTTCTTCTGCCCTCCTGTGTTCGGCGGACGGGACTCCTCGTCATCATCCTCGCTTTGCGACCCCTTCTCCTTGTGTTCGGCATTTAACTTGCCGGCCTGCTTAAAAACCCAACAGTCTCTGTTGGTATGATTGGCTGGTTTATCAGGGGTGCCATGAATCTGGCATGGACGATCGAGTATGCGGTCCAAGCTGGATGAGCCCGTATTGTTTCTTTTGTATGGCTTCTTCCGCTGGCCGGACTTGGAGCCACTGAAACCGGCGTTGACCGCCGTGTCATCGGCAGTGCCACCATTGCTTCGGCGCTTGTGCCTGCTGCGTCGGGGCTTGCCATTGCCATTCTTGGCTTCAGAGGTACCGGCATCGCTTGCAGTGTTATTGCTATGAGCTAGCCAACTACCCTCGCCCGCACAAAAGCGGGTCATGAGTGCCGTGAGGGCTGCCATGGACTTCGGTTTTTCTTGGCCGAGGTGACGAGCGAGCCATTCGTCGCGGATGTTATGCTTAAAGGCCGCTAGGGCTTCTGCATCCGGGCAGTCGACGATCTGGTTCTTTTTAGTTAGGAACCTAGTCTAGAATTGCCTGGCCGACTCTCCAGGCTGTTGAACTATGTGACTTAAGTCGTCGGCATCCGGAGGTCGTACATATGTGCCTTGGAAGTTGTCGCGGAAGGCGTCTTCCAAGTCCTCCCAGATGCCAATAGAGTTTTCAGGCAGACTGTTTAACCAATGCCGAGCTGGCCCCTTGAGTTTTAATGGGAGGTATTTGATGGCGTGAAGGTCATCACCGCGGGCCATATGAATATGGAGAAGAAAATCCTCAATCCATACCGCGGGATCTGTTGTTCCATCATATGATTCGATATTTACGGGTTTAAACCCTTCTGGGAATTCGTGCTCCATTACTTCATCAGTGAAGCAGAGGGGGTGTGCGGCGCCTCTATATCGGGCCACGTCGTGACGTAGCTCGGATTGAGTTCGTCGGCAGTCTTCGGCCCGGGCGTGGTTATGTTTGTCACGTTTGGCTTGATAGCCGTCGTCGCGCGCCAGGGCATGCCCCCGCGATCCGTAGATTGATCTGGACTGACCTGCTCTATTGTCCAGGTCCTGCCGCAGGTCATATGTATGACCCCGGGCTGTTATGTCTTTGCTTTTGCGGCGAGGTAGTATGGGCTGGTGTTCGGCTTGAGTTGCCGCTTTGTCCCGGCCACGTGGTGGTCGGTCAGCCGCATTATGTGTTGATGGCATGGGCTTAAGTGCCTCGTCGTTGAATTGGGGTAGCAGTTTACGCCTCGGATAACTTTTAATGGGGCGCTCGAGTCCGTATTCCTCGGCTGCCAGGACATCAGTCCATCTGTCGTTGAGTAGATCCTGATCAGCTTGAAGCTGTTGCTGTTTCTTTTTCAGGCTCTTCGCAGTGGCTATTAGCCGGTGCTTAAAGCGCTCCTGCTCGACGGGTTCCTCAGGCACGATAAAGTTTTCGTCGCCGAGGCTCACCTCATCTTCGGAGGGTGGAAGATAGTTGCTGTCCTCCGAGTCTTCGTTTATGGCCTGTTCATCAGGGCTGGCTTGCCCATCTTCCCTATCGTCCTGTTCGAAAGTCGGCTCGACGGGATCTTCTTTGTCTTCGGCCTCATCCGGAGTATTGTTCTCTCTCGTGCCGGTATTGCTGTCTTTTCCACGGCGTGATTTAGAGCGGCGTCGCTGACGTCGGCACTTTGGCTGTGTCTCAGGAGGTGTATCCTCGACTGGATCTTTCTTGTTATCGCCGTTATTCTCTTTGGGGGTATCCACCATGTACACGTCATACGAGGAGGTGGCTGTCCAGCGCCCAGTAAACGGCGGGTTTTGGGCCTGCTCCTCTCCGGCATCGGCGTCCATACCGTCAATGTCTTCGGAGTCGTAATCGAGCATGTCGGTTAAATCTTCGACAGTGGCAATGAAGTGGGCGGTGGGTGGGGAGCAAAATTCTCCGTCCTCAGCCCCCAGTTCAAACCGGATATAGTTCGGCTGCGAGTCCCCCGCTAAGGAGAGGGTTTTTAATGAGTTAAGCACATCGCCCAAAGGTGAGTGCCGGAAGATGTCCGCGGAGCTGAACTCGACGATCGGCGCCCGATTGAGCTCGACGGGCGCGGACACACGCGGTTCGGAACCTGTTGCCGGAGACGAGTCCAAGGTTCCGGTGACACAAATCTCGTTCGAAGTTGGGTCTGTGTGCGGCTCCAACGCCGCTGAGTCTGCGGCTTCCGTGGCGGGGTTGAGCTTCCCGTCCTCGGATGGCGCAATCTGCTCCGGATCTAAGGCCAGGGCAGTCACAGGAGCTATCTCCCGGGTATGGTTCGATGACAGATTTAGGTCATGTTCATCGCGGTGGCAGGGAGCGGCTGCCATGGGCTCGAATCCGTCGAAGATCAAGTCTCCGCGGATATCAGCAACATAGTTCAAGCTTCCAAACCTGACCTGCCGGCCAGGGGCGTAGCTGTCGATTTGCTCTAGATGACCAAGCGAGTTGGCCCGCAGCATGAAGCCGCCGAATACGAAGATCTGGCCGGGGAGAAAGACCTCCCTCAAGGCAGCATCGTTGTGGATGATTGATGGAGCCATCGAGTCTTCTAGCGACGACACAGCGGAACTCTCAATGAAAGCACCAATGTCGATGTCAAAACCGGCGGATCTCGGGTAGGGGGTCCCGAGCTGTGCGTCTAAGGTCGATGGTAACAGGAGACGGGGGACACGATGTTTACCCAGGTTCGGGCCCTCTCTATGGAGGTAATACCCTACGTCCTGCTTGATTGATCTTGATGAATATGAGTATTACAAGAGTTGATCTACCACGAGATCGTAATGGCTAAAACCCTAGAAGTCTAGCCTGACTGACTATGATTGCGATTATCCTTGTCCCTACGGACTAAACCCTCCGGTTTATATAGACACCGGAGGGGCTAGGGTTGTACAAAGTCGGTTACAGAGAAAGGAATCTTCATATCCGAACGCTAAGCTTGCCATCCACGCCAAGGAGAGTCCCATCCGGACACGGGAGAGAGTCTTCTGTCTTGTATCTTCATGGCCCATCAGTCCGGCCCACATTACGTAGTCCGGACGCCCGAGGACCCCTTAATCCAGGACTCCCTCAGCAGTAACGTGTCGTCGGCGTACTGCAAGTTAGAAATCCCCCCTGGATGAGGTGGCTAACCACCCCTTTGATGTGGCCGGCCTCGGTGGCTCTCCGCAGCATAGCCGCCAGTGCGTCGACAACGAAGTTGAACAGGATCGGGGACATTGGGTCGCCCTGACGAAGTCCGCGCCTGTTCCGGAAGAAGTGCCCTACTTCTCCGCTGACCGAGATCGCTGTCTGGCCCCCCGAGACCAGCTGCATCACTCGATGAACCCATACAGCCGAGAAACCTCGACTAATGAGAACTTGACGCAGGAAATCCCAATTAACCCAGTCGTACGCCTTTTCAAAGTCCAGTTTCAGTAAAATGGCTGGTTCTTTCGTACGTTTGAGCTCGTGAATAATTTCCTGTAGAGCCAGAGGGCCCTCCAGGATGTGGCGGCCGCGGATGAAAGCAGATTGCGATCGACTAAGAAAATTGTTGTTAAACAGGTTGATGTTCCACTGGGAATGGAATAACAAAGGCTTTTGGCAGTTTGTGGATCGAGATGTGATTCGTTTTTTGAGTAATAGTTTCTTTCATTTGGTGTGCTCGTTGAGCGATCGGGACGAGGCGCATAGTGCACGCTTTGGCACAGATCTTGAATGGCACGTTGATTAGCGCGATGGGTCTATACTGACAAATGTTGTCCGCCCCCGCCACTTTGGGGATAAGCGATAAAACGCTGTAGTTGAGCCTAGCGATGTCAACTGTACCCCGCATAAAGCCGTTGCACACCTCATAAATGGGACCGCGGAGTAGTGGCCAAAAATGTTTGAACATTGTAACCGGCCACCCGTCCGGGCCCGGAGCAGTGTCCGACTTCATGCTCATGAGCGCGTCGTCGATCTCCTTGGGGAGAAACGCAAGTCCCAACTCCGCGTTCTCACTGTCAAGGACTAACTGAGAGGGCATCTAGATGTCCGAGCGCAGACCAGCCCTCTGGTCCTCGCTTGTCCCCATCAGTTGGATATAGAACTCGTAAACGTGTTTCATTATATCCGCTTGGCGCAACAGCAACCCCTGTTCTGATTGCAGCCGCAGGATCGCACATTTCCGACGTCTTCCATTGGCGTAGGTATGGAAGTACTAGGTATTGGCGTCCCCTTTCAGAGTCCACTTGAGACCGCCCCGGCGCCTCCAGTATTCCTCCTCGACACGAAGCAGCGCTTCGACTTGTCCTTCCAGGGCGTAGCGGTGCGCCCATTCTTGCTCTGAGAAGGGCCTCACATCATCCTAGGCGTCGAGCCGCGCGATTTCGTCGACAAGATTCGCCCTGAGTAACTTGTCGTCTCGCCCTTGGTTCGCGCCCCATCCCTTGAGGCTCGAACGGAGGCGCCACCCTGCCGCGTTCCCGAACTCCATAGGGCCACGTTGTGGGCCTATTTGTTGCACGCTACTTAACCATTTTCCCCTAAAAATGGTGTCAAAATCTGGTATCTCAAACCAGGCCATCTCAAAAAAGAAACGAGGACTGCGTCGGATCCGGACCCTATGCGTGTTTCCGCGAGGAGCGAGCAAAAAGGGTACAGCACCTCCCAGTCGGGTGAAATGAACACCCGGTCCAACACTGAGCGCACCGGGGCGAGTTGCTTGTTCGTCCAGGTGTACCTGGCGCCGGTCCTAGCCACTTCCCGAAGAGCCATGGACGCAATTGCGTTGTTGAACAAAGCCACCCGAGGCCGGTTGATGATATTGTTGTTTTTGTCCGCTCCCGAGCGGATCAAATTGAAATCCCCCCCTACCATCACAGGGATCTGGGCTGCGGAGACCGCGAGAACCTTGGCTTGGAGTTCTCCCAAGAACTCCGCCAAGCGGGAGTGATCCGCAGGTCCGTAGACTTGGATGACCACAAGCTCCCTTAAGGAAGCGCGAACACGAATATTCGCAGCGATGAAGAAGGAACCAACTTCCCAGGTAAGCACCTCGTACATAGATAAATTAAAGCCTAAAAGCATGCCACCCGAATGCCCTATCGCAGGAGCGTGGTTCCACACGAAGCGCTCCAGAGGGTCTACAGATAGTAACTCATGATGACGAAAATCAGCTTTGATCGTTTCCTGTAGCCCTACAATAAAATAAAATATGCATAGTTATGTTCTAATTCAATCAAACAATGTTGTTGGCTTCGCAAGGATAAGATTAGTTGACGAAAAAGGGTTTCCCCCCGCTTTAGATTATAAAGCAACCGCACCAACAACATCCAACAACAACAACGAGTTCAAGGTTCAAGCAGAAACAAAAGCAAAGCAAAGCCGAAGAGTGCAAATAGGTTCAGCTGGGGGCACAGCACAACAAACCCCTATAAAAGAAAGTTGACTGGTGTGGGAATAAGAAGTAAGGGAAGCGTGCGTTTGACCCATATCCACAATGAATTATTATTTTCTGCTTCAAACTAGCAAAGCTCCCAATTTGTTGACTTGCTGCAAGCTAAAACATTTCCAGTCTAAAGCATGGTAATCTGCCAAATTTCAAAGTTACCGATATATGTTGTACATTTTTTCATCTTTCTGTCAGTCAGTTTTAGGTTAAGGATGTTGTAGCCTTTTAATCATTCCTCTATACTTCCTTTGTTTCATGGACTACTCAAGTATACTGTTGTTCCGAAAAAAAGTTTGACCGCTCTAACTAGCGTATGCTATGATGATCTACTGGAAAACGTAAATTCTTCATTTGTTTCGGAAGAAAAATCTCAGTTCTTAACTTTAGTGCACAGAAAACTCAGTGTTATACTCCCTCCGTCCTAGTTCTTTTGCGTTAGTATTGTGGGCTGATGCTATCGTTTAAGTCTTTTCAAATGTTTATGACGAAAAAGAGCTATTTTCAGGCAAGCCAGGCAATGCCAGGAACAAGACTCTGGCAGATGTTCTGATTCGCTCAAACTGATAGCATGCAAGGTATCCAACCAATATATATCTCTTGATACTTTCTCATATCTAATGCTTCTATGACATCATGAGTGTTATGACCGGCATACACTATAGCCGGAGAAGGCCTCATGGCGCAGGCAGTTAGGGGCCCAGCCCAAGTTATCTTATGGTGTTAGGGGCTTAGCCCAATTATATTATTAGGAGGATTATATAAACTCATGTAAGGACACGCTTTGAGATTAAGCAGAAGTAATCATATTTGCTCGGCTTCCTGAAGGGAGCCGGGAGACCTAACTCTAGCCGCCGCCCCCTGCGCCCTCTCTCCCTCTCGCGCGCACGATGACGGCGCCCCAGCGTCGGCGGCCTCGCCTTCCTCCTCGCCAACCTCCCTTCCACCCCTACAACCTGAGGGCTAGACCTGGTAGGATCCCAGCTCCTATCAATCTGGTATCAGCTGCCTCAGGCTCGATCATGTCTGCTCCTCCGCCCACCACCACTGTCCCGCTGCCGATCGCGTCCTCGTCACCGATGACCACCGCGGGCAGCACCCCGCTCCTGACCGGACAGGTCTCTTTCGCCGCCGGGACGACCCCCGCGGTCGCCCTCGCCGTCCTCACCCCGGAGGAGATGTTCGCGGCGCTCCGGGACCTCACCCAGGCGGTCCAGGGCATCCGCCTCTTCCTGGCGGGACCCTATGGGCCGCAGCCCGCAGCTCCTGTCGCCACCATCACCGGGCCGCCGCCGCTGCCGTGGCAGCCGCCACCCCCGACGCCCTCCGTCGCCCCCGCCTTGCCGCTGCCGCAGCAGCTGCAGCTGCCACCGCCGCCACCAGCCACCTCCGGACCGGCCCTTCCGACGACGGCGGCCGGGGTACCCATCCACCAGGTGCGGTTTCCCCCGTCGCCATCCCCGTTACCGGCCTGGTTGGCCAGGTCGTCGCCGCCGGTCTACACTATGGCCCCGGGTCAGCCGCACGTCCCGTCTATGCCGGTGCCTATGCAGCTCGGCGACCCCTCCAGCTCCGCCGGGCCTTATGACGGCGTCGACGGGCCTCTGTTCCAGGGGGGGGGGCCTTGATGCCCACCTACTCGGTGCCGCCCTCCTCGCAGCTCCGCGCCGACGAGGCGTACCCCCCCCCCCATCGGCCACAGCCACACGCCGTCGCGCTTCTCCAAGCTCGAGTTCGCCACCTACGACGGCACCGAGGACCCCCTGAATTGGCTTAACCAGTGTGACCGGTTTTTTAGGGGGCAGCGCACGCTGGCGTCCGACCGCACCTGGCTCGCCTCCTATCACCTCCGGGGTGCAGCGCAGACGTGGTATTATGCCCTCGAACAGGACGAGGGCGGCATGCCCCCATGGGAGCGTTTCCGTGAGCTATGCCTCTTACGGTTCGGGCCGCCGATCCGCGGGAGCCGCCTGGCGGAGCTTGGGCGTTTGCCTTTCACTTCCACGGTGCAAGACTTCGCCGACCGCTTCCAGGCCCTGGCTTGCCATGCGCCTGGCGTTATGGCTCGCCAGCGGGCCGAGCTGTTTGTTGGGGGGCTGCCAGATCATATCCGCGTGGACGTGGAGATGCGCGGGCCACAGGACCTCCAGACGGCCATGTATTACGCCCGCGCCTTC
Source organism: Thinopyrum elongatum (assembly GCA_011799875.1). Taxonomy (NCBI): domain Eukaryota; kingdom Viridiplantae; phylum Streptophyta; class Magnoliopsida; order Poales; family Poaceae; genus Thinopyrum; species Thinopyrum elongatum. The sequence goes on from CM022297.1 coordinate 258,867,386, forward strand.
GAGCGACGCGCGGTGGCCATGCAGCAGGCACTACCGTCACGGGGCGCCCGCCAGCTTCCCCGACCGCCGCCACCACCAGCGTCGGGGCGCCCGGCCCCGGCTCCAGCGGCGCCCAACGCCCCGGCCGCGCCTCGCCCGTTTCGTCGGCTCACACCGGCCGAACAGCTCGAGCGTCGCCGTCAGGGGCTCTGCTACAACTGCGACGAGCCCTACGTGCCGGGCCACGTCTGCCCACGGCTATTCTACTTGGAGGTTGCGGACTACGTCGAGGAGGCCACCGCCGAGGGACTCGACGCCCTGGCCGCCCCCGAGGCTGCGGATGTCGCGCCGGCCCCCGCTCCTGCGACTGCACTCGTCGTCTCCCTCCATGCCCTAGCGGGTATACTAGCGGAGAAGACTATTCTACTGCTGTCGGTGATGATCCACGGCGAGCGCCTCCTGGCTCTGCTGGATACGGGCTCCACCCATAACTTTCTGCCCGTGTCGACCATGCGCCGCCTGGCGCTCCAGCCGACGGGCGGGGAGCAACTCCAGGTCACCGTCGCTAACGGTGATCGCCTCCATTGTCACGGGATTGCGCGGCATGTCCCCATCAACGTCGGCGACGAGCATTTCACCATCACGTGCGTCGGCATCGACTTGGGCTGCTTCGACTTCATCCTCGGCGTCGACTTTTTGCGGACTCTGGGTCCCATCCTCTGGGACTTTGACGCCATGACGATGGTCTTCTGGCGCCTGGGTCGCCGCGTCCGGTGGGAGGGCGTGGGTGGCCCTTCCTCAGCGGCGCCCCACCCACAGCTGATGGCGGCGGCCGCCGAGCCCGAGCAGCCCCTGTTGGTTCGTCTCTTGCAGCAGCACAACGACATCTTCGACGAGACCCAAGGACTTCCGCCAGCCCGGGTCTACGACCACCGCATTCACCTGCTCCCTGGCACAGCTCCCGTGGCGGTCCGTCCATACCGCTACCCGCAGCTGCAGAAGGACGAGCTGGAGCGGCAGTGCGCGGTCATGCTTGCCCTGGGCATCATCCGGATCTCGACCTTGCCGTTTTCGGCGCCGGTCCTCCTCGTTCGCAAGGCTGACGGCACATGGCGCTTATGCATCGACTATCGTGCTCTTAACGCCAAGACGCTCAAGGACAAGTTTCCCATTCCGGTTGTGGATGAGCTCCTGGACGAGCTACACGGGGCACGCTTCTTCACCAAGCTCGACCTCCATTCGGGATATCACCAGGTGCGAATGCACCCGGATGATGTCGCGAACACGGCCTTCCGCACTCATCACAGCCACTTCGAGTTCTTGGTGATGCCCTTTGGCCTCTCCAATGCGCCGGCGACATTTCAGGCTTTGATGAACGATGTCCTCCGCCCCTACTTGCGCCGTTTGTGCTTGTTTTCTTTGACGACATTCTTATCTACAGCTCATCATGGGCGGAGCATCTACAGCACGTGGCCATTGTCTTCAACGAGCTTCGAGCGCACCATCTGCACCTCAAGCGCTCGAAGTGCTCGTTCGGCACGACATCGGTCGCCTACCTCGGCCACATCATCTCGGCGGAGGGTGTCGCTATGGATGCCGACAAGGTGGCGGTTGTTGCGGCGTGGCCAACGCCGCACTCGCCGCGGGCCCTTCGCGGTTTCCTCGGCCTCGCGGGCTACTACCGGAAGTTCATTCAGGAGTTTGGCCTCATCGCGGCTTCCCTCACGCGCCTGCTCCGCCGCGACGCCTTCTCTTGGGATACTGAGGCGACCGAGGCGTTCACGACCCTCAAGCAGGCGCTCACTACGGGGCCGGTCCTCCAGATGCCTGACTTCGACAAGCTCTTCGTGGTGGACTGTGACGCCTCGGGCGTGGGCTTTGGCGCCGTCCTACATCAGGGCGACGGGCCACTTGCGTTCTTCAGCAGGCCCTTCGCCGCGCGCCACCACAAGCTCGCGGCCTACGAGCGGGAGCTCATCGGCTTGGTGCAGGCGGTGCGCCACTGGAGGCCGTATTTATGGGGGCGGTCGTTCCGTATCCGCACGGACCACTACAGCCTCAAATTTTTGTTGGACCAGCGCCTTTCCACCGTGCTGCAGCATCAGTGGATCAGCAAGCTTTTCGGGTTTGATTTCACCGTTGAGTACCGTCCGGGTCGGCTCAACACCGTGGCGGACGCGCTGTCCCGCCGCGACACCGACCTCGACACGGACACTGTCGACTCCACGGGGGCGGCCGTCTGCGTCCGCTCGGGCCCTTCCTTCGCCTTCATCGACGACATCCGCCGAGCCTCCGTTAGTGCCACAGACGCGCAGCTCCTCCGTCAGCGCCTCGCGGACGGCGACCTGGAGGAGCCGTGGCAGCTGGCCGACGGGCTGCTCCTGCACGGGCGCCGGCTCTTCGTGCCGGATCACGGCGACCTCCGTCACCAGGCCCTGCTGCTGGCCCACTCGGCCGGCCACGAGGGCGTGCAGAAGACCCTCCACCGTCTCCGCGCAGATTTCTACACCCTCGGCGATCGTGCGCTGGTGCGCGACTGGGTGCGGTCGTGCGTGACGTGCCAGCGCAACAAGACGGAGACACTGCAGCCGGCGGGGCTGCTACAGCGCCTTGAGGTGCCCTCTCAGGTCTGGGCCGACATCTCCATGGACTTCATCGAGGGCCTTCCCAAGGTGGGCGGCAAGTCCGTCATCCTTACGGTGGTTGACCGCTTCTCCAAGTATGCGCACTTCATCGCGCTCGGCCATCCCTACACCGCCACCTCCGTCGCGCGGGCCTTTTTCGACGGCATCGCCCGCCTCCACGGGTTTCCGTCCTCGATCGTCAGCGACTGCGACCCGGTGTTCACGGGACATGTCTGGCGCGATCTGTTTCGGATGGCGGGCGTGAAGCTCCGCCTCAGTACGGCTTTCCACCCCCAGACGGATGGCCAATCCGAGGTGGTCAACAAGGTGATTGCCATGTACTTACGTTGTGTTACAGGTGATCACCCACGCGCATGGGTCGACTGGCTCTCTTGGGCGGAGTATTGCTACAACACCTCCTACCACTCCGCCCTGCGTGCCACGCCCACATGGAAGACGTCGTGGATGCGAGCGCCCGGTGGCAGCTGAAGGCGGTAGGCGCCCGGTGCCACGCCGGATCTGCCTTTGACCTCCGAGGGCCGTCTACTTCCCGGTCCAGCGAAGGTTTTGAAGGCCCAGCAGAGCCGGGGTGCGTGGCGCTTGCTGATTCAGTGGCAGGGACTTCCGGAGGAGGACGCCACTTGGGAGCACCTCGACGAGTTCCGCAAGCACTTCCCCGACTTTCAGCTCGAGGACGAGTTGTTTGCGCAGGCGGGGAGAGATGTTATGACTGGCATACACTATAGCCGGAGAAGGCCTTATGGCGCAGGCAGTTAGGGGCCCAGCCCAAGTTATCTTATCGTGTTAGGGGCTTAGCCCAATTATATTATTAGGAAGATTATATAAACTCATGTAAGGACCCGTTTTGAGATTAAGCAGAAGCAATCATATTTGCTCGGCTTCCTGAAGGGAGCCGGGAGACCTAACCCTAGCCGCCGCCCCCTGCGCCCTCTCTCCCTCTCGCGCGCACGACGACGGCGCCCCAGCGCCGGCGGCCTCGCCTTCCTCCTCGCCAACCTCCCTTCCACCCCTACAACCTGAGGGCTAGACCTGGTAGGATCCCAGCTCTTATCAATGAGGATACTGCATTCCTTTCTACCTATCCAGCGTGTATACATATTTGTGCTCCTGCTAGGTATTCTTGTTGTGTGTTCAGACTTCTGAGATTCAGGGGAGTTGTTGATCTGGATAAAACAGATCAGGGGTGCTGGACAACGCTTAGTTTAGATTGTTGCTGCTGCTGCTCTTTTCTGGTCCCTTTGGCGTACCAAAACGATTTGAATTTTTGAAGCTACCAAGCTAATCCATCATCTGGCTGACGCAGTTCGTCAATTTGCAGCAACAGCGCGCGTTTTGGAGTTAGATGCAACAGGAGCCAGTGGAGTGTGAGGAGTTTTTCTTAGCTTCGATCAAGACTCTTGCCTTTCCAAGTTTTATTTTGCTTTGTATGGCTATCTTGTAAACAGGGCCAAACCTGAAACCTGACAACTTTTGAATGGAAGCTGGGCGATAAACCTTTTCTCTAAAAGCGTTATGCATATTTTACCAATTATATACTACTCCCTTCGTTCTAAAATAAGTGTCGTGGCTTTAGTTCTTAATACTGATTCCTAGGTATTGATTATGAAATACTCCATCTGTTCACTATTATAAGATGTTCTAATTTTTTTTTTCTAAATTGGATGCATGTAAACATGTTTTAGTGTGTTTGTTCACCAATTTCAGTCTGTATGTAGTCCATATTGAAATATTTGAAATATCTTATAATAGTGAAAGGAGGGAGTAGTATACTGAGAGCAATACGGTATTTATTTGTTGTGGTTACATCAAATCCAACCCAGGAGTCCTGCCTAATCTAATTTGGCAACATTATCAAGGTCAGGGCAAGTCAAAGAAGAAAGAAGATAAAAAGAGGAAGTCAAAGATGAAGACACATGAAGAAAGAAGCACATTCAGGTAAGAGATTGTAGGCTAGTCCAAGATAAACCATGCACCACCTCATTGTCCTTACCTTTCCATAGACCAGTGGACCAACTTATCTTGATAACACCTCCCACCTACCCCCCCCCCCCCCCCCCCCCCCACCCCCTCACTCCTCTCTCTCTCTCTCTAAGAGTAGCCTCGATCTTTTATGAAGGATTCCTAGCTTATGTACACCCCAAATGGGAGGCTCATTCATCTAACAGAGTCGGCATCTAGAACCGTGCCCTTGCAAACCTGCACCAGGTGAAGGGCCATAAGACTTTTAGGGAGCATTTCGACATGACTACTCACCTTTGTTCGACCACTTCCTTGACTTTGACTACTCCGACTACATCAATTTCATCGCCATGACCAGCACCGGAACACAACCGATGTGATCATACTGTATGTTCTGATCACTGTTTTGTCGGTTCATGCACTTGTTGTTCATGTCAATTTCAGTCTTTGTTGCACACTCGTGTGTCCACTTTTTGGCATGTCAACTATATCGCTATCATGCTTTTTATCTGGGTTAAATTAATTTAAAAATTGCTAATTATTCTAATAAACTAAGCCGGTTGTTGTGTTTGTCAAATTAAGTCGAGCATCTTCATGTAACTTAGCCAGGTTCAATCTCCTTCCAGTGTAAAAAAAAAGGTTCAATCTCCTTTCTGTCGGTTTGCTTGTAGAAGAGAGCCAATATTTGATCATGCTTGTGTACTCTTATTGTCTTTGAGTTCGTCTTACCTCCCGTTAGCTTGATCTTGTACTGTCTTAAAACCTTGATCGGTCTCGATCTGACTTCAGGAAGACCAACAGCAGTAACTAGTGAGAAGTATCCTCAAAAAAAAAATCTAGGGAGAAGTAAATCAGTGGAGAAATTGGCGTGCCACGCGATGGTTTTGTGAGAATCATCACGGACGGGGCGTTCTCGTCTACGACCTACCTCTGCTGACGGGCAGAGCTGCCTCTGCTGACGGGCAGCTCTGCGGGGTGGGTCAAAAAAGATCTTACATTATGGAACGGAAGAAGTATTTGTTTTGCAGAGATATCTGGCATGGCGTGATATTGCGGCCTTGAGGCAATGGAATGATTTCATTCCACCAAAATAACAAACTTCTAAATACGATCTGCAAAATCGCAAATGCAATGCTTCCCCTTGTCCATCCAACTGTGCACCAATGTGCCAAAACTGATTCAGATCAAAACAACCTGTGTTGAGAGGCTACAATGCCAGAAATACATCAAAATTTCTGTAGCATCGACACGGGGCGTTAAACGCTGCAGTACTGGAAACACAATGTTACTATATATGCCTCTAAAACACTGACTGATCCAGGAGAAACTAATGCCATATTGGAGTGTCAGCAGATTTGTGCAAAATGGACTACAAGGGAATCTTCTAACTCTCCGGCCAATCCAAGTGCCTGATCGGCCCTGCACTAACATGCCACGCTCCTTCAGATAGCTCGTCAAACAGTTGGCTGTAACCCCAACCAGCGTAGCCGAGGAAAAACCACAGGTCCTCGGCAGACTGCTCGCCCGCCCTGATCCCCGCGATTACCCGGCCTGTAGCAACTATGTTTCCATAATAGAGGTCGGGTATGACTTGCGTGTACCCCTCCAGGGCGGCTCTGGACAAACTCACAAGGTGGTAACCCTGCACCACAACAGGTCCGCCGTAGAAGAGAGGGGCAAGTTTGATAGGCTCCAGGGAGCTGTCCAGGTTCTTTAAGGCATCCCAGCTTAACCTTTTGTTGATGATTAGTCCATGAAATCCCTCGTGAGAATCAGCCGATACGATGAGCACTCGAGCATTATCGAATGGAACTGCAGCACCAAGCTTTTCAGTGGCGTCGAGGATGGACCCCGTTACGATATGCACCTTGCGCTTTTCAGGTTGACTTAGCGGATCGGAACCAACACTGCTGCCGCTCTTGTCCTTCATGCGAAACCGGACCGTCTGCGGTGCTTCATGTTGCATTACCATCCTCTTCTTTCGCAGAAATCCTGTTTACCAGAAAGAGCAAGGCTTTAGAATGTTTATTATATACCACAACATTACCGAGCAATACATTCATAATAACTTTCTTATTATCTTTCGTGTGATAGTTAGGGATGCATGAGTCAGCTGTGAACCAGTCAAGTAAAACATCATAAGCAATATTCCCTCAAATTTTGTTTGAGCAGAACTTTCTTGTTGTGGCACTCTACAAAGCATGGACACGGCCAAAACAGCCAAATTGCTGTTAGTTCGGCGGGACACAGCGACACGGCTGGATACGCCATGATTCGTGTATTCCCCAGTATCCCCTGATTTCCGAATTAGAAAAAAAAAAGTACACGGCGTTAGGGACACAGGAAGCCCAATAATAGTCTCGGCTCAATACAGCACCACAAAAGTAACGCTGCTCCACGCTCCAACGAACGCGCCACCGCTGCCTGGACTCGACGCTACTGCCGCCTGGACTCGGCCTCCCGACGGCAACCACGCTCGAGCGGGTAACCCAGCAGCCTCTCCTCAACCTCTTCATATATTTGCTCAATTTCTTGATGTTGAGTTGCTGCTGCTTCCTTCCCCATGTGCCCATGCCATTGTTGTTTGATGTTGAGCTGCCGCTCACTTGAATGCTGGTGTTGCTGTTTTGATTGTTGCTTGCTGTCAAATTGTTCCAAATATCGGCCGGGCGAGTTACTGCTACTCGGAGGGTGCCCGGTACGAAAAAACCCTGATCGCTGCATTTCTCGGCCAGCCAGTTAATCGGGCTGTCAGACCGATTCATCGGCTGTCAGAACGAGAAATCGGCCCGCAGCGATTAACTGGGCTGCCACTTTGGCCTATTTAGAGCCCAAAATATCCACCCCGTCCACATCTCACAGCCGCGCCCGCGCCTAGGGTTAGGGAAATTGGGGCTCCCGCGCGTCCTCCTCTCCTCTCCCGCTCACGGACGAGCAGCCGTCGGCGCCACCTCGACCACCAAGCAGTGCAAGGATTCGTCGCCGATCATGACCGACGCATGGACGGACAGGAAAAGGAGCATAATGAACTTGTGTGTGCATTGCAAATTGGGGACTGCCTTTCTTGAATCAAAAGAGGCATCGACTGATGCACACACGAGTCTATACATCTTCAACTATGTGGATGAATGCATTGCCAAACTTGGTATGAAGCTGAATCTTAACTACTGCATTACTTCCATTGTTCCTTTCATTGCTTTGCATCAATTTTCTTTCACTCATTGCTGGTACCATTCATTGCTTTGTAGGTGCTGATAATGTTGTGCAAGTAGTCACGGATAACGCTTCCAACAACATGGGAGCGAAGGCACTGCTCAAAGACTCGAGACCAAAGATCTTCTGGACCTCATGTGCAACTCACAGCCTCAACTTAACAATGTAACACTTCTCCTTGTTATGTAGCCTAGGATTGCATATTTAGAAATTTAGTACATTGAATGGTGTAGTACGTTAAATGGTGCTATATGGTCTAGGATATATAGATATGGCTCTAATTAACCTACCAATAAATGAGTTACCGATAAATTCAGTTACATGGTCGATTTGTCGATTAATCATTATACTCGGCACCCGACCGAGATGGTGATATCCCGAACATTGGCTGTCAAGGAGCATGGCGTTTGGGAGCGCCATTGCCTGTGCCAATTGTCTGTGGGTGAGAGTGAAAGGCAGCCTGGTCTCTACTCTCTAATAGACTAATACTAGCATTTGCCACTTGATGTACTGTTTTTATTTTTAACTCTGTATATTACATGGCATTTTTTTATATATATACTTGCCGTATCCACGAATGGCTGTTTTTGGAAAATGCCGTATCCTGTGTCCCCGTATGCGTAGTCGCGTCCGTGTCTACGCCCGTATATTTTTTTTGAGGGAAACCTTAAAATGAGCCTCCAATACCTCATATGTTCAGGATTCGGGGCAAAATTTTTAGTTCACCTTAAGCAAAAGAGACGGTAGGCGGGAGGAAAGTTTCACATCAACCGCCACCGCCGCCGCCGCTAGCTCCTGATTCCAGCCGTCCCCGCCGCCGCCGACTAGCCGGCTGAAGTTCCCCGCCCTTCCTCACCTCATTCTCGACGGCCATCATGCCCCTCGAGCTCTCGGGTGGCTGCGGCAACTCCACCATGGATGCGGGCTCGAGGTCGCAGCCGGGGCCTGACGGACATCGCGCCCCTCGCCGCGCGTCCTTGTGCTCTTCACTGCACGACCAGCGCGCTGCCGGATGGCCAGCAGAAGCTCGTCGTACTCTTGCAGCTAGCTCAACACAACGGGCAGCGAGGCGGCCGCCCGGGGACTTGGCTCTTCGGCGGAAGATGTCGCAGCCGGGGTTGGCTGCTTATGCGGGTGATTTGGGGAAGAAGATGACCATGCAAAAAAAAAGAGAGAAAGGAAAAAAAATAAAAAAGCACCGATGGATGGAATGTTCGTTTTTTACTGTAGAAATTTGCGGTATCTGTTCTACCGCAGCCTGCGCGGTATCATAAAACAGTTTTGGGTTTCCTTTATAGTGGTTTTACGGTACCATGATATAAGGGATCAGCTAGAGATGCTCAAAGATATTAGTAATCTGCACTTCTGCAGTTGTATGCTTGGACAGCAAATGAACACAGGAGGGTGAAAACTCTTGTGAACAGTAAACAAACATAGATTACAGTACTTCGCGGATCCCAAATTCTTACGTACGAGTAGACGCTGCTTTTGCACCAACCTTTATATTCCGACATATGGCGAGAATTGCTCGCATGCGACTCCAAAAATTCAATTAAATTACCCACAGACATTCCTCCTCCATATGATATTGCGCTTTTGTTCTCTGCCGGGAAAAGCAACACCGTAGGATAAAGCTCCTCCTGTGAGCATATGGAAATTATATCAATATTAGTCAAGTAAGCACTCAATACCAAAAAAAAGGACATGTCATGCAAGGTAACAATTCAAGTGGGCTTGAGAGGAAAAGGTTTCCTAAAATATCCACTTAAACTTGGGTTGTTGAAAAAACACTGATAGCCATATAACATACCTATGGATACATGCATCCGTGTATATAGGGATGCCTTACTTGGTTCTCAAGTTTTATCTTATCTAATCTCATCTCTGATTCAAGGAAAGCTAAACCGATCTCTAGCTCTGTTTTCGTAGCTAATCTTTATTTGATTGTTGCCTGGTGCTATGGGTGTGGACATACCAGTGGAAATCTAGTACCGCAAAAAAAATGTATTCAAACATTTTAATGCAGAACAATTGTCTTGTGTTAAATGAATTGAAATTCCTGGTCAGCATTCTGCTAACAACATTATGTCCATAAACTGAACAGGCGGAGGGAGTTAAAATATCCCATTATTTCATCTAGCTCTTTCAAAAGGGATTGGAGTATGGGCCAGAAAGGAAAATTTGAATTTTGCACGAACCAAATGCCAAGTTGGCCCTATCATATATAGATTACAAAATATGCTAATTAGATTGGCCATCTCTGTATTTTAGTTACAGCTCACACCGCTGCTTAACAGAACTGTAGATATCAGAGTGAATCTAATGGTTGAATGACGAGGTCTTTTCAGACAGACCAGAAGCTAATGTACTTCCTGCATGATTATTACCAGTGCAAGCACCTTTATTACAGGTTATGACAAGCTATGAGGTCACCTATTCTCTTCAACTTGAGCACATGCCCTGGCTGGATGCCTTCACTAAGTGTGCAACAGTGCTACTACTCTAGCTAACTAACTAACAGTTTAAAGAGTTTACTAAGCACCATGCTCCCCATACTCTAGACTCTAGCTAATACAACATATTCCAAGCCAAAGCATGGTAACACAATGCGGAGAACTCATTACCAGTGCTAAAAATAGGGCTATGTTTTTCCCTTACGACAAAAAACTGGGCTCATAAGAGAGTTCTTTTTGTAAACTTGGAAAAGTTAAATAGATAGAATATGCAATCAGTTATTCATTACTACCTTGTCTGCTGATTTTAGTAAATGATGACAATCATTTGCTGTGCAGTCCATCATGTAAATAGTTGGAAGGCCCAAGTCTCCGCCATTCTCTGCATACAATATAATGATCTTTTTTGTGACAATAAATAAATATAAATAAATAGCATTTGAAATGTAAGTAATAAAGATACATTCTTAGCAATGAACGGGCTATAATAAAATGTTTTCTGTACAATGGTGTTCCATTAATGTTCATATACTTTGCCAGTCTGCTTTATAAGTTGTACCTTCTCCTCCCCCTCCCGCGAGCGCCGGGGGGGGGGGGGGGGGAATCCCTAGCGCCGCCGCGAGCAGCCCCCCTCCTCGCTACTCCCTCCCCTCGCCGCCGCCTCGACGTACTGGCGGGCAAAGCCCGGCCAGTGCTGGCGGCGACGGGGCGCTCTCCTTCCCCCGCTCGATCTGGCGGGTGCGGGCCTCCGGGTTGGGCGGCGGCTCGGCGTTTGCTCGGGGCGCGGCGGCAGCAGCCGGTGGCGGACTCGCGGGCTGTGGGCGGCGGTGTGAAGGGGCTGCAGCGGTGGTGGTGCGCGGTGGGCTCCAGCGGCGTCGGACGGCCAGATCTGGGCCCAGGTGGCGCGGACCGTGGGCGGCGCGAGCTGCGGGCGTCCGCCCCTGCCGTGGCCGCGGCTGGTGGTGGTGGAGGCGCAGCGGCGGTGGTTGGTGGGCGTGTTGGCCGGGCTCCAGGCGTTCCGCCGGCTGGACAACGGCGGCAGCGCAGATGGGCTCCCCGGTGAGTATTCTTGGCGATTGGCGGTGGTCCGTGGGGGTCCTCCTTTCCGGTGGTCGGATCTGCGTCGGTGGCTTTGCGCGGGTCTGCATCGGCCGCTGCGGTGGGGCGGCACAGGGGTGTGTCCGGTGGGGAGGTTGGCTGGAGGGATGGGCGGCGCCGACGTGCTTGGGCCACCCGTCACTGGCACAGGGGTGTGCCGGTCCGGATGCGCCCTCTCCCCCACCTCCCCCTTTCCCCGTCCGTGTGCGGGTTGTCACAGCTCCGACGACGTTCAAGGCGAGGCGTATGCTACGGTTCGTCGGTCGGGGGTGTCCCTGTGGCTCAAAGTTGATCTCTTTGGATGGTCTTGGGGGTGTCTGGACGCTGGGCAGCAGGAGACGCGATGTTCGTGGGCAGAACTTGCGCCTCGGGTGCGGGCGAGCGGCCATGGCCACGCGGGTGGGTGGTCGCTGGTGGTTGGCGGTGCTAGGATGCGTCGGAGGGGTGGGCGTGCCGGGGTACATCACTTGCCCAATCTTGTATTGGCCGGCGGCGGCGGCGGCCGTGGACGCCGTATCCTTCATGAAGGCTCCGTCGCGGTGCCCTTACTCCTTCGAGTTGCTCCGGGTGAAAACTCGATCTTTGGGATCAGATGGTGGCGGCTATCAGTGGTCGTTCCCTTCTAGGAGGCACCATCTTGGAGTCCTTGTCCCGTCGTCTCCGTCTCACCTCTCCTCGGAGGCTTGGAGGTCTCCGTTGGCTCCAAGCGGTTCATCCTCGCGCATGTGTAGTGGCTTGGTAGTCGTTGGGGTGGTGTGGCGGTGCTCGGCACCTTTGTATCTTGCCTTGGGTGTGTGTGTCGTGTGCGGTGGTGGCGTGAGTTTGTATCGTGTTGCTTGTGGATCGGTGCTTTATATATAAAGCGGGGCGAAAGCCTTTTTCGGTATAAGTTGTACCTTGTATTAGTGTCCTTAAAAATTAGTCATAAAGCGTCATGGTCCACTGGGTTAAGGCATTACTTTCGTTATAGAAAATGCAAATTGTGCAGGACAATTCCAGTCTTTTCTTGCTTTTAACTCGTGAGTTATGATTCATAACACCTAGGAGCCTAAGATAAGATTATATTTTCTAGTCACCAGCATAAATGGATATATGTACAGAATGACTAGCATTACATCCCAAAAAATAAGTGCACTGAGATAGAAGGAAATGTTTGCACAGTTCAAAAGACAAAGGGGCAATGTAGGTTCTCCGCTTTCAACTGATGAGTTCAGGTTAGTACCTTCGGTCTGCAAACCTTGAGCCTTCGCAAACTGAGAATTCAAACTCATATAACTTTTGAATGATCGGTGCAATTCACGGACAACAAGCTCTGTTCTCTGGCAAAACCCACACCAAGAGTTGCTGAACAACACCAGCACATCCTTCTTCCAAGCAACACCAAGAGTTGCAGTATTCAAAAATGGTGTTTCATTTTTTGAATCACAACCTTCAAATCCAAAGACCAAGCGACAAAAAATACTTGCTGTCAAGAGAGGGATAGAATTTGCCTCATGGAAATCTTGATTGACCAAAGGCGGCCTTGGAAGCTCCTTTGAACTTACAACAGATGAGGCTGAACGATAATACGGAGAAAGACTTCGATTCACAAAACTATCAAAAAAAATTGCCAAGGAAGGGTAGCTAAATTCACTTTCCTGAGGAAAGACGTAATGCTTTTGTTGAACTGGATCAATTATTACCAGGGATGGCATTCTTGATCCACCAGTTAAAGTTCTCAGAAGCCTATGACCACCATCAGAAAAGAAGAATGAACCAACAAAGTGGTTATCTGATATACTTGAAGTTACCTGCTCCGTATATTCAGTGTTGTCACTTGCAAGGATGCTGGAAGAGCTAAATGTTGCACGTGGAGAATATTTTCTGTCACCTTTTTCTGATTCTTCATCTATATTAAACAAATCATCCTCAGAAATGAAATTTTCAATTCTTTCAGATTCTTGACACGGGACTGAAAATACATCTTGCTGATTTGGCGATCCTGATTTCTCTTTGTTAGAGTTCGCTTTTCTGCCATCAGGTTCCAAAATGTCCAGAACTTCTGTAACAATTTTCTCATCTCTGTGCTTTTGTAACTTGCCATGAACTTCATTGCTGCTATGCACATCAATGGAGGCCTCTTCCCGAAGATCAGGGCTTACATCAGAGGCCTCGACGGCTTGTTGTTCCTCCATTTCTGTATCACTACAATGAAGATCATTATCATTGATACCACAGTAGTGTGCAGGAGTTTTCTCAAGTATAGTCGGTGTTTGTCCATCATCAATATATTCAACTTTTGTTGCCTTGTTGTTTTCATGCACAGAAACTTCAGCGATACCATCATTGACACTGTCTGAGCTGGCAAATAAATCATCCATTCTTTGACTTTCTTGAATTGACACGGAATCCACCACTTGGACTTCAGGATTGTCAGACAGCAACTTTAGATCATCATCTTTTGCTACAAAACTTATCCTTGTTTTCTTTGACCTATGTGCTGATCTTGTTTTGTGAATCAGTTTTGTTAGAATTTCATATAAAGGACTATTAGTACTACCTTCGCTAGCACTTCTGTATGAAATACTTTCTCCATCTCTAACAACCATTACTGACATTTTCTCCCCTAAATCCATATACTTCGAGGCCAAATCATGCAACCTAGCTGTCCCAGAGTGGCCATCTGACTTACTTGTGCTCAGTGCAGAAGGATCCGCTTTTGTGCGCATTCTGGAGTTACCACTATTTAGATCACCAGAAATGACATACGGTGGATAATTTTTCTGAGCATACTCCCGTAGTAACTTGAGAGATAACTTGCTTTCATCTCTAATTTTCAAGGAATCAGATAATCTATCAATAAATAGAATAGCTGAGGGCCTATCTGCAGGAAAGGTAACCTCGCCGCCACTCGCATCAGTATCAATCTACAAATATAACATGTAACTCCAAACGTCATGGCATGATGCACGTAAAATTAGAAGCATTGGATATTTGGATAGGCCATGAGAAAAATAATGTAGCAGAAATTCATAAAAGACAATGCCTTTTTACCAGATAAAACAAGATATTGTGTTATAGAGATCAACAAATTACATACTCTTACTATATTAATTATGAATAAACTGGATTGTTCTCTTTATCTTTAGCTTAAGAACGTCTTTTGTGAGGAAAATTTTGTTTTTGCCACTCTAGTTTTTCCCATTTTTTCTTATGCCACTCTAGATTTTGACATTTCACTTTTGCCACTCTTAATTTTTGACAGTTATCACAATTACCATTCCCGTGGCAAAAGCAAAATTTTCAGAGTGGCAATTGTGATACATTTCAAAAGATAAGAATGGCAAAAATGAAGTGAAATTATTTTGCTTTTGCCACGGAATGGCAATTATGATAATTGTCAAAAGTTAAGAGTGGCAAAAGTGAAATGTCAAAATCTAGAATAGTATAAGGAAAATTGGCAAAATCTAGAGTGGCAAAAACAAAACTTGCCCTTTTTTGTGAGATATATTTGCAATAAAATAGAACCTGGTTCAAAGGATTTGATTGGTAAGAATAGATAAACAAAGGAGATATGTGCAAAGTAACAAGAATACAATAAACACATCATTCTGACATGCATTCTCCTCCTTTATTACCTACTAATTGACAATCACACCGAGAATGCATGGAGAGAATAGCTATCTTCGTCTCAGAGTAATATTTAGCACATGTCATGTTCTTCTGGTAAATTTATAACGTACATGAAACAGACTTTCACTGACCTCTTTAACGTCAAGATTATGATAGGATTGCAGCAGGCTTCTTAGGTCATCCTCCTCTTTTGCTATAACTGAACAAGATGTGCATCCCAGATAATGAACACTGAGGAACCATGTCTCTGAATTGCTTGCATTGGCAATATCCAATGAAGATAATGGTAATTTTTCAGTTACAAGGCCAAATCTAACTTTCTCCGGAGGAAGAAAGTGTTCTCTTGACAGGGCAGTAAGCTTTGCATAGAAGCTTTCAAACTGTTGGAACTTTTGCACTGTGCACAACTTACTATTTTCATCAGTTGATATTCTAATTTGATCTGAGACGCTTTGATTTGCTGTGGTAAATCCATCTTTCCAAGGAGAACCAGTAAGCTGACTCCCACCTCCAAAGGTCAGTTCATCATCTTCTATAACCTGTTTGTCATCTCAAATAAGTACATTTTCAGGGATCTGTCCTCATATATGCTCAACCGTCATAGTTCAGACAGACAGGAGTTCTCTCAAAAAATATATCAGGAATATTAACCAGAGATAAATGCGACTTTCTTTGCTAAACTTACAAGCTCTAGACGCCCATCTGATTGTCTGGTCACTGTCTTCCCAGAAACGTCAACTGTATGATATCAATGAGTATAGCATCCAAATGTCAGAATCGAGTTGACATGATTTATCATCCATTCAGAAGTTTTGATGATCATGGAACATGAAATAGAAGGATTAAGGTAGATCGGTTTGAAAGAATAAAGCAGACCACCTAAAACTATGTCATCCTGAGTTTCCGGTTATGGATATTTTACCAACTTACACCATATGTTCTTGTGAGATCTTGAATCATTTATTAATCATTAACGTTGGTCAAGATGGAAACCTAAATTTAAGGTGTTTTTTCCTGTAAAGTTCTATAAAAATGCATGCTCACTTTTGAGAGAAAGGGAGAGAAACAAAGAGCTATTCATGAATCGTAGTAACCAACCTCAATTTTAACAAGTGCCTCGTCACAAAGCAGAAAACAATACAAAATGTTGGATGAATCGAGGACAGATGACACAGAGTTGACTAACCATTCTCTGCGTGAGTTTTTGATGGAGTGACCCCACTGCTTCTGTTGCTTCTGCCACTAGCCAATCGAGTAAACCAACCACAGAACTCGGACAGAAGTACAGCTCTGTCAGTTGATTGAATAAACTCCTCCACATCATCTTTTGTATGCAAAGCCACAAAAGGGGCCTCCTCATGCTTAAGTGACATGATATGTCGTACTGAATACAATATGTCACGTGCACGAAGCTTTCCTTGATATTTGAACTGTATGGATTGTCGGTAGTATATGAACTTTGTTCCTTCAGTTGCGCCAATAGCATCCGACAGCAACTTCTCAGAATTTCTGTACACGACCATCAACTTAAGGCGACCTAGCTCCATCTCCTCGGTTGCGACCAGCTGCTGTATTTCGGCCATCAGTGATCTTGACTCACCATACCCTATAAATGATCATAAGAAATAACAGTTACAGTGAGTTGGGACTCAATCTCATGCACACATTCTCATTTTCTGGAGCAAGTGGGGCTTACCCTAATGCATGGTAACGCCTATGGAACAAACCTTGTACGTATTTGGAAATAATAATGTCGAAAACGTGAAATTGTGGAAAATTCATCGTAGTTTAAGAAGCGGCTCCAAGTCAATTTGGTCAAATAAAAAATCAACAGACAGACTGCTTAAAATTGTCCAGGATCGTGTCATCGTGCAGATTTTTGGAGTAAGAAATCGCACAGTTTGCCTTGTCATATCGGCTGCATCAAGTACTTCGTTGGCGCAATGGATTTTAGTGATTGCTTACTTATCCTTCCATGTACTTCAGAACTTCTAGATTTCGAATGCAACATGGACAGAAAATTCTCGACTGTTTGATTCAACAACTTGACCTTGGCAACTACTCGTGCAGTCAGAAACCAGAGCTTTCAGCTAGACAGGATAGGTTGGAGGGCTCACATGGCATGGTGACGACGAGGAGGGTGTGGGGCTGGAGCCGGATCTGGGAGGAGAAGTTGGCCCTAGTCAAGACCTGCCACTCTGGGCGGCCAGCGGTGGCGCCGAAGCTCGACGCCGCCTTTGACTGTGGCGCGACGAGGAGGAAGGAGATAAGGAGGTGCGGCCATGCCGCGACGAAAAGACGGCGCATGGAGGCCGCCGTCCTCGGCTCCTCGCGGCCGGGAAGAAGATTTTTCTTTTTTTGAGAGAGAGGGGGAAGAGGAAGTTTTGGCGACACCGAGCGTATGATTAGTTTTTTTGGCAAGTACATGGATGAACCCATGGCTCGGAAAGCTTATTTCTAAGTGCCAACAAATTATGAAAAATGTTTCATGCATACATCTTAAAGCTTTTTTCTAAGTGCCAACAAATTATGAAAAATGTTTCATGCATACATCTTGACACTATATGTGCGGGCAAAAAGTTTAGCAGAAAACAATTTTTTTTGGCATGTGTAAAAAGACAACAAAATGTGTCATGGAAAGTTATTTAGTAGCACTGAATTTATCTTTTTCAAAGAGGCAAAAATAAAAGATATTTTTTCACAAAACTTTGTGGGGCGCACACGTGTATGCGTGAAATTTTGTTTTGAATTTTTTGACACTAAAACGCGTTTAAAATGCATTCTTAAAAAATGGGTTCATATGCCCATGAGTTCAGGATGTCTCTAGTCAAAACTGAGCATATGATTAATTATCGAGTCGTCAGGAATGAGAAGACAAGGTTGAGTAAAATGCATCGAACCACCACAATAGCAGCAACATTGGCGAAAAACAATCACTTTACAAACCGTGGTAAAAATCACCGCATCGGAAAATTAACAGTGACAAAAAACACTAACAATGAATACTAAGTGCTTTGATAATGTCACTAATTGTTCGGATCCACCTGTCAGATTGAGTTGGCAAAAAAATGCCGCGCAAACATGTTGACTTGGTATTCTTCTTTCTTCTCCTTCTCTCTCCTTGGCAGTTCATCACACACATCATTCCCACCAGCCAGTCACCCATGCCGCAGTTTATATACGGAGCCCCCACACTGCAGCCGTCACAGTCCATGGACGCAAATACACAACACCATCGTACCCTTGGCAGTGTTGGCCCTCTCACGCCGGCAATGTCTCAAGTCTGTCGTGGCGGCGGCACCGTCGGTGCAGCGTTGAAATGATCTAGATGACGACTAGAAGAGGGGTGAATAGGTATTTTAAAACTTTTACGGATTTGGCTTTATCCTAATGCGGAATTAAACTAACGGATACTTTTCAAGCACAAATCCTAAATATACGCTCAACTAAGTGCACCAACAACCTACGCTAAACAAGATAGGAACTTAAGCAAACTAGCAAGCATAAACTATATCCCAAGATATGGAAATGTAGGAACAACTAAGCAATTCAACTAGCACAAGATATAACAATATGAGCAAGTATGAATTGCAGAAAGTAAAGAGTGTGGGTATGAGATAACCACAAGTGAGTCGGGGACGCGAATTTATCCCAAAGTTCACACTCGTGAGAGTGCTAATCTCCGTTGGAGCGGTGCCGAAGCCAAAGCTCCGGGGCGTCACCAAGTGACTCACCGTATTCTCCCTTTCGAGTCAGCCCCAACGGATGAGCCTCGATTCACTCGAGGTTGGTCTTGAAGGCGACCACTACACTTTTACAAACTTCTTCGGAGCACACCACAAACATGAAAGCTTCCGGAGGTGTAACACCCCGGTAGTTAAGCTACAGTAACCACACGCTAATGATGCCACGTCACCACGATTACTGTTGTTAAACTCGCGATGATTCGAATCACGTTCAAATTCAAATTTAAAATAAAGCCAAACAAATAAAGTTTTCAAATGACCAACAAAAATGTATAAAGTGCGACAAATAATCTCTGGATAATTGCCATGTAGAAACCACATTTTTATAAATTAATTAAATACACTTAAACAATTAAACAGTAGTTAAAACAATTATATAAATGCCTTTGGTATTTTATAAAATACTAAAGTATGTTATTCTAGAGTAAAACTTTTAATGACAGCAGCATATTTAGTAACACTAATTTAGTTGATGTTTAGATATTTTACAAAACTAAGATAAATAGGAAATAAAATAGAAAACAAATAAACAGAAAATAAGTAAAAGAGAAATAAACAAAAGATAAAACATAAAAAAAAATAACCCCATGGCCCAACTGGGCCTTGGCCCAGCTCCCTCCCCCGGCCCACCTACTGGCCTATATGGCCTCCCCCCTACCCACCGAAACCCTAAACGCCCCCCCCCCCCCACTCCCCTCGCTCCTCTCCTCCCCCCCAGTCCGGATCTGGATCGGGAGGAGGCCGATCCCGTGCTGCCCCGCGCCCCCGACGCCGGCGACCGTCCCCGTCACCGGACCTCCCCCTCGCCTCGCCCGTCGCCTCGTCGCCCCTCGTTCTTCCTCGTGCGTCGCCCGCCCGAGGCTTCTGCCTCGCCTCGCCGACCGATGTCGCCGCACCCCCCCATCGACGACGCGCCCGACGCCGCCCATCGCCACCGTCGCCGTTGCGTCCTCGCCTCCTCCCCACGCCGGCCTCCTCGAGCCTCACCGCCCGTCTCCTCTGCACCGCACGTGAGCGCCGCCGCCTCCCCTCCCTTTCCCTCTGTCGCCGCCGCGCTCGCACTCGCCGGCCCCGATGCTTTGCTGCGCCACCCCTCCCTGTGCTGCCTGCCGCTGCTGCTGTCGCCGCCCGCGCCTGGCACCGCCCCTGTCCCCGCGTCGCAGCGCCGCCCTCCGCTCCGCCACGGCCGCGCCGTCGCCCGCCTGCGCATCGCCGCTGCCCCGCGGTCCTTGCTGCTCTGCCGCCGCCGCGCTGCTGCTTCTGCTGCTGCTCCCACCTCCGCCCCGTGCCGTCCCGCAGCCGCCTTGCTCCACCCGGCCCGTGTGCTGGCCGCGCCATGGCCGGCGCCACCCGCCCCCCCCTGTGGCCTCGGCACCCACGGGTGCCCACGCCCGACGCCCGTACCCGCCACCCGCACGCCCTCTGTGGCCTGGGCCACTGACTGCTGGGGCCCAGCCCCAGTAAAAAAAGAAGAAGATATATTAATTATTTAATTAGATAAATAATTAATTAACTTAAATAATTTGGTTTAATTAACCTGCTAATTAGCTGATTAACTGTTAATTAGTTAACAGTCACTGACAGACGGGACCCACGTGTCAGGTTGACTGCTGACGTCATGATGACGTCAGCATACACTGTTTCGGATAATGTTGAATTTAAATAAATAATTGAATTCCAGAAATTAATAAAAACTTTAGAAAATCTTAGAAAATAATCCGTAGCTCGGATCGAAAAACTTTCTACATGAAAGTTGCTCAGAACGACGAGACGAATCCGAATACACGATCCGTTCGTCCGCCACACGTCCCTAACTATCCGAACATGCAACCGTTCCCCTCCGGTCATCTGTCTGACAAATGCCCGGAACCGGGAAAACATTCCCGGATGGATTCCTCCTTTCTCAGTGACGTGCAACCATACACTAGGACACACCCGGCACTGCATGTTGTCATGTCGTACATTGTGTTGCTCATATTTGATGTGTATTTATACTGTTTCCTCCCCCTCTTCTCTCTTGTTAGACCCCGACGCAGTTCCCGGTACCGACGCAGCTCAGGAGCCCGACGACACCGTTAACGACCTTGCCTTTGCCGCCGAGCAACCAGGCAAGCCCCCCCTTTGATCATCCCGATATCGCCCATTCTATTTTCTCATGCTTGCATTAGAATTGCTACTGCTACTGCTTTACCTATTCTGATGCATAGCCTGTTTATTGTAACCTGCTGTTGGTAATTACCTGCATATCCTAAACTGCTTAGTATAGGCTGGGTAGAGACCTATCAGTGACCCCACTTATCCCGACTGCCCCGCTGGATTATCCGAAGACCTGATCAACGGGATTGAAGACCAGGCCCCGACACCGCACATCACCCCCCTTAGTTGTAACGACACTGCAGCGTTACTATCGAGTGCCGAGGGTGAAACCTCTTGTAGCACTTCTGATGTTAACTCTGTAGAGTAGCTATTCGGTCGTGGTCATCGAGGGTGATTCCTCCTTCACCACTTCCGGTAACGACGCTGTCGTGCAACCCATCAAGTGTGAACCCATCAAGGGTGATTCCTCCGAGTTCACCTTGACGGATACATCGAGTGGGAATTCAACGAGGGTGATACCTCGGATTCCTCTGATGTTATGGACACACGGATACTTGGACTTTACACTATTACTTGGATAGGCGGGTTGACCCTGAGGGGTACCCGTGTGCGCCTGAGAGGCGAGTGTTGTGAAGACGGGTGCCTGTATGGTGCCCGAGTGATGAATACGAGGCGCGGCCGGGCATTCTTAACCCTTGCAGCAAGTCCTCGAGACGGGGCAACGAGGTCACATCTTTCGTGAGTCTCTGCTCGTTACCGCAAGCCCAAGGTACTAACGATTTGGATATTTGATCCGAGTAGGCCTCTGGCCTGATAGCACTAACCATCACGTGGGCATAGTATGGGCGTTCTGCATCGTATGCATCAGCCGAAAGCTCTGTCAGACGTCCAGTTCAGCATGGCGGCACGGACGGACCGGCGCCTTCCTGTAGTGTTGGTGCCTGGCTTCACCGTGTGCGCAACGACCCGGAGGGCGAGGGGCGATGGCCAAGACCCCCTTGCGCTTAGGATGTAGACCGGCGGGGACCTCTCTGCTGAGCTGTAGGTAGGGTTGCGGTGTGTCGTTTGGCCGAGGCCGGGCATGACTCGGAAAAGTGTGTCTGGCCAGAGTTAAGCGAGCGTGGTGGGTAAGTTGGTGCACCCCTGCAGGGAAGAAAACTTCTATCGATAGCCGGTCCTACGGTAAAGGACACTCGGAGTTGTATCCTGATTGATACAATTTAGAACTGGATACTTGGATACTATGGCTCTGGGATTGCTTCTCGCAGGGAGTCGAGAAGGGATCTCAGGACGAGGTTGATGACTGTATGGCTCTGGGATTGCTTTCTCGCAGGGAGTCGAGAAAGGATCTCTGGGTGAGGTTGATATCATTACTGCTACATTATATTGTACTGTCCTACTCTCTCCTATTGCTGCAAGACCGCTGAAGATGCTAGTCTTCGATAGGACTAGGCCTCCTCTCTATTCTGGCATTTCTGCAGCCCAGTCCACATATACAACCTCCCTTTGAAAATGTTGCATATGTAGTGTAGATCCTTGCTTGCTGAGTACTTCTGAGTACTCACGGTTGCTTTGTTTTCCTTTTCTCCCCATATCAGTTTGACGTGACCAAGATGACGGAGCCCCTGAGACAGATGCCCCGTCAATCGACTACTACTACTACCCAGAGGATGGATACTACTTCGAGCTTGCCATCGACCAGGAGTAGGATCGGAGGGTCCCAGGCAGGAGGCCTACGCCTTTCGATCGTAGTGTTTTATTTTGCCCCGCCTTTCTAAAGGCCTTTCTGTTTCTGTTTCATATCTGTACTCAGATATCTGATGCTTCCGCTGATGCTTGTACGCAAGCTTATGTATTCGAGCCCTCGAGGCCCCTGGCTTGTAATATAAAGCTTGTATGATTTTATTTATGTTTTAGAGTTGTGTTGTGATATCTTCCCGTGAGTCCTTAGGCTTGATCGTGTGCATTTGCGTGTATGATTAGTGCACGATTGAGCCGGGGGCATCACAGGAGGAACTTGACCACCTAGGCCACTTCACACCCTTCCCTGGAGCACACCACAAAAGGAAGCTTCCGGAGGAACCTTGGCCACCTAGGCCTCTTCACAAACTTCTCAAAGATATCACTAAACCATCTAGGAGGCGAAGCCTCCAAGAGTAATAAAATCACGGGCTCTCACTCGAACAAATCGATGCGGGGAGCTCAAACCAATGCAACAAATGCAATGCAAGGTCAAGCAACAAATGCTCAACTCACTCTCTCAATCTCACAAGATGCAACTCAAGAAAGTGGGAGATTGAAGAGAGGGGATGCAATGGAGGAAATCAACAAATGACTCCAAGATCCATCCATAAATCCCCCTTCACTTAGAGGGGAGATAGGGGTTTGGGAGAGGTGGCAAGAGGCTCAAAATGATGTTTAGAATGTGAATCAACAACCCCCCAACCGGTGGGAGGAAGGAGCCCTTAAATAGCCAAAACCCAAAACTAGCCGTTGGGGCTCAACGGGTAGTTCCTGGACACCCCGTGCCCACGGGGTCCCGTGCGCATGTTACAGGCCCGTGCGCACGGGGCCCCGTGCCCACGGGGTCAAAAAACCCGTGTCCACGGGGTACCCAGAACAGCCTGCAGCAGCCCACTAAAACAGTGATAACTTTGGCATACGGACTCCGAATTCGATGATCTTGGGCTCGTTTTAAAGCTATGGAAAAGCCCAAGGTCCTCACATAGAGAACCACCCAAAATCAACAAGAAAGAAAGATGCAAATTATGCAAAGGTTTAAGCTCTCTACATGCAACGTGATCAAGCAACTTGCCCGAAAGTCCCTCTTGATAGTACGGCTATCAAACCTATAATCCGGTCTCCCTCCAAGCACCATGAGACCGGCAAAACTAGGAAAACCTAGCTAAGTTATACCTTTGCCTTGCACATTCCACTTGAGATTGATGATGACTTTAATGCTTGCCTCAAGTTGGAATTCTTTTTCTTGTCCACAATCAGTTGGTGAAGATACTCGAAATGCTTCCTCATATTGCAATGAGGGAAGCCTTAACTTAAGCCCATATTCATATGGACATTATCATGATGTGGACCGCAAGCTTCAAAGCATATAACCTCCAGCTTCTCATCTTGCACTTGGACTCCTCAAACCCGATGACCATCATCACTTGATGTCATCCATACATAGGCTACTTGAAATCTTTCCTTTTGATGCAAGCCCATGAGAAACACCTAACCCACATAGACATAGAAAACACATAGCAAGGGTTAGGTAACAAAGCACAATTCACAATTACTTCCCATACCACTAGATCACTTGATCCCACATGGTACAAAGATTGCACTTTGTGAGTTGACCATCTAGATAATCTTCGAGCTTCATCTTGGTCAACCAACATCTTTACTTCAAGCTCTATATTGGTTTCTTGAAAGCCATAATGAACTCTTCATTTCCCTTCATTGCTTCAAGAATACATCACCAAAAGACTCTTCCATGACCATATCAAGTTTCACTTTGAATATCACATTGGTCATCATTTGCTCTTCTAAAAAACTCCATCATAATCTCTTGAGAGGCATAAAGAACTCTTCACTCTAGTTGCTTGCTTCAAGACTTGATCAACCGAAACCCAACACATGAGCTCACCATGATCTTGTCTTGAAACCATAACTTGAATTCTTCTATTTGTTTATACTCTCAAGCTCTTGATCCTTAAAAGCCCACATATGTCAATCTTTGAGATCCTCTAATGAACTCCACCTTGAATATATTTGGTTAGACATTAAAATCAATCTTGATGGTTTCAACATAAATCCCCAAAGACCAACTTGAAACCTCACTGGATATGGGACCTCGAGTGCCAAAACCTAGGCCCCATGTGCACGGGGGTCAGGAGGCCCGTGCGCACGGGTATCCAGAGAGGGATACCATGAGGACTTCTTTGAATGTTTTGATGGCATTCTTCCCACATAAATCCAACATGCTTCATGCATCACTATGGAACTGATTAACTGTTAATTAGTTACAGTCACTGACAGACGGGACCCACGTGTCGGTTGACTGCTGACGTCATGATGACGTCAGCATACACTGTTTCGGATAATGTTGAATTTAAATAAATAATTGAATTCCAGAAATTAATAAAAACTTTAGAAAATCTTAGAAAATAATCCGTAGCTCGGATCGAAAAACTTTCTACATGAAAGTTGCTCAGAACGACGAGACGAATCCGAATACACGATCCGTTCGTCCGCCACACGCTCCCTAACTATCCGACATGCAACCGTTCCCCTCCGGTCATCTGTCTACAAATGCCCGGAACCGGGAAAACATTCCCGGATGGATTCCTCCTTTCTCAGTGACGTGCAACCATACACTAGGACAACCGGCACTGCTGTTGTCATGTCGTACATTGTGTTGCTCATATTTGATGTGTATTTATACTGTTTCCTCCCCCTCTTCTCTCTTGTTACCCCGACGCAGTTCCCGGTACCGACGCAGCTCAGGAGCCCGACGACACCGTTAACGACCTTGCCTTTGCCGCCGAGCAACCAGGCAACCCCCCTTTGATCATCCCGATATCGCCCATTCTATTTTCTCATGCTTGCATTAGAATTGCTACTGCTACTCTGCTTTACCTATTCTGATGCTAGCCTGTTTATTGTAACCTGCTGTGGTAATTACCTGCATATCCTAAACTGCTTAGTATAGGCTGGGTAGAGACCTATCAGTGACCCCACTTATCCCGACTGCCCCGCGGATTATCCGAAGACCTGATCAACGGATTGAAGACCAGGCCCCGACACCGCACATCACCCCCCTTATTTGTAACGACCACTGCAGCGTTACTATCGAGTGCCGAGGGTGAAACCTCTTGTAGCACTTCTGATGTTAACTCTGTAGAGTAGCTATTCGGTCGTGGTCATCGAGGGGATTCCTCCTTCACCACTTCCGGTAACGACGCTGTCGTGCAACCCATCAAGTGTGAACCCATCAAGGGTGTTCCTCCGAGTTCACCTTGACGGATCATCGAGTGGGAATTCAACGAGGGTGATACCTCGGATTCCTTATGTTATGGACACACGGATACTTGGACTTTACACTATTACTTGGATAGGCGGGTTGACCCTGAGGGGTACCCGTGTGCGCCTGAGAGCGAGTGTTGTGAAGACGGGTGCCTGTATGGTGCCCGAGTGATGAATACGAGGCGCGGCCGGGCATTCTTAACCCTTGCACGTCCTCGAGACGGGGCAACGAGGTCACATCTTTCGTGATTCTCTGCTCGTTACCGCAAGCCCAAGGTACTAACGATTTGGATATTTGATCCGGTAGGCCTCTGGCCTGATAGCAGCTAACCATCACGTGGCATAGTATGGGCGTTCTGCATCGTATGCATCAGCCGAAAGCTCTGTCAGACGTCCAGTTCAGCATGGCGGCACGGACGACCGGCGCCTTCTGTAGTGTTGGTGCCTGGCTTCACCGTGTGCGCAACGACCCGGAGGGCGAGGGGCGATGGCCAAACCCCCTTGCGCTTAGGATGTAGACCGGCGGGGACCTCTCTGCTGAGCTGTAGGTAGGTTTGCGGTGTGTCGTTTGGCCGAGGCCGGGCATGACTCGGAAAAGTGTGTCTGGCCAGAGTTAAGCGAGCGTGGTGGGTAAGTTGGTGCACCCCTGCAGGAGAAAACTTCTATCGATAGCCGGTCCTACGGTAAAGGACACTCGGATTGTATCCTGATTGATACAATTTAGAACTGGATACTTGGATACTATGGCTCTGGGATTGCTTCTCGCAGGGAGTCAGAAGGGTCTCAGGACAGGTTGATGACTGTATGGCTCTGGGATTGCTTTCTCGCAGGGAGTCGAGAAAGGATCTCTGGTGAGGTTGATATCATTACTGCTACATTATATTGTACTGTCCTACTCTCTCCTATTGCTGCAAGACCGCTGAAGATGCTAGTCTTCGATAGGACTAGGCCTCCTCTCTATTCTGGCATTTCTGCAGCCCAGTCCACATATACAACCTCCCTTTGAAAATGTTGCATATGTAGTGTAGATCCTTGCTGCTGAGTACTTCTGATTACTCACACGTTGCTTTGTTTTCTTTTCTCTTTCTCTCCCATATCAGTTTGACGTGACCAAGATGACGGAGCCCCTGAGACAGATGCCCCGTCAATCGACTACTACTACTACCCAGAGATGGATACTATTCGAGCTTGCCATCGACCAGGAGTAGGATCGGAGGGTCCCAGGCAGGAGGCCTACGCCTTTCGTCGTAGTGTTTTATTTTGCCCCGCCTTTCTAAAGGCCTTTCTCGTTCTGTTTCATATCTGTACTCAGATATCTGATGCTTCCGCTGATGCTTGTACGCAAGCTTATGTATTCGAGCCCTCGAGCCCCTGGCTTGTAATATAAAGCTTGTATGATTTTATTTAGTTTTAGAGTTGTGTTGTGAATCTTCCCGTGAGTCCTTAGGCTTGATCGTGTGCATTTGCGTGTATGATTAGTGCACGATTAGCCGGGGCATCACAGGAGGAACTTGACCACCTAGGCCCTTCACACCCTTCCCTGGAGCCACCACAAAAGGAAGCTTCCGGAGGAACCTTGGCCACCTAGGCCTCTTCACAAACTTCTCAAATATCACTAACCATCTAGGAGGCGAAGCCTCCAAGAGTAATAAAATCACGGGCTCTCACTCGAACAAATCGATGTCGGGGAGCTCAAACCAATGCAACAATGCAATGCAAGGTCAAGCAACAAATGCTCAACTCACTCTCTCAATCCACAAGATGACCTCAAGAAATGGGAGATTGAAGAGGGGGATGCAATGGAGGAAATCAACAAATGACTCCAAGATCCATCCATAATCCCCTTCACTTAGAGGGGAGATAGGGGTTTGAGAGGTGGCAAGAGGCTCAAATGATGTTTAGAATGTGAATCAACAACCCCCCAACCGGTGGGAGGAAGGAGCCCTTAAATAGCCAAACCCAAAACTAGCCGTTGGGGCTCAACGGGTAGTTCCTGGACACCCCGTGCCCACGGGGTCCCTGCGCATGTTACAGGCCCGTGCGCACGGGGCCCCGTGCCCCGGGGTCAAAAAACCCGTGTCCACGGGTACCCAGAACAGCCTGCAGCAGCCCACTAAACAGAATGATAACTTTGGCATACGGACTCCGAATTCGATGATCTTGGGCTCGTTTTAAAGCTATGGAAAAGCCCAAGGTCCTCACATAGAGAACCACCCAAAAACACAAGAAGAAAGATGCAATTATGCAAAGGTTTAAGCTCTCTACATGCAACGTGATCAAGCAACTTGCCCGAAAGTCCCCTTGATAGTACGGCTATCAAACCTATAATCCGTCTCCCTCCAAGCACATGAGACCGGCAAAACTAGGAAAACCTAGCTAAGTTATACCTTTGCCTTGCACATTCCACTTAGATTGATGATGACTTTAATGCTGCCTCAAGTTGGAATTCTTTTCTTGTCCACAATCTTGGTGAAGATACTCGAAATGCTTCCTCATATTGCAATGAGGGAAGCCTAAACTTAAGCCCATATTCATATGGACATTATCATGATGTGGACCGCAAGCTTCAAAGCATATAACCTCCACTCTTCATCTTGCACTTGGACTCCTCAAACCCGATGACCATCATCACTTGATGTCATCCATACATAGGCTACTTGAAATCTTTCCTTTTGATGCAAGCCCATGAAGAACACCTAACCCACATAGACATAGAAAACACATAGCAAGGGTTAGGTAACAAAGCACAATTCACAATTACTTCCCATACCACTAGATCACTTGATCCCACATGGTACAAAGATTGCACTTTGTGAGTTGACCATCTAGATAATCTTCGAGCTTCTCTTGGTCAACCAACATCTTTACTTCAAGCTCTATATGGTTTCTTGAAAGCCATAATGAACTCTTCATTTCCTCTCATTGCTTCAAGAATACATCACCAAAAGACTCTTCATGACCATATCAAGTTTCACTTTGAAATCACATTGGTCATCATTTGCTCTTCTAAAAACTCCATCATAATCTCTTGAGAGGCATAAAGAACTCTTCACTCTAGTTTCTTCTTCACGCCTTGAATCACAACCGAAACCCAAACATGAGCTCACCATGATCTGTCTTGAAACCATAACTTGAATCTTCTATTTGTTTATACTCTCAAGCTCTTGATCCTTAAAAGCCCACATATGTCAATCTTTGAGATCCTCTATGAACTCCACCTTGAATATATTTGGTTAGACATAAAATCAATCTTGATGGTTTCAACATAAATCCCCAAAGACCAACTTGAAACCTCACTGGATATGGGACCTCGAGTGCCAAAACCTAGGCCCCATGTGCACGGGGGTCAGGGACCCCGTGCGCACGGGGTATCCAGAGAGTTGACACTCGACCCCGTGCGCACGGGGGTCAGGAGGCCCGTGCGCACGGGTATCCAGAGAGGGATACCATGAGGACTTCTTTGAATGTTTTGATGGCATTCTTCCCACATAAATCCAACATGCTTCATGCATCACTATGGAACATTTCTTCATATAGGATTCAATGCACTTGATGCTCCATAGGAATTGTCTATGAATACCAAAGCTTAGAGCAAATATATCTTCATATATATGGACTTCATGCTTGATTCCTTCTAATATCCTTGATGCACCTTCTATGGGCTATACCTTCAAATATATCTCAGTGAAAACATTAGTCCATAGAGATTGTCATTAATTACCAAAACCACACTTAGGGGCTACATGCCCTTTCAATTTCCCCCATTTTGGTAATTGATGACAATCTCAACAAGAGGGTTTATATAATGAATTTAAAATAAGTATGCAATCTATCCGAGTATAAATTGTATACTTGTGGTGGTTTCGATAGCCTCAAATATCACAAAGATAGTTGATGTTATCAAAACCGGTTGTACTAGCATCGAAATACTACACAAGAATTTGATGCTAGTAAAACCATACTATATAGAGCAAATTCCCCCACAATATATGCACGTGAAAGAACTTGGTGGAGTTTTCTCTATATACACATCCATGAAACAAGCAAACACAACAAATGTAGATATGCATGAATGATAAGAACCAACTCACTTCTCCTAAACCCTCTAAACTTCTCCCCCATTGGCATCAAATGCCAAAATGGAAGAAATCTAGAAGGCCAATATAGTATGAGTTCCTCCTTAATTTGCATTTCTCAAATGTGAGTGGAATCAAATGCACGTACCCATTTATGAATCAATGGAGGAGCTCAAACTATATTGGGGATCCATAGAATGCGACAAGAAGATAAAACATGAGAGCCACACATTCAAAATATCCAAAGAACATATTTTGGACAAGATATACGGGAAGTATCCAATAGGATCATCATGCTAAGAATGGGTCCAAAATATATCCAAAAACGCATGAGTGCAAAGATATAAGAATTACATACAAGCACTCACTACTCATCCTCTTGCCGGATCCATCAAAGAATCAAAAGGAGACAATCCCATGGACCGGTAGTAAACAAACAGATATCAAAGAAAGATATGCACTTTCTCACGTGTTAAGTTTCTTATGTGGCAAATAATCATCACGATGAGCATCCACAAAGAAACTTGCACACACAAAAAAGATACAAAATATAAGAACACGATATCCTTGAATGAATCCATTATTATACAAACTTGATCTTTAGCATAAGAGCTTTGTCACATGGCGCATGGCACAAGGCACATGGCATAAATTGATCTCATTTGCATAAAAATGAATTACTAAGCATGATAGAAAATACCACAACCAAAATGAGTGTTTTTGCAAATTTATCCATATTACACATAAGAGCACTTTGAGGACTTGGTATGCAATAAATTGCTTAATTGGCATATTTGGGATAAGTGAACCATGAGCATGGTTTTATAAATCCCCATGATATGCTTCTTCTCAAATGGCTCATAGATGCAATAAGGAGGTTTAAGCTCTTGCAAGAAACACAAAACCAACAAGTACTAATCATGCCGTGATGCAACATACACAATGTTGACTCTAATTTAAATAAATGCATGAAGTGAGTACTTGTTACCGAGAGAGCATTGGTTCAAGGGGCCCTTGATCTAGTATGCGAACATGAGGGAATTGATCTTATTCTTGGATAGGTACATGATCTCGCATAGCATCTTTCTCTTATGTTGGGGGTGATGACCTCCCTTGTGGTGGATCCACAAGAGGGGCTCTTACTCCTTCTTCTACATGGATATGGGGTATTTATTGTGGAATAATATGATCAATCCCCATTGTACTTGTAGCTTGGGAAGGAGCCTCATCACCTACAACACTTGAAACAAATTGCTCCGCATGGAAGCCGTTATTCTCATCACACTCCACATTCGCCATTTCCTCAATACATCCCATGGATTTATTGAGAATACGGTAAGTGTGGGAGTTTGATGCATATCCAACAAATTGGCCCAAATTTTGGTTAACCGGGTTTTCATGATGAGAATGAAATACTTACAACCGAACCGGGTTTTCATCTATCTTCTCCCTCAAATCAAAGAATAAACGAAGCTTGGCTCTAGTAATTTTTCACGGTGTCTCCACCTTCCTCATGAATAAGCCAAGCATCCAATGCTTCTACAAAGTACCTAACACACATTAAGGTACAATTTGGTCCCCAAACTTATTGGGTCTGAAGTAGTTAGTCCAACTACAATACATTGGGCAAACTCCTCATTAAATTTGTGCATATGGATAAGAACTCAAAATTCAAGCACATCTTTAATCATCAGGGATATTATGGAGTTTACCCTATATAGAGGATCAAGTAGAGCAAGCAAGGCATGAAGAAGTATATAAATAAATATGCATGCACATGCCTACCAAGATCCAAAGAGATACAATTTGGACAAGAGAACACATACACGATGCACCAATAATATCATAAAGCATTCAAGTTGTCCAAATTATATCAAAGTGACGAAACCACACAAGACCACACACAAAGAACAACATATGAACTAAGCAAAAACCAATGAGTATAGGATATACACTACACACATGCTCAAAGGTTTATCTCACTCAAGTAGATAATAGATAGAGCAAGTAGTGAGATAAGGCAAGTTGAAGCACGAACCGAGAAGAAGATGATCATAAAGTTCTACCACATGAAGAATTACCAATTGTAAGAGAATAACAATGGTATTTGGAATTAACACTCAGTGGTAGATTCCGAAGATGCACAAGATCAAAATCATAATGCAAAGCACAAGAAGAAAGTTTCATAGTGTTCTTAGTCGGGTGGGCATTTCTGCCCAATGGACCACGTGCGCACGGGGGTCAAAAGACCCCGTGCGCATGGGGTACCCAGGGAGTTACGTAGTACCCCGTGCGCACGGGGGTCAGAAGACCCCGTGCGCATGGGGTGTCCAGAACTTTTCTGTTACAACTTCCTGGATACCACGGCAAGCATGCTACGAAGGCAAAAAAACTAACAAGAGATAACTAATGGACAGTGTGAGAATTTGAATTTCAAATGAGCTTGACATACCACATAGTGACTAGATAATATTGAATATCGATACTAGGTGGTATTTCTCATATTCACATTTTGGGTTTGTGATGTGCACAAAACATAACACTCCCCCATAATGTGATGGTCCACTAATATCTCTCAAAAGCCAAACAAGATACAATAAAGGCTCAAGACTACAACCACCACTATATGATGTGCAATGCAAAAACCACATGCTAGATACAAACTAAGAAAGCAAGGGGCGAGTAACTTTCAATGTAAGCAATAAAAATACAAGTTACCGCAAAGAGGGACATTGGATAGATAATATGAAGATAATCCACATGACTTAATTGGCTTGAACAAATAAATGATGGATATCCTTTTCTTCATGAACTAGCCAAATCTCCAATGTCCTCCACACAAGTATTGACCAAGTTAGAGCTTGATGGTCCCCAACCAAGTTGGGTCCTAAGAAGTTAGTCACAATAGGCTTGGCAACCCAAATGGCCTTTTCCATTTCCAAACCACTTTGGGCACCAACAAACTTGGCAAACACATTGCCAACAACATCCTTCCTAGGAGAATAATGATCATTGACTAGAGGAGGCTTAGGGATGTTACCGTTGGGACATGATGAGGATATGTGTCCCTTCTCACGACAATTATAGCAACATGTGCTCCCCCTTCTCTTCTTCTTTATTTTCTCAACTTGGGGAGCATTCTCTTGGTTTATCATTGGTAGTGGCCTTTATTCAAGTTGAGGTTGACCTTGAGAGTGAACTTGAGGTTGACCTTGAGATTGAAATTGAGCCGCTTCCCTTGTTGCTTCACATTTGAAGCCTTCTTCTTCAATGGACAAGATCTCACATGGTGTCCAACATTCTTGCACTTGAAGCATGTAATGTTGGCCTCATTCTTGACTTGGTCTTGTCCCTTCTTATTCTTAGACTTCTTGTTGATGGAAGTGAAACCAAGTCCACCCTTGTCATGAGGGTATTTTTGAATACTCAAGATATTTTTGAGAGTGGAGCTCCCTTCATGACACTTTTCCAAGTCTTTCTTCAAAATAGTGACTTGGGCCTTGAGCTCTTTGTTTTCCTCTACAAGGTTAGTATCAACAAAAGTACTAGGGGAAGTAGAAGCTTCATTGTTAGAGCAACAAGGCAAGGAGAGCAATTCATCAGAAGAATTGGCTATAATATATCTAGATGAATCACTAGGACTAGCACAAGTCAATAAAGCATTTTGACTAGAAATAGTGCCAATGTCCACATGAGGCTCACAAGATGTTACCTTAGACACAATAGCCTCATGAGCTAACTTTAGCCTTTCATGGGAGATTAGAAGGTCATCATGAGAGCCCGAGAGCTTTTCATGACTTTCCTCTAATTTTCCATAATTGCTAGTTAGCAAAGCAAGTTGAGCCCTTAGCTCAACATTCTCCTTCAAGATATATGCTTCACAAGAAGTAGAGTTAGTAGCACAAGCATCATTGACAATATGAGAGCTAGAAGAAACTAGGGACTTCACATGAGTAGCTTGAAGTTCATCATAAGACTTAGAGAGTTTGATGAGCTCTCCCTTGACATTCTTGTAGCCATGGTCAAGGTGCTCAAAATACTCTTTAAGTTTATCATGAGCAACTTCAATCTCTTCTTTAGAAGATTCTAAGTCTCTAAGAGTTTCAAGAGCATCAAGAAGGTTACAATCAAGTTTTTCATTTTGTTCTTGCTCTTCGTGAAGTAAATCATTACACTTTCCAAAATGAGTAATGAGATCTTTAAACATCTCATAAGTGTTCTTATTTACCCCACGAAGAGAATTACCAGTTTCATATATTTCTTGACTCATATCCCTATCACATTCATCATCACTCTCATCAATATCATTACAAAGAGTAGATGGTACCTCGGTGTTACCTCTTGCCATGAGGCACATATAAACATTGGAGGTTGATGATGATTCTTTTGGAGAGGAAGATTTTTCATAAGCAAGAGTAGGAGATTAATGACCATCCTCTTGACGCTCATAGCATTTCCTCTCCAACATGGTGATTTCCTTCTTTGCTCTTCTAGCCATTTCTCCATTAGTGTTGTGTGCACTACTTTCTCTTGTTTCCTCTACATGGTTAGTCAAAGAACAACTAGAGGAAATAGAAGCATAGGGATCATGGCAACAAGGAGTATCAAGCATATCATCACAAAAAGTATTCAAGGAATCTCTAAATGATATGCATGGACTATCAACACAAGAATGTATGTCTTTTTTCCTAGATGTGTTCAAGTCCAAAGAAACTACAACATTAGCATTTATGCATGAAAGATCATCAATATTGAAGACATCATCATCATTATCATCACAAATGATATTTCCACTCACCATGTCATTACCTTGGGACATGCCACATGATGGTGAGGTGGAAGAAGTTGAAATGTCCAAGTACACGGAGGAAGAAGCAATATGGAGTTCTTCATGATTTGAATATGTGAAGAACTCCTCAATTGATTCCTCCAAAAGATGATGAATATCAACAAGATCGAACCCACCGTATATTTATTCAAGTTTGGTGCACATATCATGAGCCGTCACACAAGTCATGATAGACTCAAATACTTCAAGGGATATAGACCGGATTATGGCATTCTTAGCACCATACCCACAAAGCATATCATCATTTTCCTCACTAGTTGGGAAAAGGTCATCCTTCCACGGAGAAGCCCCTACAAGAACAATTCGCACAAAATTTGGACCCATGGTCCGGAAATGACAAAGCATGCGAATTTTCCACAAGTGATAGTTTGTGCCACTAAAACAAAAAGTGTCATCGTGCACTATACCACTAGTCGACATCTTTACTCTCTAGGCGGTGAAGCCTAGCAAGGAGAGACCAAAGTTCTGACACCAATTGAAATGATCTAGATGACGACTAGAGGGGGGTGAATAGGCATTTTAAAACTTTTACGGATTTGGCTTTATCCTAATGCGGAATTAAACTAACGGATACTTTTCAAGCACAAATCCTAAATATGCTACGCTCAACTAAGTGCACCAACAACCTACGCTAAACAAGATAGGAACTTAAGCAAACTAGGAAGCACAAACTATATCCCAATATATGGAAATGTAGGAACAACTAAGCAATTCAACTAGCACAAGATATAACAATATGAGCAAGTATGAATTGCAGAAAGTAAAGGGTGTGGGTATGAGATAACCACAAGTGAGTCGGGGACGCGAATTTATCCCAAAGTTCACACTCATGAGAGTGCTAATCTCCGTTGGAGCGGTGCCGAAGCCAAAGCTCCAGGGCGTCACCAAGTGACTCACCGTATTCTCCATTTTGAGTCAGCCCCAACGGATGAGCCTCGATTCACTCGGGGTTGGTCTTGAAGGCGACCACCACACCTTTACAAACTTCTCTGGAGCACACCACAAACACGGAAGCTTCCGGAGGAACTTGACCACCTAGGCCACTTCACACCCTTCCACGGAGCACACCACAAAAGGAAGCTTCCGGAGGAACCTTGGCCACCTAGGCCTCTTCACAAACTTCTCAAAGATATCACTAAACCGTCTAGGAGGCGAAGCCTCCAAGAGTAATAAACTCACGGGCTCTCACTCGAACAAATCAATGTGGGGAGCTCAAACCAATGCAACAAATGCAATGCAAGGTCAAGCAACAAATGCTCAACTCACTCTCTCAATCTCACAAGATGCAACTCAAGAAAGTGGGAGATTGAAGAGAGGGGATGCAATGGAGGAAATCAACAAATGACTCCAAGATCCATCCACAAATCCCCCTTCACTTAGAGGGGAGATAGGGGTTTGGGAGAGGTGGCAAGAGGCTCAAAATGATGTTTAGAATGTGAATCAACAACCCCCCAACCGGTGGGAGGAAGGAGCCCTTAAATAGCCAAAACCCAAAACTAGCTGTTGAGGCTCAACGGGTAGTTCCTGGACACCCCGTGCCCACGGGGTCCCGTGCGCACGGTACAGGCCCGAGCGCACGGGGCCTCGTGCCCACGGGGGTCAAAAAACCCGTGTCCACGGGGTACCCAGAACAGCCTGCAGCAGCCCACTAAAACAGTGATAACTTTGGCATACGGACTCTGAATTTGATGATCTTGGGCTCGTTTTGAAGCTATGGAAAAGCCCAAGGTCCTCACATGGAGAACCACCCAAGATCAACAAGAAAGACGCAAATTATGCAAAGGTTTGAGCTCTCTACATGCGACGTGATCAAGCAACTTGCCCGAAAGTCCCTCTTGATAGTACGACTATCAAACCTATAATCCGGTCTCCCTCCAAGCACCATGAGACCGGCAAAACTAGGAAAACCTAGCTAAGTTATACCTTTGCCTTGCACATTCCACTTGAGCTTGATGATGACTTTAATGCTTGCCTCAAGTTGGAATTCTTTTCTTGTCCATAATCACTTGGTGAAGATACTCGAAATGCTTCCTCATATTGCAATGAGGGAAGCCTTAACTTAAGCCCATATTCATATGGACATTATCATGATGTGGACCGCAAGCTTCAAAGCATATAACCTCCAGCTTCTCATCTTGCACTTGGACTCCTCAAACCCGATGACCATCACCACTTGATGTCATCCATACATAGGCTACTTGAAATCTTTCCTTTTGATGCAAGCCCATGAGAAACACCTAACCCACATAGACATAGAAAACACATAGCAAGGGTTAGGTAACAAAGCACAGTTCACAATTACTTACCATACCACTAGATCACTTGATCCCACATGGTACAAAGATTGCACTTTGTGAGTTGACCATCTAGATAATCTTCGAGCTTCATCTTGGTCAACCAACATCTTTACTTCAAGCTCTATATTGGTTTCTTGAAAGCCATAATGAACTCTTCATTTCCCTTCATTGCTTCAAGAATACATCACCAAAGACTCTTCCATGACCATATCAAGTTTCACTATGAATATCACATTGGTCATCATTTGCTCTTCTAAAAAACTCCATCATAATCTCTTGAGAGGCATAAAGAACTCTTCACTCTAGTTGCTTGCTTCAAGACTTGATCAACCAAAACCCAACACATGAGCTCACCATGATCTTGTCTTGAAACCATAACTTGAATTCTTCTATTTGTTTATACTCTCAAGCTCTTGATCCTTAAAAGCCCACATATGTCAATCTTTGAGATCCTCTAATGAACTCCACCTTGAATATATTTGGTTAGACATTAAAATCAATCTTGATGGTTTCAACATAAATCCCCAAAGACCAACTTGAAACCTCACTGGATATGGGACCTCGAGTGCCAAAACCTAGGCCCCATGTGCACGGGGGTCAGGGATCCCGTGCGCACGGGGTATCCAGAGAGTTGACACTCGACCCGGTGCACACGGGGGTCAGGAGGCCCGTGCGCACGGGGTATCCAGAGAGGGATACCATGTGGGCTTATTTGAATGTTTTGATGGCATTCTTCCCACATAAATCCAACATGCTTCATGCATCACTATGGAACATTTCTTCATATAGGATTCAATGCACTTGATGCTCCATAGGAATTGTCTATGAATACCAAAGCTTAGAGCAAATATATCTTCATATATATGGACTTCATGCTTGATTCCTTCTAATATCCTTGATGCACCTTCTATGGACTATACCTTCAAATATATCTTAGTGAAAACATTAGTCCATAGAGATTGTCATTAATTACCAAAACCACACTTAGGGGCTACATGCCCTTTCAAGCGTGGCTGCTACTCCTAGTTGTTGGATTTTCCCTTATAGGAAGGGTGATGTAGCATAGTAGCAGAAAGTATTTTTCTCAGTTAAGAACAGAGGTTTAATCGAAGCAGTAGGAGTCCACAAGCTAACAAGATAAGCGGCACCCAAACACAAATAAAATAAATGCTTGCACCCAACTTGGCAATGGGGTTGTCAATCCCTCGTCTTACTAGTCACAAGGTTAAAAGCAAATAGTGGATGATAATAATATAGTGGAGCAGTAAAATAATGGAGAGTAAATAAAAGAGCAATGTAAACGCAAGGATTAATGAGAATAGACCCGGACCATAGGTTCACTAGTGGCATCTCTCTCGAAAGCAGGAATGACATAGTAAACAAATTACTGTTGGAAAATTGACAGAAAAGCAGCATTCACAATTATTATCATTCATGGCATAATCTTGTATAGGCATCACGTCCATGATAAGTAGACCGTAATCCAACTACACTATTACTCCAGCCCGAAACCGCTATCCAGCATGCATATGAAAGTATTAAGTTGAATTAAAGAAAATAGAGTAACGTAATAAGAAAGATGAAATGATGTAGACAGAAAGAAATCTAGCAATAAGATTAAACCCCGTCGTTTTATCCTTAATGGCAACAATACAAATACGTATTTTGTCCCTTTTGTCACTGTGATATAGGACACCGCAAGATTGAACCCACTACTATATGATACGTCTCTAATGTATCTATAATTTATGAAATATTCATGCTATATTTATATCAATTCTATATGGTTTTGGTGCACTTTTATGTTATTTCTATGGACTAACATATTAATACAGTTCCCAATGCCAGTTCATACTTTTTGTTTCACAAAATTCATACCTAGGAAGGTCCAAACACGACGAAAATTTATGATGATTTTTTCTGGACCGAGAAGGATCCTCTAGAAGCTTCAGGAGGCAACCAGAAGAGGCTCGAGGGGTCCACAAGCCACTAGGGCGTGCCCCAAGGGTGTGGTCGCGCCCTGGCTTGTTTTGTGTGATTCCAACACTGGAAAATCCAATAAATAGAGAAACCCCCAGAAAGAAACCTAGAACTTTTCCTCCGCCACCGCAGGCCTCTGTTCTGAAGCGATCTCGCCTGGAGGCCTTCTTCGGCACCCTGACAGAGGGGGAAACCATTAGGGAGGCCATCTTCATCAACCTTGTTGCCTCCATGGTGATGCGTGAGTAGTTCATCCTTGGGGCTGAGGGTTTATACCAGTAGTTATGTATTCTCTCTCTCTCTCTCGTGTTCTTGATTTGACACAATCTTGATGTATCATGAGCTTTGTTAATAAAGTTGGATCATATGATGTTCACCTCCCTCTTTATTTTCGTGGTGAATTGAGTCTTGCTCTTTGAAGTTTCCTATGTTGGATTGAATACTTTGGATTTGAGATCACTTGATGCATGTCTTAACTTGCAGATACCCGTGGTGACATTGGGGTGTTCTAGGTGGCATAAAGGTTAATTGATGCGTATCATTTGGTGTTGTCATAGTATGATCTCTAGGACTACTCGTGACAATTTGGGGGTGCTTCAATAGATTGATTTGAAAGACACCTTTGAGGTGGTTTGCTACCTACGCGATTTCATCCTACTTTCCCCGATAGAAATAGAAACTTTGGAGTGATTCTTTTTCACACTTTGAGGGATTTTCATGTGATTTAATTATGTTAGTGATGTTGAGAGATTGCCCTAGCAAAAGTATGAACCATGGGCCTTATTTCTAAGCATTGAGACACCGTTTTTACTCACTTTTGTTACTTGTTACCTTTCTGTTTTTATTTGTTCAGATTTCAAAAACCTATTTCTACTATCCATATTACACATCTATCATCACCTCTTCGCCGAACTAGTGCATCTGTACAATTCACAATTGTGTTGGGTGTGTTGGGGACACAAGAGATTACTTGTATTTGATTGCAGGGTTGCTTGAGAGAACCACCTTCATCCTACACCTCTCGCGGATTGATAAACCTTAGGTCATCCATTTGGGGAAAAATTGCTACTATCCTACAAAACTCTGCGCTTGGAGGCCCAACAAAGTCTACAAGAATAAAGTTGCGTAGTAGACATCAAGCTATTTATGGCGCCGATGTCAGGGAGGTGAGTGCTTGAAGGTATCTTCTTTAGATCTTGCAATTGAATCTTTTAGTTTTCACTAGTTTGGTTTATAAAGGAAACTACAAAAAAATGGAAGTGAAGTTGCATCGAATTCTTTATCTTTATGAAGTCTTTCTTGAAAATATGGATTCTAAAAATTGATATGAAGTGTTAAAATTAGAATTAAACACAATTGTTTGGTGTGAGTTCCTTGAATGATAATAATGATTGCAATGTTGTTAGTATGCTTTCTATGAATATCCATGAAACTAATGATGATTTCACTAGTAATGATAAAATTTCTGAAGAAAAAGTTTCTTATAAGCATGTCAATTTTTGTTGAGAGCATAGACCTTGTGAAAAAGTGCCAATTAGGGATGATAAATTTTGTAAGAAGTATAAACATGACAATACTATATGGTGGCTTAATATATTAGATGATTATGCTAGAAAATTATGTTCTCTTCAACCCATTACTTATGAATGTTGCAATAAAGTTGGTCATCTTAATTTTCAACGCATACATTTTCATGATCGAATTGTGGCCAAATATTGTAATGACATGATCACCCTTGAACTTTATAATGAACTTAGCCTATTTTTGGGGTGTGAAGAATCGACACATAAAAATAATTGGTTTGAAGTATTCATTCTCATAAAGGATATTGAAATTCAACTAAGAGAAATCTATATGTTTTGTGTGGTAAATTGCAATGAGAATGCTTATATAACCAGTTGTAGAAAGGCGGGAATTCCAATGAAATATAAAAGGAATGTTGTTACTAATGAAAGGGAAATGATTTCCTGATTACTTCCTATTGTTTCTCATGATGAATCAGGTGATGAGGAGGAGCTTCCTTTCCAACCAACCTCTTCAATGAGAAGCTCGAAAGAATTAATTAAACCCACACTTAATTTGGTGAAGAGGAAGAAAAAGAAAAGATAAAAATGTATCTCTCCCAGTTAATATTGCTCCTATTATTGCGTCTTATAGGACTAAATCACGAATTGTGGAAGATGATACACTTGATGAAAATATTGATTTTTATTATGAAACTATGTTAGTAGGAACTATTGGGAAAGATTTTGTTATGCCTACTACTTGTTATGATGATTATAATTGGGGATATAATTTTGATACATCTTATGATCTTGAAAATATTTTTGGCACCAACATAGAAAATTATGATAAAAATGATTGTTATACTATTGATGCTATTCATGTTATTGATGATGAGAATGATTATTTAGAAGAAATTGCTAACGATATGCAAAGCCATAAGCTTGGGATGCTATGTTTGATGAAGATGATCTTTTAATCCCCCCTACTTTTGATGAGAAAATTTATTATGATAATCACAAGCCTCCTATTTATGATGATTGCAATGATTATGAAAGTGGGTTTGGAAGAGTGTCGCTACTTCTTGAGCTTGCGTTGATTTTTCCCTTGAAGAGGAAAGGGTGATGCAACAAAGTAGAGATAAGTATTTCCCTCAGTTAAGAACCAAGGTATCAATCCAATACGAGGAACACACAAGTCCCCAATAGATGCACCCGCACAAACTAACAAATACTTGCACACAATGCAAAAAAGGGGTTGTCAATCCCTTCACGGTCACTAGTAAGAGTGAGATCTAATAGAGATTGATATAAAAGATAAATAAAAGTAATAAATAAGATAAATATAAATAAATTGCAGCAAGGTATTTTTGTATTTTTGGTTTTATAGATCTGAAAATAATATGATGGAAAATAGACCCGGGGGCCATAGGTTTCACTAGAGGCTTCTCTCTTGAAAGGACACATACAGTGGGTAAACAAATTACTGTTGAGCAATTGATAGAAAAGCGCATAGTTATGACGATATCCAAGACAATGATCATGAATATAGTCATCACGTCCGTGACAAGTATACCGACTCCTGCCTGCATCTACTACTATTACTCCACACATCGACCGCTATCCAGCATGAATCTAGTGTATTAAGTTAACAAGAACGGAGTAACGCCTTAAGCAAGATGACATGATGTAGAGGGATAGATCCAAGCAATATGGTAAAAACCCCATCTTTTTATCCTTAATGGCAACAATACAAATACGTGTCTCGCTACCCCTACTGTCACTGGGTGAGGACACCGCAAGATTGAACCCATCACAAAGCACCTCTCCCATTGCAAGATAGATCAATCTAGTTGGCCAAACCAAATCAATAGATCAGAGAGAAATACAAGCTATCTTAATCATGCATAAAAGAGTTCAGAGAAGACTCAAATAATATTCATAGATAATCTGATCATAAACCCACAATTCACCGGATCTCAACAAACACACCGCAAAAGAAGATTACATCGAATAGAACTCCAAGAACATCAAGGAGAACATTGTATTGAAGATCAAAGAGAGAGAAGAAGCCATCTAGCTACTAGCCATGGACCCGTAGGTCTGTGTTAAACTACTCACACATCATCGGAAGGGCAGCAAGGTTGGTGGAGGCCCTCCGTGATCGAATCCCCCTCCGTCAGAGTGCCGGAAAAGGCCCCAAGATGGGATCTCACGAGAACAGAAGCTTGAAGCGGCGGAAATGTATTTTTGGTGTGCCCTCTGGTATACGAGGAATATTTAGGTATTTATAGAGTTGAGATTAGGGTTAGGGGAGTCCCGAGGGGCCCACAAGCTTGGGGGGCGCATCCTACGAGCTTGTGGCTCCGTCGTGGCTCCTCTGGACTCCTCCTGAAGCTTCGTGGGTGTCTTCTAGTCCAAGAAAAATCCTCAAAAAGTTTCGTTCCATTTGGACTCCATTTGGTATTGATTTTCTGTAAAAGACAAAAACAAGGAAAAAACAGCAGCTGGCACTGGGCACTAGGTTAATAGGTTAGTCCCAAAAAATGGTATAAAATAGCATATTAATGTATATAAAACATCCAAGATGGATAATATAATAGCATGAGACGTATCAAGTGTCAACTTTAGGGCGAAATGATCCCACTATTTTGAAGGGTGTTGAATCTTATTGGAATAGTGATAAAAGTGGATTTGGCAAGGTGATAACTTTATTTAGTGATTATTTCACTATTTTGGAAGAGGTTTCAATTGATTGTGATGAGAACAAAGCTACTTATGAAGATTATTGTGATCATACTTATGCTATAAATAGTAGTGATAATTATTCTTGTGAAACTTGTAATAATTATGAATATTCCTCTACTAAACATTACACTTTTGATATGGGATTAATTTATAGTGTTGAAGTTTTATATGATACCCCCACTATTATGAATGAGAAGAAATTTGCTTATGTGGAGAGTAATAAAAAATCTATGCTTGTGGATCATGAAAGGAATATTTTGTGTGATAGTTATATTGTTGAATTTGTTCATGATGCTACTGAAAATTATTATAAGAGAGGAATATATGCTTATAGTTATTTCAATAATATCAAGTTTCCTCTTTATGTGTTGAAAATTTTGAAGTTACATTTGTTTTGCCTTCTTATGCTAGTTATTTTGTGCTTCTATACGCTTGCAAAATTCCTATGTATAGAGAGTGGGTTAGGCTTAAATGAGTTTAATATATGATTCATGATGCTCTCTCTCTTTGTATCAATTCCTACCTCTATGTGAGCATCATTAAAATTACCCATGCCTAGCTATAAGGATTTAAAGAAAAGCGCTTGTTTGGAGGCAACCCAATATTTATCCTTACTGTTTTTGTGTGTTTACATGACTAATGCTACTGTAGTAATCATGTTTTGTATCTTTTATTTCAATAGGGTGCCAAGTTAAACCTTTAGGATGATGTAAATGCTTGTGTATTTGGTTCTGTGAAAAACAGAAACTTTCACGTCCAGTATCTGAATTTTCATTTTGTACTAGAATGTGATCAATTGCTGAAATTTTTACACATTACTTAGTTGCACATTTTCTGTAGTGTCCTTCTTTTAAGAATTTTTGGAGTTATAGAAGTATGCCAAAAAAATCAGATCTTTACATGTTGTTCTGTTTTTGCCGGATTCTGTTTTATTTTCTTTGTTTGCTTGTTTTGAAGTTTCTACAGATTATATTGGGGGATATAAATTATGGAGATGATAGAATACAATAGACATTACATGAGAATAATTATGAATCTGATCTTCACAGTACCCAAGTAAATGATTTGTTCTATTATACTAACCTATCTCTTGAGGTTTTGTTAAGTTTTGTGTAAATGAAATTTACAAGTTTTTGGTGAGATATTGATATGAGGAGAATAAGGAGCAGCAAGACCCTAAGCTTGGGGATGCCCAAGGCACTGATACGTCCATTTTGCATCATGTGTTTCATATTGATATTTATTGCATTATGGAGTGTTATTTCACTTTATAATACAATTCTTATGCCTTTTCTCTCTTATTAGCAAGTTTCACATGAAGAGGGAGATTACCGGCAGCTGGAATTTTGGACTGGAAAGGGCTATATTGGAGGCACCTTTTCTGAACAACTCAAAATGAGCTTAAAATTGACGGCGAATTATTTTGGAATATATAAAAATTATTGGCAAAAGAATTACCAGAGGGGGACCCACCAGGCAGCCACAAGCCTAGGGGCGCGACCCCCAAGCTTGTGGTCCCCCTGCCAGGCCTCCGAGGCCCATCTTCTGCTATATGATGCCATTTGACCTAGAAAAAAAATCAGAAGAAAGGTTTTGGGACGAAACGCCTCCGTCTCTAGGTGGAACCTGGGTAGGAGCACT
Source organism: Thinopyrum elongatum (assembly GCA_011799875.1). Lineage (NCBI taxonomy): Eukaryota > Viridiplantae > Streptophyta > Magnoliopsida > Poales > Poaceae > Thinopyrum > Thinopyrum elongatum. The sequence goes on from CM022297.1 coordinate 258,912,306, forward strand.
TTTGCTCTCCGGCGGAGCGATTCCCCAGAGGAAACTTTCCTCGAGGAGGGGAAAACCGAAGCCATAGTCATCACCAAGGATCCTCTCATCGTGGGAGGACCAATCTTCATCAACATCTTCACCAGCACCATCTCATCTCAAACCCTAGTTCATCTCTTGTATTCAATCTTTGTCTCAAAACCTCAGATTGGTACCTGTGGGTTGCTAGTAGTGTTAAAAACATCTTGTAGTTGATGCTAGTTGGTTTATTTGGTGGAAGATTATATGTCCAGATCCTCGATGATATTCATTACCCCTCTGATCTTGAACATGAATATGATTTGTGAGTAGTTACTTTTGTTCTTGAGGACATGGGAGAAGTCTTGTCATAAGTAATCATGTGAATTTGGTATTCATTTGATATTCTGATGATTTGTATGTTGTTGCTTCCTTTGGTCGTGTTATGTGAACGTCGACTACATGACACTTCACCATCTTAGGGCCTAAGGGAAGGCATTGTGGAGTATGTATTAGATGATGGGTTGCTAGAGTGACAGAAGCTTAAACCCTAGTTTATGCGCTATTCCGTAAGGGGCTGATTTGGATCCATATGTTTCATGCTATGGTTAGATTTATCTTAATTCTTCTTTCGTAGTTGTGGATGCTTGCGAGAGGGGGTAATCATAAGTAGGAGGTTTGTTCAATTAAGAACATCACCCAAGCACCGGTCCACCCACATATCAAATTATCAAAGTAACGAACGCGAACCAAACAAACATGATGAAAGTGACTAGATGAAGTTCCCGTGTGTTCTCAAGAACGCTTTGCTTATTATAAGAGACCGTTCCGACCTGTCAGTTGCTACAAAAAGGATTGGGCTACCTTGCTGCACCTTTGTTACCTTTACTATTATTTGCTCATTACCAGTTACCTTGCTATCAAACTATCTGTTACCGACAATTTCAGTGCCTGCAGATAATACCTTGTTGAAAACCGATTGTCATTTCCTTCTACTCGTTGGGTTCGACACTCTTACTTATCGAAAGGACTATGATTGATCCCCTATAATTGTGGGTCATCAAGAATCTTTTCTGGCGCCGTTGCCGGGGAGTGATGCGCCTTTGGTGAGTGGAATTTGGTAAGGAAACATTTATATCATGTGCTGAAATTTACTGTCATTTGTTACTATGGAAAACAATCCTTTGAGGGGTTTGTTCGGGGTATCTTCACCTCGACCGGAAGCACAAAGAGTTGCTCCTCAACCTGATGCACCTACTGAAAACATTTATTATGAGATTCCTTCGGGTATGATAGAGAAACTCCTAGCTAATCCTTATGCAGGAGACGGAACAACACATCCTGATATGCACCTAATCTATGTGAATGAAGTTTGTGGATTATTTAAGCTTGCAGGTCTACCCGAAGATGAAGTTAAGAAGAAGGTTTTCCCTTTATCTTTGAAGGGAAAGGCATTGACATGGTATAGGCTATGTGATGATATTGGAGCTTGGGAATGGAACCGATTGAGATTGGAATTTCATCAAAAGTTTTATCCTATGCATCTGGTTCATCCTGGTTGGAATTATATATATAATTTTTAACCTCATGAAGGAGAAAGCATCGCTCAAGCTTGGGGAGGCTCAAGTACATGATGTATACATTCCCCAATCATGAGCTCTCAAGAGAAATTATCTTACATAATTTTTATGCTCGGCTTTCTCATGATGATCAAACCATGCTCAATTCTTCTTCAACTGGTTCCTTTATGAAGAAAACTATTGAATTCAGATGGGATCTTCTGGAAATAATTAAACACAACTCTGAAGATTGGGAACTCGACAAAGGTAAAGAGTCAGGTATAATGCTTAAGTTTGATTGTGTTAAATCTTTTATGGATACCGATGCTTTTCGCAACTTTAGCACTAAATATGGACTTGACTCTGAGATAGTAGCTTCCTTGTGTGAATCATTTGCTACTCATGTTGATCTCCCTAAGGAGAAGTGGTTTAAATATCACCCCCTGTTAAAGAAAATATTGAGGAACCTGTTATAGTTAAAGATGGAACTATCATTTACAATGTTGATCCACTTGTTCCTATTGCTTATATTGAGAAACCACATTTTCCTGTTAGGATAAAGGAACACGCTAAAGTTTCAACCGTGGTTAACAAAAGTAATATTAGAGCACCTAGACCCTCTGAACAAATTAAAGTTGAACCTAATGTTGCTATGGTTAAAGATCTCTTGGTCAATAATATTGATGGGCATGTTATTTATTTCTGTGATGAAGCTGCTAGAATTGCCAAACCCGATACTAAAGATAAGAATAAGCCTGTTGTTGTCATGCATGTTGTCTCAGTTAAGACAGGAGATCATTGTTATCATGGCTTATGTGATTTGGGTGCTAGTGTGAGTGTTGTTCTGCTTACCTTATATCAAGAAATTATGAATGATATTGCACCTGCTGAGATAGAAGATATTGATGTCACTATTAAGCTTATGAATAGAGGTACTATTTCACCGCTTGGGATTGTTAGAGATGTTGAAGTCTCGTGTGGAAAAATAAAATACCCTACTAATTTCCTAGTTCTTGGTTCTCCACAAGATGATTTTTGTCCCATTATATTTGGTAGACCTTTCTTGAACACTGTTAATGCTAAGATTGATTGCGCTAAAGAAACTGTCAGTGTTAAATTTGGTGATGTATCCCATGAGTTTAATTTCTCTAAGTTTCATAGACAACCTTGTTATAAAGAATTGCCTAGTAAGGATGAAATTATTGGTCTTTCTTCTATTGCCGTACCTCCTACTGATCCGTTAGAACAATACTTGCTAGACCACGAAAATGATATGCATATGAATGAAAGAAATGAAATAGATAAGATGTTCTTTGATCAACCACCTATCCTGAAACATAATTTGCCTATTGAAACTCTTGGAGGTCCTCCTCCACCTAAAGGTGATCCTGTGTTTGAATTAAAACAATTGCCCAATACATTGAAATATGCTTATCTTGATGAAAAGAAGATATATCCTGTTATTATTAGTGCTAACCTTTCAGAGCATGAAGAAAAGAGATTACTAAAAACTCCGAGGAAGCACCGTGCTGCTATTGGATATACTCTTGACGATCTTAAGGGCATTAGTCCCACTTTATGTCAGCACAAGATTAATATGGAGCCTGATGCTAAACCAGTTGTCGATCATCAACGACGATTAAATCCTAAGATAAAGGAGGTGGTAAGAACTAAAATATTAAAGCTTCTTGAGGCAGGTATAATCTATCCCATAGCTGATTGTAGATGGGTAAGTCTTGTCCATTGTGTCCCTAAGAAAGGAGGCATTACCGTTGTTCCTAATGATAAAATGAGCTTATTCCACAAAGAATTGTAACTGGCTATAGGATGGTAATTGATTTTAGAAAATTAAAAAAAGCTACTAGAAAAGATCATTACCCCTTGCCTTTTATTGATCAAATGTTGGAAAGATTGTCCAAGCATACACACTTTTGCTTTCTTGATGGATATTCTGGTTTCTCTCAAATACCTGTATCACAAGTAGATCTAGCGAAAACTACTTTTACTTGTCCTTTTGGAACTTATGCTTATAGACATATGCCTTTTGATTTATGCAATGCGCCTGCTACTTTTCAAAGATGTATGACTGCTATATTCTCTGATTTTTGTGAAAAGATTGTTGAGGTTTTCATGGATGATTTTTCTATTTACGAAACTTCTTTTGATGATTGCTTAAGCAACCTTGATCGAGTTTTGCAGAGATGTGAACAAACTAATCTTGTATTGAATTGGGAGGAGTGCCACTTTATGGTAAATGAAGGTATTATCTTGGGGCATAAAATATCTGAATGGGGTATTGAAGTAGATAAAGCTAAAGTTGATTCAATTAATAAAATGCCATGTCCTAAAGATATTAAAGGTATAAGAAGTTTCTTTGGTCATGCTGGTTTCGATAGGAGGTTCATTAAAGACTTCTCTAAAATTTCTAGGCCTCTTACTAATCGTTTGCAAAAAGATGTTCCATTTGTTTTTGCTGATGATTGTGTAGAAGCCTTTAAAACACTTAAGAAAGCCTTAACTTCTGCACCTATTGTTCAACAACCTGATTGGAACTTGCCTTTTTGAAATTATGTGTGATGCTAGTGATTATGCTCTTGGTGCTGTTCTAGGACAAAGAGTTGATAAGAAATTAAATCCATTATGCTAGTAAAACTCTAGACAGTGCTTGATACGTTCATTTTGCATCATGTTTTCCAACTATTATTTATAGTGTTTTTAATCAATATGACACTAATGCCTTTCTCTCTTAATATGCAAGATTTACATGAAGAGGGAGATTGCCGGCAGCTGGAATTCTGGACCTGAAAAAGCTATGTCAGAGATAGCTATTTTGCACATCTCCAAATGAGTTGAAATTTCACAGAGATTTATTTTGGAATAAATAAAAAATATTGGAGAAAACAAGTACCAGAGGTGGCCACCCAGGTGCCCAATAGGCACCAGGGCGCGCCCTGGTGGCTTGTGGGGCCCCTGGCCAGCCTCCGGTGCCCATCTTCTGGTATATAAGCCCATTTGCCCTAGAAAAATAAGGAGAAGAATTTAGGGATGGAGCGCCGCCGTCTCGAGGCGGAACTTGAGCGGGAGCATCTTTTCTCTCCAGCGGAGCGATTCCGTCGGGGATACTTCCCTCCGGGAGGGGGAAATCAAAGCCATCGTCATCACATGCAACACTCTCATAGTGGGAGGCTTGTTCAAGTAAGAACAACACCCAAGCACCGGTCCACCCACATATCAAATTATCAAAGTAGCGAATGTGAATCAAACAAACATGATGAAAGTGACTAGATGAAATTCCTGCGTGTCCTCAAGAACGCTTTGCATATTATAAGAGATCGTTCTGGCCTGTCCTTTCAACATAAAGGATTGGGCCACCTTGCTGTACCTTAGTTACTATTGCTACTTGTCACTTGTTACAAATTATCTTGCTATCAAACTACTCATTACTGATAATTTTAGTGCTTCTGAAAATACCTTGCTGAAAACTACTTGTCATTTCCTTCTGCTCCTCGTTGGGTTCAACACTCTTAGTTATCGAAAGGACTATGATTGATCCCCTATACTTCTGGGTCATCAGTGCTCAAAGAAATTATGCTACTACTGAGAAAGAATATTTAGCAATTGTGTTTGCATGTGATAAATTCAGATCTTACATTGTTGATTCTAAAGTAATTGTTCACACCGATTATGCTGCTATTAAATATCTTATGGAAAAGAAAGATGCTAAACCTAGACTCATTAGGTGGGTTCTTTTGCTACAAGAATTTGACCTGCATATTATTGATAGAAAGGGAGCTGAGAATCCCGTAGCTGATAATTTGTCTCGAATAGAAAATGCTCTTGATGACCCACTACCTATTGATGATAGTTTTCCTGATGAACAACTAGCTGTTATAAATGCTTCTCGTAATACTCCTTGGTATGCAGACTATGCTAATTACATTGTTGCTAAATATATACCACCTAGTTTTACATACCAACAAAAGAAAAGGTTCTTCTTCGATTTGAGACATTACTTTTGGGATGACCCACATCTTTATAAAGAAGGAGTAGATGGTATTATTAGACGTTGTATACCTGAGCATGAACAGGAAAAAATCCTATGGAAGTGTCATTCCGAGGCATACAGAGGACACCATGATGGAGACAGAACCGCACATAAGGTATTACAATCTGGTTTTTATTGGCCTGCTCTCTTCAAGGATGCACGTAAGTTTGTCTTAGCATGTGATGAATGTCAAAGAATTGGTAATATTAGTAGACGTCAGGAAATGCCTATGAATTATTCACTTGTTATAGAACCATTTGATGTTTGGGGATTTGATTATATGGGACCTTTTCCTTCCTCTAATGGGTATACTCATATTCTAGTTGATGTTGATTACGTTACTAAGTGGGTAGAAGATATTCCAACTAGTAGTGCTAAACATAACACATCTATTAAAATGCTTAAAGAAGTTATTTTCCCGAGGTTTGGAGTCCCTAGATATTTAATGACTAATGGTGGTTCACATTTTATTCATGGTGCATTCCGTAAACTCCTTGCTAAATATGATGTCAACCATACAATTGCATCACCTTATCATCCTTGGTCTAGTGGTCAAGTTGAACTGAGCAATGGAGAAATAAAGCTCATTCTACAAAATACTATCAATAGATCTAGAAAGAACTGGTCTAAGAAACTTGATGATGCATTGTGGGCATACAGAAATGCTTATAAAAATCCCATGGGTATGTCCCCTTATAATTTTTTTATGGGAAATCATGTCATTTACCTCTTGAGTTAGAACATAAAGCATATTGGGTAATTAAAGAACTTAACTATTATTTCAAACTTGCCATTGAAAAGAGGTTATTTGATATTAGTTCTCTAGATGAATGGAGGACACACGCTTATGAAAATGGTAAGTTATTTAAGGAAAAGGTTAAAAGATGGCATGATAA